>OX451740.1:1182245496-1183445496 GCA_948472305.1 Vicia faba
CCTTTTTTTAGTTAATTATTTTATTTTAATTAATTAGGTAAAAAAAAACCTTTTCATGAAAAAAACCAAACAAAATCACATTTCCCCTTACATTTCATATTTTTGCATTTTATCCAATAGTTTGTACATTTATTCAAAATTCAATATGGTTGTAATATTATTTAGATTTAATTTCTCGCAATATTCCCCATTTGTAATTTGTATACCCCCTCCCCTAAATGATGTAATAGCGTAGTAATTTTAAATTCCGCAATTTATCGCTTTATATACAAATGCTAGTAATTAGTGTTTTGTATGGAAAGACTAAAACCAATCAATAGAAAACCCTAATCAAAGACAAATCAAGCATGAAAATCAATACACTTGCACACATACACCCCCTAGGGTAAATCCACTTGGTTGCCTTACAAAAATGGCCATATTACGCATGTGAGGTATCTTAGGAAAATACAAGATCATAGTCCCTCGATGACGCTATCTATGTTGCCTTTTCAAAATGATCTTAGTCCCTAAAGAAAAATGCTAAGATACCTTGCAACATTGCTAATCATGGTTATACGATGACCCTTGCCCGTCCCTTTTACATCCAAAGATAAGGGTTACTTACCAAATCAATGGTAAGATAACAATGTCAAAGGAAAAAGGAAATGAACATGAAAGACTTTTGAGTAGGTAGAATGTTCCTAGTTACTTGCTCCATTTCAAAACAAAAACATCCTTTCTATTTTCAAAACAATCACCAACACTTCCAAAACATCTTTCAAAACTTGAAAACATTTTCAAAAGATCAACACCTTTGTATACATTCTTACGCACGAGAATCATTACAAAGATTTCCTAGACAAAGGCCTCTTTACAAAATACTTTCAGAAAAACACACAAAGCATATTTTCAAACAAAAGCAAGTGATCTAGCAAGTAACTAAGAGCCCATGGAAAACCATGGATGAAAAGGGTGCTAATACCTTCCCTTTTCATAATCTACTGCCCGAACTCAAGAAAATATCTCAAAGGTCTTTCCTGTAATTTTTCACCTTTCCTTTTGGATAAAAGAAAAGTCGGTGGCGACTCTTGCTAACGACAATATTTGCAATCAAACACAAAACACCCAAGTCAGTTCTCCTACTGTATCACAATGGGTAAGGTGTTTTTAGGGTTTGGAAGGTTTTAGGTTTTGAGAGGAAGATGTTTTATGAGCTGCAGTTTGGATATGATTTGTGAGTAAATAGAAATGAGCGGGTTGTATTATATGTAATGAAGTTTAATTGACTTTTTAATAATACAGATGAGCTTGGGAATATGAGAGAGAGAAGAATTCTGACCAACAAATATTTATGTCATAAAAGTATGTTACAGTGGGTTCAATCGATTTGCATACAGATGTAATCGATTTGCCTACAAAATAGAAGCAAAATAAAACTGAAACGCACAGTGTGCAATCGATTTGCACTTATGGTGCAATCGATTTGCACTGAAACAGAAAGGTAAAAAATAAAAATATTCAGTGAGCAATCAATTTACACTATTGTGCAACCAAAATGACCAAAAACATATTTTCTTAAAACTTAAACACCACTTAACATATATATTCACATATAACAAGATTAAGACAAGAATAAAAAATCATAACAAGGATAGAAAGCACCTTATATGCCGTGTTCATCAAGAATGCCAAGCTCTCGTCGAATCTTGTAAAATGGTTTTCTTTCCAAAGGTTTAGTGAATATATCGGAAAGTTGATTATGAGTATCTACAAATATTACCTCGATATCTCCTTGAAGTACATGATCACGAAGGAAATGATGTCGTATATCTATGTGTATGGTTCTTGAATGAATGATCAGATTCTTCGTAATTTTTATTGCACTTGTATTGTCGCACTGTAGAGGAATGCATCATAGATCGAGTTCGTAGTCACGAAGTTATTGTTTGAGCCACAAAATTTGAGTGCAACTACTACTCGCTGCAATATATTCTACTTCGGTCGTGCTAAGAGCAGCGCGTGCTTGTTTCTTGCAGGCCCATGATACTAATGCATTTCCAAGTGTGATACGGTGGGAGAACTGACTTGAAGGTTTTGTGTTTGATTGCAAATGTTGCGGTTATCAAAAGTCGCCACCAACTTTTCTTTTATCCAAAAGGAAAGGTGAAAAAGCAAAGGAAAGACCTTTGAGATTATTTCTTGAGTTCGGGGGGGTAGATTATGAAAATGGAAGGTATTAACACCCTTTTTCATCCATGGTTTTCCATGGGTTCTTAGTTACTTACTAGATCACTTTCTCTTGTTTGAAATTATGCTTTGTGTGGTTTTTTGAAAGTATTTTGTAAAGAGGCGATTGTTTAGGCAATCTTTGTAATGATTCTCGTTCGTAAGAATGTATACAAAGATGTTGATCTTTTAGAAATGTTTTCAAGTTTGTAAGATGTTTTGAAAGTGTAAGTGTTTCTTTTGAAAATAGAAAGGAGTTTTGTTTTGAAATTGAGCAAGTAACTAGGAGCATTCTACCTACTAAAAAGTCTTTTATGTTCATTTCCTCTTCCTTTGACATTGTTATCTTACCATTGATTTGGTAAGTAACCCTATCTTTGGATGTAAATGGGACGGGCGTGGGTCATCGTATAACCATGATTAGAAATGTTGCAAGGTATCTTAGCATTCTCTTTTAGGGACTAAGATCATTTGAAAGGCAACTTAGATAGCATCATCGAGGGACTATGATCTTATATTTTGTTTATTTTTGCTAAGATACCTCACATGCGTAATATGGCCATTTTATAAAGGCAACCAAGTGGATTTACACTAGGGGGTGCTTGTGTGCAAGTGTATTGTTTTTCATGCTTGATTTTGTCTTTGATTATGGTTTTCTAATTTATTGGTTTTAGTCTTTCCATACAAACCCTAATTACTAGCAATTGTATATTGTGATACGGTGGGAGAACTGACTATGGTTTTGCGTTTGTTTTCGCAAATGTTTCGGTTGAGCAAGAGTCGCCACCGACTTTTTATTTTATCCTAAGGAAAGGTTTAAAAAGCACAGCAAAAACCTTTGAGATTTTTCTTGGGTTCGGGGAGTAGATTATAGAAGGGGAAGGTATTAGCACCCCTTCTATCCATGGTTATCCATGGGCTCTTAGATACTTGCTTAGATCAACTTGCCTTAGTTTTCAATTGTTTGAAATGGTGCTTTGTGTGTGGCTTTGAAAAGGTTTTGAAAAAGATGCCTTGCATAGGCTACCCTTGTAACAATTCTTTACTCGAATGTTTTACAAAGGTGTTTGTCTTTTTGAAAAGATGTTTCAAGGGTTTGAAAAGTTGATTTTGAAAGTGTTTGTGAGGTGGGTTTTTGAAATAAGGCAAGTGTTTTTCTTGGAAGGTTGACAAGTACCTAAGAGCTCATCTACCCTAAAATTTTCTCAAAGATTTTTGTCATGTTTTAAGCCTTTTGACAATTTTGTTCCACCATTGCATTTGGTGGACAATCTTGTCTTAGGAGATGAAAGGGACGGGCGCGGGTCATCGTTTAGACCATAGTTGCAATAGTGTTAAATGTCTTTGGGCAATTTTCTTTAAAAGGGACTTGATCATTTTATTTAGGCAACATTTTGAGGGACTATGATCATTTGATTGTTTGTTTTACCCAAAGAAATTCAACATGCAATATGGCCCATTTTTGAAAGGCAACAAAGTGGAGTACCCTAGGGGGTGCAAGTGTGAGATGTGTTGTTTATTTTCATGCTCATTTATCTTGTATTAGGTCCAACTATTTTTGTTCATTTTTATTTGCATACAAAACCCTAATTCTAGCATAGTATGTTTAGAAAGCATTAAAAGTGCGAAATTTAAATTCCTACGCTATTACATCACAATAATATGGGGAGGGGGGTACAATGTTTCAAATGGGGTTTATTTGGGCAAGAATTTAAATCTAAGCTATTACATCATTTTTAGGAATATTTACAAGATAAATAATTGCATAATTAAATGGAAATTGACATAAATATGCAAAATATAAAAGGAATTTTTATGTATATGTAAAAAAGGGTATTATTTATGTAAAATAAAATAAAGAAAATAAAAGGGTATTATTTTGAGGTATTTTCAAATTTAGGGTAAGAACCCTAATTTTAATCAAAATGTATATTAATTAATTAATTCATACAATATTCATTATTTACATACAAAAATAAAATATGATATATTTGTAAAAAAAGGCATTTTTAGTGTTAAACATTAAAAAATAAAATATGTACATTTTTTTGGTGTTTTTACTCTAAATGCATTAATATATATATATATATATATATATATATATATATATATATATATATATATATATATATATATATATATATATATATAATATATATATATATATATATATATATATATAATATATATATATATATATATATATATATATATATATATATATATATAATATATATATATATATATATATATATATATATATATATATAATATATATATATATATATATATATATATATATATATATATATATATATATATATATATATATATATATATATATATATATTATTTTAAATATGTGCTATATATATAAATAATAATAATAATTAATTTTTTAGAAAATAGTATTTTTTATATAAAATATTTTCAGAGGGTAATATAAAATAAAAATAAAAATAGAAGTGTTTTTACATGTTTTTTCTATTTATCTATTTATCCTAAATAATAGTATGTATTTATTTGTGTATAAACAAAAGAAAATCAAATAAAAATCAAATAAAATCAAAAAATGATGAGAAAAATATTTTCAAAATTTTAATATGCTGAGAAAAAATAAATGAGTCAAATAAGAAAAGAAAAAGTCAAAAATCATGAAAAATGAAGCAAATGGGCTTGGGGGGTAAGAAAATGGAAATAGTGTGCAAAAAGAAGAAACCACACAGGCCCAGCCCATGTGGCTTCATCTTCAACCTTCGTTCAACAACGTTCAAAAACGCGCGCCCTGTACTCCAGCTGCTAACTCCTGATTCCTGGCTTTTTGACAAAAACTCATAACATAAAAAATGTTCAGCATGAAGAGACGATTCTAACCATGTATAGAACTTGACCTAACTCTCTAAGATGAAGGAGAATTTCTCCTCCCCCAAATCCTAACCTAGTTTTTCTGTCATTTTCAAACTCCAAATTCTCTCTACTCAGGCAAAAGAAATGAAAAGTAAAGACATGGACATGTTCAGTGGCATGAGTATGACATTATTTCTTCACAAACTTAAGACTAATGATGCATAATAAGAGAGATATGAATTCAAAATTTTACCTATTCAGTTGAACTTCTATATGGAGATGTAGGAACCTTCTGTGCAAGGTAATGATTGGAAAAGCTTCCTTGAGGTCCAGGGATGCTGTTTCAATGCTTGCTTTGTCTTGAGAACTTCTGAATCAAGCTAGAGAACTTCAACTGCAAAACAGAAAAACAAAAATGGTGAAGTGGCTTAGAGGTGTTACAGGTTGTGTCTTAGCTTCTGGATAGTTTGCATAGGTTGTAAGGAAGGTAGAGGAACAGGTTTTGGCAAGAATGCTCGAGGGAAATGGGAGTTGGCACTCAAACTGCAGAGGCAACTCTATTTTTGAAGTTTGAGGATGATTCTGAGATGGAGGGTGTTTTAGAGGTGCAAGGGTCGTGTACTAGCTTGGTTATGTTGTCTTGAGTGTGTTTGAGAAGTTTGTTCTTGTGTTCTAATGCTGAGATGAGAGTTGTTGTGAGTTATGGAACTTTTCTTCACACTTAAGCAACAAAATGCAACTTTAGTTTCTAGGCATGTAGAGGTCCCCTAATGTGCTGCATAATCCCTCCTTGATCAGTGTGTTATGTTCATCAACTTGTGCCATTCAGATTTGCAATGTACTTGTTGGATTTCTAAATTGACATAAAGCTACCTTTTACCAAAATGGTTAATTTGCTTTATCTAGTTTGGGATTAAACCTTTATACAATGTTCAAACTCATAGAACAACACCTTAACACAATGAATATGCATTAAATTATTGAGTGCAACTTGGTTTTAAGGACCTGTAATCTAACCTAAAGCATGCTGAGTTCAAAATTGCAAAGTTATGGACATGGAACTTGGTCATGAACAAAGTGTTTTTTTGCTATATTGTGAAATTCGATTCTCTCTAACCATGAGGTTGTTTGAGAAGTTCTTGGAAATTTTGGAAAGCTTGGAATGTGTACTACAATCCATCTGTGAAATGCAAATTGAAATTCCAAGTGGAAGTGTATGGAAAATGTCCTTGAAGTGGGGTAGAAAACCTTGTCAAAATAGGTTAAAATTTCACTAAGTTAAAAAATGGTTTAGTGCCCTTATTCAAAAACTTGTAACTTGAGATACAAGCTTCAAATGAGAAAACTTTGTGAATCAAAGTTGTAGATTATGCAACAAGCTACAACTTTCATGTTTTGACTTTTGTTTGAATCCAAATGGGATCTTGGTGTAAAAGTGGGGCAAAGTTGGGAAAAAATTAGGGTTTTTCATAACTTAGAAAAATTCTAAGTTATGAAAAATTCAAATTTCTAACCCTAATTTGCATTTTGTGATTTCTTGATGAACAAGTTTCATGATTTGGCATGTTTTGATGAAAAATGAATCTTGACTCTTGATTTTGACCAAAAAGTCAAAGTTTGACTTTTCAGTGTACAGTCAAAATTGATCAATTGACTGGGAAATTCAACTGTCAACCTTGTGTACTTGGGATCTTTTGAGCTTGTTGATCATGTCAAGATAATTCCATAGGGTCCTTGAGTCCATGTGTGAGCTTGGTTTACCATTGGCTAGGTCAAACAGTCAAAAATTGCCTTTGTACAGTCAAAACCCTAAAAATGACCATTTTGCCCTTTTGGTGATCTGATCAATTTTCTTGTGGAATTGTGACCCAAACTGATAAAATGGTTCATGTGAGTTCAATATGTTGATGTGGATCAATTTTCATGAGGTTTGACTGTCAATTGGCCACAGTTGACTTTTTCCCCAATACAGTTGATTTATAGGTCAACTGTCCAATTGACTGGGCAAAACATGGAGTCAGGACTTGAAACTTGATATGGGTAAACTTGGGAGTCCAATATGAAACATGAAATTCATCTTAGGCATTTTGGGTCAAAACATATTTGTGCAAACACAAACCCTAATTTGAGTCAACAGTGCAAGGAGAGGTCTTGAGCAGATGAAACTCTAACTGGATCCTGAGCTTCAAAGGCTTTGTGATGAGAAATCCATGAGGAATGGGAGGGCAAATTTTGGGGTACAACAGTTGCCCCTGTTCAATCTTCTTGAATCCGAAGAGTTAGATTGGCAAGCTTGCCTTTCGTGACTCGAGGGTAAAAGGAGATTGGACACTAGAGTGCCCGAAATTTGCACTCGTCAAAGCAATGGATACGGGAATGGGCTTAGAGATGCCATTTGGAGATGGGCTTAATGATGCCATCTGGAAGGGATATCAGGAAGGTGTCCAGGCTTGGGACCATCTCTGAACTGGGGGGTTTGAACAAGCAATAGATTGACATCCGTTGTTGGGAGGAATCTGTAAACTGTTTTCAGTGGTTTGGAGAAGAAACTGAACAAGCGATAGGTTAACATCCGTTTACTTGGAGAACCCGTGAACTGTTTTCAGAAATCTTAAAGTTGAATAAGCAATAGAGCAACATCCGTTGTTGGGAAGCGTCCGTAAACTGTTTTCAAAAAGTTGTATCTGAACAGGTTGATAGATTAACATCCGTTGTTGGGAAGAATCCATAAACTGTTTTCAGAAATCTTGAGGAAGAATCTGAACAAGTGACAGGTTAACATCCGTTTACTTGGAGAACCCGTGAACTGTTTTCAGGAATCTTGAAGTTGAATAAGCAACAGAGCAGCATCCGTTGTTGGGAAGCGTCTGTAAACTGTTTTCAGAAAGTTGTATCTGAACAAGTTGATAGATTAACATCCGTTGTTGGGAAGAATCCATAAACAGTTTTCAGAAGTCTTGAAGAAGAATCTGAACAAGTGACAAGTTGACATCCGTTTACTTGGAGAACCCGTGAACTGTTTTCAGAAATCTTGAAGTTGAATCATTTTAGTTTGTCGACTGATCTTTCCTGAAAAGGTAAAGAGTTAGTTGCATGCAATGTTATGATGTATGATGCGATATACGTGACATCAATGTTTATAACATGAATGTGATGAGATGCGCATGTAAGCTGACGAGCTATCTTGCTGAGGATAAATGAACTCGAGGTGGCTGGAGATAAAAGCATCTTGACTGCTGCTGGGGAAAATAAATCCTTGGCTGCTGCTGGGGGGAGAAAATTCCTGATGACCTCTACTGGGGATTATCAATCCGGTAGACTCATGCTGAGGAGGTAAGACTGAGAACCTTTAATTTGATGGGAAGTAACTCTAGCGATCTTACCGGGGAACCCAAGATTTATCTTTCTAAGACCCTATGGGGATAAGGCTTATTAATCTGGCTCCGCTGGGGGTTGATAATTTGAAATTTAACTCGGCTGGGGATAACAAAGATAAGCTTCTCCGGGGATCATGTTGATAAGTTAGGCTGGGGAATTTTGATGAACTCCGCCGGGGATAGGAAGAATTCTGGCGAGTGCGATCTTCTGTGGCTGTTAGCTGAGGATAACCCAGTTATAAGCCCTTGTGAGGAATAACTTTGAATAAACTCGGGGGAGACGTTCGTGTTTTGCGGGGAAATACCTTCCAGAACCTACTGGGGATAAGCTTCGAGGGTCTGCTGGAGGTATGTCTCAGAGTTTGCTAGGGATGTGGATTTCAAATCTCTTGGTGTGCTTCCTTCGAGAGGGTGCCAAGGTGTTCATCTGTACCCTCGTCCTATTAGTAATCCTTTTTCTTAGGTTTACTTAGGAAGTGATTATGTTTCAAATGCATATGCCTATTTAACAAAACATTGGACGTTTCTCAAAATAAAACAAATAGTGCAAAAAAGAAAAGGGAAATGACACAAATTTTTGGGAAGAGTATTTGTATTGATTTTCTTTGAGTATATTTGTACAAAGGAGACAATCATCCTAGTAAGAGGATTTTGCCGTAAATATTGAAAGATTTTATACAAAATAAAGGATGGCTATGTGAAATAATCCCATGGGATTCCATTCTGCTATAGCTTTCGCAACTCTGAATATCTGTCCATTCGATGCTTCGTTTGACGATGGCTGGATTGATCAGAAACCTGGAACCGGTTGATGAAGAGATTGTCTTTGAAGTGATCCGACGAGACATAGTCATACGCTTTAATTCCCTAACTTTTGCCTGAATCGCCCTTTCGGGTTTTCGATCCACCGGGAAACCCCTTTTTGCCCAAGCCGCCCTTTCGGGTTTTCGACTTGCCGGGTGTACAGATTTTTTTTGTTTTTATCCCTAATTTTTGTCTGAACCGCCCTTTCGGGTTTTCGGTTCACCGGGATGCCCATTTTTGCCCAAGCCGCCCTTTCGGGGTTTTCGACTTGTCGGGTTATTTTATGCGTAGTATCTTTTGACTATGTCTGCGTTCGCAGGGTGTGGCAAATCGTCGCCGTCAATGGTGGTCCAGAATCATTGCACCACCAGAAAATATGCTTTTGATCACAAATGGTCCTTCATACGTAGGAGTCCATTTTCCCCTGGGATCACTTTGCGGCAAGATAATTCGCTTGATTACGAGATCCCCGACTCGATACACTTGACGTCTGACTTTCTTATTGAAGGCCTTGATCATCCGCTTTTGATACGTCTGACCATGGCATATAGCAGCAAGTCGTTTCTTGTCGATCAGGTTGAGTTGATTCAGTCGGGTCTGCATCCAATCATCTTCATTCAAACCTGCATCCTTCATAATCCTCAGAGACGGGATTTGGACTTCCATAGGCAAAACAGCTTCCATGCCATAAACCAAAGAAAACGGGGTTGCCCCAGTTGAAGTACGTGTCGTCGTACGGTATCCATGCAGAGCAAACGGTAACATCTCATGCCAGTCTTTGTAAGTGACTGTCATTTTCTGAATGATCTTCTTAATGTTTTTGTTCGCAGCTTCAACAGCACCGTTCATCTTCGGCCGATAGGGAGATGAATTGTGATGATAAATCTTGAACTGTTCGCATAATGCAGTGATCATTGTATTATTCAGATTTGTACCGTTGTCCGTGATGATCCTGTCGGGAACACCATACCGACATATGAGATTATGCTTGATAAAGCGGGCAACCACATTTTTAGTAACAGAGGCGAAGGAAGCTGCTTCGACCCATTTAGTGAAGTAGTCAATGGCAACCAGGATGAAGCGATGTCCGTTGGAAGCCGTGGGCTTGACCTCTCCGATCATATCAATGCCCCACATTGCAAAGGGCCATGGAGCAGTCAGGACATTGAGGGGAACTGGAGGATATGAACTTTGTCAGCATAGACTTGACACTTGTGACAAGTACGGGAATGTTGATGGCAGTCAGCCTCCATAGTAGACCAATAATAGCCTGCCCTTAGGATCTTCTTAGCCATTGTATGCCCGCTCAAGTGAGTGCCAAATGTGCCGCTGTGTATATCAGTCATGATCAACTCTGCTTCAACTTTATCCACACATCGGAGTAGTACACAATCATGGCTTCGTTTGTAAAGGATGTCGTTGCTCAGGAAGAACTTAGCGGCGAATTTCCTTAAGAACTTCTTGTCATTCACGGAAGCTCCTTCAGGGTAATCCCTAGTCCTCGAGATACCTTTTGATTTCATGGAACCAAGGCTGATCCACTACTTCTTCGGTATTAATCTCGTGGTAATGTGCCGGTTCATCCATTCGCTTGATGGTGATTTGGGGAGCCTCCTTATCCCAGTTGAGTTTAAACATGGAGGACATTGTGGCCAGAGCATCGGCTAGTTGATTCTCTTCTCGCGGGAAGTGCTCGAAGGTAATTTGCTCGAAATGAGGCAACAATGTCAGGACATGTTCTTTGTATGGGATAAGATTAGGATGCTTTGTATCCCAGTCTCCTTTGATTTGGCTGATGACCAAAGCCGAGTCCCCGAATACGATCAAGATTTGATCCCTAAGTCTATAGCAGCTTCGAGACCAAAGATACAGGCTTCATACTCAGCCATGTTGTTTGTGCAACTGAAACAAAGTCGGGCCGTGAAAGGAGTGTGACAACCTTCCGGAGAAATGAGTACTGCGCCAATACCATTTCCAAGTGCATTTGAAGCACCATCAAAGTACAGGGTCCATCGGGATCCCTTCTCGGGTCCGTCATATGGTCCGTCACTTTCAATGTTGTCCAAATTCATGATGTCCTCGTCTGGGAAGTCAAATCTCATGGGTTGATAGTCTTCAATAGCCTGATGATCCAAATGGTCAGCTAGTACACTCCCTTTTATAGCTTTTTGGGTGGTGTACTGGATGTCATACTCGGTCAAGATCATTTGCCATCTAGCTATCCTTCCAGATAAAGCGGGCTTCTCGAAGATATACTTGATAGGGTCCATTTTGGATATCAACAAGGTAGTATGAGTTAGCATATACTGTCTTAGTCGGCGAGCAGGCCCATACCAAAGCGCAGCAAGTTTTCTCGAGCAATGAGTAGCGAGTCTCACAGTCGGTAAACTTTTTGCTAAGGTAATAAATAGCATGCTCTTTTCGACCAGACTCGTCATGCTGGCCCAAAACACACCCCATTGAGTTATCCAAGACGGTCAAATACATGATCAATGGTCTTCCTTCGACGGGTGGCATCAGAATAGGAGGTTCTAGCAAATACTCCTTGATTCTATCAAAAGCGGCCTGGCAGTCGTCGTTCCATTCAACTACCTGATCCTTCTTCAAAAGTTTGAAAATTGGCTCACAGGTAGAAGTCAGATGTGAGATGAATCTGGCAATATAGTTTATGCGCCCCAAGAATCCTCTAACCTCCTTTTCAGTGCGGGGAGCAGGCATCTCTTGTATTGCTTTTACTTTTTCCGGATCGACTTCAATGCCTTTGTTACTTACAATAAATCCCAGGAGCTTACCAGACCTAACTCCAAAAGTGCATTTACTTGGATTCAGCCTGAGCTTGTACTCTTTTAACCTGGCGAACAGCTTCTCCAAATGCTCAAGGTGCTCTTCCTCTGTTTGTGACCGAGCTATCATATCGTCTACGTAAACTTCAATCTCATGATGTATCATGTCATGAAATAAAGCTACCATGGCGCGTTGATAAGTTGCCCCTGCATTCTTCAGCCCGAACGGCATCACTTTGTAACAAAAAGTGCCCCATTGCGTGACAAAAGTTGTTTTCTCCATATCCTCGGGAGCCATTTTGATTTGATTATAGCCCGAAAATCCATCCATGAAGGAAAACACCTTATGCTGAGCCGTATTGTCGATCAAGATGTCAATATGAGGTAGCGGGAAATCATCTTTAGGGCTGGCCCTATTCGAATCCCGGTAGTCCACACACATTCTGACTTTGCCATCTTTCTTAGGGACTGGCACAATGTTAGCGACCCATTGAGGATAGGACGTAACAGCCAGAAAGCCAGCGTCGAACTGCTTCATTACTTCTGCTTTGATCTTTTCGGACATGTCAGGCCTTATTCGGCGAACTTTTTGCTTGATTGGTGGACAGTCTTCTCTTGTGGGGAGACGGTGAACCACGATGTCGGTGTCTAGACCCGGCATGTCTTCATAGGACCAAGAGAAGATTTCAACATACTCATTCAGCAACTGTACCAAGCGCTCCTTGACTTTTGGTTCCAGGTTGGCACCCACTTGCACTTCCTTCCGATCCTCCTCGGTTCCCAAGTTAACAGTTTCCAATGGCTCTTCATGCGGTAAGATGGCCCTTTCCTCTTGTTGCAGAAGTCTGGCTAGTTCCCCGGGTACCTCACAACCTTCGTCATCTTCATACTCGGCTAGATTGACCAGATCTTCAGAGTTTTTGAAAGATACAGCAGAATAGTCACCCATGGAATCCGGAGTGGATGGGTACCTACATTGGTGAGTGTGGGTGTGTGTAAGGGATAGCCATCCTTAAAAAAAATGCAAAAGGGAAGAAAATGAACATAAGCAGTTTATCAAATGAAAAACGTCCAATGAATCGTTAAACATGGCATATGAATATGAACAATAGTCAAAACCCTTACAAGTGGACCTACATGCCCCGGGCAAGGCAGGAGGTGGAAAGACAGTGTACGGATTGTTTGAAAATAAAATATTACAGACCAAATAGGAAATGTTTAATAGATAAATTACTGATGAATAAAAGTGATGGGGACAAAGTCTTTAGCCTCCCAATTGCTCAATCCCCCCCCCCCCCCCGACAGTTGGATGAATCCATTCTTCAAAGTTGCTTTCCTTGTCTTCATCTTCCAGGGCATTGATTCGGTAAGGAGAAATTTTGATCGGCGTTCTTTCAATCTTTGACTGGCGCATGGCCTTCTGGCCAGCGGTGGTGAAACCTAATCCAAACTTATCAGTTTTATGCGGAAAATCGGGTAACTGCCCCCATGCTGAATTCTTCCCCTTTTTAACTGCAGCCCTTGCATCCTCCAGAGATGCCATCCTGGCCATCTGTCTCGGTGTCTCAGCTGCCAACTTCGCCACTGCTATCTCGGGAAGAACTTCTTCGAAATGCTGAAACGGTGTCTCAATGAACTCTCCTTCAACCTCCACATACCGGAAAGAATTTAAATGGCTAATCATGTACTCTTCTTCACCGTGGACAGTAATGATCTTTCCCTTTACATGATACTTCAGCATCTGATGCAGGGAGGAGGTGACTGCCCCAGCATGGTGTATCCAAGGTCTACCCAGCAGGCAGGAGTATGATGGATGGATGTCCATTACATAGAAAGTGGATTTAAACACCTCAGTACCTATCTTGACAGGAATTTAAACTTCTCCATGGACCATTCTTTTTGACCCATCGAAAGCTCTGACGACAATATCACTAGGCTTCAATTCCAAACCTTCGCAATCTAGCCGGTCCAAGGCCTTCTTAGGCAAAACATTCAGCGATGAACCGGTATCAACCAAAACATGTGCAAGGGTGGTTCCGCGACATTCAATTGAAATATGCAACGCATCATTGTGGTTTCGGCCTTTAGGGGTCAGGTCGGCATCAGAAAAACCTAATCCATTGTCTGCAGTCAGACTAGCCACGCAATGTTGAAATTGATCTGCAGAGGTTTCCTGGGGCACATGAGCTGCCTTTAGAAACTTAATCAAAGCTTGAGCGTGCGCTTCTGAGCAAAGCAACAGTGCCAGCATGGAGATCTTGGAGGGGGTTTGCCCCAACTGTTCCACCACATCGTAATCACTTCTCTTGATTATCCTCAAAATCTCGTCCATTTCTTTCTTGGAGGCTTCCGGGATCACCAAGGGTTGAACCCTCGTCCTGACGGGCTCATCTTGTATTCCCTTTCCTTTATCAGCAATGGTAGGAGAGACAGCACTAGGAACGACAATTTCTTCAATCAAAGGAGTTCTAGCGGAGAGTTTTACTGGTGCAGGGATGACTTCTTTAGCTGATGAGGGTCCAAAGACTGCTCTTGGAGGGGCAATCTCTAGAGAAAATATTCTCCCGCTCCTGGTGATTTTGCTGGTGCCCGCAATGTTACTAATGCTGGCTTCTTCATCATCTGAATTTTCTTCAATTATTTCAACTTGCTTGATACCATGGTAGTAGATGTCACCACCATAGTTCCAAGGTATCGACTTCTCAGAAACATAGGGAATAGGCCCCGACATTGTTATCTTCAAAGGTATAGACTTTGCAGCTGGTGTAATCTTAACTGGCTTTTTGACGGCCTCGGAAAGATTGGCGTGAATGGTTATGATTGAGATATTTTCAACATGAACTGGAACAGCAGGAACTTTTTCGAACAAAATTTGTCGGCTATCCATAAGGCCTTGGATGCCTTTCTTTAATAGCGGACAATCAAACGGCAGAGAGTGGCAACAGTAGCAGTCTTCTTTACATCCCGGGAAGATCCCGGCCCTTAACAAATTCAACTTAATGGTTAGCAGTGGAGTAGTCAGATCGCTAACGTCAGCAACATATAGATCCTCTTCAATGGCATTGACATTCCGACCGTGCTTCGGCATAGGTGCAGATATCACATTGGGTTTTTCTGGAGCGTCAAACTCTACCTCCTTAGCCTCTATCAGGTCCTGGATCTTATGCTTGAGTGCCCAACAATCATTGGTGTCGTGCCCAACACTGTCTGAATGATAGGTGCACTTAGCATTGGCATGATAATGCGGGGAGGACGTATTTACATTCTTTGGCGCCTCCTTGATGGTGGCAAGATTCAACTTCAATAGATGGGGAAGCACCTGCGCTGGAGTCATATTAATACGGGTGAACTGCCGTTGTGGCCTTTCCACCCGTTGCTGGTTTGGTCCGGATTGGTTGTAGCGAGGCGGCTCACTTGGAGTGTTTTGAATCATTACGGCCCCCACAGTTGGCCGACGCTCCACCTTCCCTGCTCTTCTCTGAGCATATACCATAGATGTCTCCTTCTTAAAAGGCTTCTTCTCAACACTTGCAGCAACACCCTTCGGAATCTTTCCTGATTTGATGCCAGCTTCTATTCTTTCGCCTGTTAAGATCAAATCGGTAAACCCCGCGGAAGAGTTACCAATTAGATGATTGAAAAATGGCCCAGATAGGGTCCCAAGAAACATATCAACGAGCTCACGATCGGTTAAAGGAGGCTGCACCCTGCCAGCCAAATCCCTCCATTTTTGTGCATATTCTTTGAATCCCTCACTTGTTCCTAGTGACATACCCTGAAGTTGGGTACGAGTAGGAGCAAGATCAGAATTATACTGGTATTGTTTGTAGAAAGCGGTGGCCAAATCTTCCCAATTTCTGACACTGGTTCCTTCTAACTGATAAAACCATTCCAACTGATAAAACCATTCCAACTGAGCTCCCGACAGGCTGTCTTGAAAGAAATGAATCCAGAGATTTTTATCTGCTGTATAGGGTTGAATTTTTCTCACGTAGGACCTGAGATGCATTTTGGGACAGGACAGCCCATCATACCTCACAAACACTGGCACCTTGAATTTTGGGGGAATCACAATTCCGGCGACCAAGCCCATGTCTTCAAAATCCAAACCCGGTACCCTTTGCAATTCCATGGCAGCCAATCTGTCTTCTAAACCCTTGTACTTATCATCAGCTGGAGGGTACTGCTGGTCAGAATAATCTTCATCCTCTTCAACCTCTTCCTCCTCTGCATCAGACTCGGGAGGCACCGCAACCCGATCTCTTTTACTAGTTCCCTCATCAGAAGTAGGAGGAAATTCAAGCACTCTCCGAGCTTCTCTGTCAAATCTTCTCTCCAAAGTAGCCACTCCGACTCTCTTTTTCTTCTTCACTGGGTCCTTATTCTCCAGATGAGCCTTGATATCCTCTTGACTCTTGACCAAGGTCATCAAGAGTTGCTGGAACTGTGCATTCTGGGCTTGTAGGTCTTTGACTGTTTGCTCGAGATCCATCCTACTGAAATAAACAGCAGATAGATAAGGAAACCTGGAGTGAGACCTGCTTGTGCACATGATGAATGGTATGCTGATGTATGCAATGCATTCAAGGATTTAGGACATTCAAAATTGTTTCAGACAAAGAAGAACGCACGTCATATTAATAAGAAGAAATTCGTTAGTACATAAATGCCCCATGGGCCAAATGTTACAAAATAAACTTCTCAAGACAGAAAGACATTGCGCATCCTCTTTGGTGCGATGTAGGTATTGAGGGCCTCTTGCTCGTGGAGTCGGCGGGTAAGCTCTAGAACCTTCTTTTCACTGGCGTAGTAGCTAGCTTCAAAAGTGTTCCGTTCCTCCTTGAGCTGAATCCAACTTTTCTGCATTTCCTCCCACGATGTAGGCATGTCTGGATGCAGGATGGTGTAGGGAACCTCTCCTTCATTGACGGGCTCTTTAATCACTGGGAGTACATGAGGATAAGGCATCATCAGACTTTGGGCTCGGGCTCGTACCCACTTGAGATAGGGATCAAGAGGGATGGAGTTCTTGTGTCCCAGAGTCTTGCTATCAACCTTGTTGAGTTTTCCCCAAGCTCTGATGAATCTTTGGCGAAGTCCTTGCGCATCGTTGTCGAAGTCAAAAACTAGGCTAGGAATCAACATATCATGAGGGCCATCCCTCCGTGCATATCCAAATTGCCTCAAATCTAGGCAAGGGTTGTAGGTGATACCTCCTCTAATTCCAAGTAAAGGAACATTAGGAAATTCTCCGCAACGATCGACGATGATGACATTTTCTCTGGACCGAGAACACCAATGCACATCAGAATGAGTAAGAGTCATCAATCGTTGGGACCACCTTATACCTTGGTCATTCTTCAAGACGGATTGTGGAAGGTGCGAAATAAACCACCTTGCGAGGATAGGAGTACAGCACATGAGAACACCCCTCTTTTTCATTGTCCGTGTGTAAAATGAGTGAAGGATGTCCCCAAGCAATGTTGGTATTGGATTTCTGGACAAGAAGATTTTGACGGCGTTGACATCTACCAATTGGTCAGGATTTGGGAACAAGACCAACCCGTAGATAAGGAGTGCCACAATCTCTTCAAAGGCTTGTAGGTCCAATGAGTTCCAACATTCTTGTGCCTTCTCAAACAAGAATTTTGCTAAGAATCCTTTGACGCCGCTTCTGGTTTCCCAATGCCCCTTGATTTCAGATGGTTGTAGATGTAGTGCTCGAGCAACATCTTCAGGCTTTGGTTCCTTCTCCGTACCGTTGAAGGGTAGTTGATTAAGGATAGGGATTCTTAGGAGTTGAGAAAACTCCTCCAAAGTGGGCACCAACTGATAATCAGGGAAAGTGAAACAGTGGTGAAGAGGGTCAAAGAACTGGAATAGCACTTTCATCATGTCTTCTTCAATGTTGGTGCTGACTAGGCTGAGCAGTCTACCATGTCTTTCACTGAAGGATGAATTTTCCGGAATTCTTGAAGTGATCTCCTTGAGTTGAGGAGAGATTCTCACAAGGTTGACTTGAATGGTGTTTCTGCGAGGTATTTCCATGTCCTACAAAACAGGAACAAAGCTGAAGATCCAAAACCCTTGAAATGGTTAGTGAATGCATATGATGTTTTATGATGTTTATGATGTATGCACAAAACATATGTACAAGCAAATCACACCAAACCCTAATTTCAGGCTTGCATGGGGTTTCATAGGTAAGTACCCTCTTGAGTGTAGTTGGCTTAAAAACCTGTCCTATAAATAGTAACCGGGTTCTAAGGAGCTCAATATCACTGGATTGTTTTCAATGTTCATTGTTTTGGTTTAGCCACTTAACTAGCGACCAAAATATTCCAAGAAAATAACCCTCAATGAGTGTAGTATCGAGTATCTACCAACTTCAGACTGCACCAAAGCCGGTCATCTCACTACCCCTAATAAAAGGCCAAGATGGTCAAGTAAGGTTCTAGGTCATTAGTGCTTAGTGACATCACTCAGCGGCCCCGTACTCTCCTTGATTGAACTCAAGGGTTACCGGTACTCATAAATATGTCGCACTAATATAGCTATTGCTTAGACCGTGTCGGTATACCCCGCACAGTTTCCACAACGTATTGCTATCTATGAATGTTTCCCAAAATCCGGGTGGAGGATTGTAAACCCAAACAATAGCCAAAGTATAAAGCAAGCAAATCAAACAATTAGTCATGCAATAGGGTGATCTAAGCCCTAAGGTTACTCCACTTTAAAATTATCCCCAGCAGAGTCGCCAGTTCTGTGATACGGTGGGAGAACTGACTATGGTTTTGCGTTTGTTTTCGCAAATGTTTCGGTTGAGCAAGAGTCGCCACCGACTTTTTATTTTATCCTAAGGAAAGGTTTAAAAAGCACAGCAAAAACCTTTGAGATTTTTCTTGGGTTCGGGGAGTAGATTATAGAAGGGGAAGGTATTAGCACCCCTTCTATCCATGGTTATCCATGGGCTCTTAGATACTTGCTTAGATCAACTTGCCTTAGTTTTCAATTGTTTGAAATGGTGCTTTGTGTGTGGCTTTGAAAAGGTTTTGAAAAAGATGCCTTGCATAGGCTACCCTTGTAACAATTCTTTACTCGAATGTTTTACAAAGGTGTTTGTCTTTTTGAAAAGATGTTTTAAGGGTTTGAAAAGTTGATTTTGAAAGTGTTTGTGAGGTGGGTTTTTGAAATAAGGCAAGTGTTTTTCTTGGAAGGTTGACAAGTACCTAAGAGCTCATCTACCCTAAAATTTTCTCAAAGATTTTTGTCATGTTTTAAGCCTTTTGACAATTTTGTTCCACCATTGCATTTGGTGGACAATCTTGTCTTAGGAGATGAAAGGGACGGGCGCGGGTCATCGTTTAGACCATAGTTGCAATAGTGTTAAATGTCTTTGGGCAATTTTCTTTAAAAGGGACTTGATCATTTTATTTAGGCAACATTTTGAGGGACTATGATCATTTGATTGTTTGTTTTACCCAAAGAAATTCAACATGCAATATGGCCCATTTTTGAAAGGCAACAAAGTGGAGTACCCTAGGGGGTGCAAGTGTGAGATGTGTTGTTTATTTTCATGCTCATTTATCTTGTATTAGGTCCAACTATTTTTGTTCATTTTTATTTGCATACAAAACCCTAATTCTAGCATAGTATGTTTAGAAAGCATTAAAAGTGCGAAATTTAAATTCCTACGCTATTACATCACAATAATATGGGGAGGGGGTACAATGTTTCAAATGGGGTTTATTTGGGCAAGAATTTAAATCTAAGCTATTACATCATTTTTAGGAATATTTACAAGATAAATAATTGCATAATTAAATGGAAATTGACATAAATATGCAAAATATAAAAGGAATTTTTATGTATATGTAAAAAAGGGTATTATTTATGTAAAATAAAATAAAGAAAATAAAAGGGTATTATTTTGAGGTATTTTCAAATTTAGGGTAAGAACCCTAATTTTAATCAAAATGTATATTAATTAATTAATTCATACAATATTCATTATTTACATACAAAAATAAAATATGATATATTTGTAAAAAAAGGCATTTTTAGTGTTAAACATTAAAAAATAAAATATGTACATTTTTTTGGTTTTTTTACTCTAAATGCATTAATATATATATATATATATGTATATTTATATTATTTTAAATATGTGCTATATATATAAATAATAATAATAATTAATTTTTTAGAAAATAGTATTTTTTATATAAAATATTTTCAGAGGGTAATATAAAATAAAAATAAAAATAGAAGTGTTTTTACATGTTTTTTCTATTTATCCTAAATAATAGTATGTATTTATTTGTGTATAAACAAAAGAAAATCAAATAAAAATCAAATAAAATCAAAAAATGATGAGAAAAATATTTTCAAAATTTTAATATGCTGAGAAAAAATAAATGAGTCAAATAAGAAAAGAAAAAGTCAAAAATCATGAAAAATGAAGCAAATGGGCTTGGGGGGTAAGAAAATGGAAATAGGGTGCAAAAAGAAGAAACCACACAGGCCCAGCCCATGTGGCTTCATCTTCAACCTTCGTTCAACAACATTCAAAAACGCGCGCCCTGTACTCCAGCTGCTAACTCCTGATTCCTGGCTTTTTAACAAAAACTCATAACATAAAAAATGTTCAGCATGAAGAGACGATTCTAACCATGTATAGAACTTGACCTAACTCTCTAAGATGAAGGAGAATTTCTCCTTCCCCAAATCCTAACCTAGTTTTTCTGTCATTTTCAAACTCCAAATTCTCTCTACTCAGGAAAAAGAAATGAAAAGTAAAGACATGGACATGTTCAGTGGCATGAGTATGACATTATTTCTTCACAAACTTAAGACTAATGATGCATAATAAGAGAGATATGAATTCAAAATTTTACCTATTCAGTTGAACTTCTATATGGAGATGTAGGAACCTTCAGTGCAAGGTAATGATTGGAAAAGCTTCCTTGAGGTCCAGGGATGCTGTTTCAATGCTTGCTTTGTCTTGAGAACTTCTGAATCAAGCTAGAGAACTTCAACTGCAAAACAGAAAAACAAAAATGGTGAAGTGTCTTAGAGGTGTTACAGGTTGTGTCTTAGCTTCTGGATAGTTTGCATAGGTTGTAAGGAAGGTAGAGGAACAGGTTTTGGCAAGAATGCTCGAGGGAAATGGGAGTTGGCACTCAAACTGCAGAGGCAACTCTGTTTTTGCCGTTTGAGGATGATTCTGAGATGGAGGGTGTTTTAGAGGTGCAAGGGTCGTGTACTAGCTTGGTTATGTTGTCTTGAGTGTGTTTGAGAAGTTTGTTCTTGTTTTCTAATGCTGAGATGAGAGTTGTTGTGAGTTATGGAACTTTTCTTCACACTTAAGCAACAAAATGCAACTTTAGTTTCTAGGCATGTAGAGGTCCCCTAATGTGCTGCATAATCCCTCCTTGATCAGTGTGTTATGTTCATCAACTTGTGCCATTCAGATTTGCAATGTACTTGTTGGATTTCTAAATTGACATAAAGCTACCTTTTACAAAAATGGTTAATTTGCTTTATCTAGTTTGGGATTAAACCTTTATACAATGTTCAAACTCATAGAACAACACCTTAACACAATGAATATGCATTAAATTATTGAGTGCAACTTGGTTTAAGGACCTGTAATCTAACCTAAAGCATGCTGAGTTCAAATTGCAAAGTTATGGACATGGAACTTGGTCATGAACAAAGTGGTTTTTTGCTATATTGTGAAATTCGATTCTCTCTAACCATGAGGTTGTTTGAGAAGTTCTTTGACATTTTGGAAAGCTTGGAATGTGTACTACAATCCATCTTTGAAATGCAAATTGAAATTCCAAGTGGAAGTGTATGGAAAATGGCCTTGAAGTGGGGTAGAAAACCTTGTCAAAATAGGTTAAAATTTCACTAAGTTAAAAAATGGTTTAGTGCCCTTATTCAAAAAATTGTAACTTGAGATACAAGCTTCAAATGAGAAAACTTTGTGAATCAAAGTTGTAGATTATGCAACAAGCTACAACTTTCATGTTTTGACTTTTGTTTGAATCCAAATGGATCTTGGTGAAAAAGTGGGGCAAAGTTGGGAAAAATTAGGGTTTTTCATAACTTAGAAAAATTCTAAGTTATGAAAAATTCAAATTTCTAACCCTAATTTGCATTTTGTGATTTCTTGATGAACAAGTTTCATGATTTGGCATGTTTTGATGAAAAATGAATCTTGACTCTTGATTTTGACCAAAAAGTCAAAGTTTGACTTTTTAGTGTACAATCAAAATTGATCAATTGACTGGGAAATTCAACTGTCAACCTTGTGTACTTGGGATCTTTTGAGCTTGTTGATCATGTCAAGATAATTCCATAGGGTCCTTGAGTCCATGTGTGAGCTTGGTTTACCATTGGCTAGGTCAAACAGTCAAAAATTGCCTTTGTACAGTCAAAACCCTAAAAATGACCATTTTGCCCTTTTGGTGATCTGATCAATTTTCTTGTGGAATTGTGACCCAAACTTGATCAAATGGTTCATGTGAGTTCAATATGTTGATGTGGATCAATTTTCATGAGGTTTGACTGTCAATTGGCCACAGTTGACTTTTTCCCCAATACAGTTGATTTCTAGGTCAACTGTCCAATTGACTGGGCAAAACTTGGATTCAGGACTTGAAACTTGATATGGGTAAACTTGGGAGTCCAATATGAAACATGAAAGTCATCTTAGGCATTTTGGGTCAAAACATCTTTGTGCAAACACAAACCCTAATTTGAGTCAACAGTGCAAGGAGAGGTCTTGAGCAGATGAAACTCTAACTGGATCCTGAGCTTCAAAGGCTTTGTGATGAGAAATCCATGAGGAATGGGAGGGCAAATTTTGGGATACAACATATATAAATCGATAAATTATGGAATTTAAAATTACTACGCTATTACAACACTTGTGGGAGGGGTGTACAAATTATAAATAGGGATTGCAAGAAAATAAACCTAATTAATTTATTACAACCATATTAAACTTATACAAGAATTGAAATAAATAGTGTACATAATGAATAAATATACAAGAATGCAAATGTAAAGAACATGTGATTTTTTTTGGTTTTTATGAGAAAAGGGGTTTTGATTTTAACCTAATTAGCTAGAAGAAAGTAATTAATTAAAAGTAAAACCTAAATTTACTAAGAATTTTTTTTAAATAAAACCCTAAATCTATTAATTGATTAGAAAGAAATTAATTTTAAGAAAAGTATTTTTGGTATTTTCGTCTTAAAAATAATTTATGGTATTATAAAATATTTTTGGTCTTTTTGGTTTTAAAAGAGCATTTTTAAATTATGAGATAAATAAACTAAAACCTTAATCTTTAATTAAATTTACAAAATATTTAGTCAAAATAAACAAAGTATGATTAAATGAAATAATTTTTTGTGTGAAAAAATAAATAAACTATGTCCAAATATAAATCTACTATTTTTATATTTTTTATGATTTTTTTTAGTATTAGAAAAATAATTAAAGAAATAAATAAAATGAAAATAAGAAAAGAAAATAAAAACTGGGCCAGGGGTATGAATAGCCTGCAAGGGGGTTAGAAAGTAAAAACAAAAACAACAAGGCCCAAGGAGGCCCAGCGCATGCCAAAAAAAGTCAGAATGTATGAAAAAAATCAAAAGGGTATCATTGGGGCTCGAACCCAGGTCCCAATCGTTACAGGCGCGCGCTTCTACCACTGGGGTGACTATACATCCGTTTATATAAATCAAACCATAAATATATATGGTAAACACGTTCCCGAGACCAACTTCATCTTCAACCTCACGCCCAGCCAGAAGCTCTATATCTCAATCAAATCTCAACAAAAATGAAAATTGTAAACATGAAACTTGTAGCAAATTTCCTCATGATTTCAGAAATGCAAAGAAAAATAATTATAGCTCAAAGATAAACATGAATTTCAATGGCCCTATTTTGAACCCTAAAAATCTCAGAAACTTCAATCTTAAAATTCTCTAAGCTCAAACAAAATTAATGGAAACTATGAACATGGTTAGCTTTAGGGCAATGATATCTACACGTTTTATTCACAAATAAATCATTGATGATGCCTGTATGAAAAGTTCCAAAGTTAGAAAACTTACCTGCAAGAGGGTATCGAGTTTGGAGTTTGAGAAGCTTTCAGTGAGTTCCAATGATTGGGTTAGCTTCCTCAAGTTCCCAGGAAGCTAATGGGATGCTTAGCTTGAGCTTAAAGTGCCTGAGGAGTTTTGGAGAAGTCCAAGTGCAAAGCTCTGTTTTTGAAAATGGTGGATGATGATGGAGGTGTTACAGTGGTGGTGCAGGTGTTGGGATTGTTTGTGTATGTTTTTTAGAAGCTTTTGAAAGTAAAAGGCCAATAAACACACGAGTAGATTTGAAGATTGGCTTCAAACTCAGAAATGACAAGTTTTGAAGTGTTTTTGGTGATTTTGTGTTCTAGGTGTTTTAAGAGCTTAAGCATCCGTGTGTTTTGTGGAAAATGGTTTGTGTATGTATAAGCAAAAGGTCTTGAGTGGTTTGGCAAGTCAGAAGTACAAGTTACAAGCTATTTGCTTTGTTACTTGATTTTCAAGAAAAGTGGGAAACCAAGTTTCAATGTGAAGTGCAAGCATGGGCTGGGTGATTGTAAGTGTCTAAACCATTTCTCTTGTGTTATGAGATATGTATGATCAGAAGAGACTAAGTGAAAGGCTCAAGATCAAGTTTTGTACAAAAAGTTACTTTATCAAAATGGCAATGTGCACTTTCTTCCCAAAATGGATATAAAGCATGGCCTTGCATTGAATGCTTGAAATGAGACCTCTAAAAGCTGTGAAAGCAATTAATTATGGAGTTCCTAACAAGTTTGAGGCTTGCAAAGTAGAGGTTATGTAGCACAACTTTGAATTTTGAATTTGTTCATCACAAAATGACTTGTAATTCAAGTGATAAAACCCTAACTTCATCTCTTCGATTCTCCCTACTCAAAAATGATCTCAAAGAGTTCTTTGACATTTTGGAAATCTTGCAATGTTATATACAACCCATCTTTGAATCACTTCTGAATATTCCCCTTGGAACTATATGAAAAAGTGCCATGAAGTTGGGTCAAAATCCTGACCAAATTAGGGCAAAATTTCACTAAGTGTTTTGTTTCATGACCACGTGTTCTTAAAATTATAACTTGAGATCCAAGCACTTTTGGAAGAAGTTGTGTTAAGCAAATTTGTAGATTTCTTGGAGATATACAGATTTCATGTTAGAATTTTCTCTTGAATCATCTTGCATCATGGTGAAATATTTGCTCAAAGTTATGAAAAAATAAGAAATTTCCAACACTTAAAAAAATTTCTAAGTTTAGAAATTTTCACTTTTCAAAATTAAATTTTGAATTTTTTATTTCTTGATGAATAAGTTTCAAATTTTGACATGTTTTGATGAATTGTGATCTTTGACATTTGAATTTGACCAAAAAGTCAAAGTTTGACTTTTCAGTATACAACTGACTTTTGATCAGTTGACTGAAAATTCATCTGTCAATCCATTGGGCTTAGGCAATGTTTTGAGCCATGTTATTAGGTAAAAATTATGCAATTGGACTCTTGAGATCATTCCTTAAACCAATTGATCATTTGCTAGGTCAAAAATCATAAATTGCCCTTTCCTAGTCAAAACCATAATTTTGACCATTTTCCCTTTTGAGGATTTGATCAAATTTCTTGAGGAATTATGGTCCAAAATTGATCAAATGATACATATGAGTTAAAAATGTTGATGTGGATCAAAAATTATGAAGTTTGACTGTAAATTGGCCTTAGTTGACTTTTTCCCTAATACAGCTGATTTTTAGGTCAATTGCTCAATTGATTGAGCAAAAAGTGTGATCCAATGCTTGAAACTTGACATGAGTGATCTTGGGGGTCCATAATGATCCATGAAAGTCATATTAATCATTGAAAATTCAAATATCCTTGTGCAATCTCCAACCCTAATTTTGGTCATTAGTGCTTAAGGAGGTGTCTTGAGCTGATCAATCCTAGTGCAGTCTTGAGCCAAAGGAGATCTTGTGAGAAAATTCTTGATAAATGAGAGGGAAAATTTTGGGGTACAGCAGTTGCCCCTATTCAATCTTCTTAAGCCTGAAGAGTTAGATTGGCGAGTTTTGCCATTCGTGACTCGAAGGTGGAAGATGATTTGACACTAGAGTGCCCAGAAATTTGCACTCGGTGATGTGATGGTCGATGGTAGGGGGAATGGGATTAAAGATTCCATTTGGAGAGATGATGGAAAGTTGTTGGAGATGGGCTTGTAGATTCCATCCAGAAATGATTATTGGACTGTATCTGAAAGAGAATCTGAATGAGTGTCCGAATGGCATCCGTGTCTGGAGTTTATCTGAACTGTATCTGAAAGCTGAATCTGGATGAGTATCAGAATGGCATCCGTGTTTGGAGCATATTAGAAATGCATCTGAAATCTGAATCTGAATGAGTATCAGAATGGCATCCGTGTCTGGAGCGTATCTGAACTGTATCTGAAATATGAATCTGAATGAGTATCAGAATGGCATTCGTGTTTGGAGCGTTGTGATCGGTGGATCTGGAACTGACTGTTTAACGCTGGTTCGCAAAATGTCGCGGTAAGCAAGAGTCGCCACCGTCTTTTATTTTCTCCAAATGGAAAGGACAAAAGCACAGAAAAATTCCTTATAGAGATTGCTCTCGGTTCGGGAGGTAGATTTATAGAAAGGGAAGGTGTTAGCACCCTTTCTATCCATGGTTATCCATGGGCTCTTAGATACTTGCTCATTTGTGTTTTCAAAATTGTTTGTTTGCTTTTCAGAGTGGGTTTGAAAAAAGTTTCGTTTAAAATTTCAGTTCGACTCTTGTATCAGTCCTCAAGAGTGTTTGAAAAGTTGTTTTGGAAAGCTCTTTGCAAAGTGTCGGTGTGAAAAGAAGTTTTTGATTTATTTGGAATTAGAGCAAGTATCTACGAGTCATCTACCTACCCTAAGGAATTCGTCTGTGTAAATGTCCTTAAAGTAGTGCCATCCCACCATTGAGAGGTAGGTAGCACCACCGTTGGAGGTGTTCGGGTCAATTCGAGGGTTCGGGACATTATGGTCACCAGAGCAATGGGAAGAAACCTTAGAAGCTACCCCCATGCCATGTTCATGGACATGAGGACTTACTAAAACATCCTCTACTCGACGACCACTTTTCGAGGGGCAAGGCAACAGTGAGACGTACCCTAGGGGTGGTGTGTGATTTGTGTGTCATTTTCAGTTATATTTGTCTTGTTCATGCATTGGTGATCTACGCTTTGTTTTTATTTTTGACATTCATTCTTTCATGTGGTTATTAACAGTTAAAAAGTGCGGAATTTAAAAGTCCTACGCTATTACAAAGGCGCGGGTCTACATCGCCAAATTAAACCAAGACCCGATTTGAAATAAATAAAAAAAATGCGGAAAGTAAATACCCTAATTAATCTATTACAAGGCTTTGGGGCAAGTACATGAAATTCAAAAAAGAAATAAAAGTAAGTGTGCGAAAAAAGAAATAAAATCGAGAATGCGAGGGCGTTGGACCCTTTTAAAGAAATTAAATTACAATTAATAAATTAATTAAATTAAATAAAAGCAAGAACTTATTTTTTTGGAATTTTTGTATTTTATGGAATTATGAGAAAATTAATTGGAATTAAAACCCTAATTCTAAACTATTTTTAATTTATTAAAAAAATGTTTAAGTTGTACCTAGTTTTAACCTAATTATTTAATGATGAATTTATTTACAAAATAATTAATAATTAAATATGGTAAAAGAAAAGAAAAGAAAAGAATAAGAGTGTTAAAACCCTAATTTCTACATTTTTTAGTTTATTAAAAAAACATTAAAATTAAACCTAAGATTAGAACTTAAATTAGTTAATAAAATTTATTTACAAAAACTATTAAATAAAATATATTTTTATTTTTTGACTTTCTGATTTTTGTATTTTTATTATTTAAAATTAATTTGTGGAATTTAAAAAAAAAGAAAGCAATTAAATTAAAGCAAATAAAAAATAAATAGGACAAAGAATGAAGGAGAGAAATACAAACAAAAGGGGTGGTAGACCCAATTATGGAGGTTTGTAGCAAGCAATTAGGCCCACTGATTTCTGGCCTTGTTTGACTTTCCAGGGATGCGTGTGGAGCGTTTGACTGATGTCCATGGTGGACTCCAGATCCTGACCTTCAGATCCATCTCCTGAGACGTGTGGCAAGCCAAGGCATGGAGTTGTATAGTGGACCTTAGGATGCAAGCTGCGTAGGAACACATTAGGCAAAATAATATTGAGAAGGGAGGGGACCTGGGAATCGAACCCAGGTCCCAATGTTCAAAGGACAATGCATCAACCAACCAACCAAGTGCGTTCGTTTGTAAGATTACTGGAACGTGATTAATATGAGAGAGAATATATGCCATTGATAAATATATAAAAAAATGCGCGAACGTTTGAATGGCCCTATCACGTGAGGACACCTAATCTTCTTCTTTGTTTTCCTGTAACAAAACACGTTAGATAGCGGGGGTTTTAAACCCCCACTAAATGAAGCCACGAATAATAGCGAATAGGGCCTGGTTCATCATAAATTGAGCGCGACATGTGGAATTAATTCGTATGAAGCTTCTGATTCCAGTGGTGTAGGTTAGGACGGCCAATTTTTCCATGGGAAAGAAACCCCAATTTCAAGCTTATGAAAACCTAGAAGACATCCATGGTATCTTTCGCTACAGGCATGATTAGTTCAATTAACATACATCAAAAGCTTCAGTGAATCCACATTAGTACAAATCAGCATTTAAAATGTATGAAATATGCGTATAAATCAAAGCATGAGTATGAAAAAAGTCAAGAACAGGGCGACTTCGTGCTACCGTTTCTTGAGGTTAGAGGCTATGGTTTTGACTCAGAAAGCTTCCTTGATGCGTCAGGAAGGTAATGGAATCGTTCTTTTGCCTTGAAATTCACCCTAGCTATGTTTTCAGTTTTGAACTTTTTGACAAAAAATGCAAAGTGTGTATTCCTCTTGGGCGCAGCTTTCAGTTTCTTGAGCATTAGGGTTGTGTTCTGGCTTTTATGAGGAGTGTTTTAGGTTTGCAAAACAAGTCCAAAACCTTTGTAATCATGAATCAAATATTTGATTTTTAATGGTATCTTTTCCAATCTTTTCCATGTGAAGATCATGCCAATCATTGCCAATTCTTTCCATATTGAGTGTGCACGAAATCTTGGAGTTATGATAGACCTATTAGCTGCATAAAAAGATTTAAAATGCATGCTTGAGTATTTTTGTCATATTTTATTTAATTAAATGAATTAATGGTGATAAAAATTCAAATAAATAATAAAAAATGGTGAAATAACTCCCCTTTGGGTCAATGGGTCGTGCATAACTTTTGGATAATGATTCTTGGAAGAAATTGTGGCCCATTAGCAATTTTGAGGCATTTGAAGCAAAGTTGACTTTTCAAAATTCCCAAAAATTTCCCAACTTCCACAAGGCATATCTTGCTCAATTTTTAAGATTTGTTCATTTTCTTGGACATTTTGGAAATGTATTAAAGTTCTCTAACCAATGCCTTTGGTCCCATGTCATTTTGATTTACCAATCTCAAGTTATGGTCTTTGACTTAAAGTGCCTTTTTGTTGACTTTTGAAAATGACCTATAATGTTGAGATTGATAACTTTTTGTGAGAGCATTTCTTGGACTTGAAGTGTGAAGAGGAGTTGTAGGAAATGTCTTTCTATTCAAAATGATATTTGGATGGAATTTTTCTGATAAACCATGTGGAAGTTATGCCTTGGTCAAGTTACAGTTGACTTTTTCAACTGTCCAAATATGGAAACTTTTGCATCTTGAGACTTTTTGAGCCATGCCTTGAGAAACATGATCAAGAATTGATCAAATGATGTTTGTGGCTTCAAAATAAGATGTCGACCAAAAATTTGAACTTTTGATTGTCAAATGACCATTTTACCCCTACAATTGACTGCTGAGCAATTAGGGCATTTGATTGTGCAATGTTGTGCTGTGAGTCTTGAAACTTGGCATGATGATGCTTGACCATGTTTGTAGGCATATGGGACTTGATTGGACCTTTGGAAACTTCAATTTCTTTGTCAGAACCAAAACCCTAGTTTTTGACTATTAGGAGACCATTGAACTGTGCAACCCTTGAGAGATTTGAAGCATGCTCTTTGCAAATCTTGAAGAATATGGGAGGGCAAATTTTGGGGTACAACAGTTGCCCCTGTTCAATCTTCTTAGACCTGAGGATGTAGATTGGCTGACGTGCCTTTCGTAATCCGAAGGTGGAAGATGATTGAACACTAGAGTGCCCAGAAATTTGCGCTCACATAGTAATGTGATGGTGGGAATGGGCTTACAGATGCCATTTGGAGATTGATGGATAGGAAGATGGGCTTATAGATGCCATGTTAAGAGATGGTGGAAGGTGGATGGGCTTATAGATGCCATCTGGGTGTCAATCGCGTAAGAGATTCCTTAGCGAGAACTTTCATACCTGAAAAAGAAAAGATGATTACCTGGCCTGTTACAGGAGCTGGTCTTCAAACTCTTTGTATGGATGCGCCCTGACTGGTTACAGGAATTGAATCTGGAGCTTCAAAAGGTGATGAATGAACCAGGGATGGTTACTATATCAACGGGACGGTGAGAGAACCTTGGACGATTACTACCTCAACAGGAACGCTGAGAGAACCTTGGGGCGATTACTACCTCACAGGAACGCTGAGAGAATCTTGGGGCGATTACTACCTCAACAGGAACGCTGAGAGAATCTTGGGCGATTACTATCTCAATAGGAACACTGAGAGAACCTTGGGGCGATTACTACCTCAACAGGAACGCCGAGAGAATCTTGGATGTCTTCTACTGGGATAAGAATCAGGGAGATCTTAGGGTCGATCTGACTGAACCGGAGAAGGCCTTTGACCGGATAAGAATCAGGAAAATCTTAGAGTCGATTTAACTGAACCGGGCAAGGTCTTGGAATCTTCAACTGGATAAGAATCAGGAAAATCTTTGGGTCGATTTGACTGAACCAGAGAAGGCCTTGATTGTCTTCAACTGGATACGAATCAGGGAGATCTTAGGGTTGATCTGACTGAACCAGAGAAGGCCTTTGACATGGATAAGAATCAGGGAAATCTTAGGGTCGATTTAACTGAACCGGACAAGGTCTTGAAATCTCTTCAACTGGATAAGAATCAGGGAGATCTTAGGGTCGATCTGACTGAACCAGAGAAGGCCTTTGACTGGATAAGAATCAGGAAAATCTTAGGGTCAATTTAACTGAACCAGGCTAAAGTCTTGGAATATAGCTGAGAACTTAACTGGATCTTTCCTGAAAGGTAAAGGTCAGTCATATGCAATGCATGATATGGATCAAGCAATGATGTTCTCAACATAAATGGGATTGTAAGATATGATGCGTTTATGCATGTGATGTTTATGAATGTATGTTTTTGTCTAGGAAAGTAAATCCTTGACGGGTGTCGGGAAGTCACATCTCGGGCTGATGTTGGAGAATAGTGCTTTGTTGTTTCCGCTGGGGAAGATAGTTGCAAGAACACCGGTAGGAGAAGATAACTCCGTTGGGGAATAAACTTGGCGAATGGATTACTCTGCGGGGAGAAGATTACTCTAGCGATCTTGCTGGGGATAATACTTCGTGGGGAGAGAGGTATTTTGCTGGGATGTAGATGGTAACTCCGCTGGGGATACCGTCATTTTGTTGGTAGTGTTAATAGACTTTGCTGGGGATAGGAATACTTCGTCGAGGACGATCTTTCCGTGGCTTTTAGCTGAGGATAACCCAGTTATATCTTGGTAGGGAAATAACCTTTGAATAAAGCCGGGGGACGCATTCGTGCTCTACGGGGATAAGCTTCCAAAATCTACTGGGGATAAGCTTACTGTTGGGGAGATGATTCAACCTTCCTGGGGAAACTGGATTGGACTCTCTTGGGGAAATTCTTTGAGATATATCGGGGAAGTGACTCCATTGAATGTTTGATATGCCGCCGGGGAACAATCTTTAGGTCAAGACTGCCGGGGATGCTTGTTAAGAATGTTCGTATATCGTGCTGGGGAATGTTGAGATCTGCGGGGGTACCCAACTTCCTTAAGGCTGATAATAGCTTTGCTTGGGGAGAGTGCACTGACTTGCTGACTCACTCTCTGGGGAATTAAGATATACTGGTTGTGTTCTTCAGCCGAACTTACCTTGGTACCTTGGTGGACAGAACAATTAGATCGCTTAGACCACTCATTATTACCCCTGTTTCTAATATCACCTGTAATTAATCCTTTGTTTCGTATGCAAATATTTATGAGTTAGCAATTATCGTCAAATGCATATATCACAAATTGAACCTTGGACGTTCTTCGCAAAACAAAACAGAAAAGGAAAACAATTGGCAATTTTAACTGAAAAGTGTATTTATATTGATTTTTGAATTGCCTGTAAATAGGCGTTTATGTACAAGAGGCTGACGTCCTAGTAGGAGAACGCCGCCGAACAAAAGAGTTTATACAATTTGTACAAAAGGGAAACAAAACAGCTGTGTGAAATGAATGATCCCACTGGGTTCCAACTCTGGTATCGCCTTTATATCTTCGAGCGTCTCATCACTTGATGACCTAGCTGAAGATGAAACTGATTGATCGATGCCGTCTGAACTTGATGTAGATACCAGATTCTGGATGCAAGGTGATCCAATGAGACATAGTATTACGCTTTATCCCTAACTTTTGCCTGGACCGCCCTTTCGGGTTTTCAGTCCACCGGGATACCCATTTTTTCCCAAGCTGCCTTTTCAGGTTTTCGACTTGCCGGGTGTACAGATTTTTTTTATTTCATCCCTTCATTTTGCCCGAACCCTTTTGGTTTGCCGGGAAGCCCTAATTTTTGCCTAGGCATGTCAGCCTAGTGGGTCTTTATTATGCGTAGTATCTTTTTACTATGTCTGCGTTGGCGGGGCGAGGAAGGTCGTCACCATCCATGTTGGTTAGAATCATGGCTCCTCCTGAGAACACATGTTTAACCACAAATGGCCCTTCGTACGTAGGGGTCCATTTGCCCCTTGGATCACTCTGAGGAAGGGTGATACGTTTGATTACCAGATCCCCAACTTGATACTCTTGTGGTCTGACCTTTTTGTTAAATGCCCTGATCATCCGTTTCTGATACGTCTGACCATGACAGATAGCAGCAAGTCTTTTTTCATCAATAAGGTTTAGCTGATCAAGTCGTGTCTGGATCCAATCATCTTCACTCAGATCTGCATCCTTCATTATCCGGAGAGAGGGTATCTGCACTTTGATCGGTAAGACTGCCTCCATACCGTAGACCAAGGAGAAAGGAGTTGCCCCGGTTGACGTCCTGGCCGAGGTACGGTACCCATGTAGAGAAAACAGTAACATTTCGTGCCAATCTTTATAAGTCACTGTCATCTTCTGCACAATTTTCTTAATATTTTTATTTGCTGCCTCTACAGCCCCATTCATATTTGGTCTGTAAGGAGAAGAGTTGTGGTGCTGTATCTTAAACTGCTCGCAGAGCTCAGCAATCATCTTGTTATTAAGATTGGTACCGTTGTCTGTAATGATTCTTTCAGGGACACCGTATCGACAGATCAGATTATGCCGAATGAACCGTGCCACAACGTTCTTGGTTACCGTAGCGTAGGAAGCCGCTTCAACCCACTTCGTAAAGTAATCAATCGCCACTAAAATGAAGCGATGCCCATTGGATGCCGTAGGTTTAATTTCACCAATCATATCTATGCCCCACATTGCAAAAGGCCAAGGCGCAGTCAGGACATTTAAAGGAACTGGAGGAACATGCACCTTGTCTGCATATACCTGGCATTTGTGACATGTCCGAGAATGTTGGTAGCAGTCGGCTTCCATTGTGGACCAGAAATACCCTGCCCGAAGGATCTTCTTTGCCATAGTGTGTCCACTGGAATGTGTTCTGAAGGTCCCTTCATGTAGCTCTTCCATGATCCTTTCTGCTTCAGTCTTATCCACACAACGCAGTAAGGTCGAATCATGGTTTCGCTTATACAGGATGTCGTTGCTAAGGAAGAACTTCGCCGCGAACCTTCTCAGAAACTTCTTATCATTGACAGATGCACCTTCAGGGTATTCCTGAGTTTCCAAATATCTCTTCACTTCATGGTACCAAGGCTTCTCAGTCACCAACTTAGTTTCAAGATCACAACAGTATGCCGGTTCGTCCAGTTTCCAGATAGTGACCTGGGGAGCCTCATTATCCCATTTGACTTTGAACATGGAAGACATCGTAGCTAACGCGTCCGCCAGCTGATTGTCCTCTCTCGGAAAGTGTTCAAAGGTTATCTCTGTGAAGTGGGGAATCAAGGTCAACACACATTCTTTGTAAGGAATAAGATTCGGATGTTTCGTATCCCACTCTCCTTTGATCTGATTGATCATGAGAGCGGAATCTCCGAAGACACTCAGATACTTGATCCTTAAGTCGATCGCAGCTTGAAGACACATGATGCATGCCTCGTACTCCGCCATGTTGTTGGTGCAGTTGAAACATAGTCGGGAAGTGAGTGGAGTATGAGTTCCTTGGGGGGATATTATCACAGCGCCGATGCCGTTACCCAAAGCGTTGGAGGCTCCGTCAAAGTGCATAGACCATCAGGATCCTTCCTCAGGTCCTTCATCCGGTCCAGGTACTTCACAATCAGTCACTATCATGATACTCTCGTCTGGAAACTCGAAGTTCATTGACTGATAGTCGTCTACTGCCTGATGTGCCAAGTGGTCTGCCAATACACTTCCTTTGATGGCTTTCTGGGTTGTGTACTGGATGTCGTATTCTGTCAAGATCATTTGCCACCTTGCTATTCTCCCAGACAGAGCAGGCTTTTCAAATATGTATTTTATAGGATCCATCTTTGAGATCAACAAGGTAGTGTGAGTCAACATATACTGTCTCAGCCGGCGAGCAGCCCATACCAAAACGCAGCAAGTTTTCTCGAGTAGTGAGTATCGGGTCTCACAGTCGGTAAACTTTTTGCTAAGGTAATAAATGGCATGCTCTTTTCGGCCAGACTCGTCATGCTGCCCCAGCACACACCCCATTGAGTTGTCAAGTACTGTTAGGTATAGTATCAGAGGTCTCCCTTCAACCGGGGGCATAAGGATGGGTGGTTCTTGGAGATACTCTTTGATTCTGTCAAAAACAGCCTGACATTCATCATTCCAACGTACTACCTGATCTTTCTTCAGCAGCTTGAAGATTGGTACATAAGTAGCAGTTAGGTGCGAGATGAATCGGGCAATGTAATTCAAGCGTCCTAAAAAGCCTCTGACTTCTTTCTCTGTCTTGGGAACTGGAATCTCTTGAATAGCTTTAACCTTGGAAGGGTCCACTTGAATACCCTTGTCACTTACGACGAAGCCTAGCAACTTTCCAGATCTAACCCCGAAGGTGCACTTGTTCGGGTTCAACCTCAGCTTGTACAACTTCAGACGGTCAAACAGCTTCTGCAGATGGTCAAGGTGTTCCTCCTCAGTTTGGGACCTTGCAATAATGTCGTCAACATACACTTCTATCTCATGATGGATCATGTCATGAAATAAAGCAACCATGGCATGTTGGTAGGTTGCCCCGACATTTTTCAGTCCAAAAGGCATGACCTTGTAGCAGAAGGTGCCCCACTGAGTGACAAAGGTAGTCTTTTCCATGTCTTCAGGTGCCATCTTGATCTGATTATAGCCTGAAAAACCATCCATGAAAGAGAACACCTTATGCTGAGCAGTATTGTCAACCAGGACATCAATGTGAGGTAGAGGGAAATCATCCTTGGGGCTGGCCCTGTTCGATCCCTGTAATCGACACACATTCTGACCTTTCCATCTTTCTTTGGTACTGGCACCACATTAGAAACCCACTGAGGGTAAGAAGTCACTGCAAGGAACCCGGCATCAAACTGTTTCATAACCTCGGCTTTGATCTTCTCAGACATCTCTGGACGCATACGGCGGACCTTTTGCTTGACTGGAGGGCAGTCTTCCTTAGTAGGCAAGTGATGGACCACAATGTCAGTATCCAACCCGGGCATGTCTTCGTAGGACCAGGCGAAGATTTCCACATAATCATGTAACATCTGAGTCAACCGTTGCTTCACGCTGAGCTCTAGGTTGGCACCAATCTTTACCTCCTTTCTGTCCGTATCAGTACCCAGATTTATTGTTTCCACTGGCTCTTCATGTGGTTGAATTTCCCTCTCTTCCTGGAGTAACAGTCTTGCAAGCTCTCCAGGCACTTCGCAATCATCTTCACCTTCGTCTTCGGCTAAGTTGATCGGATTTTCAAAGTCATAACTGGAAGTAGCAGAGTCGTTACCAGTGAGATCCAGAGTGGATTGAAACCTGTATGAGTGAGTGTGTGTAAATACAGCTGTTTTGCAATATATAAAGAAAGGAAAGAAAGAAAAGGAGCATAAGATTTGAAATGCGAGAAAACGTCCAAGGTCTTTATTCATGATATATGAAATGACAATTAATATACCCTCACAAATGAAGCCGCGGTGCCCCGGGTAAGACACCGGGCCATAGAGTTTTAATTCATTGTTTATTACAAATAACAAAAACAAAAGAAATCATTACTCCGTAACAAGAGTAACAGGTAGGTTGTCTTTTGCAATCCAATTGCTAGGTCCACTATCGGCCGTCGGATAAATCCAGCTGTCGAATTCAGCGTCATCCACTTCATCATCCTCCCTGATAGCATTCACTCTGTGGTTAGGCATGGGAGCAGTCACTACATTGGGCTTCTCAGGTGCCTCAAACTGTACCTCCTTGGCATCAATAAGATCCTGCACCTTGTTCCTTAAGGCCCAGCAATCATCAGTAGAGTGCCCCGGGCTATCGGAGTGATAAGCACAGCGGGCATTTGGATTGTACTTGGGAGAGGCGGTGTTTACAACCTTCGGGGCCTCTCTAACAGTCACCAAATTGGTGGATAGCAACTGCGGCAAGATTTGCAATATGGTCATACTCAGCCGGGTAAACTCTCTTCTGGGTCTTTCAGCCCTTTGTGGATTAGTTTGCCGAGGAGTGGCAGCAGGCTTAGCAATCATCACCGCATTGACAGATTGGCGGCGCTCAGGTTTATCATGTCTTCTAGGCCCATATACAGCACTGGCCTCCTTCTTAAAGGGCTTCTTCTTAGAACTTGACGATGCACCCTTCTGGATTTTACCGGACTTCATTCCAGCCCCTATTCTCTCCCCAGTCAGAATAAGATCAGTAAACCCTGCGGACGAATTACCGATAAGATGATTGAAAAACGGCCCGGAGAGGGTCCCCAAGAACATATCTACCAGCTCACGGTCAGTTAACGGAGGCTGCACCCTGCCAGCCAGGTCCCTCCACTTCTGTGCATACTCTTTAAAACCTTCGCTTGATCCTAGCGACATACCCTGGAGTTGGGTACGTGTAGGAGCAAGGTCGGCATTATATTGATACTGCTTATAAAAAGCAGTAGCCAACTCCTCCCAGTTACGAACCTTGGTCCCATCCAGCTGATAGAACCATTCGAGATGAGTCCCTGAAAGACTCTCCTGGAAGAAGTGGATCCACAAGTTCTTGTCCACTGTGTACGGTTGAATCTTCCGCACATAAGATCTGAGATGTAGCTTGGGACAAGATGCCCCGTCATACTTGGTGAAAGATGGTGCCTTAAACTTGTGAGGAATAATCACACCAGTAGATAAGCCCAAGTCTTCGAAGTCCAACCCAAGCACTTGTTGGATCTCCATTGCATTCAGTCTGTCTTCCAACTGCTTATACCGGTCTTCAACAGGAGGATATTGTTCCTCATTAAAGTCAGTCTCGTTTTCAGAGACTACTGGACTTGAAGCCTTTCCCCCCTGGGGACTACCTTTGCCTACAGATGAACCAGCTTCTTCATTCTGCAGAGTGTTGCCAAACCTTCGGCCCGTGTTGAAAAGAACAGTTCTCTTCTTCTTCTTCCCCTTCTTCAGGAGTAAAGCCTTCAGCTCTTCTTGGCCTTGAGCCAAACCCATTATCAGCTCCTGAAATTGCGCGTTATGCGCCTGAAGGGCCTTGATAGACATCTCGGTTGATGATGAGTCAGGGTTCATGATGCTGAAATAAACAGCGAAGAACAGTAAGCAACCTGAAAAGAAGAAAACCTGCTATGCACATGATGAATGATATGTGTTTATGCAATGCATTCAAGGGTTCAAAAATTCAAATTTGTTGTAGACAAAAAGGAACACACATTATCATTAAGGAAATAATTGTTCAGTACATCAAAGCCTCATGGGCACATATTACAAAGCAAATCAATCCCAAAAGACACTACACATCCTCTTTGGAGCTATGTAGGTGTTGAGATTCCTCTCCTCGTGCAATAGGCGGGTGAGCTCCAAGACCTTCTTTTCACTAGCATGTAGACTGGTCTCAAGAGAATTCCGTTCTTCCTTAAGCTGGATCCAGCTCTTCTGTATCTCTTCCCAGGACGTGGGCATGTCAGGATGTTGAATGGTGTAGGACACCTCTCCTTCCAAGACTGGCTCTTTGATCACAGGGAGCACATGAGGATAAGGCATTATTAACTTCTGGGAGAGGGCTCGTACCCACTTGAGATAAGGTTCCAATGGGATGGAATTCCTGTGCCCCAGTGTCTTGCTGTCTATCTTACTGGGCATCCTCCAAGCTCTGATAAATCTCTGGCAAAGTCCTTGTGCATCGTTGTCGAAGTCAAAAACTATGTCAGAAATTAACATGTCATGAGGGCCATCCCTCCGGGCATAACCAAACTGTCTCCAAGCCAGGCATGGGTTGTAAGTAATACCTCCTCTGATTCCAAATAAAGGAACATTAGGATACTCCCCGCAACGATCAATGATAGTGACATCCTCTCTGGACCGAGAACACCAATGTATATCTGCATGTGTAAGAGTCATCAACCGTTGTGACCATCTCAAACCCCGCTCGTTCTTCAAAACTGATTGTGGAAGGTGCGAAATAAACCACCTTCCCAGGAGAGGAGTGCAGCACATAAGGACACCTCTTTTTCTCATGGTTCGAGTGTAACATGAGTGAAGGATGTCCCCCAGCAACGTAGGTATAGGATTCCTGGACATGAAGATCTGGACAGCACTGATATCTATAAGCTGATCTGGGTTAGGGAACAACACCAAACCATAGACAAGGAGGGCCACAACTTCTTCAAAAGCTTGTAAGTCAAGGGAGTTCCAACATTCCTGGGCCTTTTCAAACAGAAACCTGGCTAAGAACCCTTTGATGCCACTTCTAACCTCCCAATGTCCCTTGAGGTCAGATGATTGCAGGTGTAAGGCTTTAGCAATCTCTTCAAGCTTGGGTTCCTTTTCCGTACCGTTGTAGGGTAGTTGATCAAGGATGGGGATCTTAAGAAGCCGGGAGAACTCTTCCAATGTAGGCACCAATTGATAATCCAGGAAAGTAAAACAATGACGCAGAGGGTCAAAGAACTGGAACAGGACCTTTATCATATCTTCCTCAATGTTGGTATTGACCAAGCTGATGAGTCTTCCATGTCTTTCACTGAATGAAGAGCTCTCGAGAATCCTGGATATGAGCTCCTTAAGCTGAGGAGGGATCCTTACAAGGCTGATTTGAATTGTCTTTCTGCGAACAGTTTCCATGTCCTACAAAACAAGAACAAAGATGAAGATTCGAACCCCTGAAATGGTTAGTCAATGCATATGATGCTGGATGATGTCATGATGCTATGATTAAACACACCACAAATATTTACAAAGGCAAACATGTAAGGCACACAAGTCACACAAGACAAGCCCTTAGAGTTTAGGCCTGCATGGGGTCTGGGTATTACCCTCTTGAAGTTGGTGGGCTCAAACCTGTCCTATTTGAAGTAACCGGGTTCTATGGGTCCCAATATCACTGGATTGCTTTCATTGTTCATCGTTTCAATTTAGCCACTGAACTGGCGACCGAAATATTCCAGGAAAGCAACCCTCAATTGAGTGTAGTATCGAGTATCAACCAACCTCGGACTGCACCAAAGTCAGTTATCTCACTACCCTAAAGAGGCCAAGATAGTTCAATTAAGGTTCCTAAGGTCAGTTGATGCTTCACGACACCACATGGAGGCCCCGTACTCTCCTTGACTGAACTCAAGGGTTACCGGTACACACCAAAGTGCCACATCAACGTAGCAGACTGTTTCAACCATGTCGGTATACCCCGCACAGTTCCCTCACAGCCTTGTTGCTACTTTCTAAGAAGGTATCCCCTAGATCCGGGTTAGGATCTATAGAACTCCCAAGACAGTACCCACAATAATAAAGCAAACAATTCAGACAATTGAAAACACAAATGATCTTAGTCCTAAGGTACACCTCACTTTAAAAATATTCCCCAGCAGAGTCGCCAGTTCTGTGATCGGTGGATCTGGAACTGACTGTTTAATGCTGGTTCGCGAAATGTCGCGGTAAGCAAGAGTCGCCACCGTCTTTTATTTTCTCCAAATGGAAAGGACAAAAGCACAGAAAAATTCCTTATAGAGATTGCTCTCGGTTCGGGAGGTAGATTTATAGAAAGGGAAGGTGTTAGCACCCTTTCTATCCATGGTTATCCATGGGCTCTTAGATACTTGCTCATTTGTGTTTTCAAAATTGTTTGTTTGCTTTTCAGAGTGGGTTTGAAAAAAGTTTCGTTTAAAATTTCAGTTCGACTCTTGTATCAGTCTTCAAGAGTGTTTGAAAAGTTGTTTTGGAAAGCTCTTTGCAAAGTGTCGGTGTGAAAAGAAATTTTTGATTTGTTTAGAATTAGAGCAAGTATCTACGAGTCATCTACCTACCCTAAGGAATTCGTCTGTGTAAATGTCCTTAAAGTAGTGCCATCCCACCATTGAGAGGTAGGTAGCACCACCGTTGGAGGTGTTCGGGTCAATTCGAGGGTTCGGGACATTGTGGTCACCAGAGCAATGGGAAGACACCTTAGAAGCTACCCCCATGCCATGTTCATGGACATGAGGACTTACTAAAACATCCTCTACTCGACGACCACTTTTCGAGGGGCAAGGCAACAGTGAGACGTACCCTAGGGGTGGTGTGTGATTTGTGTGTCATTTTCAGTTATATTTGTCTTGTTCATGCATTGGTGATCTACGCTTTGTTTTTATTTTTGACATTCATTCTTTCATGTGGTTATTAACAGTTAAAAAGTGCGGAATTTAAAAGTCCTACGCTATTACAAAGGCGCGGGTCTACATCGCCAAATTAAACCAAGACCCGATTTGAAATAAATAAAAAAAAATGCGGAAAGTAAATACCCTAATTAATCTATTACAAGGCTTTGGGGCAAGTACATGAAATTCAAAAAAGAAATAAAAGTAAGTGTGCGAAAAAGAAATAAAATCGAGAATGCGAGGGCGTTGGACCCTTTTAAAGAAATTAAATTACAATTAATAAATTAATTAAATTAAATAAAAGCAAGAACTTATTTTTTGGAATTTTTGTAATTTATGGAATTATGAGAAAATTAATTGGAATTAAAACCCTAATTCTAAACTATTTTTAATTTATTAAAAAAATGTTAAAGTTGTACCTAGTTTTAACCTAATTATTTAATGATGAATTTATTTACAAAATATTTAATAATTAAATATGGTAATAGAAAAGAAAAAAAAAAGAATAAGAGTGTTAAAACCCTAATTTCTACATTTTTTAGTTTATTAAAAAAACATTAAAATTAAACCTAAGATTAGAACTTAAATTAGTTAATAAAATTTATTTACAAAAACTATTAAATAAAATATATTTTTATTTTTTGACTTTCTGATTTTTGTATTTTTATTATTCAAAATTAATTTGTGGAATTTAAAAAAAAGAAAGCAATTAAATTAAAGCAAATAAAAAATAAATAGGACAAAGAATGAAGGAGAGAAATACAAACAAAAGGGGTGGTAGACCCAATTATGGAGGTTTGTAGCAAGCAATTAGGCCCACTGATTTCTGGCCTTGTTTGACTTTCCTGGGATGCGTGTGGAGCATTTGACTGATGTCCATGGTGGACTCCAGATCCTGACCTTCAGATCCATCTCCTGAGACGTGTGGCAACCCAAGGCATGGAGTTGTATAGTGGACCTTAGGATGCAAGCTGCGTAGGAACACATTAGGCAAAATAATATTGAGAAGGGAGGGGACCTGGGAATCAAACCCAGGTCCCAATGTTCAAAGGACAACGCATCAACCAACCAACCAAGTGCGTTCGTTTGTAAGATTACTGGAACGTGATTAATATGAGAGAGAATATATGCCATTGATAAATATAAAAAAAAAAATGCGCGAACGTTTGAATGGCCCTATCACGTGAGGACACCTAATCTTCTTCTTCGTTTTCCTGTAACAAAACACGTTAGATAGCGGGGGTTTTAAACCCCCACTAAATGAAGCCACGAATAATAGCGAATAGGGCCTGGTTCATCATAAATTGAGCGCGACATGTGGAATTAATTCGTATGAAGCTTCTGATTCCAGTGGTGTAGGTTAGGACGGCCAATTTTTCCATGGGAAAGAAACCCCAATTTCAAGCTTATGAAAACCTAGAAGACATCCATGGTATCTTCCGCTACAGGCATGATTAGTTCAATTAACATACATCAAAAGCTTCAGTGAATCCATATTAGTACAAATCAGCATTTAAAATGTATGAAATATGCGTATAAATCAAAGCATGAGTATGAAAAAAGTCAAGAACAGGGCGACTTCGTGCTACCGTTTCTTGAGGTTAGAGGCTATGGTTTTGACTCAGAAAGCTTCCTTGATGCGTCAGGAAGGTAATGGAATCGTTCTTTTGCCTTGAAATTCACCCTAGCTATGTTTTCAGTTTTGAACTTTTTGACAAAAAATGCAAAGTGTGTATTCCTCTTGGGCGCAGATTTCAGGTTCTTGAGCATTAGGGTTGTGTTCTGGCTTTTATGAGGAGTGTTTTAGGTTTGCAAAACAAGTCCAAAACCTTTGTCATCATAAATCAAATATTTGATTTTTAATGGTATCTTTTCCAATCTTTTCCATGTGAAGATCATGCCAATCATTGCCAATTCTTTCCATATTGAGTGTGCACGAAATCTTGGAGTTATGATAGACCTATTAGCTGCATAAAAAGATTTAAAATGCATGCTTGAGTATTTTTGTCATATTTTATTTAATTAAATGAATTAATGGTGATAAAAATTCAAATAAATAATAAAAAATGGTGAAATAACTCCCCTTTAGGTCAATGGGTCGTGCATAACTTTTGGATAATGATTCTTGGAAGAAATTGTGGCCCATTAGCAATTTTGAGGCATTTGAAGCAAAGTTGACTTTTCAAAATTCCCAAAAATTTCCCAACTTCCACAAGGCATATCTTGCTCAATTTTTAAGCTTTGATCATGTTCGTGGACATTTTGGAAAGGTCTTAAAGTGCTATAACCAATGCCCTTGGTCCCATGTCATTTTGATTTACCAATCTCAAGTTATGGTCTTTGACTTAAAGTGCCTTTTTGTTGACTTTTGAAAATGACCTATAATGTTGAGATTGATAACTTTTTGTGAGAGCATTTCTTGGACTTGAAGTGTGAAGAGGAGTTATAGGAAATGTCTTTCTCTTCAAAATGAGCTTTGGATGGAATTTTTCTGATAAACCATGTGGAAGTTATGCCTTGGTCAAGTTATAGTTGACTTTTTCAACTGTCCAAATATGGAAACTTTTGCATCTTGAGACTTTTTGAGCCATGCCTTGAGAAACATGATCAAGAATTGATCAAATGATTTTTGTGGCTTCAAAATAAGATGTTGACCAAAAATTTGAACTTTTGACTGTCAAATGACCATTTTACCCCTACAGTTGACTGCTGAGCAATTAGGGCATTTGACTGTGCAATTTTGTGCTGTGAGTCTTGAAACTTGGCATGATGATGCTTGACCATGTTTGTAGGCATATGGGACTTGATTGGACCTTTGAAAACTTCAATTTCTTTGTCAGAACCAAAACCCTAGTTTTTGACTGTTAGGAGACCATTGAACTGTGCAACCCTTGAGAGATTTGAAGCATGCTCTTTGCAAATCTTGAAGAATATTGGAGGGCAAATTTTGGGGTACAACAGTTGCCCCTGTTCAATCTTCTTAGACCTGAGGATGTATATTGGTTGACGTGCCTTTCGTAATCCGAAGGTGGAAGATGATTGAACACTAGAGTGCCCAGAAATTTGCGCTCACATAGTAATGTGATGGTGGGAATGGGCTTACAGATGCCATTTGGAGATTGATGGATAGGAAGATAGGCTTATAGATGCCATGTTAAGAGATGGTGGAAGGTGGATGGGCTTATAGATGCCATCTGGGTATCAATCGCGTAAGAGATTCCTTAGCGAGAACTTTCATACATGAAAAAGAAAAGATGATTACCTGGCCTGTTACAGGAGCTGGTCTTCAAACTCTTCGTATGGATGCGCCCTGACTGGTTACAGGAATTGAATCTGGAGCTTCAAAAGGTGATGAATGAACCAGGGATGGTTACTATATCAACGGGACAGTGAGAGAACCTTGGACGATTACTACCTCAACAGGAACACTGAGAGAACCTTGGGGCGATTACTACCTCAACAGGAACGCTGAGAGAATCTTGGGGCGATTACTACCTCAACAGGAACGCTGAGAGAATCTTGGGCAATTACTATCTCAACAGGAACGCTGAGAGAACCTTGGGGCGATTACTACCTCAACCGGAACGCCGAGAGAATCTTGGATGTCTTCTACTGGGATAAGAATCAGGGAGATCTTAGGGTCGATCTGACTGAACCGGAGAAGGCATTTGACCGGATAAGAATCAGGAAAATCTTAGAGCCGATTTAACTGAACCGGGCAAGGTCTTGGAATCTTCAACTGGATAAGAATCAGGAAAATCTTAGGGTCGATTTGACTGAACCAGAGAAGGCCTTTGATTGTCTTCAACTGGATACGAATCAGGGAGATCTTAGGGTCGATCTGACTGAACCAGAGAAGGCCTTTGACATGGATAAGAATCAGGGAAATCTTAGGGTCGATTTAACTGAACCGGACAAGGTCTTGAAATCTCTTCAACTGGATAAGAATCAGGGAGATCTTAGGGTCGATCTGACTGAACCAGAGAAGGCCTTTGACTGGATAAGAATCAGGAAAATCTTAGGGTCGATTTAACTGAACCAGGCTAAAGTCTTGGAATATAGCTGAGAACTTAACTGGATCTTTCCTGAAAAGTAAAGGTTAGTCATATGCAATGCATGATATGGATCAAGCAATGATGTTCTCAACATAAATGGGATTGTAAGATATGATGCGTTTATGCATGTGATGTTTATGAATGTATGTTTTTGTCTAGGAAAGTAAATCCTTGACGGGTGCCGGGAAGTCACATCTCGGGCTGATGTTGGAGAATAGTGCTTTGTTGTTTCCGCTGGGGAAGATAGTTGCAAGAACACCGGTAGGAGAAGATAACTCCGTTGGGGAATAAACTTGGCGAATGGATTACTCTGCGGGGAGAAGATTACTCTAGCGATCTTGCTGGGGATAATACTCTGTGGGGAGAGAGGTATTTTGCTGGGATGTAGATGGTAACTCCGCTGGGGATACCGTCATTTTGTTGGTAGTGTTAATAGACTTCGCTGGGGATAGGAATACTTCGTCGAGGACGATCTTTCCATGGCTTTTAGCTGAGGATAACCCAGTTATATCTTGGTAGGGAAATAACCTTTGAATAAAGCCGGGGGACGCGTTCGTGCTCTACGGGGATAAGCTTCCAGAATCTACTGGGGATAAGCTTACTGTTGGGGAGATGATTCAACCTTCCTGGGGAAACTGGATTGGACTCTCTTGGGGAAATTCTTTGAGATATATCGGGGAAGTGACTCCATTGAATGTTTGATATGCCGCCGGGGAACACTCTTTAGGTCAAGACTGTCGGGGATGCTTGTTAAGAATGTTCGTATATCGTGCTGGGGAATGTTGAGATCTGCGGGGGTACCCAACTTCCTTAAGGCTGATAATATCTTTGCTTGGGGAGAGTGCACTGACTTGCTGACTCACTCTCTGGGGAATTAAGATATACTGGTTGTGTTCTTCAGTCGAACTTACCTTGGTACCTTGGTGGACAGAACAATTAGATCGCTTAGACCACTCATTATTGCCCCTGTTTCTAATATCACCTGTAATTAATCCTTTGTTTCGTGTGCAAATATTTATGAGTTAGCAATTATCGTCAAATGCATATATCACAAATTGAACCTTGGACGTTCTTCGCAAAACAAAACAGAAAAGGAAAATAATTGGCAATTTTAACTGAAAAGTGTATTTATATTGATTTTTGAATTGCCTGTAAATAGGCGTTTATGTACAAGAGGCTGACGTCCTAGTAGGAGAACGCCGCCGAACAAAAGAGTTTATACAATTTGTACAAAAGGGAAACAAAACAGCTGTGTGAAATGAATGATCCCACTGGGTTCCAACTCTGCTATCGCATTTATATCTTCGAGCGTCTCATCACTTGATGACCTAGCTGAAGATGAAACTGATTGATCGATGCCGTCTGAACTTGATGTAGATACCGGATTCTGGATGCAAGGTGATCCAATGAGACATAGTATTACGCTTTATCCCTAACTTTTGCCTGGACCGCCCTTTCAGGTTTTCAGTCCAACGGGATACCCATTTTTTCCCAAGCCGCCTTTTCAGGTTTTCGACTTGCCGGGTGTACAGATTTTTTTTATTTCATCCCTTCATTTTTCCCGAACCCTTTTGGTTCGCCGGGAAGCCCTAATTTTTGCCTAGGCATGTCAGCCTAGCGGGTCTTTATTATGCGTAGTATCTTTTTACTATGTCTGCATTGGCGGGGCGAGGAAGGTCGTCACCATCCATGTTGGTTAGAATCATGGCTCCTCCTGAGAACACATGTTTAACCACAAATGGCCCTTCGTACGTAGGGGTCCATTTGCCCCTTGGATCACTCTGAGGAAGGGTGATACGTTTGATTACCAGATCCCAAACTTGATACTCTTGTGGTCTGACCTTTTTGTTAAATGCCCTGATCATCTGTTTCTGATACGTCTGACCATGACAGATAGCAGCAAGTCTTTTTTCATCAATAAGGTTTAGCTGATCAAGTCGTGTCTGGATCCAATCATCTTCACTCAGATCTGCATCCTTCATTATCCGGAGAGAGGGTATCTGCACTTCGATCGGTAAGACTGCCTCCATACCGTAGACCAAGGAGAAAGGAGTTGCCCCGTTGACGTCCTGGCCGAGGTACGGTACCCATGTATAGAAAACGGTAACATTTCGTGCCAATCTTTATAAGTCACTGTCATCTTCTGCACAATTTTCTTAATATTTTTATTTGCTGCCTCTACAGCCCCATTCATCTTCAGTCTGTAAGGAGAAGAGTTGTGGTGCTGTATCTTAAACTGCTCGCAGAGCTCAGCGATCATCTTGTTATTAAGATTGGTACCGTTGTCTGTAATGATTCTTTCAGGGACACCGTATCGACAGATCAGATTATGCTGAATGAACCGTGCCACAACGTTCTTGGTTACCGTAGCGTAGGAAGCCGCTTCAACCCACTTCATAAAGTAATCAATCGCCACTAGAATGAAGCGATGCCCATTGGATGCCGTAGGTTTAATTTCACCAATCATATCTATGCCCTACATTGCAAAAGGCCAAGGCGCAGTCAGGACATTTAAAGGAACTGGAGGAACATGCACCTTGTCTGCATATACCTGGCATTTGTGACATGTCCGAGAATGTTGGTAGCAGTCGGCTTCCATTGTGGACCAGAAATACCCTGCCCGAAGGATCTTCTTTGCCATAGTATGTCCACTGGAATGTGTTCCGAAGGTCCCTTCATGTAGCTCTTCCATGATCCTTTCTGCTTCAGTCTTATCCACACAACGCAGTAAGGTCGAATCATGGTTTCGCTTATACAGGATGTCGTTGCTAAGGAAGAACTTCGCCGCGAACCTTCTCAGAAACTTCTTATCATTGACAGATGCACCTTCAGGGTATTCCTGAGTTTCCAAATATCTCTTCACTTCATGGTACCAAGGCTTCTCAGTCACCAACTTAGTTTCAAGATCACAACAGTATGTCGGTTCGTCCAGTTTCCAGATAGTGACCTGGGGAGCCTCATTATCCCATTTGACTTTAAACATGGAAGACATCGTAGCTAACGCGTCCGCCAGCTGATTCTCCTCTCTCGGAAAGTGTTCAAAGGTTATCCCTGTGAAGTGGGGAATCAAGGTCAACACACATTCTTTGTAAGGAATAAGATTCGGATGTTTCATATCCCACTCTCCTTTGATCTGATTGATCACGAGAGAGGAATCTCCGAAGACACTCAGATACTTGATCCTTAAGTCGATCGCAGCTTGAAGACCCATGATGCATGCCTCGTACTCCGCCATGTTGTTGGTGCAGTTGAAACATAGCCGGGCAGTGAGTGGAGTATGAGTGCCTTGGGGGGATATTATCACAGCGCCGATGCCGTTACCCAAAGCGTTGGAGGCTCCGTCAAAGTGAATAGACCATCGGGATCCTTCCTCAGGTCCTTCATCCGGTCCAGGTACTTCACAATCAGTCACTATCATGATACTCTCGTCTGGAAACTCGAAGTTCATTGACTGATAGTCGTCTACTGCCTGATGTGCCAAGTGGTCTACCAATACACTTCCTTTGATGGCTTTCTGGGTTGTGTACTGGATGTCGTATTCTGTCAAGATCATTTGCCACCTTGCTATTCTCCCAGATAGAGCAGGCTTTTCAAATATGTATTTTATTGGATCCATCTTTGAGATCAACAAGGTAGTGTGAGTCAACATATACTGTCTCAGCCGGCGAGCAGCCCATACCAAAGCGCAGCAAGTTTTCTCGAGTAGTGAGTATCGGGTCTCAAAGTCGGTAAACTTTTTGCTAAGGTAATAAATGGCATGCTCTTTTCGGCCAGACTCGTCATGCTGCCCCAGCACACACCCCATTGAGTTGTCAAGTACTGTTAGGTATAGTATCAGAGGTCTCCCTTCAACCGGTGGCATAAGGATGGGTGGTTCTTGGAGATACTCTTTGATTATGTCAAAAACAGCCTGACATTCATCATTCCAACGTAATACCTGATCTTTCTTCAGCAGCTTGAAGATTGGTTCACAAGTAGCAGTTAGGTGCGAGATGAATCGGGCAATGTAATTCAGGCGTCCTAAAAAGCCTCTGACTTCTTTCTCTGTCTTGGGAACTGGCATCTCTTGAATAGCTTTAACCTTGGCAGGGTCCACTTGAATACCCTTGTCACTTACGATGAAGCCTAGCAACTTTCCAGATCTAACCCCGAAGGTGCACTTGTTCGGGTTCAACCTCAGCTTGTACAACTTCAGACGGTCAAACAGCTTCTGCAGATGGTCAAGGTGTTCCTCCTCAGTTTGGGACCTTGCAATCATGTCGTCAACATACACTTCTATCTCATGATGGATCATGTCATGAAATAAAGCAACCATGGCACGTTGGTAGGTTGCCCAGACATTTTTCAGTCCAAAAGGCATGACCTTGTAGCAGAAGGTGCCCCACTGAGTGACAAAGGTAGTCTTTTCCATGTCTTCAGGTGCCATCTTGATCTGATTATAGCCTGAAAAACCATCCATGAAAGAGAACACCTTATGCTGAGCAGTATTGTCAACCAGGACATCAATGTGAGGTAGAGGGAAATCATCCTTGGGGCTGGCCCTGTTCGATCCCTGTAATCGACACACATTCTGACCTTTCCATATTTCTTTGGTACTGGAACCACATTAGCAACCCACTGAGGGTAAGAAGTCACTGCAAGGGACCCGGCATCAAACTGTTTCATAACCTCGGCTTTGATCTTCTCAGACATCTCTGGACGCATACGGCGGACCTTTTGCTTGACCGGAGGGCAGTCTTCCTTAGTAGGCAAGTGATGGACAACAATGTCAGTATCCAACCCGGGCATGTCTTCGTAGGACCAGGCGAAGATTTCCACATAATCATGTAACATCTGAGTCAACCGTTGCTTCACGCTGAGCTCTAGGTTGGCACCAATCTTTACCTCCTTTCTGTCCGTATCAGTACCCAGATTTATTGTTTCCACTGGCTCTTCATGTGGTTGAATTGCCCTCTCTTCCTGGAGTAACAGTCTTGCAAGCTCGCCAGGCACTTCGCAATCATCTTCACCTTCGTCTTCGGCTAAGTTGATCGGATTTTCGAAGTCATAACTGGCAGTAGCAGAGTCGTTACCAGTGAGATCCAGAGTGGATTGAAACCTGTATGAGTGAGTGTGTGTAAATACAGCTGTTTTGCAATATATAAAGAAAGGAAAGAAAGAAAAGGAGCATAAGATTTGAAATGCGAGAAAATGTCCAAGGTCTTTATTCATGATATATGAAATGACAATTAATATACCCTCACAAATGAAGCTGCGGTGCCCCGGGTAAGACACCGGGCCATAGAGTTTTAATTCATTGTTTATTACAAATAACAAAAACAAAAGAAATCATTACTCCGTAACAAGAGTAACAGGTAGGTTGTCTTTTGCAATCCAATTTCTAGGTCCATTGTCGGCCGTCGGATAAATCCAGCTGTCGAATTCAGCTTCATCCACTTCATCATCCTCCCTGATAGCATTCACTCTGTGGTTAGGCATGGGAGCAGTCACTACATTGGGCTTCTCAGGTGCCTCAAACTGTACCTCCTTGGCATCAATAAGATCCTGCACCTTGTTCCTTAAGGCCCAGCAATCATCAGTAGAGTGCCCCGGGCTATCGGAGTGATAAGCACAGCGGGCATTTGGATTGTACTTGGGAGAGGCGGTGTTTACAACCTTCGGGGCCTCTCTAACAGTCACCAAATTGGTGGATAGCAATTGCGGAAAGATTTGCGATAGGGTCATACTCAGCCGGGTAAACTCTCTTCTGGGTCTTTCAGCCCTTTGTGGATTAGTTTGCCGAGGAGCAGCAGCAGGCTTAGCAATCATCACCGTGTTGACAGATTGGCGACGCTCAGGTTTATCATGTCTTCTAGGCCCATATACAGCACTGGCCTCCTTCTTAAAGGGCTTCTTCTCAGAACTTGACGATGCACCCTTCTGGATTTTACCGGACTTCATTCCAGCCTCTATTCTCTCCCCAGTCAGAATAAGATCAGTAAACCCTGCGGACGAATTACCGATAAGATGATTGAAAAACGGCCCGGAGAGGGTCCCCAAGAACATATCTACCAGCTCACGGTCAGTTAACGGAGGCTGCACCCTTCCATCCAGGTCCCTCCACTTCTGTGCATACTCTTTAAAACCTTCGCTTGATCCTAGCGACATACCCTGGAGTTGGGTACGTGTAGGAGCAAGGTCGGCATTATATTGATACTGCTTATAAAAAGCAGTAGCCAACTCCTCCCAGTTACGAACTTTGGTCCCATCCAGCTGATAGAACCATTTGAGATGAGTCCCTGAAAGACTCTCCTAGAAGAAGTGGATCCACAAGTTCTTGTCCACTGTGTACGGTTGAATCTTCCGCACATAAGATCTGAGGTGTAGCTTGGGACAAGATGCCCCGTCATACTTGGTGAAAGATGATGCCTTAAACTTGTGAGGAATAATCACACCAGTAGATAAGCCCAAGTCTCCGAAGTCCAACCCAGGCACTTGTTGGATCTCCATTGCATTCAGTCTGTCTTCCAACTGCTTATACCGGTCTTCAGCAGGAGGATATTGTTCCTCATTAAAGTCAGTCTCGTTATCAGAGACTACTGGACTTGAAGCCTTTCCCCCCTGGGGACTACCTTTGCCTACAGATGAACCAGCTTCTTCATTCTGCAGAGTGTTGCCAAACCTTCGGCCCGTGTTGAAAAGAACAGTTCTCTTCTTCTTCTTCCCCTTCTTCAGGAGTAAAGCCTTCAGCTCTTCTTGGCCTTGAGCCAAACCCATGATCAGCTCCTGAAATTGCGCGTTCTGCGCCTGAAGGGCCTTGATAGACATCTCGGTTGATGATAAGTCAGGGTTCATGATGCTGAAATAAACAGCGAAGAACAGTAAGCAACCTGAAAAGAAGAAAACATGTTATGCACATGATGAATGATATGTGTTTATGCAATGCATTCAAGGGTTCAAAAATTCAAATTTGTTGTAGACAAAAAGGAACACACATTATCATTAAGGAAATAATTGTTCAGTACATCAAAGCCTCATGGGCACATATTACAAAGCAAATCAATCCCAAAAGACACTACGCATCCTCTTTGGAGCTATGTAGGTGTTGAGATTCCTCTCCTCGTGCAATAGGCGGGTGAGCTCCAAGACCTTCTTTTCACTAGCATGTAGACTGGTCTCAAGAGAATTCCGTTCTTCCTTAAGCTGGATCCAGCTCTTCTGCATCTCTTCCCAAGACGTGGGCATGTCAGGATGTTGAATGGTGTAGGACACCTCTCCTTCCAAGACTGGCTCTTTGATCATAGGGAGCACATGAGGATAAGGCATTATTAACTTCTGGGAGCGGGCTCGTACCCACTTGAGATAAGGTTCCAATGGGATGGAATTCCTGTGCCCCAGTGTCTTGCTGTCTATCTTACTGGGCATCCTCCAAGCTCTGATAAATCTCTGGCGAAGTCCTTGTGCATCGTTGTCGAAGTCAAAAACTATGTCAGGAATTAACATGTCATGAGGGCCATCCCTCCGGGCATAACCAAACTGTCTCCAAGCCAGGCATGGGTTGTAAGTAATACCTCCTCTGATTCCAAATAAAGGAACATTAGGATACTCCCCGCAACGATCAATGATAGTGACATCCTCTCTGGACCGAGAACACCAATGTATATCTGCATGTGTAAGAGTCATCAATCGTTGTGACCATCTCAAACCCCGCTCGTTCTTCAAAACTGATTGTGGAAGGTGTGAAATAAACCACCTTCCCAGGAGAGGAGTGCAGCACATAAGGACACCTCTTTTTCTCATGGTTCGAGTGTAACATGAGTGAAGGATGTCCCCCAGCAACGTAGGTATAGGATTCCTGGACATGAAGATCTGGACAGCACTGATATCTATAAGCTGATCTGGGTTAGGGAACAACACCAAACCATAGACAAGGAGGGCCACAACTTCTTCAAAAGCTTGTAAGTCAAGGGAGTTCCAACATTCCTGGGCCTTTTCAAACAGAAACCTGGCTAAGAACCCTTTGATGCCACTTCTAACCTCCCAATGTCCCTTGAGGTCAGATGATTGCAGGTGTAAGGCTTTAGCAATCTCTTCAAGCTTGGGTTCCTTTTCCGTACCGTTGTAGGGTAGTTGATCAAGGATGGGGATCTTCAGAAGTTGGGAGAACTCTTCCAATGTAGGCACCAATTGATAATCCAGGAAAGTAAAACAATGATGCAGAGGGTCAAAGAACTGGAACAGGACCTTTATCATATCTTCCTCAATGTTGGTATTGACCAAGCTGGTGAGTCTTCCATGTCTTTCGCTGAATGAAGAGCTCTCGGGAATCCTGGATATGAGCTCCTTAAGCTGAGGAGGGATCCTTACAAGGCTGATTTGAATTGTCTTTCTGCGAGCAGTTTCCATGTCCTACAAAACAAGAACAAAGATGAAGATTCGAACCCCTGAAATGGTTAGTCAATGCATATGATGCTGGATGATGTCATGATGCTATGATTAAACACACCACAAATATTTACAAAGGCAAACATGTAAGGCACACAAGTCACACAAGACAAGCCCTTAGAGTTTAGGCCTGCATGGGGTCTGGGTATTACCCTCTTGAAGTTGGTGGGCTCAAACCTGTCCTATTTGAAGTAACCGGGTTCTAAGGGTCCCAATATCACTGGATTGCTTTCATTGTTCATCGTTTCGATTTAGCCACTGAACTGGCGACCGAAATATTCCAGGAAAGCAACCCTCAATTGAGTGTAGTATCGAGTATCAACCAACCTCGGACTGCACCAAAGTCAGTTATCTCACTACCCTAAAGAGGCCAAGATAGTTCAATTAAGGTTCCTAAGGTCAGTTGATGCTTCACGACACCACATGGAGGCCCCGTACTCTCCTTGACTGAACTCAAGGGTTACCGGTACACACCAAAGTGCCACATCAACATAGCAGACTTTTTCAACCATGTCGGTATACCCCATACAGTTCCCTCACAGCCTTGTTGCTACTTTCTAAGAAGGTATCCCCCAGATCCGGGTTAGGATCTATAGAACTCCCAAGACAGTACCCACAATAATAAAGCAAACAATTCAGACAATTGAAAACACAAATGATCTTAGTCCTAAGGTACACCTCACTTTAAAAATATTCCCCAGCAGAGTCGCCAGTTCTGTGATCGATGGATCTGGAACTGACTGTTTAACGCTGGTTCGCGAAATGTCGCGGTAAGCAAGAGTCTCCACCGTCTTTTATTTTCTCCAAATGGAAAGGACAAAAGCACAGAAAAATTCCTTATAGAGATTGCTCTCGGTTCGGGAGGTAGATTTATAGAAAGGGAAGGTGTTAGCACCCTTTCTATCCATGGTTATCCATGGGCTCTTAGATACTTGCTCATTTGTGTTTTCAAAATTGTTTGTTTGCTTTTCAGAGTGGGTTTGAAAAAAGTTTCGTTTAAAATTTCAGTTCGACTCTTGTATCAGTCCTCAAGAGTGTTTGAAAAGTTGTTTTGGAAAGCTCTTTGCAAAGTGTCGGTGTGAAAAGAAGTTTTTGATTTGTTTGGAATTAGAGCAAGTATCTACGAGTCATCTACCTACCCTAAGGAATTCGTCTGTGTAAATGTCCTTAAAGTAGTGCCATCCCACCATTGAGAGGTAGGTAGCACCACCGTTGGAGGTGTTCGGGTCAATTCGAGGGTTCGGGACATTGTGGTCACCAGAGCAATGGGAAGACACCTTAGAAGCTACCCCCATGCCATGTTCATGGACATGAGGACTTACTAAAACATCCTCTACTCGACGACCACTTTTCGAGGGGCAAGGCAACAGTGAGACGTACCCTAGGGGTGGTGTGTGATTTGTGTGTCATTTTCAGTTATATTTGTCTTGTTCATGCATTGGTGATCTACGCTTTGTTTTATTTTTGACATTCATTCTTTCATGTGGTTATTAACAGTTAAAAAGTGCGGAATTTAAAAGTCCTACGCTATTACAAAGGCGCGGGTCTATATCGCCAAATTAAACCAAGACCCGATTTGAAATAAATAAAAAAATGCGGAAAGTAAATACCCTAATTAATCTATTACAAGGCTTTGGGGCAAGTACATGAAATTCAAAAAAGAAATAAAAGTAAGTGTGCGAAAAAGAAATAAAATCGAGAATGCGAGGGCGTTGGACCCTTTTAAAGAAATTAAATTACAATTAATAAATTAATTAAATTAAATAAAAGTAAGAACTTATTTTTTTGGAATTTTTGTATTTTATGGAATTATGAGAAAATTAATTGGAATTAAAACCCTAATTCTAAACTATTTTTAATTTATTAAAAAAATGTTTAAGTTGTACCTAGTTTTAACCTAATTATTTAATGATGAATTTATTTACAAAATAATTAATAATTAAATATGGTAAAAGAAAAGAAAAGAAAAGAATAAGAGTGTTAAAACCCTAATTTCTACATTTTTTTAGTTTATTAAAAAAACATTAAAATTAAACCTAAGATTAGAACTTAAATTAGTTAATAAAATTTATTTACAAAAACTATTAAATAAAATATATTTTTATTTTTTGACTTTCTGATTTTTGTATTTTTATTATTTAAAATTAATTTGTGGAATTTAAAAAAAAAGAAAGCAATTAAATTAAAGTAAATAAAAAATAAATAGGACAAAGAATGAAGGAGAGAAATACAAACAAAAGGGGTGGTAGACCCAATTATGGAGGTTTGTAGCAAGCAATTAGGCCCACTGATTTCTGGCCTTGTTTGACTTTCCTGGGATGCGTGTGGAGCGTTTGACTGATGTCAATGGAGGACTCCAGATCCTGACCTTCAGATCCATCTCATGAGACGTGTGGCAAGCCAAGGCATGGAGTTGTATAGTGGACCTTAGGATGCAAGCTGCGTAGGAACACATTAGGCAAAATAATATTGAGAAGGGAGGGGACCTGGGAATCGAGCCCAGGTCCCAATGTTCAAAGGACAACGCATCAACCAACCAACCAAGTGCGTTCATTTGTAAGATTACTGGAACGTGATTAATATGAGAGAGAATATATGCCATTGATAAATATAAAAAAAAAATGCGCGAACGTTTGAATGGCCCTATCACGTGAGGACACCTAATCTTCTTCTTCGTTTTCCTGTAACAAAACACGTTAGATAGCGGGGGTTTTAAACCCCCACTAAATGAAGCCACGAATAATAGCGAATAGGGCCTGGTTCATCATAAATTGAGCGCGACATGTGGAATTAATTCGTATGAAGCTTCTGATTCCAGTGGTGTAGGTTAGGACGGCCAATTTTTCCATGGGAAAGAAACCCCAATTTCAAGCTTATGAAAACCTAGAAGACATCCATGGTATCTTTCGCTACAGGCATGATTAGTTCAATTAACATACATCAAAAGCTTCAGTGAATCCACATTAGTACAAATCAGCATTTAAAATGTATGAAATATGTGTATAAATCAAAGCATGAGTATGAAAAAAGTCAAGAACAGGGCGACTTCGTGCTACCGTTTCTTGAGGTTAGAGGCTATGGTTTTGACTCAGAAAGCTTCCTTGATGCGTCAGGAAGGTAATGGAATCGTTCTTTTGCCTTGAAATTCACCCTAGCTATGTTTTCAGTTTTGAACTTTTTGACAAAAAATGCAAAGTGTATATTCCTCTTGGGCGCAGCTTTCAGGTTCTTGAGCATTAGGGTTGTGTTCTGGCTTTTATGAGGAGTTTTTTAGGTTTGCAAAACAAGTCCAAAACCTTTGTAATCATGAATCAAATATTTGATTTTTAATGGTATCTTTTCCAATCTTTTCCATGTGAAGATCATGCCAATCATTGCCAATTCTTTCCATATTGAGTGTGCACGAAACCTTGGAGTTATGATAGACCTATTAGCTGCATAAAAAGATTTAAAATGCATGCTTGAGTATTTTTGTCATATTTTATTTAATTAAATGAATTAATGGTGATAAAAATTCAAATAAATAATAAAAAATGGTGAAATAACTCCCCTTTGGGTCAATGGGTCGTGCATAACTTTTGGATAATGATTCTTGGAAGAAATTGTGGCCCATTAGCAATTTTGAGGCATTTGAAGCAAAGTTGACTTTTCAAAATTCCCAAAAATTTCCCAACTTCCACAAGGCATATCTTGCTCAATTTTTAAGCTTTGATCATGTTCTTGGACATTTTGGAAAGTTCTTAAAGTGCTCTAACAAATGCCTTTGGTCCCATGTCATTTTGATTTACCAATCTCAAGTTATGGTCTTTGACTTAAAGTGCCTTTTTGTTGGCTTTTGAAAATGACCTATAATGTTGAGATTGATAACTTTTTGTGAGAGCATTTCTTGGACTTGAAGTGTGAAGAGGAGTTTAGGAAATGCCTTTCTCTTCAAAATGAGCTTTGGATGGAATTTTTCTGATAAACCATGTGGAAGTTATGCCTTGGTCAAGTTACAGTTGACTTTTTCAACTGTCCAAATATGGAAACTTTTGCATCTTGAGACTTTTTGAGCCATGCCTTGATAAACATGATCAAGAATTGATCAAATGATGTTTGTGGCTTCAAAATAATATGTTGACCAAAAATTTGAACTTTTGACTGTCAAATAACCATTTTACCCCTACAGTTGACTGCTGAGCAATTAGGGCATTTGACTGTGCAATTTTGTGCTGTGAGTCTTGAAACTTGGCATGATGATGCTTGACCATGTTTGTAGGCATATGGGACTTGATTGGACCTTTGGAAACTTCAATTTCTTTGTCAGAACCAAAACCCTAGTTTTTGACTGTTAGGAGACCATTGAACTGTGCAACCCTTGAGAGATTTGAAGCATGCTCTTTGCAAATCTTGAAGAATATGGGAGGGCAAATTTTGGGGTATAACAAGTGTATATAAACTGTATCTGAAATCTGAATCTGAATGAGTATCAGAATAGCATCCGTGTCTAGAGCGTATCTGAATTGTATCTGAAATCTGAATCTGAATGAGTATCAGAATGGTATCCGTGTCTGGAGCATATCTGAACTGTATTTGAGATCTGAATTTGAATGAGTATCAGAATGGCATCCGTATCTGGAGCATATCTGAACTGTATCAAAAGTTGAATCTAAAGAACCCATGATGTATTGCTTCAGTTGGTCGTGTAGATAATTGTCCTGGCTTGTCTTATGTATCAACCTCTAACCTTTGTAATTTGTTGATGATAGCCATTGACTAATCTTATCCTAAAAAGGGTAAAACATTAGCTGTAAGCAATATCATGATGTATGAAATGCATGGTACAATGAGACTGTGATATATGCATTCGTGTTATCAATGTTCATGATATATGGATGCGATGTATGCGTATGTGAGCTAATCTGCTGCACTGCTGTTGGATAAGGGAAAATAAATCCCTGACTGTTGTCGAGGATATGGAGTGTAAGTCTTCATGTTGTGAAGTTGAAGTGTTGATGAATTTCCTTTTAGAGAAATAAACTCTATTGTAAGGGAAACGTCGTACACTGCTTGTAAAATCCTGTTGGGGAATCCTGAGAAATTGGATGACTTCTACTGGGGATTGATAATTGGAAGCTTTGTTCCGCTGGGGATTAAACTGCGTACTGCAGGGAATTTTATGGAAATAGCTTGGAGAGATTTCCCTATCTCTTAAAGCCATCAGTGATTGTCTTTCTATTTTGTTTATTTGTAAACAGTAATTATGTTCAAATGCATATGTTCAAAAATAAATCATTGGACATTTTTGTAAACAAAACATAAGAGTAAAGAAAAACAGATAGTTTTGCACTTTCAAAGAGATATCTTTGTATTGACTTTGAGTAAGTATTTTTGTACAATGAGACAAACATTTTAGTAAGAGAATGTTGTCGTAAAAATGAAAATTTGATACAAAGACAAGATAGCTATGTGCAATAATCCCATGGGGTTCCCATTCTGCTATAGCCTTCGTGTCTCTGAGCATCTTTTCTATTTGTTGCCCTGTCCGAAGTTGATTGAATTGATCAGAACCGTCGATCTTGTCACTAGAAGTCAGAGGTTGTCCATAAGGTGATCCACCAGGACAAAGTCATATGCTTTAAATCCCTAAATTTTGCCTGGACCGCCCTTTCGGGTTTTCAGTCCACCGGGATACCCTTTTTTGCCCAAACTCCCCTTTCGGGTTTTCAGCTTGCCAGGTGTACAAATTTTTTGTTTTTATCCCTAATTTTTTCCCGAACCTTTTTGGTTCACCGGGATGCCCTTGTTTTGCTTAGGTGTGTCAACCTAGCGGGTCTCTTTATGCGTAGTATCTTTTGAATATGTCCGCGTTCACAGGGTGCGGCAGGTCGTCGCCATCCATGGTGGCCAAGACCATTGCTCCACCAGAGAATATCCTTTTGATCATAAATGGTCCTTCATATGTAGGGGTCCATTTTCCCCTAGGATCACCTTGTGGAAGTATGATACGTTTGATCACCAGATCCCCGACTTGATACACTTGGCGTCTGACCTTTTTGTTGAAAGCCTTGATCATCCGTTTTTGATACATTTGGCCATGACAGACAGCAGTAAGTCTTTTCTCATCAATCAAGTTCAATTGATCAAGACGAGTTTGGATCCAATCTTCTTCATTCAGCCCTACATCCTTCATAATTCTCAGAGAGGGGATCTGGACCTCAATAGGCAAGACAACCTCCGTGTCGTATACCAGAGAGTAGGGTGTTGCCCCGGTTGATGTGTGTGTCGTGGTACGACACCCATGGAGAGCGAATGGTAGCATCTCATGCCAGTCTTTGTACGTGACTGTCATTTTCTGTACGATCTTTTTGATATTCTTATTTGCGGCTTCGACAGCACCATTCATCTTTGGCCGGTAAGGGGAAGAATTGTGATGCTGGATCTTGAATTGCTCACACAGGGTGGTGATTATAGTATTGTTTAGATTCGTACCATTATCTGTGATGATGCTCTCTGGGATACCATACCGACAAATGAGATTTTGTTTAATGAACCGGGATACAACATTCTTGGTCACGGAAGCGAAAGAGGATGCCTTAACCCACTTTGTAAAATAGTCAATGGCCACTAAGATAAAGTGGTGTCCATTGGAGGTTGTTGGTTTAATTTCCCCAATCATATCGATGCCCCACATAGCAAAGGGCCAAGGAGACGTCAAGACATTCAGAGGAACCAGAAGTACGTACAACTTGTCAGCATAGATCTGACACTTATGACAGGTTTGAGAGTGTTGATAGCAATCTGCTTCCATGGTAGACCAGTAATAGCCTGCCCGTAGGATCTTCTTTGCCATCGTATGCCCACTGGAATGGGTGCTAAAAGTGCCCTCATGTAGATCAGCCATGATCTTTTCCGCTTCAACCCTATCTACGCACCGAAGTAACACCGAGTCATGGTTGCGTTTGTAGAGAATGTCATTACTAAGGGAAAAACTTAGCAGAGAATCTCCTTAAGAACTTCTTATCATTGACTGAAGCTCCTTCCGGATATTCTTGAGCCTCGAGATACCTCTTGACTTCGTGAAACTAAGGTTGGTCCACTACTTCTTCAGTATTAATCTCGTGACAGTGAGCTGGTTCGTCCAATCATTCAATGGTGATCTGGGGAGCTTCGTTATCCCATTTAAGTTTAAACATGGATGACATTGTGTCTAGTGCATCTGCTAGCTGATTTTCTTCTCGTGGGAAATGCTCGAAGGTAATCTTCTAAAAATGTGGGATCAATGTCAGCACATGTTCTTTGTAGGGGATAAGGTTAGGGTGTTTGGTGTCCCATTCCCCTTTGATTTGGCTGACGACCAAAGTTGAATCTCCGAATACATTTAAGGATTTGATCCCCAAATCTATGGCAGCTTTGAGACCAAAAATGCACGCTTCGTATTCCGCCATGTTATTTATACAATTGAAGCAGAGTCTTGTAGTAAAGGGAGTATGACATCCTTCAGGATATATAGGTACAACACCAATACCATTGCCGAGTGCGTTGGATGCCCCTTCGAAAACCAGGGTCCATCGGGATCCTTGTTCAGGTCCGTTATATGGTCTGAATTCTTCACAGTTGTTTACCATCATGATGTCTTCATCTGGGAATTTGAACTTCATGGACTGGTAGTCATCCACAGCTTAGTGAGCAAGGTGATCAGCTAGTACATTGCCCTTTATTGATTTCTGGGTAGTATACTACATGTCATATTCTGTCAGGATCATCTGCTATCTCGCTATTCTCCCATAGAGGGCAGGTTTCTCGAAGATGTATTTTATTGGATCCATTTTAGATATTAATAAGGTAGTATTGGTCAGCATATACTGTCTTAGCCGGCAAGCAGCCCATGCTAGAGCGCAACAAGTTTTCTCGAGCAGTGAATATCTTGTTTCACAGTCGGTAAACTTTTTGCTCAGGTAATAAATAACATGCTCTTTTCGGCCAGACTCGTCATGCTGCCCCAACACACACCCCATTGAGTTTTCCAAAACAGTTAGATACATGATCGATGGTCTTCCCTCGACTGGTGGCATCAAAATAGGAGGCTCTTGCAGGTACTCTTTGATCTTGTCGAAAGCAGTTTGGCACTCATCATTCCATTTTACTACTTGATCTTTCTTCAGTAATTTGAAGATTGGTTCACAAGTAGTTGTCAGGTGAGAGATGAATCTGGAAATGTAGTTTAAGCGTCCCAAGAATCCTCTGACTTCCTTCTCGGTACGAGTAGCAGGAATCTCTTGTATTGCTTTCACCTTGGTGGGATCCACTTCGATACCTTTATTGCTGACGACAAAGCCTAGGAGTTTACCAGACCTCAACCCAAATGTGCATTTATTCGGGTTCAACCTCAGCTTATATTTCTTTAGCCTCTCAAACAGTTTCTGTAAATGGTCAAGATGCTCTTCTTCTGTTTGAGATCTAGCTATCATGTCTTCCATATAGACCTCTATTTCGTGATGAATCATGTCGTGAAATAGAGATACCATGATACGCTGATAGGTTGCCCTAACATTCTTCAGCCCGAATGGCATAACCTTGTAATAGAATGTGCCCCACTGTGTGACAAAGGTTGTTTTCTCCATGTCCTCGAGCTCCATTTTGATTTGGTTGTAGCATGAGAAACCGTCCATGAAAGAAAACACTTTATGTTGTGTCGTATTGTCAACTAGAACATCAATGTGGGGTAGTGCGAAATCATCCTTAGGGCTTGCCTTATTCAAATCTATGTAGTCCACGCACATTCACACTATGTCGTCCTTTTTAGGCACGGGAACAACATTGGCAACCCATTGCGGATAGGAGGTGACGACCAAGAATCCGGCATTGAATTGTTTCATGTCTTCCACCTTAATCTTCTCTGACATGTCTGGTCGCATGCGACGGACTTTTTGTTTCACCGGTGGATAGTCTTCTTTTGTAGGTAGACGATGTACCACGATATTTGCATCAAGTCCTGGCATGTCTTCATACGACCAGGAAAAGATTTCAACATAATCATGTAGCAACTGAATCAGACGCTCTTTGACACTGGGTTACAGATTGGCACCTATCTTGACTTCTCTTTTGTCTTCTTCGGTACCTAGTTTGATTGTGTCCACTGGTTCCTCGTGGGGCTGAATGGTCCTCTCTTCTTGTTGTAGTAACCTGGAGAGTTCTCCTGGTACTTCGCAATCTTCCTGACCTTCGTCTTCGGCTTGGTAGACTAGGTTTTTAGAGTCATGAAAGGCCATAGAAGAACCGTTACCCATGGGATCTCGAATGGATGTAGACCTGCATTGTGAGCGTGAGTGTGTGTAAGAGTATAGCTATCTTTGAAAGAAATAAAAATGTGAAAATAAAAATAATGAGCACAAAGTTTGTATGCAAAAATGTCCATGATTCATGGATGTCATATGGAAATGAGATGATAACCCTTACAAATGGACCATTGTGCCTCGGGTAAGGCACAAGGTTTTAAGAGTCTGAATTGTTTTAATATTATAGATCCGAAAAAATTTAAAGACAAATTAATGTGGGATAAAAGTGATTGGGATGAAATCTCTAGCTTCCCAGTTGCTGAGCCCTCCACTGACAGTTGGGAAAATCTAATCCTCCAAGTCATAACTGTCTTCATCATCCTCTACTGCGTTGACTTCGCGGTTGCTGATCTTCAAGGGTGGTCCTCCCGGAACGAGCACGACGTATAGCTTTATGGGCTCCTGAAGTGAAACCCAAGCCAAAATTTTCAGATTTGTATGGGATATCTGGGAGTTGGCCCCAAATAGTGCACCCACCTTCTTTTCTCACTACCTTGGCATCTTTCAAAGACGACATCTTGAGCGGAGGCCTTGTAATCATGGGGACTTGAGAAACAACCTTGGTTACTGTCACATCTTGTGGAACTTCTTCAAAGTGATGGAATGGAGTTTCAATAAATTCACCATCTAGTTCCACATATCTGAAGGAATTTAGATGGTTGACCATATACTCTTCTTCTCCATGAACAGTGATGATTTTCCCCTGAATTGGATATTTCAGCATTTGATGCAACGTGGAGGTAACGACACCAGCATTGTGGATCCACATTCGTCCTAATAATCAGGAATATGAAGGGCGAATATCCATTACATAAAAAGTTGAATCAAATGTTTGGGTTCCAACTTTTATGGGGATGTTCACTTCCCCATGCACCATCCTTTTTGAGCCGTCGAAGACCCTCACTACTATGTTGCTTGGTTTCAGGGTCAATCCTTCACAATCAAGCCTATCAAGAGCCTTTTTAGGCAACACATTCAGAGACGAACCAGTGCCAACCAAGACATGGGCCAAGGTCGTGCCCCTACATTCGACTGAGACATGGAATGCCTCATTATGCTTCCTCCCCCTTGGCGTTAAATCAGCATCCGAAAAACCTAAACCATTATCTGCAGTCAAGCTGGCTACGTAGTCTTAGAATTGACCAGCATATGTTTCTTGAGGTACATGGGCAGTTTTCATGAATTTTACCAAGGCCTTTGCTTGAGCCTCGGAACATAACAACAAAGCCAGCAAGGAAATTTTTGATGGAGTTTGCCCCAGTTGCTCGACTACATTGTAGTCGCTTATTTTTATGATCTATAGAATTTCCTCCATCTCTTTTCGGGAGGTCTCAGGGATAGCTACTGATTGTGCCTTCGTCTGGACAGGCTCAACTAGAATACCTTTACCTCGAGTCTCGGTTGACTCGGTAGCAGGAATGTCAGTAGGGGTGATAACAGGGATTGTAACCGTTTTTTCAACAAGAGTATTAGCAGAGATGATTGTAGGACTGGGAATAGCCTTTGGAGGAGCAACAACAACAAGAATGATTACAGGTCTAGAAATAGCTTTTAGAGGAGCAATTTCTGGAGAGAAAACCCTTCCACTTCAAGTGATCTTACTAGTCCCTGCGATATTACTGATATCGGAGTAAACTTTCTCAGAACTTGAATCTTCAGAAGTTGGCCAATCTTGCTTGATATCGTGGTAGTAGACATCACCTCCATAATTCCACGGGACGGTTTTGTCTGACGAATACGGGATTGTTCCAGGCATTGTAATTATCAACAGAGCTACTTTAGGAACTGATGTAATTCTAACGGGTTTTTTGGTGGAGACCCTGGAAGAATTGTCGGAACTGGTCACTATGAAAACATCATTATAAGAAACAGTTGGAATAGAGGTTTTTTTCGAACAAAATCTCCTTGTCATCTATTAGGCATTGAACGCCTGCTTTTAATAAAGGACAATTGGTTGGTGAGGGCAAATATAAATGACAACTTTCATCACAGCCTTGGAATACACCAGCATTAAACATGTTCTTTTTGATAGTCAGGAGTGGGGTCACAAGTTCATCAACCAAAGTAACAAACATATCTTCCTCTACGGAGTTGACATCTCGGTCGTGCTTGGGCATATGGGCAGTAATGACATTGGGAATTTTTGGCGCATCGAATTCAATCTCTTTGGCTTCAAGAAGGTCTTGTACTTTGTTCTTTAGAGTCCAACAGTTGTTAGTGTCATGGTCGGGACTCTCAGAATGGTATGCACAGTGGGCATTAGGATGATAGTGAGGAGAGGTTGTGTTAGGATTCTTTGGAGCTTCTTTCAAAGTTACTAGATTGGATCTTAACAAATGCGGCAATACTTGAGATAGTGTCATATTAATTCGGGTAAACTGTCTGACTGGTCTTTCCGTTCTTGGTTGGTTGTTTCTCTGTTGAGTAGGCGATGGTTTAGGAATCGTGACAGCCCCCACCATTGGACGGTGTTCAGCCCTATCTTGATTTCTCTGAGGATATACAGCAACCACTTCCTTCTTTCCAATGAATGGTTTCCTTGCAGCGATAGAGGATGCATCTTTTTGAATCTTCCCAATCTTTATCCCGGCTTCTACCCTTTCTCTGATCAATATCAATTCAATAAAACCTGTCGAAGAGCTCCCAATTAAGTGATTGAAGAAAGGTCCGGACAAGGTGACCAAAAACATATCCACTAACTCTCTTTCAGATAGGGGAGGCTGGACTCTTCCTGATAAGTCCCTCCATTTTTGCGCGTAGTCTTTGAAGCCCTCACTTGAAACCATGGCCATACTCTGGAGTTGAGTACGGGTGGGAGCAAGATCAGCATTGTATTGGTATTGTTTGTAAAAGAAAGCAGCAAGATCTTCCCAGTTATGAACATTGGCTCTTTCTAACTGATAAAACCAATCAAGTTGAATTCCATACAGACTGTCTTGGAAGAAGTATACCCATAAATCCCTGTCAGCGGTATGAGGATGTATTTTCCTCACATAGGACCGGAGATGCATTTTGGGACATGAAACTCCATCGTATTTGTTGAACACCGGTGGTTTGAATTTTGGAGGAATGACTATCCCAGATACTAACCCCAACTCCTCAAAGTCCAATTCAGACACTTTTTGGATTTTCATTGCACTTAATCATTCTTCTAGATGCTTATACTTGCCGTTGGATGGAGGGTATTGTTCTTCAAAATAATCTTCTTCTTCCTCTTCTGAATCTGAATCTGGATGGACAACTGCTTCCTTGACTTTCCCATCTTGATTGTCTTTCTCACCAGACGATGTTGCAAAGTCCAGGGTCCTTCTTGCTTGTCATTGGAATCTTCTTCCCATGTTCAGAACTCCAGTTATTTTCTTTTTCTTCTTGTCCTTTGGATAGAGTTAAGAACATCTGTTGAAACTGAGCATTTTATGCTTGGAGGTCCTTCACCGTTTTCTCGAGATCCATCTTACTGAAATAAACAGTAGAAAGATGATCATACTTGTTGCAAGAAACCTGCTTATGTTATAATGAATGGTAAATGCATATGCAATGATTTCAAGGATTTTAAAGATTCAAATTTGTTTTAGACAAAGAGAAACACACATTATATTAATAAATTAAAGCTTGAGTACATCAATGTCTCTTTGGGAAAAACAAATACAAAAACTCTAAGATAAAAAGGTAGTACGCATCCTCTTTTGTGCGATGTAGGAATTCAGAGTCCGCTCCTCATGAAGTTGCTTAGTGAGTTCCAAAACCTTCTTCTCACTAGCGTAGAATTGGGCTTCGAAAGTATCTCGCTCCCCCTTGAGTTGTATCCAATCTCTTTGTAAGTCTTCAAGAGAGGTGGGCATGTCAGGATGTAGGATAATGTATGGAACATCTCCTTCCATAACAGGCTCAATGATTACCGGGAGAATGGAAGGATAAGGCATCATAAGACTCTGAGCACGAGTTCGTACCCATTTGAGGTAAGGCTCAAGAGGGATGAAATTCTTATGCCTCAATGTCTTGCTATCTACCTTGTTCAACATCCTCCAAGCTCGGATAAATCTCTGGAGAAGACCTTGATCGTCGTTCTCGTAGTCAAATACCAAACCTTGAATGAGCATCTCATGTGGGCCATCCCTTTGGGCGTAACCAAACTGTCTTAAGGCTAAGCAGGGTTTGTAGGTTATACCTCCTCTAATGTCAAGTAAAGGGGCATTGGGGAATTCTCCACATTGGTCGACAATGATAACATTCTCTATAGATCTTGAGCACCAATGGATGTCTGAATGTTTGAGCGTCATCAACCTTTGTGACCACCTTGAACCTTGCTCGTTCTTCAATACAGATTGGTGAAGATGTGAAATAAACCATCTTGCCAAAAGAGGAGTACAACACATAAGGATACCTTTTTTCCTCATAGTGCGAGTGTGAAAAGAATGTAGGATGTCCCCTATCAAAGTAGGCATCGGGTTGCAGGATATGAAGATCTTGACGGTGTTCATGTCTATGAGTTGGTTAGGATTTAGAAACAAAACCATCCCATAGATGAGAAGAGCCACAGTTTCCTCAAAGGCTTGCAAATCCAAGGAATTCCAACAGTTTTGGGCTTTCTCAAACAAGAACTTTGCTAGGAAACCTTTGACACCACTCCTTGTTTCCCAATTAGTTGTGATATCAGATGGTTGCAAGTGTAGAGCTTGAGCAATCTCTTCTGGATTTGGATCTCTTTTCGTACCGTTGAAAGGTAGTTGATTGAGAATGGGAATCCTCAAGAGTTGGGAGAATTCTTCCAAAGTTGGCACAAGTTGATAATCGGTAAATGTGAAGCAATGGTGTAAAGGATCAAAGAACTGAAAGAGAACCTTCATCATGTCTTCATCAGTGTTGGAGGTGACCAAGTTTAGTAGGCGACCATGTCTTTCAGTGAATGGAGAATTTTCAAGAATCGTTGAAGCTAGCTCTTTGAGTTGAGGAGGAATCCTTACGAGATTGACTTGAATGGTTTTCCTGCGAATAGAATCCATGTCCTACAAAACAGAACAAAGATAAATCCTAAGATCCTTGAAATGGTTAGTGAATATGAGTATGATGTTATGATGTTTATGATGTTATGTACAAGTAAATATATACAAACAAAGCAAACAAGTCCTTAGGTTTAGGCTTACATGGAGTCTCATAGGTAAGTACCCTCTTGAAGTTTAGTTGGCTCAAACCTGTCCTAGCAATAGTAATCGGGTTCTAAGGAGCTCAATATCACTGGTTTGTTTCCTTGGTCATTGTTTCAGCACAAGCCTCTTTAATGGAGACCGAAATATCCCAAAAAACCAAACCTCAATGAGTGTAGTATTGAGTATCTACCAACTTCAGACTGCACCAAAGTCGGTCATCTCACTACGTCCTAATGGCCAAGTTGGTAAAGTAAAGGTTCTAAAAGTTCATTAGTGCTTCATGACATCACTCAGCGGCCTTGTATTCTCCTTGATTAACTCAAGGGCTACCAGTACCCACAAATATGTCGCACTAACATAGCTATTTCTTAGACCATGTCGGTATACCCCACACAGTTTCCATAATGTATTGCTACTTACCTATAAGGTATCCCAAATCCGGGTAGAGGATTAAAACCCAAACAAAGAACCATAATATAAAACATACAAGTCAAACAATGAAAGCAAGTAAATGTGATCTAACCCTAAGGTAACCCCACTTTTAGAATTTCCCCTAGCAGAGTCGCCAGTTCTGTGATACGGTGGGAGAATTGACTTGAAAGTTTTGCGTTTGATCGCAAATGTTGCAGTTAGCAAGAGTCGCCACCGACTTTTCTTTTATCCAAAAGGAAAGGTGAAAAAGCACAGGAAAGACTTTTGAGTTTATTTCTTGAGTTCGGGGGGTAGATTATGAAAAGGGAAGGTATTAACACCCTTTTCATCCATGGTTTTCCATGGGCTCTTAGATACTTTCTAGATCACTTGCTCTTGTTTGAAATTGTGCTTTGTGTGGTTTTTTGAAAGTATTTTGTAAAGAGTCCATTGTTTAGACAATCTTTGTAATGATTCTCGTTCATAAGTATGTATACAAAGATCTAGATCTTTTAGAAATGTTTTCAAGTTTGTAAGATGTTTTAAAAGTGTAAGTGTTTGTTTTAAAAATAGCAAGGAGTTTTGTTTTAAATTTGAGATAGTAACTAGGAGCATTCTACCTACTAAAAAGTCTTTTATGTTCATTTCCTCTTCCTTTGACATTGTTATCTTACCATTGATTTGGTAAGTAACCCTATCTTTGGATGTAAACGGGACGGGCGTGGATCATCGTATAACCATGAGTAGCAATGTTGCAAGGTATCTTAGCATTCTATTTTAGGGACTAAGATCATTTGAAAGGCAACTTAGATAGCGCCATCGAGGGACTATGATCTTATATTTTGTTTGTTTTTGCTAAGATACCTGTTGTAACCCAAAATTTGCCCTCTCTTTTTCACAAGAAATCACAGCTTCGGGCTTTTCCTGATTTTTTCAGATTGGCAAGAATTGGTCAAACAGGCTTTTCTTATCAGTAAATCCAAAATTAGGGTTTGCACACGCATTCTCAAAAGGAATTGAATCCATAGTATTTCAATTGACTGTCACACTGCTTTGACGCTTGTTCAAGATTTCTGTTTGTTTCTCAAAGCCTAAAACATCTGGGATAGAAGCTGAGGCATTTGAATTGAAAGTTTGAAGCTTTAGTATGGACGTTTGTTTGATTAACTGTGCAATGCATTTGGTTATTTGGAATTCCGGGCGTATTGTTGATTAATGCAAATGTGCAAGACTGCAAAGTTTGTTGATATTTATTTTATCTTAGTTAAAATTATTGGGATGTACTTCCAGTTATTTTAATTCAAGAAACTTAAATAAGTTAAACCGACTGCGCAGAAGAAATAAAGAGATATCTGACAAAAAAGATTTTTATTTATTTTTAATTATTGTTACAAATGTTATTGGGATATTGTAAATTTATTTACAATATTGACAATAATGTTTATTACAAATAATTGAACAAAAATTAAATCTACATCCTAAGTTTCTTGAAGTCTTCATCTTCTACTGCTGCATCCCTTGCCCCAATTGATAATTACCTACAAAGACGGAGAAAGGAATCAGTACAGATGAATTAAAAAAGGCATTCTAAGAACAGATAATCAAAAATTCATCATTAAAGATTGTTGGCCGGAATCAGTTTGTTTTGGTTTTTATCGTATTTTGCTCGTCCTCTTTACAAATCGCAAGAAGATTTCTCTTCTTGGTTCACAAAGAGGAAAAGTAAAATTAAATGTTTGCAAGCATATGAATCAATTAAACAAAATGCACAAAATTGCATAAATTCAAACTGAACAAAGAAATTGCATTGTCAATCTGAGCAAGCTAAGTTACAATGTCAAAACTGGGCAAACTAAGTTGCACAATGGAAAACTAAGTCACAAGTTCAAAACTGTCAAAGAAGCTGTCAACCAAGTTGTCAACAAAATTGTCAACTAAGCTATCAAACAGAAAAGCTGCATACAAGTACACAAAGGGCAATGCAGAAAATCTGGAAGATAAGAAAATATGCAGAGGAAAACCAAGTTGCAAGCAAGCAATTCTTCATCATTTTCCAGGCCACACCTTTTCAGAAAAAGACTTATTAAGCAATAAAATATGCTTTTTAAATGGAGAGAGAAAGAGAGAGAAGTAGGCTTTACAGTTTGGCAGGCTATGCAGAGCAGGAAAAAAGATATAGATAAATATAACAAGAACAAAACAGTTCAAGGGGGGAGAACACAAAGAAAAAGAACCACAAACTGATACTGAAAGCACCAGCCTGCTTCCACACAACAAAATCCACAGAAGTAGCAAGCTTTCAAGCCTGCATAACTCCCTTCCCAACCAGAAGCAAACCTGTATCAAAGCCCTCAAAACTTACAAACATAAACACAAGCCTTGAGGCCTGTATTCAAGCCTGCCTGCTAAAAAACCTGTTCAAGACCAAAGCCTTATAACCTACATAAAACCTCCAAAACAACAAAAATATCAACAAGTCGGTATCAGTAACCTGCTTTAAGCCTGCCTGCTAAAAACCAGTTACCAAACCTTCAACAAAACCTGTTTCAAACTCAAGCCTGCTCCAAACTACCTCAAGCCTGCCTCAAGTCTGCTTCAAACTGCCTCAAGCCTGCCTGCATAACAACAGCCTGCCTGTACCCCCAAACAAGCCTAAAAACCTGTCAAACAACAAAATACCAACAAGCCTGCCTGTACCAAACTTCAAGCAAACTTGTCATAAAAGAAAAACAAAGCATTCAAGCCAAAGCCCAGAAAGCCTGTCAAAGCCAAAACTCCAACAACCCAAATCCACAAATATCACATAAACAAGCGCCTCAGAACCAAGTTCATTATAGGCAAAATCATCAATATCATAAGTCAATCCAAAAAGAGGAAAAGTCAATTAGCAAGCATCTCAGAAAGGTATCATCATTGACCAAAAAGAGAGAGGAAGATTGTGAAAGCTAGCAGCAAACAACTTCAAAGTTCATCAACATCCAAATATCAGAACAATAATAACAAGCGCCTCAGACTCATAGCATCTTCATCAAAAGCAAGCATTCAGATAAGAAGAGAAAATTCAGAAACAAATAATCCTAGGGTTTTCAGAGCAGAGTCATCATAAAACGCTTTAAAGCAAAAGATACGAAGTACCAGAAAGCCAGCAAGCAACATCACAAGCTCCCTCGCCCGGCCACCTGAGAAGCGCCTCTGTCCAACCCTCAGTCTTCTCTCCAAAAACAGTCATCAAGGTATCAATTTCCTTTTCCTACGTCTCATATCACAAATACAAATAATCAAAGATCAAAAGATGTAAAAAGCTAAAACATGCAAGATAAGAATCTGAAAACCCTAAAAACGTTTAGAAGGAAAATCGTTACTCTTTTTGTCACCGCCTGGTACAACCGTGGAGAGAGGAATGATTGGAGGTGGCGTCTGGTGGCCTAAGGCGAGAGGAAGGAGTTCATCAGTGGCTCTGTTGAGAGCGATGAAGAGGCGAAGAAGAAGATGGAGAGCGGCGTCGTTCCAAACCAAGCAAACCTAATTCTGAGCCAAACATTTGAAACCCTAACAACAAAAACTTTGTCAAATGACATTGGGCTTTCGCCCCATCAAACCCCCGAGGCCCATAATTCTGGCGCCTGCACCCCCTTTTTGATATTTTGTTTTTTTTCATTTTTGGGCCAAACACACCCTTTAAAGCCCACTTCTTTTATTATTATGTTTTGAAAACATTTTTTATATTACCATACTTTACATAACCTATTTTTGTTAAGTAAAAATGATATACTAACTTTTGTATAAAATTTTATTAATGATTTTCATTACCTTAAAAAACCAAAAATACATAAATATTAGGTTTAAACAATTTTCTTGTGTTAAAACTTTTCCTTTTAATAGAAACCTTTTGTTTATATATAATTAACAAAAACACAAAAAATAATAATAACAGTTAACAATATATTAGGTTAATGTTTTTTAAATAATCACATACATCATACAATGCTTTTGATTCTCTTTATTTTCTTATACTTTGTTATACTTTTACATTGAAAATTCGGCGATTCGATTTGGTTGTAACATAACATTTGGACACTACTATTCTGATAAGACTCATCCCCATTTGTAAACATTTGTACCCCCATCCCCGGATACTTATTTGTAATAGCTTAGACTTTAAATTCCTGCAATTTATCACTTTCCATATACTGTATAGTAATTAGGGTTTGTATGTGAAGATTCAAAATCAACCGTTAGATAACCTAATACAAAGATAAATGCATGAAAATCAATACACAATTCACACTTGCACCTCTAGGGTAACCTCGCTTGTTGCCTCGGAAAATGTAATCATATCCCTCGAGCATGAGACACTCTAGCAAATGTCCCTTTGATAAACAAAGTTCGTAGTCCCTCGATGACCCTCGATGTTGCCTTCGATAAAACGATCTCGTCCCTTACAAAATTGCTAGAGCGTCTCACAAGTTGCCTTCAATGATTGTATACAATGACCCGCGCCTGTCCCGTTAAACATCCTAACGCAAGGTTGTTCACCAAATACAATGGTGAAACAACACTGTTAAAAGGGTTAAAAACATAAGAAAGATCTTTGAGTAAATTAGGGTAGATAGCTCTTAGTTACTTGACCAAACTTGCAAAACATCCTTGCCATTTTTCAAAACACACCTCACAACACAACTTCAAAAAACAATTTCCAAACAACTTTCAAAAAAAAACATTGAAACATCTTTTCAAAAAGACAAACACCTTTGTAAAACATTCAAACAAGAATTGTTACAAAGGTTGCCTAGACAAGGCATCTTTTTCAAAACATTTTCAAAACCACACACACAAAGCACCATTTCAAACAATTGAAAAGCAAAGGCAAGTGATCTAAAACAAGTAACTAAGAGCCCATGGATAACCATGGATGAAAAGGGTGCTAGCACCTTCCCTTTTCATAATCTACCCCCCGAACCCACGAAAACATCTCAAAGGTATTTCCTGTGCTTTTTGACCTTTCCTTAGGATAAAATAAAAAGTCAGTGGCGACTCTTGCTAAACCGAACATTTGCGAACACAAACGAAAAACCCAAGTCAGTTCTCCCACCGTATCACAGAACTGGTGACTCTGCTGGGGATTGTTTTTAAAAGTGGGGTTACCTTAGGGTTTTAGATCACCTATACATGCTTGCTTTGATTGCTTTGATTGCTTTACTTTTTGGGTTCCTTGTTTGGGTTTGTTGTAAATCCTACACCCGGATTTGGGAGCACCTTTTAGGTAAATAGCAATAAACTGTGAGGGAACTGTGCGGGGTATACCGACATGGTTGAAGCAGTAGCTATGTTAGTGTGACATATTTGTGGGTACCGGTAGCCCTTGAGTAGTCAAGGAGAATACGGGGCCGCTGAGCGATGTCATGAAGCACTAACGAACTCTAGAATCTTACTTGACCATCTTGGCCTTTTTAGGGGTAGTGAGATGACCGACTTTGGTGCAGTCCGAAGTTGGTAGATACTCGATACTACACTCATTGAGGATTGTTTTCTTGGAATATTTTGGTCGCCAGTTAAGTGGCTAAACCAAAACAATGAACATATAAAATAATCCAGTGATATTGAGCTCCTTAGAACCCGGTTTCTATTTTAGGACAGGTTGAGCCAACTAACTTCAAGAGGGTACTTACCTACGAACCCCATGCAAGTCTAAACCTAAGGACTTGTTTGCTTTGTGTGAATATGACTGTCTGTATATACACTTACTTGCTTTTGCATACATGTACATAACATCATAACATCATACCATAGCATTTACAATAACCATTTCAAGGATCTCGAGGGTCTTTTGATGCAGGGTCACGTTGAACCAGACGTCTACCAAAGGGCAAGAGGATTCCCCTCTAAACAAACATCGTCAAAGATCAAGTGCAGCAACTTGAATCGGGGGCTATGACCCACTTGACATGGTTTCCTTATTCTCCTACTGTTTATTTCAGTAGAGATGGCTCTAGAGCAGACTATCAAGGATATCCAGGCTCAAAACGCTCAACTTCAAGAGATGTTCTTGAACCTATCAAAGGGACAAGAAGAGGTCAAGGCGCACCTCACCAGGGGCATGATCGTGGGAAATCCTGGGGACGACAGAGATGACCAGTTGGAGCTACAAATTGAGATAGCCATATTGAAGGGGAAATTGGTGAGTCATATGGCTCTCATCCAGGACTTGGCTCAAAGACAAGAAGAGCTCAGGGTTCTCGTCAACAAACTGCTTCGAGATAACCAAGTGGGGAAGACAACTGGGGCTGAAGATCAAATCATCATTCAACCTCCTCTGAGACAAGAAGGCAAGGGAAAATCCCCTCAAATTGCTTCAGGGTCACAAGCCCAACAACATCTTACGCCTGCTCAACAAAGACAGGGGCATCAGCGTAAGGAGGTCGCGCCTAAAAGACAATTCACTAAGATCAACATGTCGCGGTCTCAGGCTTTACAGCACCTGTTAAGATTGAATCCGGTGACGTTAATGGACCCTCCTAAGAATCCCAATGTAGCCTCCCCAAGGTACAATCCTGATGCAAGGTGTGCATATCACTCCAACAGCCCGGGGCATGATACTAACAACTGTTGGGCGTTGAGCAACAAAATCCAAGACCTGATTGATGAAGCAGCATTGGAACTCGCACAAGACGGTCACAGTGAATTCTTCTACCAATCCTCTAAGGTTTTCCATTTGAAATGACAAAGCTTGAACTGAGAGACTTTTGTTCCATTTGAATTTTCAAGTTATAATTTCTTTTGTTATTCGAACAATTATCTGTTGATGTCAAACTTTGTTTCATTAATGCATTGCATATGTTTGTCTTGAATTCATCCATTCATTTTCACTATTCTTATGCTTTCTTTATGATATTTAACTCTTGATAAAAAGCTACAAGCCTTTAGAGGGAGGATGACGAAACAATACCATAATCTCACACAGTATGCTTTTGAACAGACCTTGCTGACGATGTACAGGCGTTTCTTTCGAATCCTAAACACTGGAGTTATAAGGAAGATAATCCCTAGTCAACCCCTTCGAGCCAAATAAGTAGGAGTTCTCTATTTTTTAAACAAAATGAAACCTTTGATTTAAACCTGGGGCAGGGTAGTCTCTCAGTTAATTCAAAAAAAGATGCGCATTGAAGTCGCAAACTCTCAGTTCGTAATACAACGAATGACATCAATAACATTCCTTTGGAACCCAAAGACAATGGTGGTTCCTTATCTCATAGGCAGTCATTATCTCTCAAAAAAAAAGAGAGAAGAAAATCCCACTGAGCCAAAACCTATAAAGGAGGCTTAAGAAAGCTGGGGCATCCCGCTGACTGTAATCTCGAAAACAGGAACAGTCAGGCAAAAGTTAGGGATAACAAATCAAAAGAAAGAGGTCACTACAAATCCTCAACAACATGAAAAATGTTGCAAAAAATAATGATTGCCTTCCAAAATTCAACTGATGTGAACCATCACCAAAAAGTCATTCCAAACTCGAATAGAGTTCGACGTACAATTAACTGAGTTTAGGACTGAAGAACATCACGAAGAGCGGGTGGGAACAAATATACTTGGAGACTTTATCCTTTGTTTCTTAAACCTTGAACCAAACCACGTTACAACCCTTCAAAAGTCCTAATTGAAGCATGGGTTAGTTCGAAAGCATACTGTTACAAAAGGTATCCTGACTCCTGTAAGGCTTTGCTCTAAATCTTGTGTTGGATTTGTCTTATAAAAAGTTTTCTGCTAAAAACGCATTTTTTCAAAACTTCAAGACAAGCATAAACTTTGCATTACTTGAATATCATTGTTTGCATTTGGCTATTTGTTTGACAGCGGAGAAATTCACACAACGAATATCTGATGAACGAAAGCCCTCTCAGTGAACAAAATCAATTCAAAAAAAAGGATGCACTTCCCTTGACAAATCTCCTATCAACAAGGGGGCATGACATGTCACTATCCAGCACACCTGGGGCAGTCCAGTCAAGATTCCAGGAAATCTCTCAAAGAATTGCAGAGTAACCAGGGGCAGGCCTCCCTCACCATCACTTGGGGCGTTGAACATCAATCTCAGTGAAGGGTTACATACAATGCCACAAACATTCGCTACTAGGGGCAATGACAAGTCTCCCCGAAATCCTTCTTATAGGATGATTCCCAGCCAGAGTTTAATCTCTGAACACCTTTCCCCGGCTGAATCAACCTCAAAAATCCTCGAGGACTTCCCCCAACGAAGATGTCACCTCTCCAGCAGACCGACAACAGGGTTTATTTCCCCAACAACACCAGGATTCCCCAGCTTGAGTTTGCCTCTCCGACTACTACAAATCAAAGGACCACAACTCCTCTTCTCTAGTAGACTACTCTACAATCCCCAGCAAGTTACTGCGAAACCTGGACCCGACCAGATATCAGTTCAACTTCGACTCCCCAGTAGAGCAACGGACGACTAAGACTCATAAACTCTTTTCCCAAGCAGGAATAAACATTCTCCCCACAGAGTTTTCAACTTCCCCCAGCGGAGTTTCTCCTAAAACAACAAAACAGGAATCTATTGGAAATATTCTGAGCAAAGTTTGAAGACACACATACTCTTAAACAGCAATCCAGGGTTTAACGACTCCCCAGCACTTGTCAAGGATTTATTTTCCCAGACAGAAATACATTCCTTAAACATTTCACATTTCATACTCCTATTCTCATACATAATAAATGCATATAACACAAATCTCATTTATTTTGAGAACATCATTATGCATTTCATACATCATGACTTTGCATACAACTAACGTTCTACCTTTTTAGGAAAGATCGATCAACAGATGATTACCATCAACCTTTTCAAGTTCCAGATTAATACCTGTAACAAGCCAGGAAAACTATCTTTCTTTCTCAGGTCAGAGATTAATACCTGAAACCATCCAAGACAAATATCTACTCGACCAACTCATGCTTATTCAACTTCAAGACCTCTGAAAACAGTTTACGAGTTCTCCAGATATGGATGTTAATCTATCGCTTGTTCAGATTCCAAACTTCTGAAAACAGTTTACGAGTTCTCCAGATATGGATGTTAATCTATCGCTTGTTCAGATTCAAGACCTCGGAAAACAGTTTACGGGTTCTCCAGATATGGATGTTAATCTGTCGCTTGTTCAGATTCCAAACTTCTGAAAACAGTTTACGGGTTCTCTAGATATGGATGTTAATCTATCACTTGTTCAGATTCAAGACTTCTGAAAACAGTTTACGGGTTCTCCAGATATGGATGTTAATCTATCGCTTGTTCAGATTCCAGACTTCTGAAAACAGTTTACGGATTCTCCAAATATGGATGTTAATCTATCGCTTGTTCGGATTTAAGACCTCTGAAAACAGTTTATGGGTTCTCCAGATATGGATGTTAATCTATCGCTTGTTCGGATTCCAAACTTCTGAAAACAGTTTACGGGTTCTCCAGATATGGATGTTAATCTATCGCTTGTTCAGATTCAAGACTTCTGAAAACAGTTTACGGGTTCTCCAGATATGGATGTTAATCTATCGCTTGTTCAGATTCCAAACTTCTGAAAACAGTTTACGGGTTCTCCAGATATGGATGTTAATCTATCGCTTGTTCAGATTCAAGACTTCTGAAAACAGTTTACGGGTTCTCCAGATATGGATGTTAATCTATCGCTTGTTCAGATTCTAGACTTCTGAAAACAGTTTACGGGTTCTCCAGATATGGATGTTAATCTATCGCTTGTTCAGATTCAAGACTTCTGAAAACAGTTTACGGGTTCTCCAAATATGGATGTTAATCTATCGCTTGTTCAGATTCAAGACTTCTGAAAACAGTTTACGGGTTCTCCAGATATGGATGTTAATCTATCGCTTGTTCAGATTCAAGACTTCTGAAAACAGTTTACGGGTTCTCCAGATATGGATGTTAATCTATCGCTTGTTCAGATTCCAAACTTCTGAAAACAGTTTACGGGTTCTCCAGATATGGATGTTAATCTATCGCTTGTTCAGATTCCAGACTTCTGAAAACAGTTTACGGGTTCTCCAGATATGGATGTTAATCTATCACTTGTTCAGATTCAAGACTTCTGAAAACAGTTTACGGGTTCTCCAGATATGGATGTTAATCTATCGCTTGTTCAGATTCCAGACTTCTGAAAACAGTTTACGGGTTCTCCAGATATGGATGTTAATATATCGCTTGTTTAGATTCCAAACTTCTGAAAACAGTTTATGGGTTCTCCAGATATGGATGTTAATCTATCGCTTGTTCAGATTCCAGACCTCTGAAAACAGTTTACGGGTTCTCCAGATATGGATGTTAATCTATCGCTTGTTCAGATTCCAGACTTCTGAAAACAGTTTACGGGTTCTCCAGATATGGATGTTAATCTATCGCTTGTTCAGATTCAAGACTTCTGAAAACAGTTTACGGATGCTTCCAAATACAGATGTCAATCTATTGCTTATTCAGACCCCCAGCTCAGAGATGTTCCAAACATGAATACCTTTCTGATACTCGTCCACTCGCCAACAACATAACAGTTCAACATACATTGCAGATGGCATCTTTAAGCCCATCCCCCGACAAGATTCTGTCACATTCCAGATGGTATCTTTAAGCCCATCCCCCGACAAGATTCTGTCACATTCCAGATGGCATCTTTAAGCCCATCTCCAAATGGCATCTTTAAGCCCATTCCCTCTACCATCACATCACCGAGTGCAAATTTCTGGGCACTCTAGTGTTCAATCATCTTTCACCTTCAAGTCACAAATGGCAGATTCTCCAATCTAACTCTTCAGGTGTAAGAAGATTGAACAGGGGCAACTATTGTACCCCAAAATTTGCCCTCTCTTTTTCACAAGAAATCACAGCTTCGGGCTTTTCCTGATTTTTTCAGATTGGCAAGAATTGGTCAAACAGGCTTTTCTTATCAGTAAATCTAAAATTAGGGTTTGCACACGCATTCTCAAAAGGAATTGAATCCACGGTATTTCAATTGACTGTCACACTGCTTTGACGCTTGTTCAAGATTTCTGTTTGTTTCTCAAAGCCTAAAACATCAGGGATAGAAGCTGAGGCATTTGAATTGAAAGTTTGAAGCTTTAGTATGGACGTTTGTTTGATTAACTGTGCAATGCATTTGGTTATTTGGAATGCCGTGCGTATTGTTGATTAATGCAAAGGTGCAAGACTGCAAAGTTTGTTGATATTTATTTTATCTAAGTTAAAATTATTGGGATGTACTTCCAGTTATTTTAATTCAAGAAACTTAAATAAGTTAAACCGACTGCACAGAAGAAATAAAGAGATATCTGACAAAAAAGATTTTTATTTATTTTTAATTATTGTTACAAATGTTATTGGGATATTGTAAATTTATTTACAATATTGACAATAATGTTTATTACAAATAATTGAACAAAAATTAAATCTACATCCTAAGTTTCTTGAAGTCTTCATCTTCTACTGCTGCATCCCTTGCCCCAATTGATAATTACCTACAAAGACGGAGAAAGGAATCAATACAGATGAATTAAAAAAGGCATTCTAAGAACAGATAATCAAAAATTCATCATTAAAGATTGTTGGCCGGAATCAGTTTGTTTTGGTTTTTATCGTATTTTGCTCGTCCTCTTTGCAAATCGCAAGAAGATTTCTCTTCTTGGTTCACAAAGAGGAAAAGTAAAATTAAATGTTTGCAAGCATATGAATCAATTAAACAAAATGCACAAAACTGCATAAATTCAAACTGAACAAACAAATTGCATTGTTAATCTGAGCAAGCTAAGTTACAATGTCAAAACTGGGCAAACTAAGTTGCACAATGGCAAACTAAGTTACAAGTTCAAAACTGTCAAAGAAGCTGTCAACCAAGCTGTCAACAAAATTGTCAACTAAGCTATCGAACAGAAAAGCTGCATACAAGTACACAAAGGGCAATGCAGAAAATCTAGAAGATAAGAAAATATGCAGAGGAAAACCAAGTTGCAAGCAAGCAATTCTTCATCATTTTCCAGGCCAACACCTTTTCAGAAAAAGACTTATTAAGCAATAAAATATGCTTTTTAAATGGAGAGAGAAAGAGAGAGAAGTAGGCTTTACAGTTTGGCAGGCTATGCAGAGCAGGAAAAAAGATATAGATAAATATAACAATAACAAAACAGTTCAAGGGGGGAGAACACAAAGAAAAAGAACCACAAACTGATACTGAAAGCACCAGCCTGCTTCCACACAACAAAATCCACAGAAGTAGCAAGCTTTCAAGCCTGCATAACTCCCTTCCCAACCAGAAGCAAACCTGTATCAAAGCCCTCAAAACTTACAAACATAAACACAAGCCTTGAGGCCTGTATTCAAGCCTGCCTGCTAAAAAACTTGTTCAAGACCAAAGCCTTATAACCTACATAAAACCTCCAAAACAACAAAAATACCAACAATCCTGTATCAGTAATCTGCTTTAAGCCTGCCTGCTAAAAACCAGTTACCAAACCTTCAACAAAACCTGTTTCAAACTCAAGCCTGCTCCAAACTACCCCAGCCTGCCTCAAGTCTGCTTCAAACTTCCTCAAGCCTGCCTGCATAACAACAGCCTGCCTGTACCCCAAACAAGCCTAAAAACCTGTCAAACAACAAAATACCAACAAGCCTGCCTGTACCAAACTTCAAGCAAACTTGTCATAAAAGAAAAACAAAGCATTCAAGCCAAAGCCCAGAAAGCCTGTCAAAGCCAAAACTCCAACAACCCAAATCCATAAATATCACATAAACAAGCGCCTCAGAACCAAGTTCATCATAGGAAAAATCATCAACATCAGAAGTCAATCCAAAAAGAGGAAAAGTCAATTAGCAAGCATCTCAGAAAGGTATCATCATTGACCAAAAAGAGAGAGGAAGATTGTGAAAGCTAGCAGCAAACAACTTCAAAGTTCATCAACATCCAAATATCAGAACAATAATAACAAGCGCCTCAGACTCATAGCATCTTCATCAAAAGCAAGCATTCAGATAAGAAGAGAAAATTCAGAAACAAATAATCCTAGGGTTTTCAGAGCAGAGTCATCATAAAACGCTTTAAAGCAAAAGATACGAAGTACCAGAAAGCCAGCAAGCAGCATCACAAGCTCCCTAGCCCGGCCACCTGAGAAGCGCCTCCGTCCAACCCTCAGTCTTCTCTCCAAAAACAGTCATCAAGGTATCAATTTCCTTTTCCTACGTCTCATATCACAAATACAAATAATCAAAGATCAAAAGATGTAAAAAGCTAAAACATGCAAGATAAGAATCTGAAAACCCTAAAAACATTTAGAAGGAAAATCCTTACTCTTTTTGTCACCGCCTGGTACAACCGTGGAGAGAGGAAAGATTGGAGGTGGCGTCTGGTGGCCTAAGGCGAGAGGAAGGAGTTCATCAGTGGCTCTGTTGAGAGCGATGAAGAGGCGAAGAAGAAGATGGAGAGCGGCGCCATTCCAAACCAAGCAAACCTAATTCTGAGCCAAACATTTGAAACCCTAACAACAAAAACCTTGTCAAATGACATTGGGCTTTCGCCCCATCAAACCCCCAAGGCCCATAATTCTGGCGCCTGCACCCCCTTTTTGATATTTTGTTTTTTTTCATTTTTGGGCCAAACACACCCTTTAAAGCCCACGTCTTTTATTATTATGTTTTGAAAATATTTTTTATATTACCATACTTTACATAACCTATTTTTGTTAAGTAAAAATGATATACTAACTTTTGTATAAAATTTTATTAATGATTTTCATTACCTTAAAAAACCAAAAATACATAAATATTAGGTTTAAACAATTTTCTTGTGTTAAAACTTTTCTTTTTAATAGAAACCTTTTGTTTATATATAATTAACAAAAACACAAAAAATAATAATAACACTTAACAATATATTAGGTTAATATTTTTTAAATAATCACATACATCATACAATGCTTTTGATTCTCTTTATTTTCTTATACTTTGTTATACTTTTACATTGAGAATGCGGCGATTCGATTTGGTTGTAACATAACATTTGGACACTACTATTCTGATAAGACTCATCCCCATTTGTAAACATTTGTACCCCCATCCCCGGATACTTATTTGTAATAGCTTAGACTTTAAATTCCTGCAATTTATCGCTTTCAATATACTGTATAGTAATTAGGGTTTGTATGCGAAGATTCAAAATCAACCGTTAGATAACCTAATACAAAGATAAATGCATGAAAATCAATACACAATTCACACTTGCACCTCTAGGGTAACCTCGCTTGTTGCCTCGGAAAATGCAATCATGTCCCTCGAGCATGAGACACTCTAGCAAATGTCCCTTCGATAAACAAAGATCGTAGTCCCTCGATGACCCTCAATGTTGCCTTCGATAAAACGATCTCGTCCCTTACAAAATTTCTAGAGCGTCTCACAAGTGTCCTTCAATGATTGTATACGATGACCCGCGCATGTCCCGTTAAACATCCTAACGCAAGGTTGTTCACCAAATACAATGGTGAAACAACACTGTTAAAAGGGTTAAAAACATAAGAAATATCTTTGAGTAAATTAGGGTAGATAGATCTTAGTTACTTGACCAAACTTGCAAAACATCCTTGCCATTTTTCAAAACACACCTCACAACACAACTTCAAAAAACAATTTCCAAACAACTTTCAAAAAAAACATTTAAACATCTTTTCAAAAAGACAAACACCTTTGTAAAACATTCAAACAAGAATTGTCACAAAGGTTGCCTAGACAAGGCATCTTTTTTAAAACATTTTCAAAACCACACACACAAAGCACCATTTCAAACAATTGAAAAGCAAAGGCAAGTGATCTAAAACAAGTAACTAAGAGCCCATGGATAACCATGGATGAAAAGGGTTCTAGCACCTTCCCTTTTCATAATCTACCCCCCGAACCCACGAAAACATCTCAAAGGTATTTCCTGTGCTTTTTGACCTTTCCTTAGGATAAAATAAAAAGTCGGTGGCGACTCTTGCTAAACCGAACATTTGCGAACACAAACGTAAAACCCAAGTCAGTTCTCCCACCGTATCACAATACCTCTCATGCGTAATATGGCAATTTTGTAAAGGCAACCAAGTGGATTTACCCTAGGGGGTGCTTGTGTGCAAGTGTATTATTTTTCATGCTTGATTTTGTCTTTGATTAGGGTTTTCTAATTGATTGATTTTAGTCTTTCTATACAAATCTTAATTACTAGCAATTGTATATAAATCGATAAATTGTGGAATTTAAAATTACTATGCTATTACAACACTTGTGGGAGGGGGTGTACAAATTATAAATAGGGATTGCAAGAAAATAAACCTAATTAATCTATTACAACCATATTGAAATTATACAAGAATTGAAATAAATAATGTACATAATGAATAAATATACAAGAATGCAAATGTAAAGAACACGTGATTTTTTTGGTTTTTATGAGAAAAGGGGTTTTGATTTTAACCTAATTAGCTAGAAGAAAGTAATTAATTAAAAGTAAAACCTAAATTTACTAAGAAAAGATTTTAAATAAAACCCTAAATCTATTAATTGATTAGAAAGAAATTAAGTTTAAGAAAAGTATTTTTGGTATTTTCGTCTTAAAAATAATTTATGGTATTATAAAATATTTTTGGTCTTTTTGGTTTCAAAAGAGCATTTTTAAATTATGAGAGAAATAAACTAAAACCCTAATCTTTAATTAAATTTACAAAATATTTAGTCAAAATAAACAAAGTATGATTAAATGAAATAATTTTTTGTGTGAAAAAATAAATAAACTATGTCCAAATATAAATCTACTATTTTTATATTTTTTATGATTTTTTTTAGTATTATAAAAATAATTAAAGAAATAAATAAAATGAAAATAAGAAAAGAAAATAAAAACAGGGCCAGGGGTATGAATATCCTGCAAGGGGGTTAGAAAGTAGAAACAAAAACAACAAGGCCTAAGGAGGCCCATCGCATGCCAAAAAAAGTCAGAATGTATGAAAAAAATGGAAAAAATCAAAAGGGTACCATTGGGGCTCGAACCCAGGTCCCTCTGGTTACAGGCGCGCGCTTCTACCATTGGGGTGGCTATACATTAGTTTATATAAATCAAACCATAAATATATATGGTAAACACGTTCCTGAGGCCAACTTCATCTTCAACCTCACGCCCAACCAGAAGCTCTGTATCTCAATCAAATCTCAACAAAAATGAAAACTGTAAACATGAAACTTGTAGCAAATTTCCTCACGATTTCAGAAATGTAAAGCAAAATAATTATAGCTCAAAGATAAACATGAATTACAATGGCCCTATTTTGAACCCTAAAAATCTCAGAAACTTCAATCTTAAAATTCTCTAAGCTCATACAAAATTAATGGAAACTATGGACATGATTAGCTTTAGGGCAATGATATCTACATGTTTTATTCATAAATAAATCATTGATGATGCATGTATGAAAAGTTCCAAAGTTAGAAAACTTACCTTGCAAGAGGGTATCGGGTTTGGAGTTTGAGAAGCTTTCAGTGAGTTTCAATGATTGGGTTAGCTTCCTCAAGTTCCCAGGAAGTTAATGGGATGCTTAGCTTGAGCTGAAAGTGCCTGAGGAGTTCTGGAGAAGTTCAAGTGCAAAGCTCTGTTTTTGAAAATGGTGGATGATGATGGAGGTGTTACAGTGGTGCTGCAGGTGTTGGGATTATTTGTGTATGTAGTTTAGAAGCTTTTGAAAGTAAAAGACCAAGAAACGCATGAGTAGATTTGAAGATTGGCTTCAAAACTCATAAATGACAAGTTTTGAAGTTTTTTTTTGTGATTTTGTGTTCTAGGTGTTTTCAGGGCTTAAACATCCGTGTGTTTTGTGGCAAATGATTTGTGTATGTATAAGCAAAAGGTCTTGAGTGGTTTGGCAAGTCAGAAGTACAAGTTACAAGTTATTTGCTTTGTTACTTGATTTTCATGAAAAGTGGGAAACCAAGTTTCAATGTGAAGTACAAGCATGGGTTGGGTGATTGTAAGTGTCTAAACCATTTCTATTATGTTATGAGATATGTATAATCAGAAGAGAACAAGTGCAAGGCTCAAGAACAAGTTTTTTACAAAAAGTTACTTTATCAAAATTGCAATGTGCACTTTCTTCCCAAAATGGATATAAAGCATGGCCTTGCATTGAATGCTTGAAATGAGACCTCTAACAGCTGTCCAAGCAATTAATTATGGAGTGCCTAACAAGTTTGAGGCCTTCAAAGTAGAGTTTATGTAGCACAACTTTGAATTTTGAATTTGTTCATCACAAAATAACTTGTAATTCAAGTGATAAAACCCTAACTTCATCTCTTCGATTCTCCATACTCAAAAATGATCTCAAGGAGTTCTTGGACATTTTGTAAAGATTTCAATATGCTCTGCAACCCATCTTTCAATCACTTTTAAAGATTCCCCTTTGAACTATATGAAAAAGTGCCATGAAGTTAGGTCAAAATCCTGACCAAATTAGGGCAAAATTTCACTAAGTGTTTTGTTTCATGACTACATGTTCTTAAAATTATAACTTGAGATCCAAGAACTTTTGGAATAAGTTGTGTGAAGAAAAGTTGTATATTTCATGGAGATATACAACTTTCATGTTGGAAGTTTTTCTTGAAACATCTTGCATCATGGTGAAAATTTTGCTCAAAGTTGTGAAAAAATAAGAAATTTCCAACACTTAGAAAAATTTCTAAGTTTAGAAATTTTCACTTTTCAAAATGAAATTTTGAATTTTTGATTTCTTGATGAATAAGTTTCAAATTTTGACATGTTTTGATGAATTGTGATCTTTGGCATTTGAATTTGACCAAAAAGTCAAAGTTTGACTTTTCAGTATACAACTGACTTTTGATCAGTTGACTGAAAATTCATCTGTCAACCCATTGGGCTTGGGCAATGTTTTGAGCCATGTTATTAAGTAAAAATGATTCAATTGTAATCTTGAGATCATGCCTTAAACCAATTTATCATTTGCTAGGTCAAAAATTAAAAATTGCCCTTTCCCAATCAAAACCCTAATTTTGACCAATTTGCCCTTTTGAGGATTTGATCAAATTTCTTGTGGAATTATGGTCCAAACTTGATCAAATTATACATATGAGTTTAAAATATTGATGTGGATCAAAAATTATGAAGTTTGACTGTAAATTGGCCATAGTTGACTTTTTCCCCAATACAGCTGATTTTTAGGTCAACTGCTCAATTGATTGAGCAAAATGTGATCCAAGGCTTGAAACTTTATATGAGTGATCTTGGGGGTTCATAATGATTCATGAAAGTCATATGAAGCATTGAAAGTTCAAATATCCTTGTGCAATCTCAAACCCTAATTTTGGTCATTAGTGCTTAAGGAGGTGTCTTGAGCTGATCAATCCTAGTGCAGTCTTGAGCCAAAGGAGATCTTGTGAGCAAATTCTTGATAAATGAGAGGGAAAATTTTGGGGCACAAACTAAATTACAAACACTACCTTTAGGATACCATAATCCAACATTTGTTGTTCCTTTGAGATACTTCATGATCTGTTTCACTGCCATGAGATGAGATTCCTTTGGATTTGCTTGAAAGCGAGCACATAGACAAACACTAAACATTACGTCAGGGAGGCTTTCTGTCAAATATAATAAGGAGCCAATCATACCTCGATATTTTGTAATGTCGATGGAAACACCTGATTCATCTTGATCAACATATGTATCAGAACCCATTGGTGTAGACATTACCTTACAGTTATCCATGTCAAATCATTTCAAGAGTTCCTTGCAATACTTGGATTGGTTGATGAAGATGCCATCTTTTAATTGATTGATTTGAAGTCCAAGAAAATAATTCATTTTACCCATCACGGACATCTCAAATTCTCCTTGCATCATTGCTGAAAATTCTTCACACATTTCTTTGTTTGAAGAGCCAAAAATGACATCGTCAACATATACTTGAACTATAAAAGTGTCACCTTTGATTTTATTTAAAAGCAAAGTCTTATCAACTTTACCCTTTTCAAAACCTTTTTCGCATAGGAAGTTACTTAGTCGATCATACCATGCCCTTGGTGCTTGTTTCAAACCATAGAGAGCTTTTCTCAATTTAAATACATGAGATGGATTCTTGAAATCTTCGAACCCTGGGGGTTGCTTAACCTAGACTTCTTCATTGATATATCCATTCAGGAATGCGATTTTGACATTGTTGTACCCCAAAATTTGCCCTCCCATATTCTTCAAGATTTGCTAAGATCATGCTTCAAAATCTCCCGATGGTTGCACAGTCCAATTGCCTCCTAACAGTCAAAAATTAGGGTTTTGGTTCTGGAAAAGAAATTGAAGTTTCCAAGGGTCCAAATAAGTCCCACATGCCTACATACATTGTCAAGCATTCTCATGTCAAGTTTCAAGACTCACAGCATCAAATGGCACAGTCAAAAACCCTAAATGCTTCACAGTCAACTGCAGGGGCAAAATGGTCATTTGACAGTCAAAAGTCAAAAATTTTGGTCAACATCTTATTTTGAAGCCACAAACATCATTTGATCAATTCTTGATCATGATTCTCAAAACATGGCTCAAAAAGTCTCAAGATGCAAAAGTTTCTATTTTTGGACAGCTGAAAAAGTCAACTGCAAATTGACCAGGGCATAACTTCTTCATGGTTTATCAGAAAAATTCCATCTAAAGCTCATTTTGAATAGAATGACATTTCCTACAACTCATCTTCACACTTCAAGTCCAAGAAATGCTCTCACAAAAAGTTATCAATTTCAACATTATAGGTCATTTTCAAAAGTCAACAAAAAGGCACTTTAAGTCAAAGACCATAACTTGAGATTGGTAAATCAAAGTGACATGGGACCAAAGACATTGGTTATAGGACTTCAAGACCTTTCCAAAATGTCCAAGAACATGATCAAAGCTTAAAAATTGAGCAAGATATGCCTTGTAGAAGTTGGGAAATTTTTGGGAATTTTGAAAAGTCAACTTTGCACAAAAAGCCTCAAAATTGCTAATGGGCCTCAATTTCATTCATGAATAATTACCCAAAGGCTATGCACGACCCATTAAGCTAAAAGGGAGTTATTTTCTTATTTTTAATTAATTAATTGAATTTTTAATCTTATTAATTCATTTAATTAAATTTAATTATGAGAAAAATACTAAACAATGGTTTTAAATCCTTTTTGTGCAGCAAATCCTTCCATTATGAGATAAATATTTCGTGCACCTTCTCAAGGGAACAAAATCTTCCATAATTGGCATAATTGGCATGGAAAAAGATTGAAAAAGATTGGATTGGAAATCAAATATTGAATCATTAAATCAATGGACTTTGGGCTGGTTTTTTAACCTAATTCCATCCACATACATATGGACAATTGAAACCTAAGGCATTAGACACAGAAGCTGCGCTCAAAACCATAGAACAACATTGCATTTTTTTCACAAAAGATTGAAAACTGAAAACCTAGTGAGAAGGCGTTTCAAAGCTTCAAAAGTGTTCCAAAACATTGCTGAGACATCCAGAAACGTGTTACAATCAAGAACACGTCTCCAGACCTCAAGAATTGGTAGAACAAAGTCTCACTTTTCTTGAAATTTTCCATAATCGTGTTTTAATTTTCAGGCATTGTTCATGCATTTTAATTGTTGATTAACACTAACCATGATGTTCTGAAGCTAATGACATAGTCCAATTGCGTTGTAAGGCCCTATATCGTGATTCACCATTGACATATTTTAGGGTTTCAGAGTTCCAAAATTGGGGCTTTGCATAGGGTGTAAAATTAGCCCTTCAAACTGGTACCATTGAGTTCGTGACAACAAGACGAGTCCATCCAATACCTCACGCCCTTTTTATATTAACCCATGAGCTATTCGCTATTTTTTCAGGTTGAGTTTAGTGGGGGTTTAAAACCCCCGCTATCTGCTTTTATTTACAGTACAAAAAGGAAGAAGACGCTGAGGTGTTTGAACATGGTTGGAGGATTTGAACATTGGCGCAGTTTTTTTGGTTGTTCAGCATAATACTCTTTGTTTCATATATATTGTTTATGTTCTATAATAATAACAAAGAAACGTGCTAGTGCAGTTGGTAGCTGATGTGTCATGCAGGTACTGGGACCTGGGTTCGATTCCCAGGTCCCCCATATTCTCAATAATTTTTGTTATAACATGTTCATATGCAGTATGCTCCTGACGTCCTACCATGCACACACACGCCCAAGCTTGCCACCTATGCATGAGGATCCATCTGAAGGCTATGAATGGAGGTCCACCATGCACGCTGGTCAACCATTCCATACGTAATTCCAGAAAGTCAAAAAGGCCTTGCATTCTTGGGCCAAATTTCTCAAATAAAACCTCCCTTTGGGTCTGAATACCCCCATGGTTTGCTCAAGTTTTAATTTTTATTTATTTTTCCTTTTTATTCTTTTATTTATTTTTAATTGTTTTCTTTAAATTCCATAAAATAATTTTAACAATAATAAATACAGAAAAATCAAAAAAATGTTTTATTGTTATTAATATTAATTTCACCATTATTTTTGTAAATAAACTTTAATAGTTAATTTAGATTAATTTAGGTTTCAATTTTAATGTTTTTCTTAATAAATTAAAATATGTAGAAATTAGGGTTTTTAACATTCTCACCTTTTTATCTTTTTTCAATAAATAATTTTTTTTTACTATCATTATTATTAATTATTAATTAATTTTGTAAATAAACATGTAATTAATTAATTAGGGTAAATTAGGTTAAACTTGAAGGGGTGAAAAACACAAGAAGGGGGGGTTGAATTGTAAAACTGGAAACTTTAAAGCAACTGACAAGGTATTTTTATCCTGGTTCGTTTGATCTCAAACTACTCCAGTCCACCCGTTCAAGGTGATTTCGCCTCTCTCCAACGAGGTCTTAATTCACTATATTCAACTGAATACAAATCTGCTTTAGCAACTGCTAAAACCTTCTTGATTCAAACCACAATCCGGTTTGTCAAGGCAACACTTTCTTACAAAGGAATGAACAAGTGTGTATGAATGTTTTCTACAAAAACTATATCACAACTGTGATGTTTACACAAATGAAGCTTAGAATACTAAGATGCTAAACGCTAATAGAGTATCAGAGTTTGGTGGTTTAGCAAAACTTGTAGAGTTAAGATTACTGTTCAGCTTTTTGCGTGTAGAGAGTTTGGAAGCATTAGCCGTGATAATCTTCAAAGCTTGGTTTATATAGCACTTGAGAAGATGAACGTTGAAGCAAATATTCTTGATTCAATGCTATTAACAAGCTTTCCTTTCTGAGCAGATCTTGTCTAGAATGATGCCGTTGGTATTGATTAGCTTTCAATGCACAGTACCGTTGCTTCTTCAATGCACGTTCTGGCTTGGCTCATTCTGATTCTGCTTCGCTGCTGATGAACTAGTTTGATTCTGTATCAGAGTATTTCACGCGCAGTTCTGTTCATCAAGCTTCAGCATGTGCAAGCGTTGATCTTCTGATCTTGACGTTCTGATTCAGCAACTTCTGATGCTGGTGTGCAAACTCATATTCTGATGCTGAGAACGTGATCTTGCTTATTTTAATCAGCATATCTGCAAGTCAGAGCATAGTAATTTTAAGTAGCATATAATTCAATCATGAAATATTTAACTACTATATCTTTTCACTTTGTTATCATCAAAACTTAATTATAGGGTACTAGATTCAAACATTGTTCTAACAATCTCCCCCTTTTTGATGATGACAAAAACTAGATATTTTAAATAAAAAATAACGTGAAAAGTTATCAGATCTATGTATCAGAATAAGAAGTACGGAGAAATCAGAGTTAAGAGATACTCCCCCTGAGTTTGTTACTTCCCTTTGATATGTGTGTTCTTCAGAGTCAGATCTTTTTCTATCTTTGAGCATCAGATTATAAGTCTTTGACTTATCAGAGAGCAGAGCTTCAGAGCTTTTCCTGTCAGAGCTTTGCTTCGGATCAGAGTGTTAGGTCGATCAGATCTTCATATATCAGAACTTCATATTTGATCAGAGCTTCTAGTCTTCATTGTGCCTGTAGACTTAAAGACAAAACAGAAAAACATTTCAAGTAATAGAGTTAGAATGTTTGAGAATTTCTGTCTAGTTAGCCGTTATTGATTTTAAATATCATTCTTGTTCTCCCCCTTTTTGTCAGCAATCAAAAAGTGCTGGTGATGTGCTAAAATGATTTAGATCAGAAAAACTAATAATATTAAAGATAGTTCAGAATTAGAGCAAAATAGCATTACAAACCATAGTCAAAACATAGTCAAAAGTACATCAGAAAATGAAGAAAATATAGAGAATGTCATGCATGAAAAAAAATTTCAGGGTTGTGGGGGCATGCGTGAGAACAGGCTTTCCAGCATTGCCTGAATCTTTTCAGAAGTTGCATTCTGCTTCTGAACCATGGTTGATTTACTTTTGCATTTAATGCTTGCTGATTTTGGGGGATTTGAGAAAGATACTTAAAAACGGTTACCAGACATGTGTCTCAATGCACCCAATCAGCGCTTTCCTTTCTCAGAAGCGTGCACGCGTTCTGCTTCAGGGATTTGCTGATGATTGGATGACACTTGTTTGATGTAGTGATCAGCACGTCTGTATTTGAGATTAGACTCTCAGATCTTTAGACTTGCCTCTGATACAATCTGCATGTTCTAACTTTCTGAAACAAAGATTGATCAGAAGTTCACAGTAATATAATTACATTCTGAAAGATAAAAATATGGAATTAAAGCATTTTCATTCTGGGCATACTTTCATGCTGAGATGTTTCAGAATGAAATTAAACCTATCTTCTGAAAGGGGTTTTGTAAAGATATCAGCCCATTGATGGTCTGTATCTATAAATTTCAAGTTTAAAATGCCTTTCTGAATATAGTCCCTAATGAAATGATGTTTTATTTCTATATGCTTAGCTCTAGAATGTAAAATAGGATTCTTACTTAAGCAAATAGCAGAAGTATTATCACAAAGAATAGGAATGTTACTCTCAAAAATCTGGAAGTCTTCAAGCTGACTTTTCATCCAGAGCATCTGTGTGCTACATCCAGCTGCTGCTATGTACTCAGCTTCTGCTGTTGACAGAGCAATAGTTGATTGCCTTTTGCTGGACCACGAGATCAGATTTTCTCCCAGAAACTGGCAGCTTCCAGAAGTACTTTTGCGTTCCACTCTGTCTCCAGCAAAATCAGCGTCGCAGTAGCCTACTAAACTGTAATCACTAGATTTTCTATAAAACAAACCCAGATTAGTAGTACCTTTCAGATACTTGAAAATTCGCTTAACAGCTGTTAAGTGAGATTCTCTAGGATCTGATTGGAATCTGGCACAAATACATACACTGAATAGAATATCAGGTCTTGAAGCAGTCAGATAAAGGAGAGAACCAATCATACCTCTGTAGACCTTCTGTTCTACGCTTTTGCTTACCTCTTCTCTTTCCAGAATGCACGTGGGATGCATTGGAATCTTTGATGGCTTACATTCTGAGAGGTCAAATTTCTTCAGAAGATCTCTGATGTATTTGCTCTGATGAATGTAAGTTCCCTCTGGAGTTTGATTGACCTGAATTCCTAAAAAGAACTTCAGTTCCCCCATGAGGCTCATCTCAAATTCTGCCTGCATACACTTAGCAAATTTTCTTCCAAGAGAAGGATTAGTAGAACCAAAGATTATATCATCAACATAAATTTGACAGACTAAAATGTCACTCTTAACTGTTTTACAGAATAGAGTGGTGTCCACTTTCCCTCTGGTGAACTCATTTTCAAGCAGAAAGTTACTTAGCCTTTCATACCAAGCTCTGGGAGCTTGTTTCAGACCATACAGTGACTTTTTCAGTTTGAAAACATGTTCTGGATGTTTAGTATTTTCAAAACCTGGGGGTTGGTGAACATACACTTCTTCTTCTATATAACCATTTAAGAATGCACTTTTGACATCCATCTGATACAGAGTGATGCCTCTATTAACAGCAAATGAGATTAAGAGTCTGATAGATTCTAACCTGGCGACTGGGGCAAAGGTTTCTGTATAGTCTATCCCCTCTTGCTGACTATAACCTTGTGCAACCAGTCGTGCCTTGTTTCTGACGACTTCACCTTGTTCATTGAGCTTGTTTCTGAACACCCATCTTGTTCCAATGACGTTGAATCCTTTTGGTCTTGGAACGAGATCCCAAACGTCGTTTCTGGTGAATTGATTCAGCTCTTCTTGCATTGCCAGAATCCAGTCATTGTCCAGAAGTGCTTCATCAATAGAAGAAGGTTCAATCAGAGACACAAGTCCCATCAGAGTTTCTTCAGAGTTTCTGAAGCTTGCTCTTGTTCTGATTGGATCTTCCTTTCTTCCTAGGATAGTCTCTTCTGGGTGATCCAAACTGCTTCTGGGTAATCTCTTCTGAGGTTGATCAGCAGCAGTTGTAGGATTTCTAGCATTGCTTCTTTCAGACGTTGAAGGGATGTCTGTGTTGAGAGCTTCTGATGACCTGTCTTCAGAACCTGCAAATTCAATTTCTATACCTGCAAGATTTTCATTCTGCTTTGACTTTTCAGAGTCAAGCTTGTCATCAAAACGAACACTGATTGATTCTTCCACAATCTGTGTTTCTGTATTGTATACTCTGTACCCTCTTGAGCGTTCAGAGTATCCTAACATAATACACTTCTGTGCCTTAGAATCAAACTTGTTCAAATAATTCTTAGTGTTTAACATATAGCAAGTACATCCAAATGGATGAAAATACGAAATGTTGGGCTTTCTGTTCTTCCACAATTCATATGGAGTCTTTTCCAGAATAGGTCTTATTGAGATTCTATTCTGAATGTAGCACGCTGTGTTTATTGCCTCTGCCCAGAAAGTCTTAGCAACGTTTGTCTCGTTGATCATGGTTCTGGCCATTTCTTGCAATGTTCTGTTCTTTCGTTCTACAACTCCATTTTGTTGAGGAGTTCTAGGACAAGAGAAATCATGCAGAATGCCTTTGTCATTAAAGAATGACTCAAAATCTTTATTTTCAAATTCTCCACCATGATCACTTCTGACTTTAACGATTCTAAGATCTTTTTCATTCTGAACTTGGTTACAGAAGGTAACAAACACAGAGTGTGACTCGTCCTTGTGTCTTAAGAACTTTACCCATGTCCATCTGCTATAGTCATCTACGATTACTAACCCATACTTCTTGCCACTGACAGAAGCAGTTTTAACTGGTCCAAATAAGTCAATGTGCAGAAGTTCTAATGGCTTAGAGGTAGAAACAACATTTTTGGATTTAAAAGGGGGTTTTGCAAATTTGCCTTTCTGACATGCTTCACACAGAGCATCTGAATTGAACTTCAAATTTGGAAGTCCTCTGACCAGATTGAGTTTGTTAATCTGAGATATTCTTCTCATACTAACATGTCCCAATCTTCTGTGCCAGATCCATTGCTCGTTGTTAACAGACAGAAGACATTTTACGTTCTGACTCTTAAGTTCAGAAAGTTTGATTTTGTAAATGTTGTTTTTCCTCTTACCATTAAATAGGATAGTCCCATCTTTCTGACTAACAGCTTTACATGATTTTTGATTAAAGATTATATCATAACCGTTATCACTTAATTGACTTATGGATAACAGGTTATGCATCAATCCATCAACAAGCAGAACATTATTAATAGAGGGAAGATTTCCGTTACCTACAGTTCCAGAGCCAATTATCTTTCCCCTCTGATTGCCTCCAAAGCCAACGTGGCCTCCAGGCTTAAGTTCCAGGCTTTGGAACATATGCCTTCTTCCCGTCATGTGACGTGAGCAGCCAGAGTCCAGGTACCATGATTGGTGTTTCTGACTTGCTGCTAAAGATATCTGCAACATGTATTATTTTATCCTTAGGTACCCAGATCTTCTTGGGTCCTGATTTGTTAGTTTTACCAAAACTCTGGTTGAATTTTGGTTTCACAAAGTGATTACTACTCGTATATTTGATGTCATGTGTGTGACCATACACAAAGTGTGAATTTAGAGGAGTGTATTTAATTGTTAAATCCATGACATTTTTAGGTGTAGGAACCTTACCTAGGTATCCTATTCCTTTCCTGCCGTTTCCGCTAACTCCATAGATCATTGAAGCCATTCTGCTTCTATCTATGCTTTTAGCAAGGAACTTCTGGAAACTATGATCATACTCCTTGATGATCTCATCAGCGTTGCTGGGAGTTTCAGAAATTGGTACCTTCTGAGAGTTTTGTAAAGAGTTTTCTAATTTTAAAATTTTATCTCTCAGCTCAGAGTTTTCCAATTTGAGACTCTCAGACTTATTAGAGTCAGATTCAAGAGTCCTTTTCAGGTCTCTGAATTTAGCTCTAATCTGCTGATAACGTTCCAGAATTTCATTTAGGCTTTCAGCAAGTTCAGCCTTTGTAAAATTAACAGCGAAGTTAGGGAATACCTCTTCTGTGTCTGATTCTGAGTCTGAGTCAGAAGCTTCACTGTCATCTGGAATGTTAGCCATAAGCGCTATGTTCGCCCTTTCATCATCTGATTCTGAGTCAGCTTCAGACGAGTCAGAGTCATCCCATGTGGCCATGAGACTTTTCTTCTTCTCTCTTCCAAACTTCCTTTTTGGCTTTTCCCTCTGAAGCTTTGGGCAGTCACTCTTGTAGTGACCTTGCTCATTGCACTCGTAGCAGATGATGTCTTTTGTATTTGGCTTCTTGCTACCTGAGGAGCCTTCAGATCTTCTGTATCCAGAGGAAGAATCTGTTCTTCTGTATCTGGAGGAAGACTCGTTCTGATCAGATCTTCTGGGATTCCTGAATTTCTTTTGTCTTTGCTTCCACAGTTGATTTACTCTTCTGGAGAGAAGAGAAAGCTCGTCTTCTTCTGATGAGGATCCATCAGATGTTTCTTCAACTGCCTGCAAAACTTTAGATTCAGATTTTCTGTTAGATTTTAAAGCTATAGGCTTACCTTACTTCTGAGGCTCGTCAGCTTCCAGCTCTATCTCATGACTTCTGAGGGAGCTTATAAGTTCCTCCAGAGTGATTTTGTTGAGATCTTTCGCCAGCTTCAGAGCAGTAACCATAGGCCTCCACTGCTTGGGTAAACTTCTGACTATCTTCTTGACATGGTCAGCAGTAGAGTACCCCTTGTCCAGAACTTTGAGACCAGCTACCAGAATCTGGAATCTGGAGAACATAGTTTCAATGGATTCAGATTCTTCCATTTTAAACGCCTCATACTTCTGAATGAGCGCCAGAGCCTTTGTTTCCTTGACTTGGACGTTGCCCTCATGCGTCATTCTGAGAGAATCAAAGATGTTCTTAGCTGTGTCTCTGTTGGAGATCTTCTCATACTCAGTATAGGAGATAGCACTGAGGAGGATGGTTCTGGCCTTATGGTGATTCTTGAAATCACGCTTTTGTTGATCAGTCATTGATTTTCTATCAATCTTCTGACCAGTTGCATTAACAGGGTGCGTGTATCCATCTGTCACCATATCCCACAGATCAGCATCATGTGCTAGAAAGAAGCTTTCAATTCTGTCTTTCCAGTAGTCAAAGTTTTCTCCATCAAAGATTGGAGGTTTGCCGCTGAATCTGTCTCTATCCTCATTGTTGTCATTGCTGAAATGAGAGTTGTTTCCTGCCATAGTGTTTTTCTGACGCTGGATCTTTTACTGACACGGTTAAGTGTTTTAGCTCAGAACCAGGCGCTCTGATGCCAATTGAAGGGGTGAAAAACACAAGAAGGGGGGGTTGAATTGTAAAACTGGAAACTTTAAAGCAACTGACAAGGTATTTTTATCCTGGTTCGTTTGATCTCAAACTACTCCAGTCCACCCGTTCAAGGTGATTTCGCCTCTCTCCAACGAGGTCTTAATTCACTATATTCAACTGAATACAAATCTGCTTTAGCAACTGCTAAAACCTTCTTGATTCAAACCACAATCCGGTTTGTCAAGGCAACACTTTCTTACAAAGGAATGAACAAGTGTGTATGAATGTTTTCTACAAAAACTATATCACAACTGTGATGTTTACACAAATGAAGCTTAGAATACTAAGATGCTAAACGCTAATAGAGTATCAGAGTTTGGTGGTTTAGCAAAACTTGTAGAGTTAAGATTACTGTTCAGCTTTTTGCGTGTAGAGAGTTTGGAAGCATTAGCCGTGATAATCTTCAAAGCTTGGTTTATATAGCACTTGAGAAGATGAACGTTGAAGCAAATATTCTTGATTCAATGCTATTAACAAGCTTTCCTTTCTGAGCAGATCTTGTCTAGAATGATGCCGTTGGTATTGATTAGCTTTCAATGCACAGTACCGTTGCTTCTTCAATGCACGTTCTGGCTTGGCTCATTCTGATTCTGCTTCGCTGCTGATGAACTAGTTTGATTCTGTATCAGAGTATTTCACGCGCAGTTCTGTTCATCAAGCTTCAGCATGTGCAAGCGTTGATCTTCTGATCTTGACGTTCTGATTCAGCAACTTCTGATGCTGGTGTGCAAACTCATATTCTGATGCTGAGAACGTGATCTTGCTTATTTTAATCAGCATATCTGCAAGTCAGAGCATAGTAATTTTAAGTAGCATATAATTCAATCATGAAATATTTAACTACTATATCTTTTCACTTTGTTATCATCAAAACTTAATTATAGGGTACTAGATTCAAACATTGTTCTAACAAAACTTGAATATCTTTCATAAATAATTAAAAATATCTTAGAACTAGGGTTTTATTTAACTTCTAATTTTAATTAATTTTCTTTATTTTCATTAAATACAAAAAAAAACATAAAAAACAATTTCTTTTCTTAATTTAATAATTAATTAACTTTTAATTTCAATTTAATCTTTAAAGGGTCCAACGCCCTCGAACGTTCTATTTCCATTCTTTTCGCACGTTATTTTATTTTCCTTTGTAAATATTATGTAATTGCCCAAGCCTTGTAATAGTAATTAGGAATTTATTTATTTTCCGCATTTTTATTCAAAACGGGTCTTTGTTAATTTGGCGATGTATAGACCAGCGCCTTGTAATAGCGTAGGATTTTACTTTCCGCACTTTAATTTCTGCACTTTTAAACTGCTAAACTTTGCATGAAAGAATGAATGCCTAAATTAAAAACAACGCGTAGCTCACCAAAGGCATGATCAAAGACAAATATTAAACTGAAAACAATACACAAATTCACACACCACTCTTAGGGTACGCCTCACTGTTGCCTTACCTTCGAAACGTGGTCGTCGAGTATAGGACGTTTTAGTAAGTCCTTATGTCCATGACATGATCCAGTTGCCTCGAAATGGTTGCCTCTGAATTAAAAAAGGATCAATGGCATAAGGGTAGCTTCTAAGGTGTCATACTGTTGCTCTGGTGACCACACTGTCCCTAAAAACGAATTGACCTGAACACCTCCAACGGTGGTGCTACCTACCTCTCAATGGTGGGATGGCACTACCTTAAGGACATTTACACAGCCTAATTCCTTAGGGTAGGTAGATGACTCATAGATACTTGCTCTAATTCAAGACAAATCAAAACTCTTTTCACACCGACATTTTCAAAAAGCTTTCAAAACAATTTTTCAAACACTCTTGAGGACTGATACAAGAGTTATTCAGAAATCTTTAAACGAAACTTTTTTAAACTCACTCACAATTGAAAAGCAAAAACTTTGAAAACATAAGAGCAAGTATCTAAGAGCCCATGGATAACAATGGATAGAAAGGGTGCTAACACCTTCCCTTTCTATAAATCTACCTCCCGAACCGAGAAACTATCTCATAAGGAATTTTGCTGTGCTTTTGTCCTGTCCATGTTGGAGAAAATAAAAGACGGTGGCGACTCTTGCTTACCGCGACATTTCGCGAACCAGCGTTAAACAGTCAGTTCCAGATCCACCGATCACAGAACTGGCGACTCTGCTGGGGAATACTTTATAAAGTGAGGTGTACCTTAGGATAGCTCAGACTTGTGTTTTCAATTGTTGTGTTTGTTTGCTTTATATTTGTGGGCACTGCATCGGAGTTACATAGATCCTAACCCGGATCTGGGGATACCCTGTTAGGTAGCATAAGCTGTGAGGGACCTGTCCGGCGTAGACCGACATGGGTGAAGCAGTGGCTACGTTGGTGTGGAACCTTGGTTTGTACCGATATCCCTTGTGTTGCAACGAGGAGAATATGGGTCTTCGGAGGAGTCATTAAGCACCAACCGACCTTAGAACCTTAAATGACCAAACTTGGCCAATAGAACAGTAGCAGTATGCTACGCCCATTGAGGCTAAACTCTCGTGATGGTTCTGGCCGCAAGAAAAGATTGCGATGCTGGAGTTATGACCGATTGAGGGTAGTCAGTGATATTGGGATCCTCTAGAACCCGGTTACTTCTGATAGGACAGGTGTTAACCAACAAACTGAAAGAGGGTAATACCTAGACCCCATGCTGGCCTAAACTCTAAGGGCTTCTCTTGTGTGACTTGTGTGCCTTCCAACTTGACTATTTGCATGCTTGTTATCTGACACTTAAGTTTCTTGTAGGGTTTGTTTACAGTCCTTAATTGGGACTCATAATAGGGTTTACCTACATTACCCCATGCATAGCATAACATCATACCATTGCATGCATCCCGCATAAGGACTAACCCATTTCAAGGATCTCAAGGGCTTGTGATGCAGGTCATGATGAACCAACATGTCTGGCAAGGGGAAAAGGGGATTTATTTTCCTCTAGCCAAGGTTGTCAGGGGCTATGACCCACTCGATATGGTGAGCCTTGACTCTTGAAGAAGGACTCTCAACAACATGAAGTTCCTTCAATCAAGTTACCAGTTTCCAACTCTAACAATTTTCTTGTTTACCCCGCGAGGTCCTTGAAAACATTACATGCATATCATACATATCATTGCATTACAGGTACCCTTGTTACAGGTCACTTACCATCTGCGCTGTTTATTTCAGCAATGGCTTCCCAACAATACAACCAGGACCTTCATGCTCAAGAGACTCGGTTCAGGGAAATCCTCCTGAATCTATCCAAGGGGCAGGAAGAGCTGAGAACATTTCTCATGGGGACTTTGGTCAGGAACAGTGCTGAGGATGATAAGGACGAACGGCTGAAACATCTGCAAGCTGAGGTGGATGCAATGAGAGCCCAGATGCTGGGCCAAGTGACTATCATTCAAGACTTAGCTCAAAGACAAGAAGAGCTTGGGGTTCTCGTCAACCAACTGCTTCGGGGTAACCAACTGGGGCAAACATCTAAGGTTGAAGAGCCAGTCATCATTCAACCACCTTTGAGACAAGAAGATAAGGGAAGAGCTCCTCAAATGGCTTCAGTGTCACAAATTCAGCATCAACCTCACCAGCTTCATCCAGACAAGCCCAAAAGGCAATTCACCAAGCTCAACGTGTCGCTGCCTCAAGCTTTACAACAACTGTTGAGGTTGAATTTGGTAACTCTAAGGGATCCTCCTAGGAATCCCAATAGGACACCTTCAAGGTATAACCCCAACGCCCGCTGCGCTTATCATTCTGACAGCCCGGGGCATGCTACATATGATTGTTGGACCTTGAAGAACAAGATCCAGGACCTGATTGATGAAGGAGCTGTGGAATTCACCCAAGATGGCCAGGCTGAGTGCTTCTACCATCCCTACAGGATTCACCATTTGAAGTAGCAAGCCCTGAGATGAGAAGACTTTTGTTTATTAGAAATTTCAAGTTGTAATTTTCTTTTGATTGTTCAAACATTTATTCATGTTAAACGTTGTTATTTCATTAATGCATCGCATATGTCTGTTTTGAAGCAATATATTCGCATTCGCTATATTCAAACTGATTTCATATTTTTTGATGATCAACTCTTGATTAAGAAATTCTAAGCCTCTTGAGGGAGGATGACAAAAACGATACCACGATCCTTACAGTATGCTTTTGAACAGACCCCGCTGATGAGGTACAGGCGTTGTTTCAATCCCTAAACATTGGAGTTATAAGGAAGATAATCCCTCATCAACCCCTCTGATCCAAAGAAGTAGGAGTTTTTCTTTTCGAAAATTAAAACCCTTTATCATAACCTGGGGCAGGGTAGTTCTCTCAGTTGATCCAAGTGCATAACAAATGGCACCAAAGAGGTCCTTACAAAAAAAAAAGAAGACAGTGATGATTCCGAATAATCATAAAGACAGGCAGTCATTACCAAAAAAAAAACAAAAAAAAAACAAAAGCCCAATAAGTCAAAACCTATGAAGGAGACTTACAAAACGGGGGCATCCCGCTGACTGTAATTCCGAAAGAGGAAACAGTTCAGACAAAAGACAGGGATGATAAAATCAAAAAAGGAGGTCCTACAAACCCTCCTCAAAAAGGAAATGACTGTCTATTCCAAATAAACTGTCAATATCTGAATCATCACTGGTATATCAAAGCAAAGACTCAAACAAGGTCTAACGCACGATCAACTGAGCTTAGGTTTGAAGAACATCACGAAGAACGGGTGGGTACAAATAATTTGAGCCTTTATCCTTTGTTTCTTAAACCGTGAACCATGCCACGTTATAACCCTTAAAAAGTCCTAGCTGAAGCATGGGTTAGTTCGAAAGCATACTGTTACGAAAGGTATCCTGACTCCTTAAGGCTCACATTAAAATAACGAGTTGACATCACAGTTTACAAAACTTGCTTGTTTTTATGAAAAAATGCATTTTCAAAAAACTTCAAGACAGACATAAGCTTTGCATTCTTGATATAATACTGTTTGCATATGACTATTTGTTTGAACAGCAGGGAAATTCACACGATGAATACCTAGTAAACAAAAGTACTTCCAATCAAGGGGCAGACGTGATTATTGTCCATCATCTGGGGCAATTAATTCAAGATTCGGAGAATCTCTCAAAAGGCCAAACAGCCAGAGGCAAACCTCCATCTAGATCACTGGGAGCGTTGGACGATCAAACAAAGATCTTCTGGTAGTATGGAAACACTACACTACTGACAGGGGCACCTCCCTACATCCTGAGAGCATGGACATAGTCGAAAAAATACTGCGCATAATCAAAGACCCGCTAGGTTGACACACCTAGGCAAAAATAAGGGCTTACCGGCGAACCAAAAGGGTTCGGGCAAAAATAAGGGATGAAATGGAAAAGTTTGTACCCCCGGCAAGTCGAAAACCTGAAAAGGCGGCTTGGGCAAAAATGGGTATCCCGGTGGACTGAAAACCCGAAAGGGCGGTCCAAGCAAAAATTAGGGATCAAAAGCGTACGACTATGTCCCGGTATCTCGTCACTTGCCTACCAGCAGAGTAAGTCCACTATCAGCCTTAAGGAAATTGGGTATCCCTAGCAGATCTCAACATTCCTCGGCGGAGTATACAAACATTCTTAACAAGCCTCCCCGGCAGTCTTGATCTAAGATTGTTCCCCGGCGGTATATAGACATTCAGTGGAGCCACTTCCCCAGTACATCTCAAAAATCTCCCCAGGAGAGTCCAGTCCAAAAGTTCCCCCAGGAAAGTGGAATCCATCTCCCCAGCAGGAAGCTTATCCCCAGTAGATTCTGGAAGCTTATCCCCCGCAGAGCACGAACGCGTCTCCCGGTTTTTATTTAAAGGTTATTTCCCCACCAGGACATAACTGGGTTATCCTCAGCCAACTGTCACGGAAAGATCGTCCCCGACGAAGTCTTCCTATCCCCAGCGGAGTTCATCCTCAACAAAATTTAGCAACGGTATCCCCAGCGGAGTTATCATCAGCATCTCAGCAAAAGTACCTCTCTTTCCCCACAGAGTGTATCTCCCTACAGAGTAATCTATTCGCCAAGTTTATTCCCCAACGGAGTCATCTTCTCCTACCGGTATTCTTGCAACTATCATCCCCAGCGGAAACAAAGCACTATTCCTCAACATCAGCCCAGGATTCAACTTCCCGGCACTCGTCAAGGATTTACTTTCCTAGACAAAAACATACAATTCATAAACACATCTTCATACATTATAGCATGCACATACGCATCATATACAATCTCATCACGCATGTCATACATCATGACATCGCATACAACTAACGTTTTGTCTTTTCAGGACAAAAGATCAGTACAAAGTTAATTACTATCAACAGTCGCAACTAAAGATCCGATTCTTGTATCTTGCCAGGGTGTATCTGTTGACGACTGATTCCAGACTCGATTCCTGTATCTTGCCAGGGCACGTCTGAAGGGTTCGAAGATCCGATTCCTGTATCTCGCCAGGGTGTATCTGTTGACGACCAACATTACCAGACTTGATTCCTGTATCTTGCCAGGGCACGTCTGAAGGGTTCGAAGATCCAATTCCTGTATCTCGCCAGGGTGTATCTGTTGACGACCAACATTACCAGACTCGATTCCTGTATCTTGCCAGGGCACGTCTGAAGGGTTCAAAGATCCGATTCCTGTATCTCGCCAGGGTGTATCTGTTGACGACCAACATTACCAGACTCGATTCCTGTATCTTGCCAGGGCACGTCTGAAGGGTTCGAAGATCTGATTCCTGTATCTCTCCAGGGTGTATCTGTTGACGACCAACATTACCAGACTCGATTCTTGTATCTTGCCAGGGCACGTCTGAAGGGTTCGAAGATCCGATTCCTGTATCTCGCCAGGGTGTATCTGTTGACGACTAATTCCAGACTCGATTCCTGTATCTTGCCAGGGAACGTCTGAAGAGTTTGAGGATCCGATTCCTGTATCTCGCCAGGGTGTATCTGTTGACGACCAACATTACCAGACTCAATTCCTGTATCTCGCTAGGGTACGTCTGAAGGGTTTGAAGATCTGATTCATGTATCTTGCCTGGGTGTATCTGTTGATGACCAACATTACCAGACTCGATTCCTGTATCTCGCCAGGGCACGTCTGAAGAGTTCGAATATCCGATTCCTGTATCCTTCCAGGGTGTATCTGTTGACGACTGTGTTCTCCAGACTCGATTCCTGTATCTCGCCAAGGCACGTCTGAAGAGCTTAAAGATTCGATACCTGTATCCAGCCAGGGCACATCTACATAAATATTTTGAAGGTAAACTTCTGTAAAAGGCCGGGTAATTATTTTCTTTCTCGGGTACGCAAGTTCTCGCTAAGGAATCTCTTACGCGATCGACGACCTCCCGATGGCATCTATAACCCCATCTCTCCACATACCAACAGTCTCCAGATGGAATCTATAAGCCCATCTTCCTACCCCACAGTCTCCAAATGGCATTTGTAAGTCCATTCCCATCATCACGCTGCTGACATTCTACTATGTGAGTGCAAATTTCTGGGCACTCTAGTGTTCAATCATCTTCCACCTTCGGATTACGAAAGGCACGCCAGCCAATCTACACCCTCAGGTTTAAGAAGATTGAACAGGGGCAACTGTTGTACCCCAAAATTTTCCCTCCCATATTCTTCAAGGTTTGCTAAGATCATGCTTCAAAATCTCCCAAGGGTTGCATAGTCCAATTGCCTCCTAATAGTCAAAAATTAGGGTTTTGGTTCTGGCAAAGAAATTGAAGTTTCCAAGGGTCCAAACAAGTCCCACATGCCTACATACATTGTCAAGCATTCACATGTCAAGTTTCAAGACTCACAGCATCAAATGGCACAGTCAAAAACCCTAAATGCTTCACAGTCAACTACAGGGGCAAAATGGTCATTTGACAGTCAAAAGTCAAAAAATTTGGTCAACATCTTATTTTGAAGCCACAAACATCATTTGATCAATTCTTGATCATGATTCTCAAAACATGGCTCAAAAAGTCTCAAGATGCAAAAGTTTCTATTTTTGGACAGTTGAAAAAGTCAACTGGAAATTGACCAGGGCATAACTTCTTCATGGTTTATCAGCAAAATTCCATCCAAAGCTCATTTTGAAGATAATGACATTTCCTACAACTCATCTTCACACTTCAAGTCCAAGAAATGCTCTCACAAAAAGTTATCAATTTCAACATTATAGGTTATTTTCAAAAGTCAACAAAAAGGCACTTTAAGTCAAAGACCATAACTTGAGATTGGTAAATCAAAGTGACATGGGACCAAAGAAATTGGTTAGAGGACTTCAAGACCTTTCCAAAATGTCCAAGAACATGATCAAAGCTTAACAATTGAGCAAGATATGCCTTGTAGAAGTTGGGAAATTTTTGGGAATTTTGAAAAGTCAACTTTGCATAAAAAGCCTCAAAATTGCTAATGGGCCTCAATTTCTTCCATGAATCATTACCCAAAGGCTATGCACGACCCATTAAGCTAAAAGGGAGTTATTTTCTTATTTTTAATTAATTAATTGAATTTTTAATCTTATTAATTCATTTAATTAAATTTAATTATGAGAAAAATACTAAACAATGGTTTTAAATCCTTTTTGTGCAGCAAATCCTTCCATTATGAGATAAATATTTCGTGCACCTTCTCAAGGGAACAAAATCTTCCATAATTGGCATAATTGGCATGGAAAAAGATTGAAAAAGATTGGATTGGAAATCAAATATTGAATCATTAAATCAATGGACTTTGGGCTGGTTTTTTAACCTAATTCCATCCATATACATATGGACAATTGAAACCTAAGGCATTAGACACAGAAGCTGCGCTCAAAACCATAGAACAAAATTGTATTTTTTTCACAAAAGATTGAAAACTGAAAACCTAGTGAGAAGGCGTTTCAAAGCTTCAAAAGTGTTCCAAAACATTGCTGAGACATCCAGAAACGTGTTACAATCAAGAACACATCTCCAGACCTCAAGAATTGGTAGAACAAAGTCTCACTTTTCTTGAAATTTTCCATAATCGTGTTTTAATTTTCAGGCATTGTTCATGCATTTTAATTGTTGATTAACACTAACCATGATGTTCTTAAGCTAATGACATAGTCCAATTGCGTTGTAAGGCCCTATATCGTGATTCACCATTGACATATTTTAGGGTTTCAGAGTTCCAAAATTGGGGCTTTGCATAGGGTGTAAAATTAGCCCTTCAAACTGGTACCATTGAGTTCGTGACAACAAGACGAGTCCATCCAATACCTCGCGCCCTTTTTATGTTAACCCATGAGCTATTCGCTATTTTTTCAGGTTGAGTTTAGTGGGGGTTTAAAACCCCCGCTATCTGCTTTTATTTACAGTACAAAAAGGAAGAAGACGCTGAGGTGTTTGAACATGGTTGGAGGATTTGAACATTGGCGCGGTTTTTTTGGTTGTTCAGCATAATACTCTTTGTTTCATATATATTGTTTATGTTCTATAATAATAACAAAGAAACGCGCTAGTGCAGTTGGTAGCTGATGTGTCATGCAGGTACTGGGACCTGGGTTCGATTCCCAGGTCCCCCATATTCTCAATAATTTTTGTTATAACATGTTCATATGCAGTATGCTCCTGACGTCCTACCATGCACACACACGCCCAAGCTTGCCACCTATGCATGAGGATCCATCTGAAGGCTATGAATGGAGGTCCACCATGCACGCTGGTCAACCATTCCATACGTAATTCCAGAAAGTCAAAAAGGCCTTGCATTCTTGGGCCAAATTTCTCAAATAAAACCTCCCTTTGGGTCTGAATACCCCCATGGTTTGCTCAAGTTTTAATTTTTATTTATTTTTCCTTTTTATTCTTTTATTTATTTTTAATTGTTTTCTTTAAATTCCATAAAATAATTTTCACAATAATAAATACAGAAAAATCAAAAAAATGTTTTATTGTTATTAATATTAATTTCACCATTATTTTTGTAAATAAACTTTAATAGTTAATTTAGATTAATTTAGGTTTCAATTTTAATGTTTTTCTTAATAAATTAAAATATGTAGAAACTAGGGTTTTTAACATTCTCACCTTTTTATCTTTTTTCAATAAATAATTTTTTTTTTATTATCATTATTATTAATTATTAATTAATTTTGTAAATAAACATGTAATTAATTAATTAGGGTAAATTAGGTTAAACTTGAATATCTTTCATAAATAATTAAAAACACCTTAGAACTAGGGTTTTATTTAACTTCTAATTTTAATTAAGTTTCTTTATTTTCATTAAATACAAAAAAAACATAAAAAACAATTTCTTTTCTTAATTTAATAATTAATTAACTTTTAATTTCAATTTAATCTTTAAAGGGTCCAACGCCCTCGAACGTTCTATTTCCATTCTTTTCGCACGTTATTTTATTTTCCTTTGTAAATATTATGTAATTGCCCAAGCCTTGTAATAGTAATTAGGAATTTATTTATTTTCCGCATTTTTATTCAAAACGGGTCTTTGTTAATTTGGCGATGTATAGACCCGCGCCTTATAATAGCGTAGGATTTTACTTTCCGCACTTTAATTTCCGCACTTTTAAACTGCTAAACTTTGCATGAAAGAATGAATGCCTAAATTAAAAACAACGCGTAGCTCACCAAAGGCATGATCAAAGACAAATATTAAACTGAAAACAATACACAAATTCATACACCACTCTTAGGGTACGCCTCACTGTTGCCTTACCTTCGAAACGTGGTCGTCGAGTATAGGACGTTTTAGTAAGTCCTTATGTCCATGACATGATCCAGTTGCCTCGAAACGGTTGCCTCGGAATTAAAAAAGGATCAATGGCATAAGGGTAGCTTCTAAGGTGTCCTACTGTTGCTCTGGTGACCACACTTTCCCTAAAAACGAATTGACCCGAACACCTCCAACGGTGGTGCTACCTACCTCTCAATGGTGGGATGGCACTACCTTAAGGACATTTACACAACCTAATTCCTTAGGGTAGGTAGATGACTCATAGATACTTGCTCTAATTCAAGACAAATCAAAACTCTTTTCACACCGACATTTTCAAAAAGCTTTCAAAACAATTTTTCAAACACTCTTGAGGACTGATACAAGAGTTATTCAGAAATCTTTAAACGAAACTTTTTCAAACTCACTCATAATTGAAAATCAAACACTTTGAAAACATAAGAGCAAGTATCTAAGAGCCCATGAATAACCATGGATAGAAAGGGTGCTAACACCTTCCCTTTCTATAAATCTACCTCCCGAACCGAGAAACTATCTCATAAGGAATTTTGCTGTGCTTTTGTCCTGTCCATGTTGGAGAAAATAAAAGACGGTGGTGACTCTTGCTTACCGCGACATTTCGCGAACCAGCGTTAAACAGTCAGTTCCAGATCCACCGATCACAAACATCCATTTGTAAAATCTAAAAATTTAATGAGCAAGCATAGGCAAGTAAGAGACGAATAGCTTCTAACCTTGCAACCTGAGCGAAAGTTTCTTCAAAATCTATTCTTCTTCTTGATTGTAGCCTTGTGCTACCAACCTTGCTTTGTTCCGAACAATTATTCCATTTTCGTCAAGTTTGTTTTTAAACACCCATCTTGTTCCAATAATGTGTTTGTTGTTTGGCCTAGGGACAAGTTCCCAAACTTGATTCCTTTCAAATTGATTTAACTCTTCTTGCATAGCAATAATCCATTGGTCATCACCTAAGGCTTCATCAACTTTGGAAGGTTCAATTTGAGAGATAAATGCCATGTTTAGACAAGCATCTTTGAGATTTAGTCTTGTTCTTACACCTTGACTTATATCACCAATTACTTTATCGATAGGATGATCTCTATGAGTTCTCCATTCTTTTGGTAGATCATTGAAAATTGATTCTTGTTGGGATGATTCTCCTTGTTGAATTGGTTGATCTTTGGAAGTATTTTCTTGAGGGCCTTCTAGTATTTCCTCATCATTATCATTACAAATAATATTATCCTCCTTGGAGGGGTTAGTTTCATCAAAAGATACATGCATTGATTCTTCAATTGTTAAAGTTCTTTTGTTATAAATTCTATATGTCTTACTAGAAAGTGAAGAAGTGAAAAACACAAGAAGGGGGGTTGAATTGAAACTTTAAAATCAAAAGCGCAGTAGACACGATATTTTTATCCTGGTTCGTTTGATCTCAAACTACTCCAGTCCACCCATCAAGGTGATTTTGCCTCTCTCCAACGAGGACTTAATTCACTAATCAAAAACTGATTACAACACTACATTGACAACTATCAAAGTCTTCTTGAGTACAACCACAACCCGGTTAATCTCAAGGAAAACTAGCTTAATCAAGATAAAAGAGTATTCTGTGTATAGTTGTTTTTCCTTACAAAAACAGCATCACAATTGTGATATTTTACACAATTTTGAGCGTAAATATGAATATGTAGGCTTGTAGCATTTTTGAGGTATGTTGCAGTTATATGAAAAATCGTAAATGATTTGTCCTCTTAGCTTATTTATATAGGCATGGAAATCTTGTCCAACATAAAGCGTGATAATGGACTTTCAATGTTGTTTCCATATTGAGAAGATTCTTGTCTGAATGAAGTCGTTGCATGTGATGTTGTCTTGATTGAATAATAACACTTCAGAACTTAGAATCTTGCATGCTGCAATTGCTTTAGAACATTGATGACTCAGAGATATGAGGATCTGGTGGTATATGAAACTTCTGTTCAGAATCAGAGTATTCTTCACTTCAGCGCAAGTTCTGATCATCATTCTTTAGCGTAGATTCTAATTACCTCAGCTTGAAAGCTTCTATAGCTTAACTTCTGATGCTGCTTTGGTCAGAACTTCTGCATACACAATAACACAAATTTAGAGTGCATATTTGTTCTTTTTGTTTGTTATCATCAAAACTCTAATTAAGGATTGTAGAATCAAACTATGTTCTAACAATCTCCCCCTTTTTGATGATGACAAAAACTAGGATTTTCATTGAAAAATATAGAACAAAAAGCTTAAGAGAGACTCCCCCTGAGTTGATTACTTCCCTGAAGTTCCTTCTCGTCAGAGCTTTTGATGCATCTCCTTCTGTCCTTAACAGAATGTGTTCCTGTTCAATCTTTTCAGAAAATATAGAGGTTAAAATATTCAGAATGTTTGAGACTTTGTCCCGGTATTCTGTTATTGAAAATATCTTACTTTCTCCCCCTTTTTTTTAGGTATCAAAAAGCAATATAATTAGAGTAAAAAGGGATGAATTATATTGAAAACAAAATGCAATGAAAATTTTCAAAAACTAGGAGGATAAGAAGAAAAATACAGATACACAGTTTAAAGAAAATCTAAGAAGGAGGGGGAAGGCGTGTGAACAACGCTTCCAACAAGCTCTTGATCTGAGTACTTGACTCTTCCTGATTTCCCAGAATGTATTTGATTTCTTTTGTAGTATCTTCTTGTTTATCCAAAATACCCTTGATCTCTTTGTTTGTATCCTCTTTCTTATCCAGTCTGGCATGGATTAAGGCATTCTCCTTCTTCAACTCTTCCAGAGTTTGCATGACTAGTGACGAAGCTGGTGTATCTTCAGGGGTTGCATGTCGTTCAGAACATTATGCAGCCTCTTTTGACTGAACCACTTCTTCTGTTGCAATCATATTTTCTGGAGCAGTAGTCAGAGGGTGACTATCAGAATCTGGTTCAGTGACTTCTAAAGGATGATGCTCTTTCCAGGGAGCATTATCCAGCGGAAGAATTTCTTTCTTGTACCATTGGTTCAAAACTTGATCTTGGAAGGCTTTCAGCTGATCTCTAAAGTTCTGTTGAGCCCTTTCATAGCCCAATTCTTTCAGCTTCTGGGTTTCAGAGTTGAGCCATTTTCTGAATCTTTCCCACAGAGAATCAGAAGCAGCAGGATTAGAAATCTCTTGACTTGCTTGCTTCAAAGAAGTAATCCATTCCTGCATTTCTGTTTCAAAAATCAACAGATTCTTACCAACATTTGATTTTTTTGAGGTTTGTTTAGGTTTGGGAGTGGCAATTTTGTTTGAGGTGGAAGATAGTTGGTCCAGCACTTATGGATCAATGACAAGTCTGAGGTTGTCAGCTGGACGGTTGATGGGTGATGGAGTGGAAGAGTCAGAAATCAGGATTGGTGAGTTAGGGGTGTTTGGTGGTGTAGATTCATATGGTGAAGGGATTTCTGGAATATCATGAATAGTAAGAGGTAAGTGAACCGTAAGAGGTTCTGTTATTCCAGGGATTGGGATAGTGGTATCAGAATCTGAAGAGGATTCTTCATATTGGTTTGCGGTAGCGTGTTGAATTTTTGGTTCAGGAATTTCAGAAGATGGGTTTTCAGAAGGAGGAGTGAGAGAGTTTCCATTTTCTGGTTGAGGAGAGTGTGGTTGTGAATTTTATGGTTGAGGAGAGTATGGTTGTGGATTTTCTGGTTGAGGAGAGTGTGGTTGTGGATTTTCTGGTTGTTGAGGTTGAGTGTTTGGATTTTCTGGGAGTGGTGAGAAAAAGTCTTGATCAAACAGGTCAATATCAGATAGAACTTTAGCAAGTTCTGGTTGATGTTGTTCTAGATTTGGATTTGGATTGGGGGAGTGAGGTTCATTCAAGAAGTTTCCAAGAGTTACAGATGGGTCAAACTCTATGTCAAAATCCTCAAATGTTTGGGGTGAAGGATTTTCTGTTGGTTGAGGGGGAATGGTTTCAGATGTTGGAATAGATATTGACTCTACAACAGAAACAGAAGATAGATTACCTTTCTTTTTCGCAGCTTTAGGTGTCCTCTGAAAGGATCCTTCTCCTACTGCCTTCCTCTTTTGGATTTCTTTAGAACAACCTCTGGAGTTGGCTTGTGCGGATCTTGGATGTTGATTTCTGGAATAGTCCCATCAGTCTTGTAAGCCTCAAGGTATCTGACTATGATTTCTGGAGAGGCATCTATCTCAGAAAATAGTGGAAATCCTTCAGAGGTATTCTCTTAGAAGTGATATCCTCATGAGGAGCAATTGTTGGTTCCTTCTTAATATTCTCAATAATCTTCATTTTCTTCAGATTATTTGGCATTCAAGGGTTTCCCAGCGGTTGCTTCTAGAGTACTGATTTCTTGAGTCTCTGTCAGATGTTCTATCAGCTTGTTTTCTGTTAAAATATCTGAAATCAATCTTCCCAGAGGAATCCAATCCCTCTTAGTTCTTTCTTCTTCTCTTGTCTCTTTCACACTTGTTCTGAGATGGTTGAAGAGCAAGTGTGGAAGGTTTATCTTGGTCTTCTTTGCAATGAAGTAAATTAGAAACTGCTGATCAATATTGATGTAATCAAGAGAGCTTGTAGGCTTCCTGTGATTGATGCATCCCAGAATTATTCTAGCCTAGATTTTGTGATGATCCTTTAAGTCTCTGATCTTGCTGGATGGCTGTCCAGAAGTGAAGATTTCCCTAGCAATAGATTTTAGGTCAGAGCACCTATCAGCCATATCAATGCACCTGACTCCACCGTCATTGTATCCAATGAGTTTCCCAATCAGATCTTCTGTTATCACTATCTTCTTCCCTATAACATATGATGTGACCTAGTGGTTGGATGAGGTAGCATGAATCCGGAACTCTTTAACCAGAATGGGAAAAGTTGGACCCAATAGACGATCAAAGTATATGTTCTATCCATGTGCAGTTACATCTTCATATAGATTAAACCCATTTTCTTGTAGGCTTTCAAAATCAATGATCAATTCAGAGAGAACTTCAAGGTTGTCAACCGGAGTGAATAGAATTCTAATGGGTTCTTCATATTGTTCTGTTGATGAAGACTCAGGAGCACTGAGATTCTTGAGACTTGATGATGATGTCATTGTTCACACGGGTTCTTTGAAGAAAAATAATGGAAAAGGTTTTTGAAAAAGAACTAGAACAATAGAGAATTTAGAAGAGGGTAAAACGTGAATGAATGAAATAGTAAATTGAGTTTATATAGGTTTTTAGAAAGCGTAATCAGTAAGAAATAAAATAGGTAATGATTATATGCATTAATGAAACCTGAAATTAGGGGATTTAGAGAGATATTAAACAGTTACCACTGACAAGTGTCTCAATGCATCCAATCAGAGCCTTGGACCCTTCAGAATTTGAACGCGTGTTCAACCTAAGAAGGTAGCTTGTGAGAGGATGACAGATGTTTGATGATGTGAACTGCACGCCTGTATCATTGAAATGAAATGTTCAGATCTTCATAGATAGATTCTGAGGCAACTGTACTTCTAACTTCTGAAGACAAGTTGATCATATGTTCACAGAAAAACAATAAAGTTTTGAGGGTTAGGATATGCAAATAAAACATTTTATTCTGGGCATAATTTCATGCTGAGATGTTTCAGAATGAAATTGAATCTATCTTCAGAAAGGGGTTTTGTAAATACATCAGCCCATTGATGTTCTGTGTCAAAAATTTTAAAGTAAGAATTCTTTTCTGAATATAGTCCCTAATAAAGTGATGTTTTATTTCTATATGCTTAGCCCTAAAATGCAAAATGGGATTTCTACTGAGACATGTGGCAGAAGTGTTATCACAGAAGATAGGAATGTTACTCTCAAATATGTTGAAGTCTTCAAGTTGACTTTTCATCCAGAGCATTTGAGTGCTACATCCAACAGCTGCTATGTATTCAGCTTGTGCTGTTGACAATGCTATTGTAGACTGTCTCTTGTTGGTCCATGAGATCAGATTGTCCAAAAACTAGCAACTTCTAAAAGTGTTTTTTCGCTCTACTCTGTCTCCAGCAAAGTCAGCATCATAGTATCCTACTAAGTTGTATTCATTGGATTTTCTATAAAACAAACCCAGATTAGTAGTACCATTTAGATACTTGAAAATTTGCTTAACTGCTGTTAAGTGAGATTCTCTAGGATCTGATTAGAATCTAGCACATAAGCAAACACTAAATAAAATATCAGGCCTTGAAGCCGTCAGATAAAGGAGAGAGCCAATCATACCTCTATAGATTTTTTGCTCTACCTTTTTACTTACCTCTTCCTTTTCCAAAATGCACATGGGGTGCATTGGAGTATTTGAGGGCTTACATTATGAGAGGTCAAATTTCTTCAGAAGTTCTCTGACATATTTGCTCTGATGAATGTAAGTTCCTTCTGGAGTTTGGTTTATCTGAATGCCCAGAAAGAATTTGAGTTCCCCCATTAAGCTCATCTCAAACTCTTCCTGCATGCACTTAGCAAATTCTCTTCCCAAAGAAGATTTAGTGGATCCAAAAATGATATCATCTACATAAATTTGACAAACTAAAATGTCATTCTTAAATGTCTTACAGAACAAGGTTGTGTCCACTTTCCCTCTGGTGAATTCCTTTTCTAACAAGAAGTTACTTAGTCTTTCATACCAAGCTCTGGGAGCTTGTTTCAGACCATAGAATGACTTCTTTATTTTGAAAACATATTCTGGGTGTTTGGAATTTTCAAACCCAGGGGGTTAGTGCACATATACCTCTTCATCTATGTATCCATTTAGGAATGCACTTTTGACATCCATCTGATACAGAGTGATGCCATTGTTTACAGCAAATGAGATTAAGAGTCTGATAGATTCTAACCTGGCGACTGGAGCAAAGGTTTCTGTATAGTCTATCCCCTCTTACTGACTATAACCTTGTGCCATCAGTCGTGCTTTATTTCTGATGACTTCTCCTTGCTCGCTCAGTTTGTTTTTGAACACCCACTTTGTTCTAATGACGTTGAATCCTTTTGGTTTGGGAACCAGATCCCATACGTCATTTTTGGTGAATTGATTTAGTTCCTCATGCAGTTCCAGAATCCATTCATTGTCCAGAAGAGCTTCATAAATTGTTGTTGGTTCAATCAGAGAGACCAGTCCCATGAGGGATTCTTCAGAGTTTCTAAATGTTGATCTTGTTCTGATTGGATCATCCTTCTTTCCCAGGATCTTATCTTCTGGGTGAGCTATGCTTCTTCTGGATAACCTTTTCTGGAGTTGATCAATAGGAGGTACATGATCACTTGTAATATTTCTTTCTGAAGTTGTTGGAGCGTCTCTGTTGGGAACTTCTGATGAGTTGTCTTCAGTACCTGTGAATTAAACTTCTATATCTGCAAAGAATTCATTCTGCTTTGACTTTTGAGGGTCAAGCTTATCATCAAATCTAACACTGATTGACTCTTCAACAATCTGTGTTTCTGTATTGTATACTTTGTACCCTCTTGAGCGTTCAGAGTATCCTAACATAATACACTTTTGTGCTTTAGAGTCAAACTTGTTCAGATGATCTTTAGTATTCAGAATAAAACAGGTGCATCCAAAAGGATGGAAATAAGAAATGTTGGGCTTTCTGTTCTTCCACAATTCATATGGAGTCTTTTCCAGAATAGGTCTTATAGAGATTCTATTCTGAATATAGCATGTTGTGTTAATTGCTTCTGCCCAGAAGATCTTAGCAATGTTAGTCTCATTGATCATGGTTCTAGCCATTTCTTGCAGTGTTTTGTTCTTTCGTTCTACAACTCCATTTTGTTGGGGAGTTCTAGGACAAGAGAAGTCATGCAAGATGCCTTTTTCATTAAAAAATGTTTCAAATTTTTTTTTTCAAATTCTGCACCATGATCACATTTGACTTTGACAATTCTAAGATCCTTTTCATTCTTAACTTGGTTACAGAATGCAACTGTTGTACCCAAAAATTTTCCCTCCCATATTTCTCAAGACATGTCAAGAATAATCTCCAAGTTGCTCAAGATGGCTCAAGAGTTAGACAGTCAAATCATCTCCTAAGGCAGTCAATTCAAAATTAGGGTTTTGTGTTGCATCAAGGTCCTTACATCCAAATGACCTCAAGTGCTTCCAAATTTCCTAATATGTTCTTAAGTTCATCCATGTCAAATTTCAAGCCTTGCAGAGTAAGTTTGGTCAATCAATTGCTCAAGAGGCCCAAAAATCGACTGTGCTAGGGCAAAAGTTAATTGTGACCTACAAATAGTCAAACCTCAAGATTTTTTGTCAACATTCTCATTTTGAAGGATAATTCATCATTTGGTCAAGGTTTGATCATGATTCATCAAGGATTGCTCAAGATTCATCAAGATTCAAAAGTTGCTAAATTAGGGTTTTGTAGGAAAAGTCAACTCAACTTTGACCAAGCATAACTTTCTCATAATTTATGAGAAATTACCCATCCAAATCTCATTTTGAATAGGATGCAATTACCTATAATCCATATTCACACCCCAAGATCAAGAAATCCTCTTACAAAAAGTTACAAATTTGGACATTATAGGTCATTTTTAAAAGTCAACAAAAACACATTTTGTTGCCAAAGCTTATAACTTGAGCATGGAACATCAAAATGAGATTAAATTAAAAGAGTTGGTTAGAGGACATCCCAAGGTTTCTAAAAAGTCCAAGAACACTTCCAAAAGTTCAAAATTGAAGAAGTTATGCATTGTTGAATTTGGGCATTTTTCCAAAATTGCCAAAAGTCAACTATCCCTAAAACATCAAATTTTGCCAAAAGGGCCCACTTTTTTCCACTTGATTTGATCTTGTCACACCACATACGTGTCATATCTTCAGTCTTGTGCCAATTTGTTAATTTTTCTATTTTTATTTGATTTTTATTGATTTAATTCATTTTTAATCAATTTAAATCAAAATAAAATACAAATCTCAATCAATTGGAATCTTTTTGATCATTACATGTCTTAATTATCATGATGCACACAATCAAATTCGTACCAAGGCATATCATGCACAAAATATTGGATTTGGACATTTTTGGAAGCTTTGTTAATGGAAGATCATATCAAATTTTAATTCATCAATTCACATGGATTCAAGCCCAAATTTTTAACCTAATACAATCCTTGTTACATATACAAGGCAAGGCATACAAGAACACGACCTAGAAACTGCAAAATTCACAAAACCAAACTTGGAAAAAAGCTTGAAAAACTTGAATCTGAAATCGATCCTAGAGGCGATTCTAAGGCAGAAACTCCACACTATCATCTTGCTTGACATCTACTGAAGCTAGAGCAACCATTCACAAGCCCTGAAACCTCATCAAACGCGTTGTAAGTCTTCTTGAATACCGCTCTGAACATGGAATCGTGATCTCTTGTCCTTGCATATTTTTGCCCAAATATTAACATATTCATAATCCTTGAATAATTTCCAAGCTATCTGCAATATTTGATTTTGTTTTGGTAGCATGTAAAGCCCTACCTGAAACTAGGGTTTAGGTTTCTTGTTTTTAGGCGTTTCGATTACAGGTAAAATCAAGACAAACCATGGACATGGTTGTGTTCAGGGAGGAGAGACGAGCATGGTGATGGCCTCCGTTTGCATTTATATGACCTATAGCTAGTTTTAGGACGAACCTAGGAATTTAGCTGCAGATAAAATCCGCAGGTAAATATCCAGGTTTTTCAACGAAGAAGACGACCATGTGTCTTCTCCTGATTGGTGGTTTCAAATCTCGCGCGTTTTATTTTTTATTTACAGCATATTATTTGTTTTTAGCATATAATAATCATTGTTTATTCCAATAACAAAAATGTGCAATGGCTCAGTTGGTGAAGGCGCTAGTGGATTGTCCAATGGGACCTGGGTTCGAATCCCAGGTCCCCCAAAAACTTTGTTGCATTTTATTTACAGGTGATTCCATGCAGCATCAAAAGCGTGACCTATCATATGTCTCCATCCAGATGGTTGCCAAATGGCTTCAGATTAAATCCAATGGCCAAAATTGAACATCCACCATGGTCTCTAGTCAACAGGCACACATGGGATGGCAAAAGTCAAACGCAGGCTGGCTTGAATTGGGCCAAACAATTGCCAGATTTACCTTCCCTTGGGCCCAACACCCCATTGGTTTATTCTTTTTTTCCTTTTTCTTATATTTATTTATTTGTTTTATTATTTATTTTTATTACCACTAACCAAATAATTAATTTTCCTCATATAATATTATTTTTATTTATTAAAATTAAATTCATCACTTTTATTTTTGTAAATAAATATTAAGTAATTAACTTAGTTTTAAATAGGTTTAACTTTTAATATATTTTTTTTCAATAATTAAAATCAATTTAGAATATTAGGTTTTTATTAACATTAATCCATTTTATTTTATTTTCTTAAATATTAAAAAACCCAAAAATATTTCTATTAATTAATTAATTAATTTTGACCTAATTTAATTTCTATTTAATTCAAAAATGAACAAAAAATGCTTTCTTTTCAAAAAAAGGGTCAAAACCCTAAAAAATGCGCCGATTTAATTTCTTACACGCGATACATTTGATTCCAATATTGTAATTGCTTCTGGTATGTAATAGCTTTTAATTAGGACTTTAATTATTTATCGCTTTATTTTACTTTCCGCAATTTAAATTAAAGGGTTGTTTTTGGCGATGTAAATACCCGACGCCTTGTAATAGTTTAGATTTAACTTCCGCAATTTAAATTCCGCAACTATACACTGTTAGATGTTTGATAATAGGGAATGCATGACAAGATCAAATCTTAAACCTAAAATCAACATAGCTCACCCATGACATGTACAAAGATAAAATTAACCGAAATAACACACTCGCACATGCGCACTCTTAGGGTACACCTCACTTGGTTGCCTTCGAACGTGGTCATTGAGTATAGGAAGTTTTAGAGGTAGCCCTCTTGTCTAAAGATCATAGTTGCCTCGAAACGGTTGCCTCAGAAAAATGATCTAAGACATTAGGGTTACCGCTAAGGCGTCCTAACGTTGCTTTAGTGACCACACGTCCCTTAATCGAATTGACCCTTAAACTCCAACGACGGTGCTACCTACTCATCCATAGTGGGATAGCATTGTCTAAAGGACATTTGTACAGATTAATTCCTTTTTCGAGTAGGTAGATGGTTCTTAAGTACTTTCTCTTTAAAACAAAATAAAACTTTTCGCACTTACACTCCTTTCAAACAAAAAATTCCTTTCAAACCCACAAACACAAAGAAAATCAATTTTTGAAAACACAATGAGCAAGTACCTAAGAGCCCGTGGATAACCACGGATAGAAAGGGTGTTAACACCTTCCCTTTCTATAATCTACCTCCCGAACCCGAGAAACATCTCGAAAAAGGAATTTTTCTGTGCTTTTTTCCTTTCCTTGTTGGATAAAATAAAAGACGGTGGCGACTCTTGCTTACCGCGACATTTTGCAAAAACAAACGCAAAACGCGAACCAGCATATCAAAAACAGTCAGTTCTCTCCCACCGATCACAGAAATGACGACTCTGTTGGGGACGCTTATAAAGTGAGGTGTACCTTAGGATTAGATCATTGTGTTTTCAATTGTATGCTTTGTATGCTTTAATTTTGTGGGCTTGTATCGGAGTTTCTATAGATCCTAACCCGGATCTGGGGGTACCCTTTAGGTAAGTAGCAATAAACTGCGAGGTAATTGTACGGTGTAGACCGATACGGTTGAAGTAGTAGCTACGTTGGTGTGGCACTTTAGTCTGTACCGATATCCCTTGTGTTGGAACGAGGAGAATATGGGTCTTCTAAGGGGTCATTAAGCACCAACTGACCTTAGAACCTTTAAATTGACCAACTTGGCCATAGAACAGTAGTAGTATGCTACACTCATTGAGACTAAACTCTCGCGATGATTCCGGCCGCAAGAAAAGGTTGCTAAACTGGAATTATGACTGATTGAGGGTAGTCAGTGATATTGAGATCCTTTAGAACCCGGTTACTATTTTTAGCATAGGTTTAAACCAACTGAACTGAAAGAGGGTAGTACCTAATCTCCTTTCCAGCCTGAAATCTAAGGGCTTTTCGTGTGACTTGTGTGCCTTTACCATGTTTGCTATTTGTGGATACTTGTGGTGTGCTTACTATCATGACATCATGACATCATAACATTGTATACATCTTGCATTGGACTAACCTATTTCAAAGACAGGAGGGATTCATCTTTATTCTGTTTTGTAGGTCATCATGATGCCCATGCGTAAGAATACCATCTGAATCAACTTTGTCCAAGTTCCTACCTTGCTTAAAGAATTGGTTGCAAAGATGCCTGATACTACTTCCTTCATCAGGAGGCATGGTTATCTTCTCAGTTTGGTCACCTCTAAATTGGACGAGCAGATGATGAGTGTCCTAGTCCAGTTCTATGATCCGCTGTACCATTGCTTCACTTTTCAAGACTATCAGCTAGTTCCCACCTTAGAAGAGTTCTCTGAGCTACTCGGTATCTCTGTTCTGGAGCAGACCCCGTTTACTGGTTGGGATAAGACTCTTAGGCCCGAAGAGATTGTTGCAGCCCTTCATTTGACCAAAGAAGAGGTAATGGCTAATTGGGAGACTAGAAGTGGAGCAAAGGGCTTTCTGACTAAGTTCTTGGTTGGTAAGGCTAACTATTTCTGGGATAGCCTAGACTTCAAGGCATTCAAGGATATTCTGTCTCTTTTGATATATGGCTTGGTATTGTTTCCGAACTCTGACTCCTTTGTTGATGTGAATGCGATAAAGATCTTCATCTCTCAGAATCCAGTACCCACTCTCTTGGGTGACATCCTTCATCAGCTCTATGCTCGTACTGCCCGAAAGCGGGGAACCTTGATGTGTTGTGCTCCCTTATTGGCAAGGTGGTTTATTTCGCACCTTCCCAAGTCAATGCTGAAGAACAAAGAAGGCATGGGCTGGGCCTATAGGGTTATGGCTCTCTCTCATAATGACATCATTTGGACTCTTAAGGGTATGGACGAAGTGACTATCATTGATCGCTGTGGGGAATACCCTAATGTTCCACTGATAGGAACCCATGGAGGAATTTCTTACAACCCATGCTTAGCTCTTCGTCAGTTTGGAAGAGCCAGAAGAGAAGGACCTCACGAGCTGCTAATGCCTAATATCATCTTTGATTTTCAAGGAGATAGCGACGAGCAACGTCGTAGATTCATAAGGGCTTGGGATAGAGTTCACCAATCTGATCCACATGAGCTGGGTCCAAAGACTTCAATCCCGATGGAGCCATATCTCAGATGGGTCTGTATCCGTGCCCAAAAGTTGGGTATGCTGTATGAAGCCGTCAGACCTGTCACTCTTGAAGTTGCTAATGAAGAAGGAGTTCTTCCAACCATGCTCCATCCTTATATGCCCACTGACATTGGGGCACTGAAGAGATCTTGGATGCAACTGAGGGAGGAACGGGATTCTTATCGGGAAAAGTTCAACGAGCAAGAGCAGAAGATCCAGAAGCTGACTAGGCAGTTGGAGAACAAGCGGATTCTCAATGACTATGTCCGCACTAATAAGAAGAGACCATGGGAGCATTGATGGGCCTTTGTTTATTTCCATTTCAGTTTTATTTAATTTTCAGTATTTCCTTTCATGTAACACCTTAATGGCATCAGTTGAACAATTTGAATTTTGAAGTTTATCTAATAAAGTGTGTTTCCTTTCTGGTTTACAAATTTGAATCTCTTGATTGTCTTTGAAATCATAATCATACGCATTTCATCCCATGCACTCCATAACAGGTACCCATTACTGGTCTCTTATCTTCTTCGCTGTTTATTTCAGCACTCGTCATGTCTGTTGAACCTTCAACTGAGCAAGCTATCAAGGCCCTCCAGGCCCAGAATGCCCAATTCCAAGAGTTGTTCATGAATCTAGCTAAGGGTCAGAAGGACCTGAAGACCCTGATTCTGAAAGAGAAGAAGAAGAAGAAGAAGAAGAAGAAGAGACCATCATATTCAACACAGGGCATAGGTTTGGAAACAGGCTACAAAATGAAGTTGATCTGACCACCTCATCTGGAGGGAAAGATAGTCAAGAGGAAAGGAGGGCTCCTAGCCCTGTGGTCTCCGACAACGAGACGGACTTCGATGAAGAACAATATCCTCCTGGGGAGGACAGATACAAGCAACTGGAAGACCGGTTGAGTGCTATGGAAGTTCAGAAAGTGCCTGGTCTGGACTTTGGCGATCTAGGTCTATCATCTAGGGTGGTGATTCCCCGTAAATTCAAGGCACCAGCCTTTGCTAAGTATGACGGAGTTTCTTGTCTGAAGCTGCACCTCCGGTCATATGTGAGGAAGATTCAGTCGTACACCACTGATAAGAACCTATGGATCCATTTATTTCAAGATAGTCTCTCAGGGACTCAGCTTGAGTGGTTCTATCAGTTAGATGGAGCCAGTATCCGCAGTTGGGAAGATTTGGCTACCGCATTCTACAGGCAGTATCAGTACAACTCCGACCTCGCTCCTACGCGTACCCAACTCTAGGGTATGTCAATGGGAACGGGTGAAGGATTCAAAGATTATGCTCAGAAGTGGAGGGACCTCACCGGTAGAGTGCAACCACCCTTGGCTGATCGGGAGCTTGTGGACATGTTTCTGGGGACCCTGTCTGGTCCATTTTTCAACCATCTAATTGGAAGCTCTTCGTCTGGGTTTACAGAGCTTATTTTGAACGATGAAAGGATAGAAGTTGGTATTAAGGCTAGTAAGATACAGAAGGGTGCCTCGTCAAGCACCGAGAAGAAGCCATTCAAGAAAGAGTCCAGTGTTGTCTACAGTTCAAGAAACCAGAATAGACCTGAACGCCGTCAAGTTGTGAATGCGGTTGTTATTTCAAAACCTGCTGGTGCTCCTCAGCACAACAATCAACAAAAGGATGAGAGACCTTGAAGGCAATTCACCCGTCTCAGCATGACCTTATCTCAGATTCTGCCACAGTTGTTGAAGACTAATCTGGTGGTTCTAAAGGAAGCCCCGAAGAATCCAAATACAACGTCACCAAAGTATAACCCTAATGCCCGCTGTGCTTATCACTCTGATAGCCGGGGGCATAATGCAGATGATTGTTGGGTTTTGAAGAATAAGGTACAAGACTTGATTGATGCGAAAGAGATTGAGTTTGGAGCCCCAGAGAAGCCTAAACAAGATGCAGGGGTGAATGCTATTAGGGATAACGATGATGAAGAGTTTGATATCGACAGTTGGATCTACCCGACTGCCAATGGTGGATTAAGCAACTGGATAGCAAAGGATTCTATGCCCGTTTCAGTGATTACCCAGTAATGAAACTTTTTGTTTTGAATATGTAACAAACAATGTTTTAAACTTTATCGCCCGGTGTCTTACCCGGGGCACCGTGGATTCATTTGTGAGGGCTTTTGTGTGTCATTTTCATATATCATTAATAAAAGCATTGGACGTTCTTGCATTTCAAATTTTACGCTCCTTGTTTTTCTTTATTATATATTGCAAAACAGCTATTTACACACACTCACATATACAGGTCCACATCCACTCTGGATCTCACTGGTAACGACTCTGCTACTACCAGTTATGACTTCGAAAATCCGATCAACTTAGTCGAAGACGAAGGTGAAGATGATTGCGAAGTGTCTGGTGAACTTGCAAGACTGTTACTTCAAGAAGAGAGGGTTATTCAGCCACATGAAGAACCGGTAGAATCAGTGAATCTGGGTACTGAGATAGACAAGAAAGAGGTTAAGGTTGGTGCAAATCTGGAGCTTAGTGTGAAGTAACGGTTGATTCAGATGTTGCGCGACTATGTTGAGATCTTTGCCTGGTCTTATGAAGATATGTCGGGGTTGGATACTGATATTGTGGTTCATCGCCTGCCTACCAAGGAAGACTGTCCTCCCGTGAAACAGAAGGTCCGTCGAATGCGCCCAGAGATGTCTGAGAAAATCAAGGCTGAAGTTATGAAACAGTTTGACGCCGGTTTTCTAGCAGTTACTTATTACCCTCAATGGGTGGCCAATGTGGTTCCAGTGCCGAAGAAGGATGGTAAGGTCCGAATGTGTGTTGACTACAGGGATTTGAACAGGGCGAGCCCTAAGGATGACTCCCCTCTACCTCATATCGACATTCTGGTTGACAACACCGCTCAGCATAAGGTATTCTCCTTTATGGATGGTTTCTCCGGTTATAATCAGATCAAGATGGATCCCGAAGACATGGAGAAGACTACCTTTGTTACTCAGTGGGGTACCTTTTGCTACAAGGTCATGCCTTTTGGGTTGAAGAATGTTGGGGCAACATATCAGCGTGCCATGGTTGCTTTGTTTCATGACATGATCCATCATGAGATTGAAGTATACATCGACGATATGATTGCAAGATCCCAGACTGAGGAAGAACACCTTGACCATCTGCAGAAACTGTTTGACAGGTTGAAGTTGTACAAGCTGAGGTTAAACCCGAACAGGTGCACCTTCGGGGTGAGATCTGGTAAATTACTGGGTTTCGTCGTAAGCGACAAAGGTATTCAAGTGGATCCTGCAAAAGTGAAAGCCATACAGGAGATGCCAGCTCCCAGAATAGAGAAAGAAGTCAGAGGCTTTCTGGGACGATTGAACTATATTTCCTGATTCATCGCACACCTAACTGCTACTTGTGAGCCAATCTTTAAGCTACTGAAGAAAGATCAAGTGGTACATTGGAACGATGAATTCCAGGCCACTTTCGAAAGAATCAAAGAGTATCTCCAAGAGCCACCTATCCTGATGCCACCAGTTGAAGGGAGACCTTTGATCTTATACTTGACAGTACTCGACAACTCAATGGGGTGTGTGATGGGGCAGCATGACGAGTCTGTCCGAAAAGAGCATGTTATTTATTACCTTAGCAAAAAGTTTACCGACTGTGAGACCCGATACTCACTGCTCGAGAAAACTTGTTGCGTTTTGGCATGGGCTGCTCACCGGCTAAGACAGTATATGTTGACTCACACTACTTTGTTGATATCAAAGATGGATCCAATCAAGTATATCTTTCAAAAGCCTGCTTGGTCCGGAAGAATAGCAAGATGGCAGATGATCTTGACTGAGTATGACATCCAGTACACGACTCAAAAGGCAATCAAGGGAAGTGTATTAGCATACCATTTGGCACATCAGGCAGTGGATGATTACCAGTCTATGAACTTTGAATTCTCGGATGAGAATATCATGTTGGTAACTGATTGTGAGACACCTGGACCGGATGAAGGACCTGAGGAAGGATCCCGATGGTCTATGTACTTTGATGGAGCTTCGAACGCTTTGGGTAATGACATTGGCGCTGTGATCATATCTCCTAAAGGCTCTCATACTCTGTTCACTGCCCGACTACGTTTCAACTGCACCAACAACATGGCCGAGTATGAAGCATGCATTATGGGTCTTCGAGCAGCAATTGACCTAAGGATTAAGTTTTTGAGTGTCTTCGGAGATTCCTCTCTCGTGATCAGTCAGATCAAAGGCGAGTGGGATACGAAACACCCAAACCTTATTCCTTACAAGGAGTATGTATTGACGTTGCTTCCCTATTTCGAGGAGATAACCTTTGAACACTTCCCTAGAGAGGAGAATCAGTTAGCGGACGCGCTGGCTACGATGTCTTCTATGTTCAAAGTCAATTGGGATAACGAAGCTCTCCGGATCATTATTGAAAGATTGGACGAACCTGCACATTGTTGCGATATTGAGACTGAAGAGGTAGCAGATAAACCCTGGTTTCAGGAGGTGAAAAGGTATCTTGAAGCTCAGGAGTACCCCGAGGGTGCATCTGTTAATGACAAGAAGTTTCTGAGGAGGTTCGCGGCGAAGTTCTTCATCAGCAATGACATCCTTTACAAGCGTAACCATGATTCAACCTTACTGCGATGTGTGGATAAGACTGAAGCAGAAAGGATCATGACAGAGTTACATAAAGGGACTTTCGGAACTCACTCCAGTGGACACACCATGGCAAAGAAAATCCTACGGGCAGGATATTATTGGTCCACAATGGAAGCTGACTGTTATCAGCATTTTCGGACATGTCACAAGTGCCAAGTCTATGCTGATAAGGTGCACATACCTCCAGTCCCTTTGAACGTCTTGACGACTCCGTGGCCTTTTGCAATGTGGGGAATTGATATGATCGGCGAGATCAGACCTACAGCGTCCAACGGGCATCGTTTCATCCTGGTAGCTATTGATTACTTTATAAAGTGGGTTGAAGCAGCTTCCTTTGCTACTGTAACCAAGAACATAGTGGCACGGTTCATTCGGCACAATCTGATCTGTCGATACGGTGTACCAGAGAGGATCATTACGGACAACGGTACCAATCTTAATAACAAGATGATCACTGAGCTCTGCGAGCAATTCAAGATACAGCATCACAACTCTTCTCCCTACCGGCCAAAGATGAATGGGGTTGTAGAAGTAGCTAATAAGAACATTAAGAAGATTATGCAGAAGATGACAGTGACATACAAAGAATGGCACGAGATGTTGCCATTTGCTCTCCATGGGTACCGTACCTCAGCACGGACGTCAACAGGGGAAACACCCTATTCCTTGGTTTATGGCATGGAGGCTGTCTTTCCCATTGAAGTTCAGATACCCTCTCTTCGGATCATGAAGGATGCAGGTTTGAGTGACGATAACTGGATTCAGACCCGGCTTGATCAGCTAAACCTAATCGACGAAAAGAGACTTACTGCTATTTATCATGGTCAGACGTACCAAAAACGGATGATCAAAGCATTTAACAAGAAAGTTAGACGACAAGAGTATCAAGTTGGGGATCTAGTAATCAAGCGCATTATCCTACCTCAAGGTGATCCCAGGGGCAAATGGACCCCTACTTACGAGGGGCCATTTGTGGTTAAGAACATTTTCTCAGGAGGAGCTATGATTTTAACCACCATGGATGGTGACGACCTTCCTCACCCCGTCAATGCAGACATAGTGAAAAGATACTACGCATAATCAAAGACCCGCTAGGTTGACTGGCCTAGGCAAAAATAAGGGCTTCTCGGCGAACCAAAAGGGTTCGGGCAAAAATAAGGGATGAAAATAAAAAATCTGTACACCCGGCAAATCGAAAACCTGAAAAGGCGGCTTGGGCAAAAAAGGGTATCCCGGTGGAATGAAAACCCGAAAGGGCGGTCCAGGCAAAAATTAGGGATCAAAGTGTAACACTATGTCTCATTGGATCACCTTGCATCCAGACTTCGGTATCGACTATCAAGCTCGGACGGCACTAATCAACCTGATTCATCTTCAACTAGTAGCAAAGTGATGAGATGCTTGAGGACATAAAGGCAATAGTAGAGTTGGAACCCAGTGGGATCATTCACATAGTTGTTTTGTTTCTTTTTACAAATTGTGTAAATTCTATTTATTCGGCGACGTTCTCTTACTAGGACGTCAGCCTCTTGTACAAAAACGCCTATTTACAGGCCAAACTTCAAAATCAATACAAATTCATTTTCAAAGAAATTTCAAACTGTTTTTCCTTTATCTGTTTTGATTTGCAAAGAGCGTCCAATGTTCATTTTTGATATATGCATTTGACATTAATTGTTGCTCATAAATATTTACATGCGAACAAAAGATGAATTACTAGTAATAACAGAGACAGGGGCAATAAGAATTGTCCGAATTGTTCAGTTGCTTTGACCACCAGGTACAAAGGTAGATTCAGCTGATGAATATGGCTAGGATACCTTCACTCCCCGCAGAGTAAGACAATAATGGTAGCTCTCTCAGCTGAGACCTGCAACCGTAAACAAATCAGCAATACTCTCCCCAAGCAGAGTTAATCTACCATCAGCACTAAAAAGGGTCTTAATATTCCTCAACAGAGTATAAAAATATTCCCCAGTGGAGTATAAAATATTCCCCAGCAAGTATCAGAGTATCCCCGGCAGTCTTAATATTCCTCAACGGAGTATAAGAATGTTCCCCGGCAGAATACAAGATACCTTCAGTGGAATCAATATTCTCCAGCACGGTCTAAAAAAGCTTCCCCAACGGAGTTGAGGCATCATCCCCAGTAGACTTTGGAAGCTTACCCCCAGCAGAGTACAAAATAAATCTCCCCAGACAAATTCAGAGGGTTATCCCCACAAGAGTCTAACAGGGTTATCCCTAGCAAGTTGCAACTGAAAGATAATCCCCAGCGAAGTTCTTTCTTTCCCCAAACAGGAGTTCAATCCCCAACAGATTTAATATCACCAGCAACGGTAATCCATCTCTAGTGGAGCTTATCAACGAAATCCCCAGCAGAATTTATCGTTAAAATCCTTAGCAGAACATCTCTTCCCCACAGAGTAATTCCCCTCGGAGTAATCTCCTCATCAGAGTAATTCCCCGACGGAGTTATCCTCTTCTCCTACAGGTTTGTCACCTTCGTTCATCATCCCAGCGGCAACGAAGAATTCAACTCTACTCTCCAGCAGCTCCGGGATTTATCTTCCCCAGCTAAAACATCACATTTCCATACATCATGATACATGCATATACGCATCATACGAATACAATCTCATTTATTTTGAGAACATCATTGGCTGATCCATATCATGCATTGCATATGACTGACCTTTACCTTTCAGGAAAGATACAGTTAAAGTTCTCAGTTACGTCGAAGACCTGACCGGTTCTTAAATCTCCATTGAATTATCCTCAGTTGAATTTCAGATAAGGTTCTCAATCTCGACAGTTTCCCTACGTCAAAGTGTGGATGAGTGTTATAACCTCAACGGTATACTACGTTGAATACTAGTCAGTTCCTAGATCTTGATGAAGATGTTTCCATACGTCAAAGTGTGGACGAGTTCTACAATATCAATGGTATACTCCATTGAAGACCAGACAGTTCCTAGATCTTGATGTTTTCCTCCATCATAGTGTGGACAAGTTATGTATTTTCAACGGTATACTACGTTGAAGACCAGACAGTTCCTGGATCTTGATGAAGATGTTTCCCTATGTCATAGTGTGGACGAGTTCTCTAATTTCAACGGTATACTACGTTGAAGACCAGACAGTTCCTAGACCTTGATGTTTTCCTCTGTCATAGTGTAGACAAGTTCTGTATTTTCAACGGTATACTACGTTGAAGACCAGACAGTTCCTAGATCTTGATGAAGATGTTTCCCTACGTCAAAGTGTGGACGAGTGCTATAACCTCAACGGTATACTACGTTGAATACTAGTCAGTTCCTAGATCTTGATTTTTCCTCCGTCAAAGTGTGGACGAGTTCTACAATCTCAACGGTATACTATGTTGAAGACCAGACAGTTCCTAGATCTTGATGAAGATGTTTCCCTACGCCAAAGTGTGGACGAGTGTTATAATCTCAATGGTATACTACGTTAAATACTAGTCAGTTCCTAGATCTTGATGTTTTCCTCCGTCAAAAGAGACAACCCGTCAAAAAAGACAACCCGTCAAAGGAGACAACCCGTCAAAGAAGACAAAACCACCTACCGACAACCTCTGAATGGCATCTGTAAGCCCATTCCCGACATCACAATGCTGATACCACTTCATGCGAGTGCAAATTTCTGGGCACTCTAGTGTTTAATCATCTTCCACCTTCGGATCACGAAAGGCCCGAAAGCCAATATATATCCTCAGGTTTAAGAAGATTGAACAGGGGAAACTGTTGTACCCCAAAATTTTCCCTCCCATATTTCTCAAGACATGTCAAGAATAATCTCCAAGTTGCTCAAGATGGCTCAAGAGTTGGACAGTCAAATCATCTCCTAAGGCAGTCAATTCAAAATTAGGGTTTTGTGTTGCATCAAGGTCCTTACATCCAAATGACCTCAAGTGCTTCCCAATGTCCTAATATGTTCTTAAGTTCATCCATGTCAAATTTCAAGCCTTGCAGAGGAAGTTTGGTCAGTCAATTGCTCAAGAGGCCCAAAAATCGACTGTGCTAGGGCAAAAGTCAACTGTGACCTACAAATAGTCAAACCTCAAGATTTTTTGTCAACATTCTCATTTTGAAGGATAATTCATCATTTGATAGGGTTGATCATGATTCATCAAGGATTGCTTAAGATTCATCAAGATTCAAAAGTTGCTAAATTAGGGTTTTGCAGGAAAAGTCAACTCAACTTTGACCAAGCATGACTTTCTCATAATTTATGAGAAATGACCCATCCAAAGATCATTTTGAAGAGGATGCAATTACCTAAAATACATTATTCACAACCCAAGATCAAGAAATGCTCTCACAAAAAGTTACAAATTTGGACATTATAGGTCATTTTTGAAAGTCAACAAAAACACCTTTTTTGCCAAAGCTTATAACTTGAGCATGGAACATCAAAATGATATTATAATAAAAGGTTTGGTTAGAGGACATCCCAAGGTTTCTAAAAAGTCCAATAACACTTCCAAAAGTTCAAAATTGAAGAAGTTATGCATTGTTGAATTTGGGCATTTTTCCAAAATTGCCAAAAGTCAACTATCCCCAAAACTTCAAATTTTGCCAAAAGGGGACACTTTTTTCCACTTGATTTGATCTTTTTACACCACACACGTGTCATATCTTCAGTCTTGTGCCAATTTGTTAATTTTTCTATTTTTATTTGATTTTTATTGATTTAATTCATTTTTAATCAATTTAAATCAAAATAAAATCCAAATCTCAATCAATTGGAATCTTTTTGATCATTACAGGTCTTAATTATCATGATGCACACAATCAAATTCGTACCAAGGCATATCATGCACAAAATATTGGATTTGGACATTTTTGGAAGCTTTGTTAATGGAAGATCATATCAAATCTTAATTCATCAATTCACATGGATTCACGCCCAAATTTTTAACCTAATACAATCCTTGTTACATATACAAGGCAAGGCATACAAGAACACGGCCTAGAAGCTGCAAAATTCACAAAACCAAACTTGGAAAAAAGCTTGAAAAACTTGAATCTGAAATCGATCCTAGAGGCGTTTCCAAGGCAGAAACTCCACGATATCATCTTGCTTGACATCTACTGAAGCTAAAGCAACCATTCACAAGCCCTGAAACCTCATCAAACGCGTTGTAAGTCTTCTTGAATACCGCTCTGAACATGGAATCATGATCTCTTGTCCTTGCATATTTTTGCCCAAATATTAACATATTCATAATCCTTGAATGATTTCCAAGCTATCTGCAATATTTGATTTTGTTTTGGTAGCCTGTAAAGCCCTACCCGAAACTAGGGTTTGGGTTTCTTGTTTTTAGGCGTTTCGATTACAGGTAAAATCAAGACAAACCATGGACATGGTTGTGTTCAGGGAGGAGAGACGAGCCTGGTGATGGCCTCCATTTGCATTTATATGGCCTATAGCTCATTTTAGGACGAACCTAGGAATTTAGCTGCGGATAAAATCCATAGGTAAATATCCAGGTTTTTCAACGAAGAAGACGACCATGTGTTTTCTCCTGATTGGTGGTTTCAAATCTCGCGCGTTTTATTTTTTATTTACAGCATATTATTTGTTTTTAGCATATAATAATCATTGTTTATTCCAATAACAAAAATGTGCAATGGCTCAGTTGGTGAAGGCGCTAGTGGATTGTCCAATGGGACCTGGGTTCGAATCCCAGGTCCCCTAAAAACTTTGTTGCATTTTATTTACAGGTGATTCCATGCAGCATCAAAAGCGTGACCTATCATATGTCTCCATCCAGATGGTTGCCAAATGGCTTCAGATCAAATCCAATGGCCAAAATTGAACATCCACCATGGTCTCTAGTCAACAGGCACACATGGGATGGCAAAAGTCAAACGCAGGCTGGCTTGAATTGGGCCAAACAATTTCCAGATTTACCTCCCCTTGGGCCCAACACCCCCCTTGGTTTATTCTTTTTTTCCTTTTTCTTATATTTATTTATTTGTTTTATTATTTATTTTTATTACCACTAACCAAATAATTAATTTTCCTCATAAAATATTATTTTTATTTATTAAAATTAAATTCATCACTTTTATTTTTGTAAATAAATATTAAGTAATTAACTTAGTTTTAAATAGGTTTAACTTTTAATATTTTTTTTCAATAATTAAAATCAATTTAGAATATTAGGTTTTTATTAACATTAATCCATTTTATTTTATTTCCTTAAATATTAAAAAACCCAAAAATATTTATATTAATTAATTAATTAATTAATTAATTTTGACCTAATTTAATTTCTATTTAATTCAAAAATGAACAAAAAATGCTTTCTTTTAAAAAAAAGGGTCAAAACCCTAAAAAATGCACCGATTTAATTTCTTACACGCGATACATTTGATTCCAATATTGTAATTGCTTCTGGTATGTAATAGCTTTTAATTAGGACTTTAATTATTTATCGCTTTATTTTACTTTCCGCAATTTAAATTAAAGGGTTGTTTTTGGCGATGTAAATACCCGACGCCTTGTAATAGTTTAGATTTAACTTCCGCAATTTAAATTCCGCAACTATACACTGTTAGATGTTTGATAATAGGGAATGCATGACAAGATCAAATCTTAAACCTAAAATCAACATAGCTCACCCATGACATGTACAAAGATAAAATTAACCGAAATAACACACTCGCACATGCGCACTCTTAGGGTACACCTCACTTGGTTGCCTTCGAACGTGGTCATTGAGTATAGGAAGTTTTAGAGGTAGCCCTCTTGTCTAAAGATCATAGTTGCCTCGAAACGGTTGCCTCGGAAAAATGATCTAAGACATTAGGGTTACCGCTAAGGCGTCCTAACGTTGCTTTAGTGACCACACGTCCCTTAATCGAATTGACCCTTAAACTCCAACGACGGTGCTACCTACTCATCCATAGTGGGATAACATTGTCTAAAGGACATTTGTAGAGATTAATTCCTTTTTCGAGTAGGTAGATGGTTCTTAAGTACTTGCTCTTTCAAAACAAAATAAAACTTTTCGCACTTACACTCCTTTCAAACAAAAAATTCCTTTCAAACCCACAAACACAAAGAAAAGCAATTTTTGAAAACACAATGAGCAAGTACCTAAGAGCCCGCGGATAACCACGGATAGAAAGGGTGCTAACACCTTCCCTTTCTATAATCTACCTCCCGAACCCGAGAAACATCTCGAAAAAGGAATTTTTCTGTGATTTTTTCCTTTCCTTGTTGGATAAAATAAAAGACGGTGGCGACTCTTGCTTATCGCGACATTTTGCGAAAAAAAACGTAAAACGCGAACCAGCATATCAAAAACAGTCAGTTCTCTCCCACCGATCGCAGCAACAAACACAGAATTTGACTCGTCCTTGTGTCTTAAGAACTTTACCCATGTCCATCTGCTATAGTCTTCTACGATCACTAACCCATACTTCTTGCCACTAACAGACGCAGTTTTTACTGGTCCAAATAAGTCTATGTGCATAAGTTCTAATGGATTAGAGGTGGAAACAACATTTTTAGATTTAAAAGCAAGTTTTGCAAATTTTCCTTTCTGACATGCTTCACACAGAGCATCTAAGCTGAACTTCAGATTATGAAGTCCTCTGACCAGATTGAGTTTGTTAATCTGAGATAATCTTCTCATACTAACATGCCCTAATCTTCTGTGCCAGACCCATTGCTCGTTGTTAACAAAGAGAAGACATTTTACATTCTGACTCTTTAGTTCATAAAGTTTTATCTTATAAATATTGTTTTTCCTCTTTCCATTAAAAAGGATAGTTCCATTTTTCTGACTAACAACTTTGCATGAATTTTGATTAAAGATTATATCATAACCGTTATCACTTAATTGACTTATGGATAACAGGTTATGCATTAATCCATCAACTAAAAGCACATTTCTTATAGAAGGAAGATTACCATTACCTATTGTTCCAGAGCCAATGATCTTCCCTCTTTGGTTGCCTCCAAAGCCCATGTAGCCTCCAGGTTTAAGTTCCAGGCTTTGGAACATATGCTTTCTTCCCGTCATGTGTCGAGAGCATCCAGAGTACAGGTACCATGACTAGTGTTTTAGCCTTGCTGCTAAAGATATCTGCTACATATATAATTTTGTCCTTAGGTACCCATATATTTTTGGGTCCTGGTTTGTTAGTTTTACCAAAAATTTGGTTGAATTTTGGTTTGACAGAGTAATCATTACTAGTGTATTTTAGGTCATGTGTGTGCCCATACGTGAAGTATGATTTTAGTGGTGTGCGTTTAATGACAAGGTCTATGACTTTCTTAGGTGGAGATACCTTACCTTGGTATCCTCTTCCTTTTCTGACATTCCTGCTAACTCCATAGATCATTGAAGCCATCTTGCTTTTATCTATGTTTTTAGCCAGAAACTTCTGAAAGTTGTGATCATACTCTTTGATGATCTTATCAGCATTACTGGGAGTCTCTGAGATTATTTCTTTCTGAGAGTTTTGTAAATCATTTTCTAATTTTGAAACCTTTTCTTTTAACTCAGAATCCTATAATCTAAGACTCTCAGTCTTTTCAGAGTCAGAGATAAGATCCCTTTTCAGGTTCTTGAATTTGACTCTGATTTGCTGATACCTTTCCATAATTTCATTCAGACTTTCTGCAAGTTCAGCCTTAGTAAAATTAACAGTGAAATCAGGGAATACCTCTTCTGTGTCTGATTCTGAGTCTGAACCAGAAGCTTCACTATCTTTTGACAAATTTGCCATGAGAGTTATGTTGGATCTTTCATCATCTGACTCTGAGTCAGCATCAGAAGTGTATGAATCGTCCCATGTTGCCATGGGGCTTTTCTTCTTCTCCTTGAAGAAATTTTTTTGGGGCTTCTCCTTTTGAAGCCTTGGACAATCACTTTTGTAGTGCCCTTGCTCATTGCACTCATAGCAGATGATGTCCTTGTTATTTGACTTTCAGTGTCCTGAAGAACCTTCAGATCTTCTGTGTCTAGAGGAGGACTCAGAATTTATGTATCTGGAGGAGGATTCATTTTGATTCTCTGATCTTCTCGGGTTTTTGAATTTCCTTTGTTTATGCTTCCACAGTTTATTGACCCTTCTGGAGAGGAGAGACAATTCATCTTTTTCTGATAAGGATCCATCAGAGGTTTCTTCTATAGCCTGCAAAACCTTATAATCGGATTTTTTGTTAGATTTTAATGCTAGAGGCTTACCTTGCTTTTGAGGCTCATCTTCTTCTAGCTCTATCTCGTGACTTCTGAGGGAGCTGACAAGTTCCTCTAGAGATATCTTGTTAAGATCTTTAGCTAGCTTAAGTGCAGTGACCATTGGCCTTCATTGCTTGGGTAGACTTCTGATGATCTTCTTTACGTGATCAGCAGTAGAATATCCTTTGTCAAGAACCTTCAGCCCAACAACAAGAATCTGGAATCTTGAGAACATTGCTTCTATGGATTCACTGTCTTCCATCTTGAATGCTTCATATTTCTGAATGAGCGCAAGGGCCTTGGTTTCTTTGACTTGTATGTTGCCTTCATGCGTCATTCTCAGAGAGTCAAACATGTTTTTGGATGTCTCTCTGTTTGAGATTTTCTCATATTCTGAGTATGAGATAGCACTGAGAAGTATTGTTCTGGTTTTATGATGGTTTCTGAAATCACGTTTTTGCTGGTCAGACATCCTTTTTCTGTCTATCTTATGACCACTTTCGCCCACTGGATGTGTGTATCCATCAATTACCATGTCCCATAGATCAGTATCATGAGCCAGAAAGAAGCTCTCAATTCTGTCTTTCCAGTGGTCAAAATTTTCTCCATCAAAGACTAGAGGTTTGCCGCTGATTCTGTCCTTGTCCTCATGATAGTCATTGCTGATGTTTTGGCTTGGTCCCACCATAGTGTTTTTCTAAAGCTTGGATCTTGTACTGACACGGTTAAGTGTATGAACTCAGAACCAGGCGCTCTGATGCCAATTGAAGAAGTGAAAAACACAAGAGGGGGGGGGGGGGGGGGGGGGGGGGGTTGATCTCAAACTACTCAAGTCCACCCGTCAAGGTGATTTCGCCTCTCTCCAACAAGGACTTAATTCGCTAATCAAAAACTGATTACAACACTACTTTGACAACTGCCAAAGTCTTATTGAGTACAACCACAACCCGGTTAATCTCAAGGAAAACTAGCTTAATCAAGATAAAAGAGTATTATGTGTATAGTTGTTTTTCCTTACAAAAACAGTATCACAACTGTGATATTTTACACAATTTTGAGCGTAAATATGAATATGTAGGCTTGTAGCATTTTTGAGGTATGTTGTAGTTGTATGAAAAATCGTAAATGATTTATCCTCTTAGCTTGTTTATATAGGCATGGAAATCCTGTCCAACATAAAGCGTGATAATGGACATTCAATGTTGTTTCCATATTGAGAAGATTCTTGTCTGAATGAAGCCGTTGCATGTGATGCTGTCTTGATTGAATATTAACGCTTCAGAACTTAGAATCTTGCATGCTGAAATTGCTTCAGAACATTGATGACTCAAAGATGTGAGGATCTGATGGTATATGAAACTTCTATTCAGAATCAGAGTATTCTTCACTTCAGTGCAGGTTCTGATCATCATTCTTAAGCATAGATTCTGATTACCTCAGCTTGAAAGCTTTTATAGCTTAACTTCTGATGTTGCTTTGGTCAAAACTTCTGCATACACAATAACACAAATTTAGAGTGCATATTTGTTCTTTGTGTTTGTTATCATCAAAACTCTAATTAAGGGTTGTAGAATCAAACTATGTTCTAACAGAAAGAGAGTAGCCAAGAAAAATACATTCATCGGATTTTTCATCAAACTTACCAAGGTTATCTTTGTCGTTGTTTAAGACAAAGCATTTGCACCCGAAAATGTGAAAGAAAGCAATGTTTGGTTTCCTCCCTTTGAAGAGTTCATATGGAGTTTTCTTCAAGATCGGTCTTATGTTAACTCTATTGCTAACAAAACATGTCGTGCTCACCGCATCCGCCCAAAAATATTTTGGAAGGTTTGAATCGCTAAGCATTATTCTTGCAAGCTCTACAAGAGACCTATTCTTTCTTTCCACCACTCCATTTTTTTGAGGAGTCCTTGGTGCCGAGAAGTTGTTAGATATTCCATGTTCTCCACAAAATTCTTCAAATAGAGCATTTTGAAATTCTCCGCCATGATCACTTCTTATGGAGGCAATTGTTAGAGACTTCTCATTTTGAGTTTGTTTAGCATACTTCTTGAACGCCTTGAATGCATCACTTTTCTGCACTAAAAATAATGTCCAAGTATATCTAGAGAAATCATCAACAATAACCAAATCATATACATTACCTCTGAAACTTCTTGTTCTTGATGGACCAAATAAGTCCATATGTAACAATTGTAGTGGTCTTGTAGTAGACACCACATTCTTAGATTTGAAAGTTAGTTTTTTTGTTTCCCTTTTTTGACAAGCATCACAAAGTCTATCTTTAACAAAATTTCTCTTAGGCAACCCAATGACAAGATCATGTTTTATTAGTTTGTTCAAGTGTTCCATGTGAATATGAGCAATTCTTTTGTGCCACAACCATGAATCATCGTTGTTCGCCATGAGACATTTTACCTTCAAAGATGGATCATCAAGGGAAATCATGAATATATTATTGATTCTTTTACCTTTAAGTATAACCTCATGTGTGACTTCGTCTTCTATCAAACATTTATCCTTGGTGAACTTGATCTCGAAGCCTTTGTCACAAAGTTGGCTAATACTAAGAATATTGTGCTTTAGTCCTTCAACATAAAAGAACATCTTCAATGTATGTGAAAGGTGGAGCATCAACTTTTCCTTTGCCAATAATTCTTCCCTTATTATTGTCTCTAGAAGTGACAAAACCCTTGTCCTTTAGAACTAGATTTGAAAATTGGTTTATGTCTCTCGTCATATGCTTCGAACAACCACTATCAAGATACAAAAGATTGCATGTGGTCTTCAAGCATACCTACAAAACAAATTAGGTTTTGTTAGGTACCCAAGTTGCTTTGGGTCCTTCATAATTAGTGCCTTTCTTTACCCACACATAATGCCCACCTGTCACACTAAAGTTTCTAACATAGCAAGCATTATGTGTATGGCCTTTAATACCACAATAGAAACAAGTAGGTTCAAAGTTACTTCTATATCTAGAAGGATAAGATTTCTTCTTAGGAAATGTTTTCTTTTTAGGATAGTGATGAACCATTTTAGGTTTGTTTACTTTATCTTTGGATGATTGATCACTAGCCTTAACAAAGATAGTTTTATTAGAACTTGGTTTTGAAAACTTTTAATATCTGAGTCCACTTTTATCATTGGAGTATCTTTGTTGGCTAAGAACACCTTCCAATCTAATTTTACCTTTTTCATATCTTTCAATAACTCTTTTCAATTTTACAAGTTGGAAAGAGAGTGATTCACAATTTTTTCATACAAAATTTTGTTTTCGTTCATCACTTAATTTTTGTTTTTCTTCTTTGAAATCTTTTTTCATAGATTCACATTTTTCTTCTAAAGATGAAATTTGTTTCTTTTGAGATGAAATAGTTTTATACAGAATTTTTCATTCATTTAATATTTCATATATAGCACCTTGTGCATCACTATCAAAAATAGAAACTTCATTACTAACCTCATTGTCTTCATTATCGGAATGGTGTGAGGCCATCAATGTTAGATTTGCACTTTCATCACTATCAGAATCGGATGAAGAACTTATTTCATTATCCTCCCATGCAACATAGGTATTTTTGTTCTTGAATACCTTTTTGCTTTTGTATCCACCTTTCTTGGAGAGTTTCAGACAATCTGGCTTGATATGACCTTGCTTACCACATTCATAACATGTGACTTCATGTATTGATATGGAAGCTTCCTTTTTCTTGAATTGTCTCTTTCCTTTTGAATGAGAAATTGATTTGTCATTTCTACCAAACAACTTACCAAGGCTTTTAACAAGAAGCATGAAATTTTCATCTTCTTCCGGATTGTCTTCCTTTTCAACTTCCTTGGAATCTATCTTTAAAGAAATATTCTTGGATTTCTTCTCTTGATTTTCATGTTTTTCAAGTCTTCCGAGTTCCGTTTCATATTCTTGAAGTTTTCCAAACAATGTTGCGGAAGTCATGGAGGAGAGAATTTTCTTTTCTGAAATTGTCGTTACCTTTGGTATTCATTCCCTAGTTAAGGAACTAAGTACTTTCAGATTTAGTTCATCATTCGTCAAAGTCTTACCAAGAGCACTTAGATGATTTGTCAAGTGTACGAATCTCTTTTGCAAGTCAAGGATGGTTTCTTCGGGCTGCACTCGGAATAATTTGTATTCTTGACTTAAGGTATTTAGTCTTGATCTTTTAACTTCAACAGTTCCTTCATGAGTTTGTACCAAGGTATCCCATATTTATTTCGTTGTTTTGCATGTCGAGACACGGAAGAATTCATTCATGCTAAGTGCACCTTGAAGAAGGTTTATTGCCTTTTTATCATAGAGAACCTTCTTCTTATCATCTTCATCCCATGTAGCTTTAGGCTTTGATGAGCCAACACTATTGATTACCGTTATAGGGATAAATGAACCATTATCAACGACATCCCATATTTCTTCTCCTTGTGCTTCTAGATGTGCTTTCATGCGTATTTTCTAGAAGTCAAAATATTCACCACAAAATAGAGGAGGCTTGTTGTTACTACCACCATCTCTGAAAATGGGATTTTGATTTGCGGAAGCCATTCTAGATCTTTTAGGAACAGGTTACCTATAACCTGCTCTGATGCCAATTGTAAGTATGAAGTGCGCCTAAGAGGGGGTGAATTAGGTACTTTTAAAAATGTCTGGTTTTAGTGATGATGGATATTATTTTTTTGGTTTATGGTAAGTGAATGAAAGAGTAAAGTGCAGAAAAAGAAAGAGACACAAGCGATATATCCTGGTTCCCCTTATAGTCCGAGAGTACTCAAGTCCCCTTTCAACATGAAAGAGATTTCCTTATTGTGGCAAACTTAAACAAGAACTACCCAAAACCAAGAATAATCCTTTTGGACCAAGAACAATCCTCTTGGATTTTCTCTATGTCAACAATGAGAACAATCCTCTCAAAGTGACTTTACTTGTATCCAACAATCCTGGAAAAACAAGATTTATAAAAAACACTTAAACTTATTTCCAACAATCCTGAAAAACAAGCAAGTATATAGCAATATTTGATTTGAGTGAGTTTGAGTAGAAATGATCACTTTAAGTGATTTAATCAATGAATTTATCTTCTCTTCCAATGATAATAGTATATAGTGACTTAAGATATATAATGCTCGAAGTTTTATGGTCAACAATATGTGAGAGTGTACAGAAAACTTGTGTATGAAAATGTATAACAACTTGAGTTTGATTTTTAAAAATTTAGAGAAAATGATTGGAAGAGGTGTTTAAAATGATTTTGAAGATGAGTATTTATATGTTCATAGCACTCTTTTGAAACATCATAAAGTTCTGTAAATGAATCATGAACAATTGCCAAGATTGAGTGAAAGGTTTCCATGAATTGGTGTTATGAACATGCATGAGTAAAGTTGTTGTTTTTCAAAATTGTGCAGCATGCAATCGATTGCACGGGGTTTCAATAGCTAGAAATTCAAATATTTTGAGTGTGCAATTGATTTCACAAGTGTGTAAATCGATTTCACTTGAAGTCAGTAGCAAAAATTGATTGAGAGCAATTGATTGCACAAACATGCAAATCGATTGCACTTAGAAACAGTAGCAAATGTTTTGAAAAATTGAAGCATGCAATCGATTGCACTAATATGCAAATCGATTGCACTCAAGTGAAAATTTATTTTTAGCTTGGAAAAACTTGAGTAAGGATTTGGACAATATAAAATATTTCTTTTGACCATTGAGCATCTATGTCTTAAGTTCAAAGTAAGTATTATCATTATACCTTGAAATTTTACTAAGTGCTTAAACCAAAGACTTTATCCACAGATGCTTTTAGCTTGATCAATAATCTTTGCCTTCTTTGTCAATCATGGTTTGTCTTCATCAAAACAAGAGTGCATTTGAGAAGCTTGATTTTACAATAGCAAGATGGCAGATGGTCCTGGCCGAATACGATATTCAGTACACTACCCAAAAGGTAATAAAGGGGAGTGTACTAGCTGATCATTTGGCTCATCAGGCTGTGGATGACTATCAATCCATGAATTTCGAATTCCCGGATAAATACATCATGTTGATAAATGATTGTGAAGAACTCAGACCGTATGATGGACCTGAATAAGGATCCCAATGGACCATGGTTTTTGACGGAGCTTCCAATGCACTCGGCAACGACATAGGAGTTGTGATCATATCTCCTGAAGGATATCACACTCCCTTCACTGCCAGGTTGTGTTTCAACTGTACCAATAATATGGATGAATATGAAGCGTGTATTATGGGTCTCAAAGCTTCTATAGATTTGGGGATCAAATCCTTAAGTGTATTTGGGGACTCAAATTTACTAATCAGTCAGATCAAAGGAGAATGGGACATGAAGCATCCTAATCTCATCCCTTACAAAGAACATGTGTTGACACTGATCCCAAATTTTGAGGAAATTACCTTTGAGAATTTTCCACAAGAGGAAAATTAACTAGCGGACGCGCTAGCCACTTTGTCATCCATGTTCAAAATCAGGTGGGATAATGAGGCTCCTAAATTCACTATCGAGAGGATGGACGAACCAACTAACTGTTATGAGACTGATACTGAAGAAGTAGTGGACAAGCCCTGGTTCCATGAAATTAAGAGATATCTCGAGGCCCAAGAATATCCAGAGGGAGCTTCAGTCAATGATAAGAAGTTCCTAAGGAGGTTCTCTGCTAAATTCTTCCTCAGTAACAGAATCCTATATAAGCGCAACCATGACTCTACTTTGCTTCTATGCATAGACAAAAGTGAGGCAGAAAAGATCATGGTTGATTTACACGAAGGTACCTTTGGCACCCATTCTAGTGGGCACACGATGGCTAAAAAGATCCTACGGGAAGGATACTACTGGTCCACCATGGAAGCGGATTATTATCAACATTCACGAACTTGTCACAAATGCCAGATCTATGCTGACAAAGTACACGTGCCTCTGGTTCCTCTAAACGTCCTGACTGCTCCTTGGCCATTCGCAATGTGGGGCATTGACATGATTGGAGAGATCAGACCTACAGCTTCCAATGGACATCTCTTCATCCTAGTTGCCATTGATTACTTCACGAAGTGGGTCGAGGCAACTTCATTTGCTTCTGTTACCAAGAACGTTATGGCCCGATTCATAAAACAAAATCTTATCTGTTGGTATGGTATTCCGGAGAGAATCATCACAAGTAATGATACCAATCTCAATAATACTATGATCACCGCACTATGCACGTAATTCAAGATCCAACATCATAACTCTTCTCCTTACCGGACGAAGATGAATGGCGCTATAGAATCCATTAATAAAAACATCAAGAAGATCATACAAAAGATGATAGTGACCTAAAGAACTGGCATGAGATGTTACCATTTGCTCTCCACGGTTACCGTACCACGGCACGCACATCAACAGGGGCAACTCCTTTCTCCTTGGTATACGGCATGGAAGTTGTCCTACCAATTGAAGTCCAGATACCTTCTCTGAGAATCGTAAAAGATGTAGGGTTGAATAAAGATGAATGGATTCAAACTCAACTTGACCAATTGAACTTGATTGATGAGAAGAGGCTTACAACTGTCTGCCATGGTCAGATGTACCAAAAACGTATGATCAAAGCTTTTAACAAGAAGGTCAAATGTCAGGTATATCAAGTTGGTAACCTGGTAATCAAACGTATCATACTTCCACAAGGTGATCCCATGGGAAAATGGGCTCCTACATACGAAGGACCATTTGTGATCAAAAACATATTTTCTGGTGGAGTAATGATCTTAACCACTATGGACAGCGACGACCTTCCACACCTTGTAAACGCGAATATAGTTAAAAGATACTACGCATGAAAAAGACCCGCTAGATTGACTGGCCTAGGCAAAAATTAGGGATAAACAAAAAAAAATGTACACCCGGCAAGCTGAAAACCCGAAAAGGTGGCTTGGGCAAAAAAGGGTATCCCAGTGGACTAAAAACCCAAAGGGGAGGTCCAGGAAAAAGTTAGGGATTTAAAAGTGTATGACTATGTCTTGTTGGATCACCTTACAGACAATCTTCAATATCAATCTTCAAACTCAAACGGTTATAGTCAATCCAATCAGCTTCGGACAAAGCAGCAGTGGATGAGACGCTCAGAGACATGAAGGCTATAGCAGAATGGGAACCCCGTGGGATTATTTCACATAGTTGTCTTTCTTTGTATTAGTTTTCATTTTCCACGAAGACATTCTCTTACTAGGATGTTTGTCTCTTTGTACAAGAATACTTATTCAAGCTAATACAAAGATATTCCTTTAAAAGTGCAAAACTATATGTTTTTCTTTTACTTTCCCGTTTTGTTTACAAAAATGTCCCGTGATTATTTTTTGAACATATGCATTTGAACGTAATTACTGTTTATAAATGAATGCGTAAAAAAGGAAAACTGAACATAAAGACAATTACTAATGGCTTTAAGAAACAAGATAATATTTATAGGCCGTTCCATAAAATCCCCGCAGGTACCTTGTCCAGCAAGAGCAGAAGCAAGGACATCCTGCTACAGGATCACTTTCGTATCTCCAAGTTTGCAGCCTAATGGTATCAGAGTGCTCTCATATCCCCGACAGAGCAAAGTTTCCAATTATCGCTCCAAGGATTCCCCAATAAAAGTCGCCCAGCTTCTCAGGATTCCCCAGCAGGATTTCACCAAGTCCACAAAGCAATGCACGGCGTTTTCCTTACCCAACAGAGTTTATTTCTCTAATAATGGAGGCCCATCTATTAAACACTTCAAATTCAAATATGAATACTTACACTCCTCATTCCCAGCAGCAGCCAGGGGTTTATTTTCCCCAGTCCAACAACACTGCAGCAGAACAACTAATATGTTCATACATTGCATTCATACATCATAGCATCAACAACACAAATGCATATATCGCAATCTCATTTATTTTGAGAAACATCGTTACGCCATGTATTGTACCCCAAAATTTTCCCTCTCATTTTATCAAGATTCTCCTCACAAGACTTCTTGAACTCAAGACCAGATTAGGGTTTGCTCAGCTCAAGACATCTCCTTGCACTGTTGACCTGAAATTAGGGTTTGAGTTTGCACAGGGATTTTTGGACTTCCAATACCTCATGTGACTTTCATACTTCATGTTGGACCCCTAAGATTGCTCATACCAAGTTTCAAGCCTTGAATTAATTTTTGCCCAGTCAATTGGACAGTTGACCTAAAAATCAGCTGTATTGGGGAAAAAGTCAATTGTGGCCAATTTACAGTCAAACCTCATAATTTTTAATCCACATAAACATTATAAACTCATATGAACCATTTGATCAAGTTTGGACCACAACTCCTCAAGAAATTTGATCAGATCATCAAAAGGGCAAAATGGTCAAAATTAGGGTTTTGACTGTAGAAGGGCAATTTCTGATTTTTCACCTAGCCAATGGAAAATTGGGTTCAAGCATGATTTCAAGGACTCAATGGCATCATCTTGACATAATCACATAGTTCAAAAGATCTCAAATTCATTGGATTCACAGATGAATTTTCCAGTCAACTAATCAAAAATCAATTGTACACTGAAAAGTCAAACTTTGACTTTTTGGTCAAAATCAAGTGCCAAGGGTCATTTTTCATCAAGATATGTCAAAATATGAAACTTGTTCGCCAAGAAACTTAAATTTGAAAATTAGGATTTAAGTTTGAAAATTTTCATAACTTAGAAATTTTCTAAGTTATGAAATATTCTTATTTTTCCCCAACTTTTCCCAACTCTTTCACCATGATGCAACTGGATTCAAAGAAAACTTCCAACATGAAAGTTGTAATCCTACACAAAATCTACAACTTTGATTCACAAAGTTTTCCCAAAAGATGCTTGGATCTCAAGTTAAGATTTTGTGAATAGGGGTCCATGAAACTTTTAACTTAGTGAAATTTTGCCCTAGTTTAGGCAGATTTTTGACCTAACTTCATGACAACTTTTCACCTAGTTCCAAGTGGAATCTCAAAATGCATTTCAAATATGGATTTTATAGCATGTTACAAGATTTCCAAAATGTCCAAGAACTCTCCAAGATCATTTATGGTTAGGGAGAATCGAAGAAAAGAAAATGGCCATTTCTCACTTTTGTCCATGGCATTTTTCACATTGTTACAAGTTGCAAATCTGTCCTAAGCATGCTTGTACTTGTTTTACAGGACTTAATCCTTTCCACACTCCTTAATTTAATGCAAATACATTGGACAATGGCTTTGTTCTGAGCTTTGGAGCATTGTACATTGATTTATTCCAAAAATGGCATAAAGGTTACAATGCTACTTTGATAAAGCATACTTTTAGCAATTTTGTTTATCTTGAGCATTGAACCTGATCTTTGGTTGTAAACAAGATCCATGAACATTAGGAAAAGTGTACCAACCCTCTACATCCCACGAGCTAGCAAGTACAGTCTTTTCCTTTGTCACTTCAACTTTTGCTTCAAAAGCAAGGAAGCTTGCAAAAGTCCACACAACTCTTCCATCTGATAAAAACAAGTCTTGGCATTATTTCAAACAAGCTCAGCATATTGTAACAAGCCAATACACGAGCTCATAGCATTGCAAACACCCTAAAACACCAAAATCACCATTTCTGCACAAAACAGGGCAACCTCTGTAGATCACTAGCCAATACAAATTTCACTTGTGCGTTTTTTGTTTCAAGGCTTCAAAAACATTCCATACATCACACCTAAGCTATCCAGACCTTTCTCAAGCAACTGTAACCTCTGTTTCAAGAATCATCATTTTCATTTTGAAGCTTTGCAGGTTGACTTCTACAGGGAGATTTAGGCAATTTCAAAGCAAGCTGAGCATTGGGAAAGGTTGAGGGAACTTCAAGCAAGCTCAAAAGAACTTCAGGCCTCACTCAAAGTTGCTACATTGCCATAACCAAACTCAACTAAACAAGGTAATTTTCAAAGTTCTATCTCCTTATTTAGGCATCATTAGGCTTAGGTTTGTGAAACAAAAATGTAGTCTTTAATGTGCTCGAGCTGTACATATTCGTAGATTTCATTTATATTAACAGAGCTAGGAGTATTTGATTGTTGAAGTTGCTGAAAAAACTAGGTTAGAATTTAGGGCCACTAAAATTCTCTCTGGTTTTTGAGAGTTAGGTCAAGTTTTTTATATCATTAGAATCGTGAGTTAAAATGCTACAAGTTTCATGTTGTGAGTTTTTGATTTCATGCAAAGAATAGTAAGAACATGATTCAAGCACAGAACGCGCATTTTGGACGAAGGCAGAGGTCAGGGATGAAGTATGTATGGGCCTGGCGCGCTTGGGCCTGCTTCTTTTGGCACCCCCCTTTTACTTTTTGCACCCCCTTGGCCCATTTTCTATATTTTTGTATATTTTTCATTTCTTTTATATTTTCTGACTTTATTTATTTTTTCTAAACATTGAAAAATCCCAAAAAATATTTTCTTTATTTTTTGCATTTTATCATATTTTTTATTTTATTTTTTGCATAATAAATAAATTATTAGGTTAATATATTTTTATTTTCTTAAATAAACTTATAAATAATATAAAAATATTATATATTTTTATTTTTATTATTTATACACTTAAAATAATATTTTCATACAATATTCATTTTTTTAACATTTTGTATATATTGTTATTATTTTTTCTTAAAACAAAAAATGAACAAATAATTAATATAAAGCATATTTTCCTTTAAAACAAAAATTAGGGTTTTCACCCTTTCAAAAATAATCATTTTATTTTTTAGACATAAATAAATTTATTTTACATACATAAAATAAATACAAAAACATTTGTGCATATTTACATTTTATTGTACATTTAAATACTTGTCTATTTATTTATTTGTACAAATAAATTCAATTGGGTTGTAATAGTAAATTAGGGTTTTTATTTTGTGCAAATATCCCGCATTCAAACTTGTACCCCCCTTCCCATAATATTGTTGTAATAGTTTAGATTTTTATTGCTTTCATATACCATGATAGTAAATTAGAGTTTTGTATGCAAAGACCAAAAATCAAAACAAATAGCTTGACCTAATACAAGACAAAAATGCATGAAAAATGACAACGCAATGCACACAAGCACCCCTAGGGTTTCACCCACTTTGTTGCCTTAAAACATGGCTATGGTATGCATGCTAGGTATCTTGGCAAAATCAAACAAAACAAAAAGATCATAGTCCCTCGACGACGCCATCTTGGTTGCATAAACAAAAATGATCTTAGTCCCTAAAACTTGCTAAGATACTTCGCACCATTGCTATCATGATCATACGATGACCCACGTCTGTCCTGTTTAACATCCAAAGATAGGGTTGTTTACCAAATACAATGGTAAAACAACAATGTCAAAGGAATAAAAATGTGTAGTAAAGACTTTTGAGTAGGTAGATAAGCTCCTAGTTACTTGATCAATTTGCAAACCATCCTTGCTATTTTCAAAAACACACACAATTTCAAAACATTTCCAAACAAACTTTCAAACATTGAAACATTTTTCAAAAGACATATATCTTTGTATACATTCTTACGAACGAGAATCATTACAAAGATTTCCAAAATGATGGCCTCTTTTCAAAATACTTTCAAAACCACACAAAGCACCATTTCAAACAATTGGAAAAGCAAAGCAAGTGATCTAAACAAGTAACTAAGAGCCCATGGAAAACTATGGATGAAAAGGGTGCTAGCACATTCCCTTTTCATAATCTACCCCCCGAACTCAAGAAAACATCTCAAAGGTCTTTCCTGTGCTTTTTGACCTTTCCTTTGGATAAAATAAAAAGTCGGTGGCGACTCTTGCTAAACCGAAACATTTGAGAACACAAACGCAAAACCTCAAGTCAGTTCTCCCACCGTATCACAGAACTGGCGACTCTACTTGGGATATTTATAAAAGTGGGGTTACCTTAGGGTTTAGATCACCTTTACATGCTTATCTTGCTTGAATTGTATGCTTTACACTTTGGTTCTATTGTTTGGGCTTGAATCCTCTACCCGGATTTTGGAAACATTCATAGGTAAATAGCAATACGTTGTGGAAACTGTGCGGGGTATACCGACACGGTCTAAGAAATAGCTATGTTATTGAGACATATTTGTGGGTACCGGTAGCCTTTAAGCCAATCAAAGAGAATACGGGGCCGTTGAGTGATGTCATGAAGCACTAACGAACTTTTAGAACCTTTACTTGACCATCTTGGCCTTTTAGGATGTAGTGAGATGACCGGCTTTGGTGCAGTCCGAAGTTGGTAGATACTCGATACTACACTCATTGAGGGTTGTTTTCTTGGAATATTTCGGTCGCCAGTAAAGTGGATAAACTGAAACAATGAACACAGAAAACAATCTAGTGATATTGAGCTCCTTAGAACCCGGTTACTATTTACTAGGACAGGTTGAGCCAACTAAACTTCAAGAGGGTACTTACCTATGAAACCCCATGCAAGCCTAAACTAGGAACTTGTGTGACTTGCTTGTACATATATATACTTGTGCATAACATCATGGACATCATGAAGCATCATATGCATCCACTAACCATTTCAAGGATTTTTTATCTTCATCTTTGTTCCTGTTTTGTAGGTTATGGAATCACTCCGCAGGAAAACAATCCAAGTCAACCTTGTGAGAATTCATCCTCAACTCAAGGAGCTTGCTTCCAAGATTCTAGAGTACTCTCCATTCACTGAAAGACATGGTCGACTTCTCAACTTGGTTAACTCCAACACAGAGGAAGACATGGTGAAAGTTCTCTTCCGGTTCTTTGACCCCCTACACCACTGCTTCACATTTCCTGATTACCAGTTGGTGCCTACTTTGGAGGAATTTTCTCAACTCCTAAGGATTCCTATTCTCCATCAACTACCTTTCAACGGTACAGAAAGAGATCCAAAGCCTGAAGATGTTGCTCAAGCCTTGCATTTGCAACTATCAGATGTCATAGGTCATTGGGAAACCAGAAGTGGTGTCAAGGGTTTCTTGGTAAAGTTCCTGTTTGAGAAAGCTCAAGAATGCTGGAATTCTCTAGACCTGTAAGCTTTTGAGGAGATTGTAGCTCTTATCATTTATGGGTTGGTCTTGTTCCCAAACCCTGATCAGCTTATAGATGTGAATGCTGTCAAGATTTTCATGTCTCGGAATCCTGTGCCTACTTTACTTGGGGACATCTTACACTCTTTTCACACTCGAACAATGAGGAAAAGAGGTGTTCTCATGTGTTGCACTCCTCTACTGGCAAGATGGATTATTTCTCATCTTCCCCAATCAGTCTTGAGGAATGAGCAAGGTTTGAGGTGGTCACAACGATTGATGACTCTTACACATTCAGATGTTCATTGGTGTTCTCGATCTAGAGAAAATGTTATCATCATTGATAGTTGTGGGGAATTCCCTAATGTCCCTCTACTTGGCATTAGGGGAGGCATCACCTACAACCCCTGCTTGGCTCTGAGACAGTTTGGGTATGCCCGAAGGGATGGCCCACATGACATGTTGATTCCAGACTTGGTTTTTGACTTCGACAACGACGATCAAGGACTTCGACAAAGGTTTATCCGAGCTTGGAAGATGACAAACAAGGTAGACAGTAAGACCTTGGGACATAAGAATTCCATCCCACTTGAGCCTTACCTCAAGTGGGTACGAACCTGCGCCCAAAGTCTTATGATGCCTTACCCCTCTGTTCTCCCAGTGATTATAGAGCCTGTTAAGGAAGGAGAGGTTCCATACACCCTCCTACATCCTGACATGCCAACATCACTTGAAGATCTGCAAAGGAGTTGGATACAACTCAAGGGAGAACGCGACACTTTCGAAGCCCAATTCTACGCCAGTGAGAAGAAGGTTTTGGAACTTACTCGTCAACTTCATGAAGAGCAGACTCTCAACACATACATTGCACCAAAGAGGATGCGCAACGTCTTTTTACATTAGAATTTTGTATTATTTTTCCCATGGGGCATTGATGTACTAACAAATTCTATCTTATTAATATGACGTGTGTTCTTTTTTGTTTAAAACAAATTTGAATTTCTGAATCCTTGAATGCATTACATGAATACATATCATTCATCATATGCATAAACAGGTCTTCACACCAAGTTTCCTCATCTCTCTGCTGTTTATTTCAGTAAGATGGATATTGAACAAACGGTCAAAGACTTACAAGCTCGGAATTCACAATTCCAACAGCTACTCTTGACCTTGGCCAAGGGGCAGGAGGAGCTCAAAACTTTGCTAGAAAAGGAAAAAGAGAAAAAGAAGAAGAAGAGAGTTGGTGTGGCTACTTTAGGAAGAAGATTTGAAGGTTAAGCCAAAAGGGTCCTAGATTTTCCATCAACCTCTGAGGAAGGGGAGAGAAAGGGTAAAGAGACTGCAATGCCTTCTGATTCTGAAGCTGAAGAAGAGGAAGATGAAGATTACTCAGAACAACAATACCCTCCTGCAGATGACAAATACAAAAATCTGGAAGAGCGTCTAGCTGCCATGGAGGTACAGAGAGTGCCTGGGCTGAACTTTGAAGAGTTGGGGTTGGTATCTGGAATAGTTATCCCTCTGAAGTTTAAAGTGCCACTGTTTTCCAAGTACGATGGGGTGTATTGTCCCAAGATGCACCTATGATCTTATGTCAGGAAAATTCAACCACATTCTTCTGACAAGGACATGTGGGTCCACTTTTTCCAGGACAGTTTGTCGGGGACGCAGTTGGATTGGTTCTACCAGCTAGAGAGGTCTGACGTGCATAATTGGGAAGATTTGGCAGCTGCTTTCTATAAGCAGTATCAATATAATGTGGACTTAGCACCAACCTGTACTCAATAACAGAGTATGGGCATGGTCTCCAATGAAGGCTTCAAGGAGTATGCCCAGAAATAGAGAGACTTGGCAGGACGAGTACAACCACCACTATCTGAGAGGGAGCTAGTAGACATGTTCTTAGGAACTCTGTCAGGGCCTTTCTTTAATCACTTGATTGGAAGTTCCTCTGTGGGGTTCACTGAGTTGATTCTAACTGGTGAGAGAGTTGAAGCCGGAATCAAAGGCGGGAAAATTCAAAAATATGCATCTGCTTCCGCTGCCATCAAAAAGCCTTTTCCAGAAAAGAAAGAAGTATCAGCTGTCTACTCCCAAAGAGGTCAGGGAAGAGTTGAGCGCCGACCAGCGGTGGGGGCTGTAATGATTCAAAAGTCTGCAGTTGATTAGCCCAGAAACAATCAACCGAGAACCAACCAACAAAGGGTGGAAAGACCTGTTAGGCAATTCACCAAGATAAACATGACTCCTGCTCAAGTCTTACCCCATCTCTTGAATTTAAACCTTGCAACCTTGAAAGAGGCCCCGAAGAATCCGAATACTACTTCTCCGTTCTACCATTCGAATGCCAAGTGTGATTATCACTCAGATAGCCTAGGGCACGACACCAATAATTGTTGGGCCCTCAAGAATAAAATTCAGGATTTGATAGATGCTAAGGAAGTGGAATTCGACGCCCCTGAAAAGCCGAATGTAATCTCTGCTCCAATGCCAAGGCATGGCCACAATGCTCATGCTGTTGAAGAAGATCTTTTTGTTGCTACTGTTGATGATTTAATAACTCCGCTACTGATAATCAAGTTGAATTTGCTGAAGGCTGGGATTTTCCCAGGTTGTGAAAAAGATTGTTGCCTTTGTTCATCCTTACCAACCGATTGTCCATTGTTGAAGTTAGGCATCCAACGCCTAATGGATAACCAAGAAATCCTTTTTGAGAAGACTCCTGTTACACCGACTCCTGTCAATGATATTTCAATAATTACCATATCCGCCAATCTTTCCAAGGTCTCTAAAAGACCTGTTAAGATTACATCTGCTCTAAAGACTGCACCTTTGAAGATAACCATGCTTGGGCCCGTCCCATACAAGTCCGACAAATTAATACCGTGGAACTATGATGGAGAAATCTACTACCACGGTATTAAACAAATTGAATCAACTAAAGAAAATTCTGATGAAGAGACTTCCGACATTAGAAACATTGTCGGAACAAGCAAAATCACCCGCAGTGGGAGAATTTTCTCTCCAGAGATTGCCCCGCCAAAGGAAATCTTTGGACCCTCAGCTGCTCCTAAAGTTACTCCCGTACCGGTCAACATATCTGCGAGAACTCCAGTTATTGAAGAAGTTGTAACTCATGTGGTTGTCCCTTCTGCTGCTACTGATGATAGAGGGAAATGGATCCAAGAAGAGCCTGTCAGGAAGAGGGCTCAGCCATTGGTCATCCCTGAGACTTCTCAAAAAGAAATGGAAGAGATTTTGAAAATAATCAAGAAAAGCGATTATGATGTTATGGAACAACTGGGGCAAACCCCCTCAAAGATCTCTATGTTGGCCCTGCTGCTTTGTTCAGAAGCTCATGCTAAAGCTCTGATCATATTCTTGAAGACGGCCCACGTGCCACAGGAAACCTCCGCGGATCAGTTCCAGGAATTTGTAGCTAGCTTAACAGCTGACAATGGTCTAGGATTCTTCGATGCTGATTTAACATCTAAAGGGAGAAAACATAATGAAGCTTTGCATGTCTCGGTGGAATACAGAGGGACTACTCTAGCACACGTACTGGTAGACACTGGTTCATCGTTAAACGTCTTGCCAAAGAAAGCCTTGGATATACTGGATTATGAAGGTTTAACTTTGAAGCCCAGCAATATAATTGCCAGAGCCTTTGATGGTTCTAAAAGGATGGTCCACGAGGAGGTGGACATCCCGATTAAAGTAGGAACTGAAACCTTCAACTATACATTCTATGTGATGGACGTCCGTCCTTCCTATTCTTGCTTGTTGGGAAGACCCTGGATTCATAATGCTGAAGCCGTCACTTCTTCTCTGCATCAAATGCTCAAGTACTCTGTCCAGGGGAAATCATAACTGTTCATGGCGAAGAGGAATACATGATAAGCCATCTAAATTCTTTCCACTATGTAGAATTGGATGGTGAATTCATCGAAACCCCTTTTCAGAATTTTGAGGAGGTAGCTCAGGAGATTGCGGAAACCAAGACAGTGCCTTTTGTACCCATGATTACCAGACCTCCGCCTCGGATGTCGTCCCTTAAAGATGCAAAGGCTGTGATTGAAGAAGGAGGAAGCACACTCTGGGGGAAGCTTCCCGAATTTCCTTTCAAAATAGATAAATTCGGCTTGGGGTTCACTTATTCTACTCAAAAGGCTGTAGGCCGCTCTCGTGTAGGAGGGCCACCAGTGAAGATCACCCATCATGGAGTCAATTCTTTGGAGGATAGTGAAGAGGGGAGCAACTTGGAAGACTGGATTTTTCCTACTGTTGATGGAGGACTGTGCAACTGGGAAGCAAAAGACTTTGTTCTGATTACTTTCATACCGCAGTAATTTATCTTTCAAATATTTCTGTTGATTTGTAATAATTCTCAAACATTTCGTACACTTTTAACCTTGTGCCTTACCCGAGGCACATAGGTCCATTTGTAAGGGTTTGATTTTTCATCTTCATATGCCATTTTAATGAATCATGGACGTTTTCACATATAAACTTTTGTGTTCATTGTCTTTCTTTTTACATTTTATTTGTTTAAAGGTGGCTATCCCTTACACACACCCACACTTACAAATGCAGGTACCCTTCCATTTCGGATTCCATGGGTAACAATTCTGCTATGGCCTTCAGTGACTCTGAAGATCTGGTCTACCATGCCGAATACGAAGGCGACGAAGATTGTGAGGTGCCGGGAGAGTTAGCTAGACTGCTGCAACAGGAAGAAAGGGTTATTCTACCTCATGAGGAGCTGTTAGAGATAATCAACTTGGGTACTAAGAAAGACAGAAAAGAATTTAGAGTGGGTGCCAACCTAGAGCCAAGTGTCAAGGAGCGCTTAATTTAACTGTTACATGAATATGTTGAGATCTTCGCCTGGTCCTATGAAGACATGCCGGGACTTGATACAGATATTGTGGTGCATCGCCTCCCAACAAGAGAAGATTGTCCACCTGTTAAGCAAAAAATTCTCCGTATGAGGCCCGACATGTCAGAAAAGATCAAAGCCGAAGTTATGAAGCAGTTCAACGTTGGATTTCTGGTTGTTACTTCCTATCCACAATGGGTTGCTAACATTGTGCCCGTGCCTAAAAAGGACGGCAAAGTGAGAATGTGTGTGGATTACAAAGACTTAAACAGGGCTAGCCCTAAAGATGACTTTCCACTACCGCACATTGACATCTTGGTTGACAATACAGCTCAGCACAAAGTTTTTTCTTTCATGGACGGATTCTCAGGATATAACCAGATCAAAATGGCCCCTGAGGACATGGAAAAAACTACTTTTGTTACACAATAGGGTACCTTCTGCTATAAAGTGATGCCATTCGGACTGAAGAATGTCGGGGTAACCTATCAGCGCACCATGGTAGCTTTGTTTCATGATATGATACATCATGAGATAGAGGTCTACGTATATGACATGATAGCCCGATCACAGACGGAAGAAGAACACCTCGACCATTTGCAAAAGTTGTTTGTCAGGTTGAAGGAATACAAGCTCAGACTGAACCCTAACAAGTGCACCTTTGGGGTCCAGTCCGGTAAACTCTTGGGTTTCATAGTCAGCAACAAAGTCATCGAGGTTGATCCTGCCAAAGTCAAAGCTATACAAGAAATGTTGGCTCCTCGCACTGAGAAGGAGGTCAGAGGTTTCTTGGGACGCCTAAACTACATTGCTAGGTTCATTTCTCACCTAACATCTACATGTGATCCAATCTTCAAGTTGTTGAAGAAACATCAGGTAGTTAAATGGAATGATGACTGTCAAGTTGCTTTAGATAAAATCAAGGAGTATTTGCTAGAACCTCCTATCTTGATGCCACCCGTCGAAGGAAGACCGCTAATCATGTATCTGACTATTTTGGATAACTCAATGGGGTGCGTACTGGGGCAGCATGACGAGTCTGGCCGAAAAGAGCATGCCATTTATTACCTTAGCAAAAAGTTTACCGACTGTGAAACAAGATATTCACTGCTCGAGAAAACTTGTTGCGCTTTGGTATGGGCTGCTCGCCGACTAAGGCAGTATATGTTGACTCATACCACTCTACTGATATCTAAGATGGATCTGATCAAGTACATCTTCGAAAAGCCTGCTTTGTCTGGAAGGATAGCTAGATGGCAGATGATCCTCATAGAATACGATATACAGTACACGACCCAAAAAGCAATAAAGGGAAGTGTGCTAGCCGACCATTTGGCTCATCAAGATGTTGAAGATTATCAATCCATGAGGTTCGACTTCCCTGACGAAGACATTATGACATTGGAAAACATTGAAGATCTCAGACCGTATGATGGACCTGAACAAGGATCCCGATGGACCCTGTGCTTTGATTGTGCCTCCAATGCACTTGGCAACGGTATCGGCGCAGTACTCATCTCTCCATAAGGTTTCCATACACCTTTTACTGCTAGGCTTTGATTTAACTGCACCAACAACATGGCCGAGTATGAAGCTTGCATCTTTGGACTCAAATCTGCAATAAACCTGGGAATCAAATCTTTGGTTGTGTTTGGAGACTCGGCTTTGGTCATCAGTCAGATCAAAGGAGAGTGGAACACTAAACATCCAAATCTCATCCCTTACAAAGAACATGTCTTGACATTGCTACCTCATTTCGAGCAGATTACCTTCGAGCACTTCCCGCGAGAAGAGAACCAGTTAGAAGATGCTCTAGCTACAATGTCATCCATGTTTAAACTTAACTGGGATAATGAGGCTCCCCAGATCACCATCGAGCGGATGGACAAACCTGCACATTGTCATGAGATTAATACCGAAGAAGTAGTGGACCGACCTTGATTTCACGAAGTCAAGAGGTATCTCGAGGCTCAAGAATACCCTGAAGGAGCTTCAGTCAACGATAAAAAGTTCTTAAGGAAATTCTCTTCCAAGTTCTTCCTGAGAAATGGTATCCTATACAAGCGCAATCATGATTGCATTCTGCTCTGTTGTGTGGACAAGGCTGAAGCTGAACAGATCATGGTCGAACTGCATAATGGTACATTTGGCACCCACTCTAGCGGACATACGATGGCTAAGAAGATCCTACGGGCAGGCTATTACTGGTCTACCATGAAAGCTGACTGCCATCAACATTCCAGGACTTGTCATAAATGTCAGATCTATGCGGACAAGGTACATATACCTCCAGTTCCTCTCAATGTCTTAATAGCTCCTTGGCCATTCACTATGTGGGGAATCGACATGATTGGAGAGATCAAGCCTACAGCATCCAATGGACACCGCTTCATTCTGGTGGCCATTGATTACTTTACCAAATGGGTCGAAGCAGCTTCTTTCGCATCCGTCACAAAGAATGTTGTTACCAGCTTCATCAAGCATAACCTCATTTGCCGGTACGGCATCCCCGAAAGGATCATCACTGACAATGGTACAAACCTTAACAACACTATGATTACCGCCTTGTGCAAACAGTTCCAGATTCAACATCATAATTCATCTCCCTATCGGCCAAAGATGAACGGTGCTGTCAAAGCTGCGAACAAAAATATCAAGAAGATCATACAAAAGATGTCAGTCACCTACAAGGATTGGCATGAGATGTTACCGTTTGCTATCCACGGGTACCATACCACGGCGCGCACATCAACTGGGGCAACACCCTATTCTTTGGTATATGGCATGGAAGCTGTTTTGCCTATCGAAGTTCAGATTCCCTCCTTGAGAATCATGAAGGATGCTGGTTTGAGTGAAGACGATTGGATCCAGACCCGGCTTGATCAACTTAACTTGATTGATGAGAAGAGACTTACTGTTGTTTGCCACGGTCAGACGTATCAAAAACGGATGATCAACGCTTTCAACAAGAAGGTCAGACGACAAGTGTATCAAGTTGGAGATCTTGTGATCAAGCGGATCATCTTGCCGCAAAGTGATCTCAGGGGAAAATGGACTCCTACTTACGAAGTACCATTTGTAATCAAGAATATCTTTTCTGGTGGGGCAATGATCTTAACAACCATGGACGACGATGACTTGCCGCACCCTGTGAATGCAGACATAGTCAAAAGATACTATGCGTAAATGACCCGCTAGGTTGACACACCTAGGCAAAAAAAGGGCATCCCGGTGAATCGAAAACCCGAAAGGGCGGTTCAGGAAAAAGTTAGGGATAAACAAAAAAAATATGTACACCCGGCAAGTTGAAAACCCGAAAGGGAGACTTGGGCAAAAAAGGGTTTCCCGGTGGATCGAAAACCCGAAAGGGCGGTCCAGGCAAAAGTTAGGGAATTAAAGCGTATGACTATGTCTCGTCGGATCACTTTAAAGACAATCTCTTCACAGACAAGCTTTGGGCTTCTGATAAACCCAATCATCTTCGGACGAAGCAACGAATGGACAAGATATTCAGAGTTACGAAGGCTATAGCAGAATGGAAACCCCATGGAATTGTTACACATAGCCATCTTTCTTTGTATAATTTTTTCTCATTTTTTATGACAATGTTCTCTTACTAGGATGTCTGTCTCCTTTGTACAAAATACTTACACAAAGTTAATACAAAGATACTTCAAAGTGCAGAAAACTATTTGTTTTTTCCTCTTACACTTGTGTTTTATTTGAAAACGTCCAATGATTTATTAATGAGCATATGCATTTGAATATAATCACTGTTTACAAATAAATGAAATGAGAAAGAATAATTACTGACAGGTTGAAAGTATAGGAAAACGTCTTTAGGCTATTCCAAGAGAAATCCCCTACAGTACATCATCTAGATCCTTAGCGGAGCTAAAACCTTGAAATATATATCCCCAGCGGAGTTATAATTTCAAACCCTTAATTCCCATCAGAGTTAAGTTTTTAAACTCCCAATCCACAGCGGAGCCCAAACTTTGAACTACAGATCCTCAGCAGAGATGAAACTTTCTTCCCCAACGGAGCTAAATCTTCAACCTTTAAACCCCAGTGGAAATCCTCCAGTTTCCTCTAATTCCCTAGTAGATTGGCATACAACCCAAACTCCTGAACTCCCAAACAGTATAGCTACTCCCCACAGAGTTCCCACTACAGGAAGCCTTCTTCCCCATAGAGTTTTTCACTCCCCAGCAGATTGAAGATTCTCATTCTCATTTCCCCAGTAAAGTCACCAAAGTTTTCGTTACTCCTCAACAGAGTGAAGATTCTTCTTTCTTAGTTCCCCGCAGAAACCATCAGAGTTTCCCCAATTCCACAGCTGAGTAAGGATTCCCATTCGGCCATCCCTAGACATAGTCATCAAAGTTCTCGGGATTCCCCAAGCAGATTTCTCAACACTTGGCATTATTCTCAGAATGGAATGTTTATCATCCTCCAACTTCAAAGACATGAAGGATCCCTATATCCCCAGAGAAGTAAGGATTTTCTCTTAATCCCCGACAGTCTCCAAAGATTTCTCATCCTCAATAATTAAAGGTTTTGAATCTCCAGCAGCAGTCAAGGATTTATTTTCCCCGACAGCAGTCAAGGATTTTGTCATCCCCAACTATCAAGGATTTATTTTCCTCAGAAATACAGCGAATCAGCTTACATGCACATACATTACACTCATACATCATAGACATTGATAAAACACATTTATTGCATCATACATTTCATGCAACATAACTTTGTGTTTCAGCTAACATTTTACCCTTTTCAGGATAAGATTAACAACTATCTTTAACAAATATTCAAAGATTTCAGATACAGTAAAGATACACTCCAGATACGAAAGTCATTCTATTACTCATTCAGAATTCAAAGTCAAGATACAGTACGGATACACTCCAAACACGGAAGTCATTCTGCTATTCATTCAAGTCTCAACTTCAGAAACAGTACAGATACGCCCCAGACACGGTTGCCATTCTGTCACTTATCCTGATGTTCCCCAGCTAAGGGACGCTCCAGACACGGATGCTGTCCTATTGCTATTTTGTCACTCATACACATTCAAGTTCAGATACACTCCAGACACGGAAGTCATTCTGCTACTTATTCATATTTTCAAGTCCAGATACGCTCTAGATACGGAAGTCATTTTGTCACTTATTCTGACTTGTTCCCCAGCCCAGAGACGCTCCAGACACGGATGCTATTCTGTCGCTTATTCAAATTTCAGATTCAGATACAATACAGATACACTCCAGACACAAAAGTCATTCTGCTATTCATTCAGATTCAAGTATAGTTACAGCTCGGATACGCTCCAGACACGGACGCCATTCCATTGCTCATACAAATTCAATCTCCAGATACAGTTCGGATACGTTCCAGACACGGATACCATTTTGATACTTATTCTTCTGATTTTACAACTTACAGTTCAACAAACATTCTTGGATGGCATCTACAAGCCCATCTCTGACAAGATTCTGTCACATCTCCAAATGGCATCTTTAAGCCCATTTCCTTAACTACACTTTGACGAGTGCAAATTTACGGGCACTCTAGTGTCCAATCTTCTTTTACCTTCGAGTCACAAACGGCAAACTCGCCAATCTAACTCTTCAGGTTCAAGAAGATTGAACAGGGGCAGCTATTGTACCCCAAAATTTGCCCTCTCATTTTATCAAGATTCTCCTTACAAGACTTCTTGAACTCAAGACTAGATTAGGGTTTGCTCAGCTCAAGACATCTCCTTGCACTGTTGACCTGAAATTAGGGTTTGAGTTTGCACAGGGATTTTTGGACTTCCAATGCCTCATGTGACTTTCATACTTCATGTTGGACCCCTAAGATTTCTCATACCAAGTTTCAAGCCATGAATCAATTTTTGCCCAATCAATTAGACAGTTGACCTAAAAATCAGCTGTATTTGGGAAAAAGTCAATTGTGGCCAATTTATAGTCAAACCTCATAATTTTTTATCCACATCAACATTATAAACTCATATGAACCATTTGATCAAGTTTGGACCACAACTCCTCAAGAAATTTGATCAGATCATCAAAAGGGCAAAATGTTCAAAATTAGGGTTTTGACTGTAGAATGGCAATTTCTGATTTTTCACCTAGCCAATGGCAAATTGGGTTCAAGCATGATTTCAAGGACTCAATGGAATCATCTTGACCTAATCACATAGTTCAAAAGATCTCAAATGCATTGGATTGACAGATGAATTTTCCAGTCAACTGATCAAAAATCAATTGTACACTGAAAAGTCAAACTTTGACTTTTTGGTCAAAATCAAGTGCCAAGGGTCATTTTTCATCAATATGTGTCAAAACATGAAACTTGTTCGCCAAGAAACTTAAATTTGAAAATTAGGGTTTAAGTTTGAAAAATTTCATAACTTAGAAATTTTCTAAGTTATGAAAATTTCTTATCTTTTCCCAACTTTTTCACCCTGATGCAATTGGATTCAAAGAAAACTTCCAACATGAAAGTTGTAGTCCTCCACAAAATCTACAACTTTGATTCACAAAGTTTTCCCAAAAGATGCTTGGATATAAAGTTATGATTTTGTGAATAGGGGTCCATGAAACTTTTAACTTAGTGAAATTTTGCCCTAGTTTAGGCAGATTTTTTACCTAACTTCATGACAACTTTTCACCTAGTTCCAAGTGGAATCTCAAAATTCATTTCAAAGATGGATTGCATAGCATGTTACAAGTTTTCCAAAATGTCCAAGAACTCTCCAAGATCATTTATGGTTAGGGAGAATCGAAGAAAAGAAAATGGCCATTTCTCAATTTTGTCCATGGCATTTTTCACATTGTTACAAGTTGCAAATTTGTCCTAAGCATGCTTGTACTTGTTTTACAGGACTTAATCCTTTCCACACTCCTTAATTTAATGCAAGTACATTAGACAATGGCTTTGTTCTGAGCTTTGGAGCATTGTACATTGATTTATTCCAAAAATGGCATAAAGGTTACAATGCTACTTTGATAAAGCATACTTTTAGCAATTTTGTTTATCTTGAGCATTGAACCTGATCTTTGGTTATAAACAAGATCCATGAACATAAGGAAAAGTGTACCAACCCTCTACATCCCAAGAGCTAGCAAGTACAGCCTTTGCCTTTGTCACTTCAACTTTTGCTTCAAAAGCAAGGAAGCTTGCAAAAGTCCACACAACTCTTTCATCTGATAAAAACAAGTCTTGGAATTATTTCAAACAAGCTCAGCATATTGTAACAAGCCAATACACAAGCTCATAGCATTGCAAACACCCTAAAACACCAAAAATCACCATTTCTGCCCAAAACAGGGCAACCTCTGCAGATCACTAGCCAAAACAAATTTCACTCGTGCGTTTTTTGTTTCAAGGCTTCAAACACATTCCATACATCACACCTAAGTTATCCAGACCTTTCTCAAGCAACTGTAACCTCTGTTTCAAGAATCACCATTTTCATTTTGAAGCTTTGCAGGTTGACTTCTACAGGGAGATTTAGGCAATTTCAAAGCAAGCTGAGCATTGGGAAAGGTTGAGGGAACTTCAAGCAAGCTCAAAAGAACTTCAGGCCTCACTCAAAGTTGCTACATTGCCATAACCAAACTCAATTGAACAAGGTAATTTTCAAAGTTCTATCTCCTTATTTAGGCATCATTAGGCTTAGGTTTGTGAAACAAAAATGTAGTCTTTAATGTGCTCGAGCTGTACATATTCGTAGATTTCATTTATATTAACAGAGCTAGGAGTATTTGATTGTTGAAGTTGCTGAAAAAACTAGGTTAGAATTTAGGGCCACTAAAATTCTCTCTGGTTTTTGAGAATTAGGTCAAGTTTTTTATATCATTAGAATCGTGAGTTAAAATGCTACAAGTTTCATGTTGTGAGTTTTTGATTTCATGCAAAGAATAGTAAGAACATGATTCAAGCACAGAACGCGCGTTTTGGACGAAGGCAGAGGTCAGGGATGAAGTATGTATGGGTCTGGCGCGCTTGGGCCTGCTTCTTTTGGCACCCCTTTTACTTTTTGCACCCCCTTGGCCCATTTTCTATATTTTTGTATATTTTTCATTTCTTTTATATTTTCTGACTTTATTTATTTTTTCTAAACATTGAAAAATCCCAAAAAATATTTTCTTTATTTTTTGCATTTTATCATATTTTTTATTTTATTTTTTGCATAATAAATAAATTATTAGGTTAATATATTTTTATTTTCTTAAATAAACTTATAAATAATATAAAAATATTATATATTTTTATTTTTATTATTTATACACTTAAAATAATATTTTCATACAATATTCATTTTTTTAACATTTTGTGTATATTGTTATTATTTTTTCTTAAAACAAAAAATGAACAAATAATTAATATAAAGCATATTTTCCTTTAAAACAAAAATTAGGGTTTTCACCCTTTCAAAAATAATCATTTTATTTTTTAGACATAAATAAATTTATTTTACATACATAAAACAAATACAAAAATATTTGTGCATATTTACATTTTATTGTACATTTAAATATTTGTCTATTTATTTATTTGTACAAATAAATTCAATTGGGTTGTAATAGTAAATTAGGGTTTTTATTTTGTGCAAATATCCCGCATTCAAACTTGTACCCCCCTTCCCATAATATTGTCGTAATAGTTTAGATTTTTATTGCTTTCATATACCATGATAGTAAATTAGAGTTTTGTATGCAAAGACCAAAAATCAAAACAAATAGCTTGACCTAATACAAGACAAAAATGCATGAAAAATGACAACGCAATGCACACAAGCACCCCTAGGGTTTCACCCACTTTGTTGTCTTAAAACATGGCTATGGTATGCATGCTAGGTATCTTGGCAAAATCAAACAAAACAAAAAGATCATAGTCCCTCGACGATGCCATCTTGGTTGCCTAAACAAAAATGATCTTAGTCCCTAAAACTTGCTAAGATACTTGACACCATTGCTATCATGATCATACGATGACCCACGCCCGTCCCGTTTAACATCCAAAGATAGGGTTGTTTACCAAATACAATGGTAAAACAACAATGTCAAAGGAATAAAAATGTGTAGGAAAGACTTTTGAGTAGGTATATAAGCTCCTAGTTACTTGATCAATTTGCAAACCATCCTTGCTATTTTAAAAAAAAAAAACACAATTTCAAAACATTTCCAAACAAACTTTCAAACATTGAAACATTTTTAAAAAGACAAACATCTTTGTATACATTTTTATGAACGAGAATCATTATAAAGATTGCCAAAACGATGGCCTCTTTTTAAAATACTTTCAAAACCACACAAATCACCTTTTCAAACAATTGGAAAAGCAAAGCAAGTGATCTAAACAAGTAACTAAGAGCCCATGGAAAACCATGGATGAAAAGGTTACTAGCACCTTCCCTTTTCATAATCTACCCCCCGAACTCAAGAAAACATCTCAAAGGTCTTTCCTGTGCTTTTTGACCTTTCCTTTGGATAAAATAAAAAGTCGGTGGCGACTCTTGCTAAACCGAAACATTTGCGAACACAAACGCAAAACCTCAAGTCAGTTCTCCCACCGTATCACACCATGCATTTGATACATCATGGCATTGCATACAACTAACTCTTTACCTTTTCAGGAAAGATCAATCAACAGAAAATTATCATTAACAAATTTTCGACAAGACAAGACAACTACATGTGAACAAAGCAATTGTAGATCAATTCCCAAAACGGGGATGAGTGACTATCTACATGACGAATACTTCCTTCAGACTTCTGCTGGTTAAATTTAAATTGATCAATGGTTTATCCTGATTCTTTCCCGGTAGACACTTTCTCTGGTTCAGATAGATCGCTCCAAAAATTTATCCTGATTCTTTCCAGTTAAAGATTATTCAAGACTTATGCTGGTTCAGTTTAAATCGATCAATGGTTTATCTTGCTTCCTTCCTAGTAGACACTTTCTTTTGTTCAGATAGATCGCTCCAAAGATTTATCCTGATTCTTTCTAGTTAAAGATTATTCAAGACTTATGTTGGTTCAGTTTAAATCGATCAATGATTTATCCTGATTCCTTCCCAGTAGACACTTTCTCTAGTTCAGATAGATCGCTCCAAAGATTTATCCTGATTCTTTCCAGTTAAAGGTTATTCAAGACCTCTGCTGGTTTAGTTTAAATCGGTCATTGGTTTATCCTGATTCCTTTCCAGTAGACACTTTCTCTGGTTCAGACAGATCGCTCCAAAGATTTATCCTGATTCTTTCCAGTTAAAGATTATTCAAGACTTCTGTTGGTTCAGTTTAAATCAATCAATGGTTTATCCTGATTCCTTCCCAGTAGACACTTTCTCTGGTTCAGATAGATCGCTCCAAAGATTTATCCTGATTCTTTCCAGTTAAAGATTATTCAAGACTTCTGTTGGTTCAGTTTAAATCGATCAATGGTTTATCCTGATTCCTTCCCAGTAGACACTTTATCTGGTTCAGGTAGATCGCTCTAAAGATTTGTCCTGATTCTTTCCAATTAAAGATTATTCAAGACTTCTGCTGGTTCAGTTTAAATCGATCAATGATTTATCCTGATTCCTTCCCAGTAGACATTTTCTCTGGCTCAGATAGATCGTTGCAAAGATTTATCCCGATTCTTTCCAGTTAAAGGTTATTTAAGACTCCTGATGGTTCAGTTTAAACCGGTCATTGGTTTATCCTGATTCCTTCTGGTAGACACTTTCTCTGGTTCAGACAAATCATTCCAAAGATTTATTCTGATTCTTTCCCAGTTGAAGTCAAGCTTAGACTTAGTCTAATTTCTGTTAACAATTACCTTTGGATGGCATCTATAATCCCATCTCCAACAACTATCCATCATTTCTCCAAATGGCATCTTTAAGCCCATTCCCTACACAATCAACCACAACATCATCAAGTGCAAATTTATGGTCACTCTAGTGTTCAATCATCTTCCACCCTCAAGTCACGAATGGCGGACACGCCAATATAACTCATCAGGTTTAAGAAGATTGAACAAGGGCAGCTGTTGTACCCCAAAATTTGCCCTCTCATTTTTCAAGATTCCTCTCATATAGGTGGTTACAAACACCTGTTTAAAGAAATAAAGAAAAATTATTTTTTTAAGATTGCAAGTTGTTACTTCGATTGGTCGAAGGAAAAGGAAAAATGAAGATGTTAATGTGCCCTTCGATTGGGTCTAAGAAGAGTAAGCCAACTTCAATTCTCAGCTTCGATTGGGCACTAGCTACCTTCGAAGCAATCTGCTTCGATTCTCAATTCGATTAGACATTGGCTTCCTTCGGTCTACATGCTTTAAATGGGTAAAAGACTCCCTCCGAGCACTCTTCAATCCACAAGCTCCAATGGGGCAGTGTGCTTGCTTCGATCCAGGCTTCGACCCAGGCAAAAGTTTCCTTCGAAGCAAGCTTACTTCGATTTCAATCTGGCATCTGATTCAAGAACAAATCTCATAGCTTTATCTTCCAAATCTCACTTTTCAGGCTATGTTGTTTCCAAATCTTTACATAATCAGAGGTTTACACATAGAATCAAAGCTTTATCCATTAGGATATTACTATTTTTGGACGAAATGACAAAAAGCTATGTTATCTATTTTCATAAAGATTACTTTAATCACAAAGTCAGCTTCTTGAGCTCCCAAAATTTATTTTCGTATGAGCACAAGCAAAGTCAAAATCAGAAGCAACAGGACCATGCTTGTACTTGTTTTTCACTTATCAAGTCACCTAGCCAAAACAGTACAATAGAAAGATCCTTTGTGTAAAACATCTCAACATTTTCATATAAATATGCAAGTCCATTGCATATCAAAAAGAGGAGGAGGTTTGCAAAAAAAAAAAAAAGAGTCAAAAACAGGAAACTGAAATTCTAATTCCACTCTCAAACACAAAATCATCAAACACTCTTAAACACAAAAATCATCAAGCACTCTTAAACACAAAATTATCAAACACTCTTCAAACTTACTTGCCCTTTCATTTTTTCAAAGAAACTGAAACTTACAACTTGACATGAGTTAGAGGTTTCAACTATCTTCCAAACGAAGCAGGTTTAACTCACTCATCATCTAACCATTAATGGAAGTTACATCAAAGTCCCTTAAAAGTTTCACTCCAAGAGGTAAGTTTTCTTCAAACTTAGAACTCTCCATTCAAGCATTCTTTGAAAATGTAGATATCATACTGCTCATAGTTTTTTATTATCATTGCTTGTACAATTAGTTTTTGTTTTTTGATACTGAACAAAATCTATGCTGACCTTCGACCCCTAGCTTTCGAAATATGTATGCTTCGATTCACATCCAAGTTTTTAGACAGATTTTAATGTTTATGTTTTGTGTTTCTATTTGTGTTTAAGTGTTAGTTTCATTTTGATGTCTTCACTGTTTATTTTGATTGAGAAAATGAGTGGTTAGGAGCCCGACAATCAAAGCATCATGGCCTTCGAAGCTGGGCATTTCGACATCTAGGAACGAATTCATTCTATATTCCATCGAAGTGATCCCATGAATGGATGAAGCAGACTACCCCCAATGGTACAAACAACACACACTAAGGCTTATCATATCGAAGGGTCCTGGGTTCGAAACTCCCAGCCAGACCCTTTTTCACATTTTCTCACTTTGTTTCATTTGCCTGGAACATGTTTGGATCTCCTTCAGTTTGGGCTTCGATTTTCATACTCTGGCCCCCCTGTTTACTAACTAACAAACAGACTCCCTTGGGCCTAAATACAAAAACTATTTTTGAACATAAAAACTGTTTTCTACACAAAAATACCCCAAATTCAACTTTTCTTCCCTCTTGACTCATTTTATTTATTATTTTTTCCTTATTTTTTATTATTGTTATCATTAATATCATTTTTTTAATTAATACAAAAAGACATGAAAACATTCCCCTTTTAAAATTAAATTAGTTTAATTTTCTTTTGTTAATTAATTATTTCTTTTTAGTTTACTAGGATAAAAATCTTTTCAAAACAAAACAAAACAAGTTCTTTCCTTTTGTCCATTTTGCCTTGTACATTTATTCGAATTCAATATGGTTATAATAGATAATTAGGATTTAATTTCTTGCAATCCCCATTTGTAAATTTGTACACCCATCCCCTAATGATGTAATAGCTTAGGACTTATTTTCCGCATTTTTATTGCTTTCATATAAGTTCTAGTAATTAGGATGTGCATGGCAAGATAAAAAATCAATCTTAGATCACTCTAATCCAAGACAAAAATGAATGCAAATATAAACACTTGCACAATTGTACCTCTAGGGTAACCCACACTTGTTGCCTTCGAATAAAATAGTCATGTCCCTCGAATATGGGCGTTTTAGCAAAGACCCTCGATAAAAGATCGTAGTCCCTCGATGACCCTCAATGTTTCCTTCGGTAAACGATCTAGTTCCTAAACGACATTGCTAAAACATCTCATAGGTTGCCTTCTATGACTATACAAACGTCCTGCGCCCGTCCCTTCACATCCAATGACGAGGCTTCTTACCAAATCAATGGTAAGATAGCAACATCTAAAGGAGGAGGAAAAGAACATTATACTTTTTGAGTAGGTAGAATGCTCCTAGTTGCTCGCTTGCTCACAACAAAAACATTTTATACACCAACACTTTCATTTGAAATATTTTCAAAAGTTAAAACACTTTGTACCCGTTCTTATAGAAACGAGAACCATTACAAATACATTTTTCAAAATCACTTTCAAAAACACATTCCACAAGCACCTCTTTGAACTATTTTTGAAACAACACTTTGTACGCGTTCTTATAGAAACGAGAACCATTACAAAGACGTTTTAAAAATACTTTCAAAACCCACACCACAAGCACATTTTCAAACAAAAGCAAATGATCTAGCAAGCAACTAAGAGCCCGTACGTAACTACGGATGGAAATGGTGCTAATACCTTCCTTTTTCATAACCTACCCCCTGAACTCAAGAAATAATCTCGAAAAGTCTTTCCTGTTCTTTTCAACCTTTCCTTATTGGATAAAAGAAAAGTCGATGGCGACTCTTGCTATCCACAACAATTGCGATCAAACGCAAAACCCCCAAGTCAGTTCTCCCACTATATTACACAAGGTAAGTTTGTCCTTTGTGACTTTTGTTATAATATATTATATATCCTGTATACATAAATTGTTACAAAAGTAATTTCATATTTTATCTGGCTTTATATGGATTTTTTTTCTTCTAAATTAGTGCTTTTGGGATTCATCAAATGACAAATAGAAATAGAAAAAAGGTTACATGGTTTCATCCTAATGTAAGTGTGACGTATATTATAATTCTATATTTAGTTTTATGATAAGTATTCACTAATTATGTCATTCGTTTGTTTAGACAAGGCAACAACATAACTCTAATGATTGTGGATACTATGTGATGAAAAATATGTTGGATATTATCTCTATCAATATAACTGATTGTTGGATGCAAGTAATAAAAAAAACTTTACTTTTCTAGTTACTTTGTGTTTTGTAACTTAATGTGAATTTTCAAAGAATAACTCTATATTGTTATTTACGCATTGTAGGTATTTGATGACCCAACAAAATTAACACAAGATGATTTGTATGATTTGCGACCCCGTTGGGAAAAATGTTTCTTTGAGATATATAAAAATTAAGCTTGATCTGGTGAGTTATATAAATGTGTCTATACATATCTGATTTGTGTTTTTTTATTTTGGTGTTGTCTGCTGATGTTAATTGGTATTATTATTTATTGTTAGCAGATGTGATTTTGGTGTTGTCTACTGAAGTTATAACTCGTCTTCTTGTGGATTGCATGTTGGTATTTCAAGTGTGGATATTTTTGTATAATTTCATTGGTTTTGTTGTTGTAGTAATCCACTGTGTGTAAACTGCCTTATAATTTTGTACACTTGTGTGTAACCTAGATTACTACTTTTATAACTCAATTGTTTATTTTGAAGAATATATATGTGAGTCCTAGCTATTTTGTGCAATGAAATTACCCTCCACTGGTTAGAAAAATATGAAATTAGCGACCTAAATATGGTGTGTGTTGTGGTAAAAATATGAAAAAAAGTGACCTAAATGTGGCCTTGTGATGTTGAAAAAATATGAAAAATTAGGTACAAAAAAATAAATTTCGAGAATGCACCTGAATTAGTTAAATATGGCAAATATATTACATCGGGCCTAATGATTAAAACCGATGTAAAAAACAATTTATTACATCGGTCCAACTAAGCAACCGATGTAAAATCTTGCATTTATTATTTTTTTAATTTTTTTTACATCATATCTAATATCAAACTGGTGTAGTAGGTGGATTTTTCGCATCGGGCTTTAGCTCAATGTAAAATGTCTTTGATTTACTATATCGTTTGGATTTACATCAGACTCAGACCCGATGTAAAAAGTACTTTTCGCCCGATGTAAAATGTAGTTCCTGCAGTAGTGTATATTTATGGTCATACAATTATGAACAACGTTTGATCAACAATAAAATACTCGACTTTACTTATAGGGTTCATAGTGGTTTCAGGTCAAAGAATGGTATACACCACTATCATCATGAGAATAACTTATGACACTTGGCATAATATTCTATGTAGCACTCTCATAGCGGGTCAATCCAACCAAAATATAATTCCTAATATTAATACCTATTTTAAGACTTAATAACTCCTTATCTATGACCCATGAGATGTGATCACCAGTCTATCCATATAATAATCTCAATGCTTTAATGTTATCCCACTTCACAATAAAGCTTGACTATAAATACTTTAAGAGTAACATCCTTATGCTTAATTAGATCTTATGATTAAGTCACACTTAATATTTCATTAAACGGACTAGCTATTATAGAGACATTATTATCTTGGAAAAAAAACATAATAAAGAAATGTCTTTTAGTTATTAATAAATAATTCGATATAAGTACCAAAAGTATTGGCCTATAGGGCTTACACCAACGATTTATGCATCTTTTAGTGTTTCATAACACTCTTGGCAGTAAAACTTCTGCATCTTTTAGTAACGATTCATATGTACCCTTTTCAGGTTAAATCCTCAAACATTTTCCACTCTTATCTGGATGGTCATGTGTGCCGACCTACACTAAGGATATGCCACATGCTTTTACATTCGTCCTGCTCAAAGGGAATCAAGAGACTGAGCCATAAAGAGTGTGTCATGACTGCATGGTAGCAAGTGATATAAACTTCCATACGTACATCAACCATTGGAAGACTCGTCCCTTAGAAGGCATTGTTTTTACCCTGAATGGTTGGCTTGCGATTCACGTCTCACGTATTCTCATTTGCCTGAGCGGGTCATGCGACTGTTTTGTTACATGCAGTTTATTCCTAAAGACTATTTTGTGTTTGCTCCACCCACTATGACACATAGGGATATGGATACCATGTTTTATGATTATCTTTATCATTTGGTATTGTATGAGGCAGATAGTACCCTAAATCTTAGCGACTTCAGTGTTGTGCACTGTGATATGGTGGGAGAATTGACTTGAGGTTTTGCGTTTCGTCGCAAATGTCGCGGTTTAGCAAGAGTCGCCACCGACTTTTATTTTATCCAAAAGGAAAGTTAAAAAAGCACAGGAATGACCTTTGAGATGTTTTCTTGAGTTCGGGGGGTAGATTATGAAAAGGGAAGGTGCTAGCACCCTTTTCATCCATGGTTTTCTATGTTCTCTTAGTTACTTGCTTAGATCACTTGCTTTGCTTTTGAAATTGTTTGAAATGGTGCTTGGTGTTTGGTGTGGTTTTGAAAGTATTTTGAAAAGAGACCATCGTTTAGGCAATCTTTGTAATGATTCTCGTTCGTGAGAATGTATACAAAGATGTTTGTCTTTTGAAAAATGTTTCAATGTTTTGTAAGATGTTTGGAAATGTTTTGAAATGTGTGTGTGTTTATTTTTGAAAATAGCAAGGATTGTCTTAAAATGGAGCAAGTAACTTAGAAGCTATCTACCTACTCAAATGTCTTTCTTGTGCATTTTTTATTCCTTTGACATTGTTGACCTACCATTGATTTGATAGACAACCCTATCTTTGGATGTTAAACGGGACGGGCGTGGGTCATCGTATGACCATGATAGCAATGTTGCCAAGTATCTTAGAATTTTTTAGGGACCAAGATCATCTTGTTTTTAGGCAACCTTTGTATAGCGTCATCGAGGGACTATGATCTTATTTTTGTTTAGTTTTTCCAAGATACTTCGCATGCGTAACATGGCCATTTGTTTTAGGCAACCAAGTGGGTGAAACCCTAAGGGTGCTTGTGTGCAATGTGTGTCATTTTTCATGCATTTTGATTTGTCTTGCATTAGGTCTTTTCTATTTGTTTGTTTTTGGTCTTGTCATGCAAACTCTAGTTTACTAAACATGGTATAAACGCGATAAATTGCGTAAATGTAAACTAAGCTATTACAACAATTATTATGGGAGGGGGGATACAAGTTTTTTTAATGGGGATATTGCACAAAATAAACCCTAAAAATACTATTACAACCCAATTGAATATTGTGCGAATTAAATAAATGTACAAATATTTAAAATGCAATAAAAATGTATTTATGTAAAATGTTTTGTATTTGATTTTTGTATGAGAAAAATGAATTAACTAACCCTAGAAAATAAGGAAAAATAGTATTATTATTTTTGAAAGGGGAAACCCTAGTTTTTGATTTAAAAGAAAATAATGTTTTCTATTATTATTTTGTCCATGTTTTGTACAAGAAAATAATAAATAATATTATGTACAAATATTAAAAATTAAAACATGTATGAAAATAAATATTTTATGTATATAAATAACATAATAAAAATGTATAGTATTTTTAAATATATTTACAATTTATTTAAGAAAATAAAGTATATTATCCTAATAAACTATTTTTTATGCCAAAAAATAATTAAAAAAATAAAATAAAAGTGTGGAAATAAATATATTATTTTTGGGTTTTTTAATATTCAGAAAAAATAATCAAAAGTAATAAATATGAAAATATGAAAGAAAAATATAAAAAATATAATAAAATAGTCAGGGGGTGCAAATAGTGGTCAGGGGGTGTGAAAATCAAAAACAACAAACCCAAGGCGCCAAAGGCCCAGACTTCATCCCTATCCTCCAGCTCCTTCACCTTCGCGCGCGTTTGCGTTCAAACCTGTAACTCTCAGATGCTTGCACAAAAACAAAAACTTATAACATGAAACTTGTGGCATTTTATCTCACGATTCCAACCATATAAAATTTGTAATCTAACTCTAAAAGATCAGGGAGAATTTTATCAACCCTAATTCGTGACCTAAAAAATCCAGGAACTTCAAGCTTCAAATTCTCATGGCACAGTAAATATAAATGACAAATATGCATATGTACAGCTTCACCATGTTATAGACTACATCTTTTCTTCACAAATCGTGGCTTGAGGATGCCTAAATAGAGAGATAGAGTTTTGAAAAATACCTCCTTCAGTTGGATTTGGATATGATAATGTGGGGACTTTAAGTGAGGCCTGAGGATCGTGTGAGCTTCCTTGAACTTCCTTCAAGCTATTCCAATGCCTAGCTTGCTTTGTGGATGGCCAGAAGTCTCTGCACAAGTCAAGTTGCAAGCTTCCAAAGTGAAAATGGCAATGGCTGAAACAGGGGTTACAGCAACAATTTAAAGGCTTGGATAGCTTTGATATGATGTGGATAAGATGTTTCAAGTGTCAAGCCACAAAACGCACGAGCAAAAAATGAGTTTGCTATGGTTTTGCAGAAACTGGATGTTTGGGCATAAAAATGGAGTTTTTGTGTTTTGGAGAGTTTCAGATGTTATGCCAGCATATTTTGAGTTGTAACAAGTTTGTATACTTGTATAGAATGATACAAAGTCCACTCTTCCCTTGTTGTACAAGTTCTGACCTCTTTTGCAACTTTTCTTACATTTGAAGAAAAGTGACAAGACAAATGCAACATGCTTGTACTGGATACCTCAAGGGCTAATAAGAGTTGGTATACTTTGCTTAATACCTGTGTGAAATGTTTGTACCAAAGGAACAGGTCCAAGGCTCAAGGTTGATAAAGTTACAAAAGCTCACTTTATGAAAATGGCATTGTAACCTTTATGCTTAAAATGGAAATGTAACTTTGTAAAATGCTTCAAAAGTGAAAATAAAGCCTTTAACCTCTGAGTTTGCATTTAATTATGGAGTTTAGAATGAGTTTAGGACCTGTAATGCAAGGTACAAGCATCATGGATCTGATTTGCAACTTGATACTTTGTAAAAATGGCTTGATCAAAAGTGACAAAATGCCAATTTCTCTTCTTCGATTCTCCCTAACCACAAATGATCTTGGAGACTTATTGGACATTTTGGAAATCTTGCAATGTTCTCTATAATCCATCTTTGAAATGCATTTTGAGATACCTCTTGGAACTATGTGAAAAATGTCCATGAAGTTGGGTCAAAAACCTGCCTAAATTAGGGCAAATTTTCACTAAGTTATTTAGTTCATGGACCTCTATTCACAAATTCATAACTTGAGATCCAAGCATCTTTTGGGAAAAGTTTGTGAAGCAAAGTTGTTGATTTCATGGAGTACTACAACTTTCATGTTGGAAGTTTTCTTTGAATCAAATTGCATCGTGGTGAAAAAGTGTTGGAAAGTTGGGAAAAATAAGAAAATTTCCATACTTAGAAAAATTCTAAGTTATGAAAATTTTCAAATTCAAAACCCTAATTTTCAAAATTGGTTTTCTTGGTGAACAAGTTTCACATTTTGACATATCTTGATGAATTATGACCCTTGGCACTTGATTTTGACCAAAAAGTCAAAGTTTGACTTTCTAGTGTACAAATGACTTTTGATCAGCTGACTAGAAAATTCATCTGTCAATCCAATGAACTTGAGATCTTTTGAACCATGTAATTAGGTCAAGATGATGCTATTGAACCCTTGAAATCATGTTTGAACTCAAATGGTCATTGGCCAAATAAAAAATCAGAAATTGCCCTTTCTCAGTCAAAACCCTAATTTTAACCATTTTGACCTTTTGATGATTTGATCAAATTTCTTGAGGAGTTGTGATCCAAACTTGATAAAATGGTACATAGGAGTCTAAAATGTTGTTGTGGATAAAAATTTATGAAGTTTGACTGTAAATTGGCCATGGTTGACTTTTTCCTCAATACAGCTGATTTTTAGGTCAACTGTCCAATTGACTGATCAAAAATGTGGTTCAAGGCTTGAAACTTAACATGAGCAATCTTAGGGATCCAAGATGGTGTATGAAAGTCACATGAAGCATTGATGGTCCAAAAATACTTATGAAAACTCAAACCCTAATTTTAGGTTATCAGTGCAAGATGAAGTTTCTTGAGCTGATCAAACCCTAATCTTGTCTTGAGTCCAAGAAGTCTTGTGAGAAAAATCTTGATAAATGAAAGGGCAGATTTTGGGGTACAATAGCTGCCCCTGTTCAATCTTCTTGAACCTTAAGAGTTAGATTGGTGAGTTTTGTCGTTCGTGACTCGAAGGTAAAATATGATTAGACACTATAGTGCCCATAAATTTGCACTTGACAAAGTGTAGTTGAGGGAATGGGCTTAAAGATACCATTTAGAGAGGTGATATAATCTTGTTGGAGATGGGATTGTAGATGCCATCCAAGAATGTTTGTTGAATTGTAAGTTGTGAGTCAAGAGAATGAGTATCAGAATGGTGTCCGTATCTGGAACGTATCTGAACTGTATCTGGAGACTGAATCTGTATGAGCAATGGAATAGCATCTGTGTCTGGAGCGTATCCGAGTTGTGTCTGTATTTGAATCTGAATGAGTAACAGAATGACTTATGTGTCTGGAGTGTATCTGTACCGTATCTAGAATTTGAAATCTGAATAAGCGACATAATGGCATCTGTGTCTGGAGCGTATCTGGACTGGAATCTGAATAAGTGACAGAATGACTTCCGTGTCTGGAGTGTATCTGAACTTGAATTTGAATAAGTGACAGAATGACTTCTGTGTCTGGAGTGTATTTGAACTTGAATCTGAATAAGTGACAGAATGACTTCCGTGTCTGGAGTGTATCTGGACTGTATCTTGAAGTTGAGATCCAAATGAGTGACAGAATGGTAATCGTGTCTGGAGCATATTTGAAATGTATCATGACCTTGGAATCTGAATAAGTATCAGAATGGCATCCGTATCTGGAGTGTATCTGGGCTAGAATCTGAATAAGTATCAGAATGGCATCTGTATCTGGAGTGTATCCGTACTGTATCTTGAGTCGATATCTGAATGAGCAATAGAATGGCTACCGGGTCCGGAGCATATCTAAACTGTATCATGAACTTAGGATCTGAATGAGTAACAGAATGACTTCCGTGTCTGGAGTGTATCTGTACTGTATCTGATTGCATATTGTTAATGGTAGCTGTTAATCTTATCCTGAAAGAGGTAAAATGTTAGCTGAAACACAAATTTATGTTGCATGAAATGTATGATGCAATAAATGTGCTTTATCAATGTTTATGATATATAGATGTAATGTATGCGCATGTAAGCTGATTTGCTATATTGCTGAGGAAAATAAATCCTTGACTGCTGCCGGGGAAAATAAATCCTTGACTGCTGAGGATAAGAAATCCTTGGAGACTTCTTTGGGGATATAGGGATTCTTCATGTCTTGAAGTTGGAGTATTGGCAAAAATTCCGTTGTGAGAGTAATGCCAAACACTGCTTGAATAATCTGCTTGGGGAATCCAGAGAATTTTGATGACTTCTACTGGGGAATGAAAATCTTCATTCTGTTGGGGAATCCAGCGAACACTGATGACTTCTGCTGGGAATTAAGAATGAGAATCTTCAATCTGTTGGGGAGAAACAAAAACTCTGTGGGGAAGAAAGTTATCTTGCTGGGGAGTAGTGAAGACTCTGTGAGAAAAACTTATTCATGTTTGGAACAAAGTTCAAGAGTTTTGGTCGTCTGCCACCCTACTGGGGAGTTATCCGAGGTTGGGAAGATACAAAAGTTAATTGTTATCCGGTTGATTTTCGGGCTTTAAGATAGCTTGTTGGGGAAATTGGGGAAATTGGGGAAACTGAAAGGTCTCCACTGGTGATTAATAGTTTGAAGTTTTAGCTCCGCTGGGGATTGGTAGTTGGAAGTTTCAGGTCCGCTGGGGATCTGTAGTCCAAAGTTTTGGCTCCGTTGGGGATCTTAATGACGTACTATAGGGATTGCTCATGGAATAGCCTAAAGAAGTTTTCATATTATTTCAACCTATCAGTAATCGTTCTTTTCCATTTTGTTTATTTGTAAACAGTAATTATGTTCAAATGCATATGTTCATTAATGAATCATTGGACGTTTTTGCAAATAAAACACAAGTGTAAAAAAGAAAAGGATAAATGGTTTTCTGCACTTTAAAGAGGTATCTTTGTATTTACTTTGAATAAGTATTTGTATACAAAGGAGACAGACATCCTAGTAAGAGGATGGTGTCATAAGAAAATTTTATACAAAGAATAGCTATGTGTAAAAAAATCCCATGGGGTTCCCATTCTACTATAGCCTTCGCATCTCTGAATATCTTATCCATTTGTTGCTTCGTCCGAAGATGATTGGATTGATCAGGAGCCCCTGTTTTGTTGGTGAAGAGATTGTCCTCAAAGTGATCCGACGAGACATAGTCATACGCTTTAATTCCCTAACTTTTGCTTGGACCGCCCTTTTGGGTTTTCGATCCACCGGGAACCTTTTTTTACCCAAGTCGCCCTTTCGGGTTTTCAACTTGCCGGGTGTACAGATTTTTTTTATTTTATCCCTAATTTTTGCCCGAACCTTTTTGGTTCGCTGGGATGCCCTTTTTTTGCCTAGGTGTGTCAACCTAGAGGGTCTCTTATGCGTAGTATCTTTTGACTATGTCTGCGTCCGTGGGGTGTGGCAGGTCGTCGCCATCCATGGTGGTTAAGATCATTGCCCCACCAGAAAAGATGTTTTTGATTACAAATGGTCCTTCATAGGTAGGAGTCCATTTGCCCCTGGGATCACTTTGTGGCAAGATGATGCGCTTGATCACTAGATCTCCAACTTGATACACTTGGCGTCTGACTTTCTTATTGAAAGCTTTGATCATCCGTTTTTGATACGTATGACCATGGAAAACAACGGTAAGTCTCTTTTTGTCAATTAAGTTTAACTGATCAAGTCGGGTTTGAATCCAATCTCTTCACTCAAACCTGCATCCTTCATGATTCTCAAAGAGGGGATCTGAACCTCAATAGTGTTGTACCCCAATTTTTGACCTAATATCCCTTTTTTATTTTTGCATTTTTAAGATAAGTCAAGGTCACGAAATACGGTCGGTTTTAACGTCTCACCTTCGAGCTTTGACTATGCGAAGATTGTCAAGTGTTTTGAACATTTTTAGCATATGTATCACTAATTTCAAATCGCATACAAAGGTGTATGTTCATGTTTTCTTTTGTTTCATGTGCAGAGATAGGTCTGAATCAAGAGCATCAGGTGTCGCGCCTCAATTAAAGTTTTGAGTCTCCCAAGCCAGAAGTACGGTTGATTGTGGATTCTCGAAGACTGATTCATCAAGGCACAACTGTTGCACCCTGAATTTCGCCCCTAATATGTTTTAGTCGCACTTTCATATCATATTTTGTTATTTGGTCACAATCATTAGTAAATATCTTCATTCATCACATTTTGCATCATTAGTCGTATTTAAGTTGACCAGAAAAAGTCAGTTTAAATCAAAGTTTGCATCGTCTTTCAGTTGCAACATACCCGACATTTCATTTCATTCATTTTTATCTGTTTACTATTTTCTTGCACTGCTCCAAGTTGTTTATATGTCGATAATAAAATATTTCGGTTTTATAGACAGACTGTTAAAAGCGATTCGACACTATGCGGGAAAGTAGCGAGAAAATATTTCAAGTTTTCACCTTTTACCGATCATTTTATGAATCTGCGCTTCGCGTAGATTATGACGGTATGCTCGCTTTATTTTTTCGGTACAGTTCGAAGTCTCGTTTTTAACCTTAAACGTCTGTTTAGTCTGATATTTTTATTATTATTTTATTTTTGATTTTTGACTTCCTGAATATTTTTTTCTCTTTAATCTTTGTGACATGTAGATTATTTTAATGTGTTCATTTTATTTTTTCGGATAAATTTTCGTCCGTTTTTTATCATTTTCGGTCATTTTGGGTCTTTATTTTTTATTCATAAAATATTTAAAAAAATCATTTTAAATTGAGTTATTTTTTATAATTTCAGGTTTTATTTTATTTTTGTTATTCAGGGGGCTTTTGGTCATAAAAACATTGATTATACTTTGCTTTTTTCCTATTGGTTGTTGTCAATAGTTGCGGATAGATACAGAAATTTGCCAAACGAAATTGCAAATCAGATCATTTTTCTCTCTCTTCATTTTCCTATTTAAAGGGCCCATATTCTCTTTGTAAAAAAAAACAATTAACAACCTTCATCGCCTCACTCATCCAAACACTCCCTCTATTTCCCTTCACCTCAATTTCGCTAACCATCTTCCAAACTCCCTTCATTTTCTTCACGCACACAACAACCCCAAACTCCATCTGTTCGAAACAAACCACCAATTTCCATCACCCTGCTATTTCCTCTTTCAAAATCATATACTCCCTCTGTTAATACCACACCCTTTCTACCGTCACCTCCATCTTCAATTCACCACCACCAATTTCCATCCTCTGTCCACAAACAGAACTCCCTCATTCTCCTTCACCTTGTACACGTACCTCATCTGTTTCTATTCCTCGCTTGCAACTTCCTCTTCTCTTCATCTACTACCCCGTCACCTTCCATCATCAAACAATTACCTTCCACCCCCCTTTCGCACAACCCCCCTTCTCCGTTAACCCTTCAATTCCTCCATCAATCCACCGAACATCTCAACTACACCTCTGCCTAACAGCCTCTTTCACCATTAACTCCCTTCGATCTGTTATCCTCCATTCCAATTTCAGATCTCCGTTGCACCCCTCCTCTCAACCAACCTTCATCTCCACACGCGTGATACTCCCTTCGCCAAATTCCCTTCAACTCAAGACCACTTCTAAGCTTACGCTTATGAGGCCTCACTTGGAAGCAATAAAGGAAGAGATGGATGGGAAGACATTTGATCCTGAGGCTGTTGCCGAAGGTCATAAGCGGATGAAAAAGCTATTCAAAGAATATGGTGTGAGTCCTCTTTCGCCATTGAAGGGACTTTTTATTCAAGGTCCTGTCTTCATTAGTTTTTTTCTTGCGATAAATAACATGTCTAAAAAAATGCCATCATTCAAGCATGGTGGAGCTTTCTGGTTTACCGATCTCACAACTCCCGATGCCTTATACGTTTTTCCAGTTTTGGCTGCATTATCGTTCTTAGTAGTAGTAGAGTGTAATATGCAAGAAGGAATGGAAGGAAATCCTATGGGTGACACAATGAAAAAATTCTCGAGGATTCTTGCTTTTCTGACAGTTCCTTTCACCATGACTTTTCCAAAGGCAATATTTTGTTACTGGATTACATCGAATTTGTTTTCAGTGACGTATGGAATGGCACTTAAAGTTCCTGGTGTAAAGCAAACTTTAGGTATTCCTGATTTACCTGCTGCTCCAAAACACCTCATCTCCGCACAAACATTATCATCAATCTTCCGTCAACAGTAGCAGCTTACGTACGCGAGCGTTATTCCACCAATCCTGCAGCAACTTCAACACCTTTGCTTTGATAATTTCGAAGTTGTCCGGTAACTTCGCGATTCTATTATTGATTGTTTAAACTGTGATGTTATGCTGTTAATTCAATTTTGAGTGATATGTTTTAGGATTGTTTTGTTTTGATTAAATTAGTGTTGTTTATAATTATTGAATTTGTGACTTTAGTTTTAGCTTGCCAATTTGAATGATAACATGATGTTGATTATTAAATGTAATTGGAAACCATGTTGTTTGTTAAATTGAAGCTTGAAGCTTTATGGCATGGCTTTATTTGAATGATAATTTTTTATGGCACTACGATGCTACTTGAGTTTCTAATGGTGGTTTATCATGAGTTTTAATGCTAGACACTAATCTTGTTTGAATTAATTTAAGATGTCGTGTTATTTGAGTAGTGTTCAAGAGATGTCGATGGTTTCACCTTGATTCAAGTGTGTTAATTTGGAGTGAGCTAAACTTGATTGTGGTATTGATTTATTCTCCTTTTGTTACGAAACATGTTTGAATTAGAATTTTGGGACATAATTGTTAATGTATAGTTGCTTCTCGGTTTTTTTTTCCAACTTAATCGATTACGACTTAATTCTAAAATTGGTCCATACTTTGAAGTCAATTTTAATTGCAACATAGGTGCATGCTATTTGTTTTCGGTTTTTAATGAATTGAGACGTGTCTTGAGTTTGTTTTGAGACTTTAAGTTCGTGAAGTTTTTGGTTGCTGCCCGGATTTGGTTCGATTGATTTTAGTTCGCTTTGAGCTCAACTTTACATGTTTTGAATATTGGATTGAATAATAGTTTGAGTTTCTTTGGTGTTAGTTTTGTTTATGAGTTGAAATCAATTTACAAAGTTTGTTGGTTTGATGTTTGTGTTTGTACATAAGTTTAGAATCACTTGGAAATTGATTTTCATGAGCTTTTTTATGCATTATTCGTTGTTGTCCAACTTTTGATAATGCTGATTTTTTGTGTTTACATTGAACAATATCATGAATTCTTGATTTTGATTTGTGTAAATATTCATTTGTTCATATGCATCATACAAGTTCATTTTGATTTTTTATACTTTGTGATTATTAACATAAATTTTAATTATTTCAATTTCCTTCATTTTATTTTTATACTGCTTATGCTACTAACGCATTTGTTACTGTGAAGGTTTCCAAAAAATTCGTTTCAAGTATTAATTCCCGCATAGTACATCAATAATTCCTACACTTCTCCATTTACCTCTTTATTGTATTTCATTATTTTGATTTAATATTTGGTACTGTAAATATATACTTGTACATAATATTTTTTACTGTATATTTTACTCATTTCATTGGTAAATAAATTCCGTCTATGTAAATATTGTTTTCATTGCATTGTGATTTTATTTTTAATTCCAACTAACTTCTGAAAATTGTGCGGATGCACATAAGTTTCCCGTGCTGTTAGATTTTGTCGGTATATCTCTTGTGATGCAGGGATTCTTATCTGACACCGTGAGCTTTATCCACCGCCTTTGCGCTTTATCTGATGCTTGGAGTATTATCTCACATTAGGTTTTTTGATGATGCTGTCGGCTTGTGATTTATTTTCACCTAAGGTTTGATATACTCTTAGCTTATTTATCCGTCTGTGGTTTTAACTCCAAGGGAAAATTTTAAATTTGTTGACTTCACGTCATCAAATACATCTCATCCGATCGTGCGAATACCCTTTTTTTTCATTTTTTTGTTTGTTTACTATTTTTCTAAACTCAAGATAATTTTCCCAAAAGACTCCATTTTCAAACTCACACCTTTTAAATCAAAACTTCGACATTAGGTTATCACATCTTCAAAATCTCGCCAACACCTATTTTTAGCCAAACGAATCATTTTTAATCAAACAAACAATTTTAACCAAAAACAGATATTTCAAAAGGTTCCTGCGGAGTACCGCAGATGCATTGAGTGCTAATACCTTCCCATTGTATAACCAACCCCCGAACTCTTGATCTCTTTCAAAAACGCATTGTATTTTTATTACTTTTAAGTATTATTTTACATTGCATATTTTAGGGTTTTATTTCGCTCTTTTCCCTTTTCCCCTTGGAAATAATAAAGCGCGGTGGCGACTCTTGCTTTGGTGAGTCAAGTTATTTAATAGCTTGATCTCCGATTTTCACCGCTACAGAATTGGCGACTCTGTTGGGGAATGATTGACCTCTTGCTGGTCTATCCCTAAGTGGGTTAAGCCTAATTTGTTTTATCTGTTTTATCATTATTTGATTGTTTGATTATATGTATATATTATGATTATTTGGGTGTTGATAATATTTACAAAGGACAAGTCCTATACCCGGACTAAGTTACACTTAGGAATAGGACGGGCGGTGTAGTCATGTTAACTTTGAGGGAGTAATCCCGAAGAAGGAAGCATGAGATCCCCCACTCAGTGGAAGGCCCTTTTGAATGTAATATTTGTTTACCGAGTAATCGGGAAGACATTATTATTTTCGACCTGGGAGCCAGAGAAGCTGGGAACCGTAGAACCCTAACCCATCTTGGCCTTTTAGGTGTAGCGCGGAGATTATAACGGAGTAATCCGGAAGTAATTGTTACGCGATGCTACGCTCGGATGAGTTTCTCTTGAGAATATTGCTGATTATAGAGTAATCAAGACGTTGGTAATATCCGAAGGAGGAATGTAGACTCCGGGAACTCTTAGAACCTTGTTCTACAGGTGTGATTAAACCGTTAGTACATACCTTGGGGGTGTTCCTTACCTTGACTCCATGCTCGTGACGTTGAACCTTTCGACTTTATTTGTGACCTTGTTTGTGGTTGTTTCATAGCCATGCATTCATGCATCCATAAAACCCTTTTCACTTGACTTTGAAGGAATTTGGAGGTCTTTCTTTGTAAACATCACGAGTTTCGTCAAGCTCAATGGATCTTGGGTGTTGATAGGGCGAAAACCCTAATCCACCAAAATGGATGATTGATCTTGATGATAACTTGATCAATGTTTGGAGCCAATTTAAAATTCATCTTCCATCTTCAAACTTTGATGTTTACAACTTAATATCTTGAGTTCCTTGAAAATCAAATAAAAACTCTCTTTTGCATATCATACATCATTCTACATTTTTCTGTTTCACTTTCAAAGGTCTTTTTCCGAGTCTTATTTTTCCTTTGGTCTCACCAGTACAACACTCTTGCTAAGAGAACAATGGAGAATATCAAGCAAGAGGTTTTTGAACTCCGTAGAGAGATGACTAATTTGAAAGCTAGTGTGGAGCGCTTAACTGGTTTGGTTGAAATTCTGGTTGCCGCCCAAGTCAATCCTTCTAGGAGGGACGAAGCGATGATAAAAGTCTTCACTGAAACTCTAAAATCATTCTCTCATGAGAAGGTGATGGTTAATGCACCTAATGACTTTCCTGACAAGGTGAATGTGGGAGTGCGTCTAGAAGAGGATGTTGGGAAGGGATGTTCATATGAAGATGGTAGCTCAACTAATGGTGTGAAGAAGTTTGATAACAACTTTTCCAAGAAGAGAACCAGAGGAAGAAATAATCATTGTCAGAATCATCATGTTTCTCCTATTCATCAACAGAATCAGCAAGTTCCTAATCAGAGGAAAACCCAGTTTGATCCAATTCCAATTACCTATACAGAGTTGTTCCCTATCCTGATGCAGAGGAATTTGGTTCAGACCTGACCTCCACCGAAGGTTCCTGAGAAGATACATTGGTACTACAAAGTTGATTTGACTTGTACCTTTCATCAAGGTGCTCTTGGGCATGACTTGGAGGGTTGCTTTGCTTTGAAGATTGAGGTTCATAAGTTGGTCAGAAGTGGTATCTTGTCATTCAAGAACATTGGTTTTGAAGTTCAAATCAAGCATGTGCCGAAGAGTAAACACGATTGATGGTCACTTTGAGTTTTGAAGGATGTTTTCGGTAATTCAAGTCCAGATGGAAAGCCTTCCTAGATTATTAACTTATTCATGCTTTTTGTAATTTTTCTTGTTTATCAAAACATTGTTTGCATGTAAGAACTTGTTTGCATCTGAATGATTATCTTAATACAATGGGTATGTTTGTCTTGAAGAAATTCATTCGTTTCACTCATATTTGTTTTCAAATTTTAAATTTCTTTTTTCATTATGATACCAACTTGTTGCCCATTCTCTTGCCTAGGCAGAGATTGAAGGGAGGATGATGATCTAAAGAACACAAAATCTCTGGTTGCATGCTTTTGGATAAAATCTTGCTGATGATGTACAGGCATTGTTTCAAATCCCTAAACACTGGAGATATAAGGAAGATAATCCCTTGCTAACCCCTTTTGAGCCTTTGAAGTAGAAGTTTCTTTTCTATACGAAAAAACCTTGAATTTTAACCTGGGGCAGGGTAGTTTTTAGTTAATCTGACTGAGTGTTCAAAATTCATAAGGAAGATGTTTTTTGAAGAGAAACTACGAGGGTTATCCTTCATGTATAATGAATCTAGAGGATGTGGAACCACAATGTTATCCCTCATTCATCAAGAAACGAGGCAATCACAATCCTCTCAACAAGCAAAGACAAGCTAATGTCACACATTTTGTTCAAAAAGCCAAAAATCAAGAAAAAGAAAAAGCCTGCTAAGTCAAAAACATGAAAACTTACGACTTAGGCAAAAACTAAGGCATCCCGCTGGACTATCAATTCAAAAAATTAGTTCAGGCAAAAGTTAGGGAAAATAAAAATTGCAAAGAAAAGGACTGCAAAGAAAAGTCCTCAGCAAAGAACAAATTGGTGACTACAAACACGAAGCCATGAGGGTGGTTTCTACTCCGAAAGCCTCGTCGTTTCCCTAACCGTCACAAAATCCTTTTGAGAGATGAACACTCATGTTGAATTAACTGAACATAAGGTTGGAGAACATCATGAAGAATGGGTGGGCACCAAATATTTTGAGCCTTAAAATCTTTTTTCTAAAAACCATGAACCAGACCACGTTACAACCTTCAAAAGTCCTAATTGAAGCAAGGTTATTTTGAAAGCATACTTCAATGAGATAGTGTTCCTGACTCCCATGAATGTTCTAAATAGTTATGTTGGTATCATATGTTTTTTCCTATACAAAAAAATGGTGCTTTAACTCGCAAAATTTGTGCGATATCTTTCAAAATCTTCAAGACTTACATAACTGTTGCATTAGAATCTTCATTCTCATTGTAAACTTTTTCTAACTGCAAAACATTTGTTTGATATCAAGGAAGCTCACATAAGCACCAGTGATGAGTTTATTCTTTTAAGGCCTGAAACTATGTTGAGTAATTGGCAGATCACGTCAAGGAAAAATCATGTCCATGGGCATGTCACCTGAAGAACGTAAGCACGAACATGTTGCTTCTCCCAGTTAATGCTTTTCCCAACTTGTTTGCTCGTTTGGGGCAAAAATTCGAAGACTTTGTTGTGCCGACTATAGTCAATGCGGGGCAATCACGTAGAGATTAGATGAATCTCTCTAAGAGTTTGAAGACACCAGAGCATGGTGAATGCCAGGTCTTGTGTAAAATCCTCTTGAGACGATTTCTCCTCATCAACCATATAGCTTGGGGCATTTTAGAAGTGAAGTTATTCGCAAGAATTGTCGTGCAACATGCAGCTTATCAGCAGTAAACTTGGGGCATCCAAAATTAATCCCAGGGGCAATCCAGATTTGTCAAGATATGTTTTCATACATTATCAGAGGGTGGTGTTCCCAGTATCTCCAGCTAAGCAAGACTTCTTTCCAGCTAAAACTTTGTTTGTGTTGTTATCCTTTCAATGGATTGTTTGCAATAGAAGACTAGACTTTGGGTTTTCTACCTGAAAATATCTTCCTCTCCAGAGATATTTAAGCCTTGTAAAAGGACCTTGCTCCAATGATGGCATGTGTTTTATCTCCAGTAATGTTCCTATCCCGTTGAGATTAGCCTAGTGTCGAGCTGTACTATGACGTCTTATCATCTTCAGTCTATCTCCCCTGTCTGTTTTGTCAGCATATACATGACATTCATTTATTCATTCACACTTGCATCATGCATGCACAGTTGTATTTGTTGATGTCATTGAGTTCGTACACCTTGGTTATGTCTATTCAAATAACATATTTGATCTTTCCAAATAGAGTGTCAACTTAAGCATAAAGTGTGCCTTCTTTCTAATTCCCCACTGAGTTAACTCTCGTGGAAGAATCTTGCTTTAGCTTTCCTTTCCCATCTCTGGATAGGATAAATCCCCATTTGAGTTATTTCCTCATTGGGTGGAGTCTTGTTTGACTGTTTTCTCTCCAGTTTATTCCTGGATTGAGCTGTGTCTCTTGTGAACGATACCCTGTGAATATCTCTAGGCTGTGAAACCTAGATGGAAAGTGCATTTATTTTGCAATGTAAATACTTGGTCTCCTCAAGAAGGATTTACTCATGGTTCCCCATTGAAGATGAACTTTATGCCCCAGCAGTGTTATCACAACCTTCTTCTGGAATATCGACATGACAACAAGCGACTGACTCTTTATTTGAGCAGTTTGATTATTTTTGATTTCTCTACGACAAATGGCGGTCTCTTCATGAGCAGTTTGTCCATCCTCGATGAAATTATTGATTCTCACCTCCAGCAATATCTTCATGATGTGTTATTTATATCTTTGAAAGCAACAAGTGGCGGACTCTTCATGAGCAGCTTGTATGCTTTAATATTCTTTGAAGACAGCAAGTGGCGGTCTCTTTATGAGCAGCTTGTGGGTTATTGGTATCTTTGAAAGTAATAAGTGACAGACTCTTCATGAGCAGCTTGTGTACTTTAATACCTTTGAAAAAACAACAAGCGGCGGTCTCTTCATGAGCAACTTGTATTGTTATTGCTACATTTGAAAAAACAACAAGCGGCGGTCTCTTCATGAGCAACTTGTATGTTATTATCACCTTTGAAAACAACAAGCGGCAGTCTCTTCATGAGCAACTTGTGTGTTATTGTTCTCTTGAAAAATAGCAAGTGGCGGTGTAACACCCTCTAAAACCCGCATATAGTTTTCGCAAATATTAAAAATTATAAACTCAGAGTACATGTAATAGTCGAGGAATGCTACAATTCTCTTTTAATAAAATAAATTCCTGTCATGCATAATTTTAGTGGTAACTCATACATGTCTACACAGCGGAATAATTTATTTATTAAAATCAAATGTTATAATATTTTCCAAAATCATCAGGGATTAACACCTGGAAAGTCAACGTCATATCACAACAATTAAAAGAAAATAAACGAGTCTGACTAAAGCAGCTCGACAACCAAACGTTCCCGGAGTTACAACTATCAGAGCATGACCCGGACATACTAAAACGAAACTAAACTAGACACGATAAGCCTTCGCCAAGCACCTGAGCGAAACTCCTCAATCTGAAATATTCAACAGTAAGGGTGAGCTTCTCAAATATACATTTGGTTATACATTCATAACAATCAATTCACGAAATCATAAGCATCACCTAATAATTAGCATATTTCATAGTTTACAAAACCTTTACAATTCATATATCCATGACATATTGCCTTTCATATTTGCAAATATTCATCAAACATCATCAACCATTTATCAATCATATGTGCATACAAACAATCAAATATAGCATTGGAAAAATCATCCATTCATGTTATATTCGAGTAATGCAACACACCCATGCATGTGGTACCACTACACCGCCCCATTAAATCGCGGGTCACGGATAACTCACCGTTCCATTATATCGCGGACACGGCTACCACCTCAACGTTCCATTAAATCGCGGACACGTATATTGGCCACCATGTTAATTCCACACAATGGGAATTAACAAATGCAACATGATATGTAAGTATGTAACACTCAGCATACTATGAACATCGATCAACATATCATGCACATCAACAATATCAAACATAACATGATATGAAATAGCATGTAACCACTCAGCATACCATTTAAACATCAATCATATCAAGTTACGGATAGCATGTAATCACTCAGCATACTATTCAAACATCAACCAATCACGTCAATTATATCATATCTCATGCTCGATAACATAACTAAAAGCATGGCAATAAAAATCCAACGTCAAAACACTGGAATCAAAATTCAGACTCTCATCACAGCAGAGCAACACGGGCACCCGTGTTGCGCAACACGGCCCGTGTTGTGCAGAACGTCCAGAAAAATGCACATTTTAATTTTATCAGTACAGGGGCTCTGACACGGGTACCCGTGTTGTGCAACACGGCCCGTGTCGTGCAACCAGGAGCACACCCCTTCCAACTCAGAGGAGCAACACGGGCACCCGTGTTGTGCAACACGGCCCGTGTTGCTGAGCGCGCACAGGATTTTCCTGAACCTGCAGCAGCTCAGAAAACAGCAGTCCAAACGCGGGGAAACGTCCGCCAAAACGCGCATTTCAGCACCTAACGCCTCGAGTTTGTACAATTCACAACAACACCACAATATCCCAGTTACCAACGATTATCATAATAACCTTAATCGGAAACTAACCGTCCTTTTGGGGAAATCTACTAACACGGAGGTTATCCCTACAACTTCCAAGGTAAATTCACGATCATGATATATACTCTCAATTCCTCATTTGGGACCTAAAACTCTTAACCGATTCGTAAAGAAATTGGGAACCTAACCCTTTTCTAACAAGGTTCAGTCCTACGGTTATCGATCCCTAGAAACATCTAACAATTGGGATTTCCTACGATTACCCGAATCAACCGTTCATAAACCCATAAACAAATATAAATCGAGTATAAACCCCCCTTACCTTATCAAATAGCAGCTTTGAGTTCTTGGGCGATGTTCTTCGTTCTCCGATCTTCAGAGCTCTATTTTCCCAAATTCCAACTTCTGTTCTTACGTGAAAACCAAAAATGAGAAAATGGCCTAAGTCCCAAACATAACTTTATTTCTCTGCACCCCCACTCTTTACTAACCACATCTAAGCCCAATAACATAAAAATCTCAATATTCCTTATTTCTTTTATTTTCCTCAAATACTCCAAAATAAATAATTTCTTTTATTTTATTAATTCTAATAAAATAAATTCCCAAATTTAAATAAATCAAAAATTGAAACTGGGGTGTTACAACTCTCCCCCACTAAAAGAGTTTTCGTCCTCGAAAACATACCTTAGACGAACAGCTCCGGATAAGCCTCTTTCATCTGGCTCTCCAGCTCCCAAGTGATATTTCCATCTGCTGGACCTCCCCAAGCAACCTTCACTAATGCTATCTCTTTACCTCTTAACTGTTTCACTTCCCGATCTTCTATCCTCATAGGCAATGCTTCTACTGTCAGGTTATCTCTTACCTGTACATCATCTATTTGGATTACATGAGATGGGTCTGGAATGTATCTCCTCAACTGAGAAACATGAAAAACATCGTGCAAATTCGCAAGTCTCGGAGGTAAAGCAATGCGATAAGCAACTTCTCCAACTCTTTCCGTAATCTGAAACGGACCAATAAAACGCGGAGTCAACTTCTTAGACTTCAACGCCCGACCGATACCCGTCATCGGAGTGACTCTCATAAACACATGATCTCCAGCACTGAATTCTAAATTCTTTCTCCTCTTATCATGATAACTTTTCTGACGACTCTGAGAAGCTCTCATCTTCTCTTGAATCAATTTGATCTTTTTAGTAGTCTGCTGAACAATCTCTGGCCCAACTACCGAACTCTCTCCAGATTCATACCAACACAAAGGCGTCCTACACCGTCTACCATACAATGCCTCAAACGGAGCCATACCAATACTCAAATGGTAACTATTGTTATAAGTAAACTCAATCAATGGCAAATAGCTATCCCAAGCTCCACCCTGCTCTAAAACACAAGCACGCAATAAATCTTCCAGCGATTGAATCGTCCTCTCCGTCTGTCCATCAGTCTGAGGATGGTAAGCTGAACTCAATCTCAACTTAGTACCCAAAGCCTTCTGCAATCCTTCCCAAAATTTCGAAGTGAACCTCGGATCTCTATCTGACACAATACTAGAAGGAACTCCATGCAAACTCACTATTTTCTCAATATACAACTGTGCCAATCTCTCCATCGAGTAATCCATTCGCACCGGTATAAAATGAGCAGACTTAGTCAATCTATCCACAACGACCCATATTGCTTCACAATTCATAGGAGTCCTCGGCAACCCAGATACAAAATCCATAGAAATACTATCCCACTTCCATTCTGGAATAAACATCGGTTGCATAAATCCAGACGGCTTCTGATGCTCAATCTTCGATTTCTGACAGATTAAACATGCATACACAAATTCAGCTATTTCCTTTTTCATTCCCGGCCACCAAAACAATTTCTTCAAATCATGATACATTTTCGTGGCACCCGGATGAATGCTCATCCCACTGCGATGTCCTTCCTCTAATATACTTTTCTTGATTTCTGCGACATCAGGAACACAAACTCTATCGCCAAATCTCATAACATCATTTTCATCAATCCTAAACTCACCACCTTGACCTTGGTTGATCAATGTCAATTTATCAACTAAATTAACATCAGATTTCTGCCCGATCCTGATCTCTTCTAGAATACCACTAGTAAGTTTCAACATACCCAAACGAACACACTTCGGAGTACTTTCACAAACCAAACTCAAATCTCGGAATTGCTCAATTAAATCCAATTCACGAACCATCATCATAGACATATGCAAGGACTTCCTGCTCAAAGCATCTGCAACTACATTTGCCTTACCAAGATGGTAATTCAAACCAAAATCATAATCCTTGAGGAATTCTAACCACCTTCTTTGCCTCATATTGAGCTCCTTCTGATCGAAAAGATACTTCAAACTCTTATGATCACTATACACTTCAAACCTCGAACCATACAGATAATGTCTCCACAATTTCAAGACAAACACAACTGCTGCCAACTCTAAGTCATGAGTAGGATAGTTCCTTTCATGAACCTTCAACTGTCTCGAAGCATACGCAACTACCTGTTGATTCTGCATTAAAACACCACCTAAACCCAACAGAGATGCATCACAATAAACCACAAAAGATTCCACCGGATTCGGCAAAATCAGAATAGGAGCACTAGTCAATCTCCGCTTCAATTCTTGGAAACCTTTCTCACAATCAGAATCCCAAATAAACGCTTGTCCTTTACGAGTCAACTTCGTCAACGGCAACGCTAACTTTGAGAACCCTTCGATAAACTTTCTGTAATAACCTGCAAGACCAAGAAAACTTCTGATTTCAGAAACAGTCTTCGGCGCTTCCCACTGAGATACTGCTTCTACTTTTGTAGGATCCACTGCAATACCATTCTTAGAAATCACATGTCCAAGAAAACTAACTTCATTCAGCCAGAATTCACATTTGGACAACTTTGCATACAGCTTCCTATCTTTCAACAATTCTAACACAATTCTGAGATGTTCCGCATGCTCTTCGTCATTCTTGGAATAAATCAGAATGTCATCAATAAAAACCACAACAAACTTATCCAGATACGGATGAAAAATCCTGTTCATATATTCCATGAAAACGCCAGGTGCATTAGTAACTCTGAATGGCATAACAGAATATTCATAATGCCCATACCTCGTTCGAAAAGCAGTCTTTTGAATATCTTCCGCTTTCACACGAATCTGATGATATCCCGATCTCAAGTCAATCTTACTGAATACACTGGCTCCAATTAACTGATCCATTAAATCATCAATCCTCGGTAACGGGTACCGATTCTTAATGGTTACCTTGTTCAATTGCCTGTAATCAACACACAGTCTCATAGAACCTTCTTTCTTCTTAACCAACAATACTGGAGCACCCCAAGGCGAAACACTTGGACGAATAAACTTCTTCTCCAGTAAATCTTCCAACTGACTCTTCAATTCAGCCAATTCAGACGCAGACATACGATATGGCGCCATCGACACCGGTCTCGTACCAGGAATTAAATCTATAGAAAATTCCACTTCTCTCTCTGGAGGTAACTCACCGACATCATCAGGAAAGACTTCTGGGAAATCACACACCACTGGCAATTCACCACTCCTGACCTTTCCTGTTGCATCTAACGAAGCAAGTAACATAAACACATTAGCACCATCTTCCATTGCTTCTTGTACCTGCCTAGCAGTCATAGTCAAATTCTCGACGCCAACTGCCTCTGGGAAAATCACCGTCTTAGCAAAGCAGTTCAGATGAACCCGGTTGAATTCCAACCAGTTCATCCCAAGGATAATATCAATTTGTTCAAGCGGTAGGCACACTAAATCCATACCGAAACCTCTACCAAAAATCTCAATAGGACAATTCCTACATACAAGTGAAGTTGTCACTGAACCCGATGCAGGAGTATCAACAACCATGCTACCTCGCATACCAGATATGTCCAGATTCAACCTCTCAGCACAATCCAAAGAAATGAAAGAATGAGTTGCACCAGTATCAATAATTGCAACTAAAGGTGTGCCATGAATAAAACACGTACCTTTTATCAATCGATCCTCTGGAGTAGTCTCAGATCCAGACAAAGCGAACACTTTTCCACCTGACTGATCCTTCCTAGGCTTAGGACACTGCGGACGAATGTGACCTTCTTCGCCACAATTGTAACAAGTGACAGACTTCCCTTTGCAATCAGTAGACAAATGACCAGCCTTTCCACATTTATAGCACTTCTTCTCATCACTCTTGCAATCTCGAATGTGATGACCAGACTCACCACACCTGTAGCATCTGATAGGAGCCTTAGAATCTCCCCCACTAGGCCTTTTCCAACCGCCTGATCTCTGGTTATCTTTACCATATGGCTTGCCACGGTCCATATGTTGCTTTCCCCTCTTGTCAACAGCTCCACGAGAGTGAGACGACCGATTCTTGGTAATATCTTCTTCCAAGATTCTGCTACAATCCACCAGATCAGAAAATCTACGAATACGCTGGTACCTGATTCCCTGCTTAATCTCATCTCGGAGACCATTCTCAAATTTGATACATTTAGAGAATTCTCCAGCCTCATCATTGTTGTAGTGTGCATAATACTTTGCCAGCTCAGTGAACTTAGTAGCATACTCACTAACAGTCAGATTGCCCTGCTTAAGCTCCAAAAATTCAATTTCCTTTCTTCCCCGAACATCTTCAGGGAAGTACCTCCTCAGAAAAGCCCTTCTGAAGTTAGCCCAAGTCAGTGCCTCTCCATCCTGAACCATTTCAGTCCTTGTGGCAACCCACCAGTCGTCGGCTTCTTCTGCCAACATATGCGTACCATATCTGACTTTCAGATCTTCAGCACAATCAATCACACGGAAAATCCTTTCGATTTCCTTCAGCCACTTCTGAGCACCTTCAGGGTCATGTGTACCTTTGAACAACGGAGGATTGTTCCTCTGGAAATTTCCCAATTGCCTATCAGCACCAATCACGCCTCCAGTTGGGTTTCCAGCAAGTACACCAGCTAACATCCCCAAAGCCTCAGCTAGTGCAGCATCATTTCGTCCATTACCTCTTCCAGCCATATTCCTGAGAATTAAAACATACTCCACATCAGAATACAGTATCGACAGTGTTACCTTGCACTAGTCGCATACGAAAAGGAATGACTGACCCAAGACTCTGGTCACAACGACCGACTATGCTCTGATACCACTTATTGTAACACCCTCTAAAACCCGCATATAGTTTTCGCAAATATTAAAAATTATAAACTCAGAGTACATGTAATAGTCGAGGAATGCTACAATTCTCTTTTAATAAAATAAATTCCTGTCATGCATAATTTTAGTGGTAACTCATACATGTCTACACAGCGGAATAATTTATTTATTAAAATCAAATGTTATAATATTTTCCAAAATCATCAGGGATTAACACCTGGAAAGTCAACGTCATATCACAACAATTAAAAGAAAATAAACGAGTCTGACTAAAGCAGCTCGACAACCAAACGTTCCCGGAGTTACAACTATCAGAGCATGACCCGGACATACTAAAACGAAACTAAACTAGACACGATAAGCCTTCGCCAAGCACCTGAGCGAAACTCCTCAATCTGAAATATTCAACAGTAAGGGTGAGCTTCTCAAATATACATTTGGTTATACATTCATAACAATCAATTCACGAAATCATAAGCATCACCTAATAATTAGCATATTTCATAGTTTACAAAACCTTTACAATTCATATATCCATGACATATTGCCTTTCATATTTGCAAATATTCATCAAACATCATCAACCATTTATCAATCATATGTGCATACAAACAATCAAATATAGCATTGGAAAAATCATCCATTCATGTTATATTCGAGTAATGCAACACACCCATGCATGTGGTACCACTACACCGCCCCATTAAATCGCGGGTCACAGATAACTCACCGTTCCATTATATCGCGGACACGGCTACCACCTCAACGTTCCATTAAATCGCGGACACGTATATTGGCCACCATGTTAATTCCACACAATGGGAATTAACAAATGCAACATGATATGTAAGTATGTAACACTCAGCATACTATGAACATCGATCAACATATCATGCACATCAACAATATCAAACATAACATGATATGAAATAGCATGTAACCACTCAGCATACCATTTAAACATCAATCATATCAAGTTACGGATAGCATGTAATCACTCAGCATACTATTCAAACATCAACCAATCACGTCAATTATATCATATCTCATGCTCGATAACATAACTAAAAGCATGGCAATAAAAATCCAACGTCAAAACACTGGAATCAAAATTCAGACTCTCATCACAGCAGAGCAACACGGGCACCCGTGTTGCGCAACACGGCCCGTGTTGTGCAGAACGTCCAGAAAAATGCACATTTTAATTTTATCAGTACAGGGGCTCTGACACGGGTACCCGTGTTGTGCAACACGGCCCGTGTCGTGCAACCAGGAGCACACCCCTTCCAACTCAGAGGAGCAACACGGGCACCCGTGTTGTGCAACACGGCCCGTGTTGCTGAGCGCGCACAGGATTTTCCTGAACCTGCAGCAGCTCAGAAAACAGCAGTCCAAACGCGGGGAAACATCCGCCAAAACGCGCATTTCAGCACCTAACGCCTCGAGTTTGTACAATTCACAACAACACCACAATATCCCAGTTACCAACGATTATCATAATAACCTTAATCGGAAACTAACCGTCCTTTTGGGGAAATCTACTAACACGGAGGTTATCCCTACAACTTCCAAGGTAAATTCACGATCATGATATATACTCTCAATTCCTCATTTGGGACCTAAAACTCTTAACCGATTCGTAAAGAAATTGGGAACCTAACCCTTTTCTAACAAGGTTCAGTCCTACGGTTATCGATCCCTAGAAACATCTAACAATTGGGATTTCCTACGATTACCCGAATCAACCGTTCATAAACCCATAAACAAATATAAATCGAGTATAAACCCCCCTTACCTTATCAAATAGCAGCTTTGAGTTCTTGGGCGATGTTCTTCGTTCTCCGATCTTCAGAGCTCTATTTTCCCAAATTCCAACTTCTGTTCTTACGTGAAAACCAAAAATGAGAAAATGGCCTAAGTCCCAAACATAACTTTATTTCTCTGCACCCCCACTCTTTACTAACCACATCTAAGCCCAATAACATAAAAATCTCAATATTCCTTATTTCTTTTATTTTCCTCAAATACTCCAAAATAAATAATTTCTTTTATTTTATTAATTCTAATAAAATAAATTCCCAAATTTAAATAAATCAAAAATTGAAACTGGGGTGTTACAGGCGGTCTCTTCATGAGCAGCTTGTACAGAAAACGGCAAGTGGCAGTCTCTTCATGGGCAGCTTGTACGGAAAACGACAAATGGCAGTCTCTTCATGGGAAGCTTGTACGTTATTTTTCTTCGAAGACGGCAAGTGGCAGCTTCTTTATTAGCAGCTTTTGGGTTATTGGCAATAAGTGGCAGACTCTTCATGAGCAACTTGTGTGCTTTGATATTCTTTGAAGACAGCAAGTGGCAGCTTCTTTATGAGCAGCTTGTGGGTTTTTGGCAACAAGTGGCGGACTCTTCATGAGCAGCTTGTGTGCTTTAATATTCTTTGAAGACAACAAGTGGCGGTCTCTTCATGAGCAGCTTGTATGTTATTGACACCTTTGAAAGGAAGCAAGTGGCGGCCTCTTTATTTGAGCAGCTTGTGTATCCCCAACAATAATATCTACTCAGCAAATGGCATCCCCTTCGGAAAAGTCCCGTGGGGAAGTTTGTTATTTTATCCTTTTCAAGCGATATCTTGGTTAAAGAAGAAATGTGTTACCGTTCTTGGTAAAATTCAGAAATCAGAGATGTTTATCTCCAGCCACAGTGCTGATGTCAATCACTTTGTTTTCCAGCCACAGTGCTGATGTCAATCATTTTCCAGTCTCAGTACTGATGTCAATCATTTTGTTTTCCAGCCACAGTGCTGATGTAAATCATTTATTTCCCAGCCACAGTACTGATGTCAATCATATGCTTTTCCAGTCACAGTACTGTTGTAAATTATTACCTTTTCCAGTCCCAATACTGATGTAAATCATTCAAGAGTCTCTCATTTGAAGTCTATGACTTTGTTTCCCCAGTGGAGTTACAACCTCTTCCTCTGTGGGATTATTGTATAATGTGCTTGGTTTCTCCAGCATAGTCTGTCTCATATGGCATCATTCCCCATAAAATTCAGATCATTACATTCATATCATATCATAAACATAATCGCGGTATCTTAAGGCCAAAAATTGTGTATTCTATATTTAAGTCCTTTCAATCTCGTCGAAATGAAGATCCCAATCTTCATATCTCCAGATAGAAGAAACTTAAATAGGGGCAGCTGTTGTACCCCAATTTTTGACCTAAGATCCCTTTTTTATTTTTGCATTTTTAAGATAAGTCAAGGTCACGAAATACGGTCGGTTTTAACGTCTCACCTTCGAGCTTTGACTATGCGAAGATTGTCAAGTGTTTTGAACATTTTTAGCATATGTATCACTAATTTCAAATCGCATACAAAGGTGTATGTTCATGTTTTCTTTTGTTTCATGTGCAGAGATAGGTCTGAATCAAGAGCATCAGGTGTCGCGCCTCAATTAAAGTTTTGAGTCTCCCAAGCCAGAAGTACGGTTGATTGTGGATTCTCGAAGACTGATTCATCAAGGCACAACTGTTGCACCCTGAATTTCACCCCTAATATGTTTTAGTCGCACTTTCATATCATATTTTGTTATTTGGTCACAATCATTAGTAAATATCTTCATTCATCACATTTTGCATCATTAGTCGTATTTAAGTTGACCAGAAAAAGTCAGTTTAAATCAAAGTTTGCATCGTCTTTCAGTTGTAACATACCCGACATTTCATTTCATTCATTTTTATCTGTTTACTATTTTCTTGCACTGCTCCAAGTTGTTTATATGTCGATAATAAAATATTTCGGTTTTATAGACAGACTGTTAAAAGCGATTCGACACTATGTGGGAAAGTAGCGAGAAAATATTTCAAGTTTTCACCTTTTACCGATCATTTTATGAATCTGCGCTTCGCGTAGATTATGACGGTATGCTCGCTTTATTTTTTCGGTACAGTTCGAAGTCTCGTTTTTAACCTTAAACGTCTGTTTAGTCTGATATTTTTATTATTATTTTATTTTTGATTTTTGACTTCCTGAATATTTTTTCTCTTTAATCTTTGTGACATGCAGATTATTTTAATGTGTTCATTTTATTTTTCGGATAAATTTTCGTCCGTTTTTTATCATTTTCGGTCATTTTGGGTCTTTATTTTTTATTCATAAAATATTAAAAAAAATCATTTTAAATTGAGTTATTTTTTATAATTTCAGGTTTTATTTTATTTTTGTTATTCAGGGGGCTTTTGGTCATAAAAACATTGATTATACTTTGCTTTTTTCCTATTGGTTGTTGTCAATAGTTGCGGATAGATACAGAAATTTGCCAAACGAAATTGCAAATCAGATCATTTTTCTCTCTCTTCGTTTTCCTATTTAAAGGGCCCATATTCTCTTTGTAAAAAAAAACAATTAACAACCTTCATCGCCTCACTCATCCAAACACTCCCTCTATTTCCCTTCACCTCAATTTCGCTAACCATCTTCCAAACTCCCTTCATTTTCTTCACGCACACAACAACCCCAAACTCCATCTGTTCGAAACAAACCACCAATTTCCATCACCCTGCTATTTCCTCTTTCAAAATCATATACTCCCTCTGTTAATACCACACCCTTTCTACCGTCACCTCCATCTTCAATTCACCACCACCAATTTCCATCCTCTGTCCACAAACAGAACTCCCTCATTCTCCTTCACCTTGTACACGTACCTCATCTGTTTCTATTCCTCGCTTGCAACTTCCTCTTCTCTTCATCTACTACCCCATCACCTTCCATCATCAAACAATTACCTTCCACCCCCCTTTCGCACAACCCCCCTTCTCCGTTAACCCTTCAATTCCTCCATCAATCCACCGAACATCTCAACTACACCTCTGCCTAACAGCCTCTTTCACCATTAACTCCCTTCGATCTGTTATCCTCCATTCCAATTTCAGATCTCCGTTGCACCCCTCCTCTCAACCAACCTTCATCTCCACACGCGTGATACTCCCTTCGCCAAATTCCCTTCAACTCAAGACCACTTCTAAGCTTACGCTTATGAGGCCTCACTTGGAAGCAATAAAGGAAGAGATGGATGGGAAGACATTTGATCCTGAGGCTGTTGCCGAAGGTCATAAGCGGATGAAAAAGCTATTCAAAGAATATGGTGTGAGTCCTCTTTCGCCATTGAAGGGACTTTTTATTCAAGGTCCTGTCTTCATTAGTTTTTTTCTTGCGATAAATAACATGTCTGAAAAAATGCCATCATTCAAGCATGGTGGAGCTTTCTGGTTTACCGATCTCACAACTCCCGATGCCTTATACGTTTTTCCAGTTTTGGCTGCATTATCGTTCTTAGTAGTAGTAGAGTGTAATATGCAAGAAGGAATGGAAGGAAATCCTATGGGTGACACAATGAAAAAATTCTCGAGGATTCTTGCTTTTCTGACAGTTCCTTTCACCATGACTTTTCCAAAGGCAATATTTTGTTACTGGATTACATCGAATTTGTTTTCAGTGACGTATGGAATGGAACTTAAAGTTCCTGGTGTAAAGCAAACTTTAGGTATTCCTGATTTACCTGCTGCTCCAAAACACCTCATCTCCGCACAAACATTATCATCAATCTTCCGTCAACAGTAGCAGCTTACGTACGCGAGCGTTATTCCACCAATCCTGCAGCAACTTCAACACCTTTGCTTTGATAATTTCGAAGTTGTCCGGTAACTCCGCGATTCTATTATTGATTGTTTAAACTGTGATGTTATGCTGTTAATTCAATTTTGAGTGATATGTTTTAGGATTGTTTTGTTTTGATTAAATTAGTGTTGTTTATAATTATTGAATTTGTGACTTTAGTTTTAGCTTGCCAATTTGAATGATAACATGATGTTGATTATTAAATGTAATTGGAAACCATGTTGTTTGTTAAATTGAAGCTTGAAGCTTTATGGCGTGGCTTTATTTGAATGATAATTTTTTATGGCACTACGATGCTACTTGAGTTTCTAATGGTGGTTTATCATGAGTTTTAATGCTAGACACTAATCTTGTTTGAATTAATTTAAGATGTCGTGTTATTTGAGTAGTGTTCAAGAGATGTCGATGGTTTCACCTTGATTCAAGTGTGTTAATTTGGAGTGAGCTAAACTTGATTGTGGTATTGATTTATTCTCCTTTTGTTACGAAACATGTTTGAATTGGAATTTTGGGACATAATTGTTAATGTATAGTTGCTTCTCGGTTTTTTTTCCAACTTAATCGATTACGACTTAATTCTAAAATTGGTCCATACTTTGAAGTCAATTTTAATTGCAACATAGGTGCATGCTATTTGTTTTCGGTTTTTAATGAATTGAGACGTGTCTTGAGTTTGTTTTGAGACTTTAAGTTCGTGAAGTTTTTGGTTGCTGCCCGGATTTGGTTCGATTGATTTTAGTTCGCTTTGAGCTCAACTTTACATGTTTTGAATATTGGATTGAATAATAGTTTGAGTTTCTTTGGTGTTAGTTTTGTTTATGAGTTGAAATCAATTTACAAAGTTTGTTGGTTTGATGTTTGTGTTTGTACATAAGTTTAGAATCACTTGGAAATTGATTTTCATGAGCTTTTTTATGCATTATTCGTTGTTGTCCAACTTTTGATAATGCTGATTTTTTGTGTTTACATTGAACAATATCATGAATTCTTGATTTTGATTTGTGTAAATATTCATTTGTTCATATGGATCATACAAGTTCATTTTGATTTTTTATACTTTGTGATTATTAACATAAATTTTAATTATTTCAATTTCCTTCATTTTATTTTTATACTGCTTATGCTACTAACGCATTTGTTACTGTGAAGGTTTCCAAAAAATTCGTTTCAAGTATTAATTCCCGCATAGTACATCAATAATTCCTACACTTCTCCATTTACCTCTTTATTGTATTTCATTATTTTGATTTAATATTTGGTACTGTAAATATATACTTGTACATAATATTTTTTACTGTATATTTTACTCATTTCATTGGTAAATAAATTCCGTCTATGTAAATATTATTTTCATTGCATTGTGATTTTATTTTTAATTCCAACTAACTTCTAAAAATTGTGCGGATGCACATAAGTTTCCCGTGCTGTTAGATTTTGTCGGTATATCTCTTGTGATGCAGGGATTCTTATCTGACACCGTGAGCTTTATCCACCGCCTTTGCGCTTTATCTGATGCTTGGAGTATTATCTCACATTAGGTTTTTTGATGATGCTGTCGGCTTGTGATTTATTTTCACCTAAGGTTTGATATACTCTTAGCTTATTTATCCGTCTGTGGTTTTAACTCCAAGGGAAAATTTTAAATTTGTTGACTTCACGTCATCAAATACATCTCATCTGATCGTGCGAATACCCTTTTTTTTCATTTTTTTGTTTGTTTACTATTTTGCTAAACTCAAGATAATTTTCCCAAAAGACTCCATTTTCAAACTCACACCTTTTAAATCAAAACTTCGACATTAGGTTATCACATCTTCAAAATCTCGCCAACACCTATTTTTAGCCAAACGAACCATTTTTAATCAAACAAACAATTTTAACCAAAAATAGATATTTCAAAAGGTTCCTGCGGAGTACCGCAGATGCATTGAGTGCTAATACCTTCCCATTGTATAACCAACCCCCAAACTCTCGATCTCTTTCAAAAACGCGTTGTATTTTTATTACTTTTAAGTATTATTTTACATTGCATATTTTAGGGTTTTATTTCGCTTTTTTCCCTTTTCCCCTTGGAAATAATAAAGCGCGGTGGCGACTCTTGCTTTGGTGAGTCAAGTTAATTAATAGCTTGATCTCCTATTTTCACCGCTACAAATAGGTAAAACAGCCTCCATGCCATAAACCAAAGAAAAGGGTGTTACCCCACTTGACGTGCGAGCCGTGGTACGATACCCGTGGAGAGCAAACGGTAGCATCTCCTGCTAGTCCTTGTAGGTGACTGTCATTTTTTGTATGATCTTCTTAATGTTTTTGTTCGCAGCTTCAACTGCACCATTCATCTTTGGCCGATAGGGGATGAATTGTGATGTTGAATTTTGAACTGCTCGCACAAGGAGGTGATCATAGTATTGTTAAGATTTGTACCGTTATCAGTGAGGATCCTTTCGGGGATACCGTACCGGCAAATGAGATTTTGCTTGATGAAGCGGGCAACAACATTCTTAGTAACGGATGTGAAGGAAGCTGCTTCGACCCATTTGGTGAAATAATCAATGGCCACTAAAATGAAGCGGTGTCCATTGGAGGCTGTAGGCTTGATCTCCCCAATCATATCGATTCCCCACATAGCAAAGGGCCAAGGAGATGTTAAGACATTTAGAGGAACCGGGGGCACGTGCACCTTGTCTGCGTAGATTTGGCACTTATGATAAGTTCGGGAGTGTCGATAGCAGTCTGCTTCCATGGTAGACCAATAATAGCCTGCCCGTAGAATCTTCTTTGCCATCGTATGCCCACTAGAGTGAGTGTCAAAGGTACCTTCATGCAGTTCAACCATGATCTTTTCAGCTTCAATCTTGTCCATACAACGGAGCAAAACATAATCATGATTGCGTTTGTACAGGATGCCATTACTCAGGAAAAACTTAGCAGAGAATTTCCTTAGGAACTTTTTGTCATTGACTGAAGCTCCTTCTGGGTATTCTTGAGTCTCGAGATACTTTTTGACTTCGTGAAACCAAGGTTGGTCCACTACTTCTTCAGTATTAATCTCGTGACAATGTGCTGGTTCGTCCATCCGCTCAATGGGGATTTGGGGAGCCTCGTTATCCCAATTAAGTTTAAACATGGATGACATTGTAGCTAGAGCATATGCTAGCTGATTTTCTTCTCACGGGAAGTGCTCAAAAGTAATCTGCTCGAAATGTGGTAGCAATGTCAAAACATATTCTTTGTAAGGGATGAGGTTTGGGTGCTTAGTGTCCCATTCTCCTTTGATCTGACTGATGACCAAATCTGAATCCCCAAACACCACTAAAGATTTGATTCCCAAGTTTATGGCAGCCTTGAGTCCAAAGATGCATGCTTCGTACTCTGCCATGTTGTTCGTGCAGTTGAAGCAAAGTCTGGCTGTGAAAGGAGTATGGCATCGTTCTGGAGATATGAGCACAGCGTCGATACCGTTACCAAGTGTATCGGATGCCCCATCAAAGAACAGGGTCCATCGGGATCCTTGTTCAGGTCCGTCATATGGTTTGATTCCTTCACAGTTGTCTACTGTCATGATGTCTTCGTCAGGGAACTCAAACTTCATGGATTGATAATCTTCTACAGCTTAATGAGCCTGATGATCAGCTAGCACACTGCCCTTTATAGCTTTTTGGGTCGTGTACTGTATGTCATATTCTGTTAGGATCATCTGCCATCTAGCTATCCTTCCGGACAAAGCAGGCTTCTCGAAGATGTATTTTATCGGATCCATCTTAAATATCAGCAAAGTTGTATGAGTCAACATATATTGTCTTAGCCGGCGAGCAGCCCATTCCAAAGCGCATCAAGTTTTCTTGAGCAGTGAATATCTGGTTTCACAGTCGGTAAACTTTTTGCTCAGGTAATAAATGGCATGCTCTTTTCGGCCAGACTCATCATGCTGCCCCAATACACACCCATTTGAGTTCTCTAAGACAGTCAGATACATGATTAGCGGTCTTCCCTCGACTGGCGGCATCAAGACAGGAGGCTCTTGTAAATACTCCTTGATTTTGTCGAAAGCAACTTGACAATCATCATTCCATCTAACTACCTGATCTTTCTTCAGCAGTTTGAAGATTGGCTCACAAGTAGATGTTAGGTGAGAAATTAACCTAGCAATATAGTTTAGGCGTCCCAAGAATCCTCTGACTTCCTTCTCAGTGCGAGGAGCAGGCATTTCTTTTATAGCTTTGACTTTGGCAGGATCAACCTCGATGCCTTTGTTGTTGACGATGAACCCCAAGAGTTTACTGGACCGGACTCCAAAGGTGCACTTGTTCGGGTTTAATCTTAGCTTGTACTCCTTCAACCTGACAAACAGCTTTTGCAAGTGGTCAAGGTGTTCTTCTTCCGTTTGTGATCGGGCTATCATGTCATCTATGCAGACCTCTATCTCATGATGTATCATATCATGAAACAAAGCTACCATGGCGCGTTGATAGGTTGCCCCGACATGCTTCAGTCCAAATGGCATCACTTTGTAGCAGAACGTACCCCACTGCGTGACAAATGTAGTTTTCTCCATGTCCTCAGGTGCCATTTTGATCTGGTTATAGCCTGAGAATCCGTCCATGAAAGAAAATACTTTGTGTTGAGTTGTATTGTCAACCAGGATGTCAATGTGCGGAAGTGGAAAATCATCTTTAGGGCTAGCCTTGTTTAAGTCTCTATAGTCCACGCACATTCTCACTTTGTCGTCCTTTTTAGGCACAGGAACAATGTTAGCAACCCATTGTGGATAGGAAGTAGCAACCAGAAATCCAGCATTGAACTGTTTCATGACTTCTGCTTTGATCTTCTCTGACATGTCATGTCTCATGCGGCAGACCTTTTGTTTCACTGGTGGACAGTCTTCTCTGGTAGGTAGACGGTGTACCACAATGTTTGTATCGAGTCCCGGCATATCTTCGTATGACCAGGAGAAGATCTCAACATAATCATGCAAAAGCTGAATTAGGCGCTCCTTGACACTCGACTCTAGGTTGGCACCCACTCTGAGTTCCTTTATGTCTTCTTTGGTACCCAGATTGATGGTATCCAACAGCTCCTCATGAGGCAGAATCGCTTTTTCCTCTTGTTGTAATAATTTGGCCAATTCCCCTGGCACCTCACAATCTTCCTCACCTCCGTATTCGGCTTGGTAGATCAGATCTTCATAGTCACTGAAGGCTATAGCAGTATCGTTACCCATGGGATCCAGAATGGAAAGGTACATGCATTTGTGAGTATGGGTGTGTGTAAGAGTATAGCCATCTTAAAACAATAAAATGTAAAAGAAAAACAATGAGCACAAAAGGTTTATATATGAAAAAGCGTCCATGATTCATTATATGACATATGAAAATGAAATAAGAACCCTTAAAAATGGACCAATGTGCCTCGGGTAAGGCACAAGGCTGAAAATGTACGAATTGTTTGTTAATATTACAAGTCCAACAAAAATGTAAAATATAAATTAGTGAGATATGAAAGTGATGGGAACAAAGTATTTGGCTTCCCAGTTGCAAAGTCCTCCGCCGACAGTAGGAAATATCCAATCTTCCAGGTTGCCATCTTCTTCACCGTCTTCCACTGCATTAACCCCTTGGTTGGTAATCTTCACAGGTGGCCCTCCAGCACGGGCGCGGCGCACAGCTTTCTGAGCAGTCAAAGTAAACCCCAGGCCAAACTTGTCTGATTTGTAAGGAAAGTCTGGAAGCTACCCCCAGATGGTGCATCTGCCTTCTTCCACTACTGCCCTTGCATCCTTTAGAGATGACATCCGAAGTGGAGGTCTTGTGATTGTAGGAGTTGAGGATACCGCCTTGGTCGCCGCTATTTCCTGAGAGACTTCTTCAAAATGTTGGAAAGGGGTTTCAATGAACTCGCCATCCAATTCCACATATCGAAATGAATTCAGATGACTAATCATGTATTCCTCTTCCCCATGGACAGTTATGATCTTCCTTTGGACGAGGTACTTCAGCATCTGATGCAAAGTAGAGGTAACCGCACCGGCATTGTGAATCCAGGGACGTCCCAACAGACAGGAATAGGAAGGACAGATGTCCATCACATAGAATGTTGAATTGAAGGTCTGAGTTCCCACCTTGATCAGGATGTCCACCTCCCCATGGACCATCCTTTTAGAGCCGTCAAATGCTCCCACCACTATGTTGCTGGGTTTTAGGGTTAAGCCTTCACAATCCAATCTATCAAGGGCTTTCTTTGGTAAGACGTTCAAAGATGAACCAGTGTCTACCAAGACATGGGCTAGGGTCGTTCCTCTGCAATCCACTGAGACATGTAGTGCATCGTTGTGTTTTCTCCCTTTGGGGGTCAGGTCAGCATCAGAGAAACCCAGGCCATTATCAGCTGTCAGACTGGCCACACACTCTTGGAATTGGTCCGTAGACGTCTCTTGCGGCACATGCGTTGTCTTCAGAAATTTTACCAGAGCTTTAGCATGTGCCTCAGAGCACAGCAGCAATGCTAACATATATATTTTGGAGGGGGTCTGCCCCAGTTGTTCAACCACATCATAATTACTCTTCTTAATTATCCTCAGGATTTCTTCCATCTCCTTCTTGGATGTTTCAGGAACAGCTAGTGATTGAGCCTTCGTCAGGACAGGCTCTTCTTGAACATTCTTTCCTTTATTATCAGCAGTGGAAGTAGGGATAGGAATTTTATTGTCTTTGTCGGTAGGTACACTTGCAGGTACAATCACTGGTGCAGAGGTAATCTTTGGAACAGCCACGGGTCCAAAGACTGCCTTTGGAGGGGCAATCTCTGGAGAGAAAATTCTTCCACTACGGGTGATCTTGCTTGTTCCGGAAATGTTACTGATGTCAGAATTATCCTCTTCGGAGCTTTCTTCTTTGGCAGTATGTTCAATCTGTTTGACACCATGGTAGTAGATTTCTCCACCATAATTCCATGGTACCGTTTTATCTGATTTGTAAGGGGTCGGCCCGGGCATTGTAATCTTTAGCGGAGTAGTCATAGGAGCAGATGTAATCCTAACGGGTTTTTTAGGTACCCTGGAAGGATTGGCGTATATGGTTATTATTGAAACTTCTGGAACTGGAACAGGTGAAACAGGAGCTTTCTCAAACAAAATTTCTTGGTTATCAATCAATTGCTGGATACCTTTTTTCAACAGAGGGCAGTCAAATAATGAGGATATGCAAACATGGAAGTCCTTGTCACAACCTGGGAGACACCAGCTTTTAACAAATTCAACTTAATGGTCGGAAGCGGAGTCAACAACTCATCCACACTGGAAACAAATAAATCCTCCTCAACAGCATTGGCATTGTGCCTAGGCATCAGAGTGGAGATAACATTCGGTTTCTCAGGTGCTTCAAATTCAACTTCCTTTGCGTCAATCAGGTCTTGAATTTTGTTCTTCAGAGCCCAACAGTTGTTGGTGTCGTGCCCTGGACTTTCAGAATGGTATGCGCACCTGGCATTCGGATGGTAGTGAGGAGACGCAGTATTGGGATTTTTTGAGGCCTCTTTCAACATGGATAGATTCAAATTCAGAAGATGTGGTAGAACTTGGGCTGAAGTCATGTTTATCTTGGTGAATTGCCTGACTGGCCTTTCCACCCTTTGTTGATTATTTCTCGGCTGATTATTTCTTGGCTGATCATTCCTTGGCTGGTCTGATGCAGGCTTTTGAATCATAACGGCCCCCACTGTTGATCGGCGCTCGGTTCTTCCCTAATTTCTCTATGAGTAGACAGCAGACACTTCCTTCTTTCCAGTGAAGGGCTTTCTCACAGCAACAGAGGTAGACGTGTCTTTCTGAATTTTCCCACTTCTTATACTGGCTTCTATCCTCTCGCCAGTTAGAATCAACTCTGTAAATCCTGCAGAGGAACTTCGAATCAGATGATTAAAGAAAGGACCTGACAGAGTTCCCAGGAACATGTCCACTAACTCTCTTTCAGATAAAGGTGGTTGCACCCTTCCGGCTAAATCCCTCCACTTTTGGGCGTAGTCTTTGAAGCCCTCATTTGATACCATCGCCATACTCTGGAGTTGAGTATGGGTTGGTGCCAAATCGGTATTGTATTGATACTGTTTATAGAAGGCTGCTGCCAAGTCTTCCCAATTGTGCACATCAGTCCTTTCCAACTAGTAGAACCAATCAAGTTGCGTTCTTGATAAACTGTCATGGAAAAAGTGAACCCACAAGTCTTTGTCAGCAGAATGTGGCTGAATCTTCCTGACATAAGATCGAAAGTGCATTTTGGGACAAGACACCCTATCATACTTGGCAAATAAAGGCACCTTAAACTTTGGCGAGATTACAATTCCTAACACCAGTCATAACTCCTCTAAATCTAGACCCGGTACTCTCTGTATTTCCATAGCGGTTAGATGCTCTTCTAAGTGTTTGTATTTGTCATCGGCCGGAGGGTATTGTTGTTCAGAGTAGTCCTCTTCTTCCTCTTCTTCTACTTCAGAATCTGATGGTACTGCCGTTTCTTTTCCTTTTCTTTCCCCTTCATTAGAAGTTGTTGGAAATTCCAAGGTCCTTCTGGCTTGTCCCTGAAACCTTATGCGCATGATTACCACACCAGCTGGCTTCTTCTTCTTTTTCTCTTTCTCTAGCAGAGTCTTGAGCTCCTCTTGCCCTTTGGCTAGGGTCATGAGTAGCTGTTGAAATTGTGAATTTTGAGCTTGCAAGTCTTTAACCGTTTGTTCAAGATCCATATTGCTGAAATAAACAGTAGAAGGATGAGGAAACTTGTTGCAAAGACCTGTTTATGCTTATGATGAATGATATGTATTCATGCAAGGCTTTCAAGGATTCAAAAATTCAAATTTGTTTCAAACAAAAAGGAACACATGTTATATTAATAAAATAGAATTGGAGTACATCAATGCCCCTAGGGCAAAATAATACAGAATTCTAAGATAAAAAGACGTTGCACATCCTCTTTGGTGCAATGTAGGTGTTGAGAGTTTGCTCTTCGTGAAGTAACCGAGTGAGTTCCAAAGCCTTCTTCTCGCTAGCGTAGAATTGGGATTCGAAAGTATTGCGTTCTCCCTTGAGCTGTATCCAACTCCTTTGTAAGTCTTCGAGTGATGTTGGCATGTCAGGATGTAGGATGGTGTATGGAACCTCTCCTTCCTTAACAGGCTCTATAATCACTGGGAGAATGAAGGGATAAGGAATCATAAGACTTTGAGCGCGGGTTCGTACCCACTTGAGGTAAGGCTCAAGAGGGATGGAATTCTTGTGTCCCAAAGTCTTACTATCTACCTTGTTTGGCATCCTCCAAGCTCGGATGAACCTCTGGCGAAGTCCTTGATTATCGTCGTGGAAGTCGAAAACTAAGCCTTGAATCAACATGTCATGTGGGCCATCCCTTCGGGCATAACCAAACTGTCTTAGAGCCAAGCAGGGGTTGTAGGTGATGCCTCCCCTAATGCCAAGTAGAGGTACATTAGGGAATTCCCCACAACGGTCGATAATGATGACATTCTCTTTGGATCAAGAACACCAATGAATATCTGAATGTGTAAGAGTCATCAACCTTTGTGACCACCTCAAACCTTGCTCGTTCTTCAAGACTGATTGGGGAAGACGAGAAATAAACCATCTTTCCAGGAGAGGAGTGTAACACATGAGAACACCTATTTTCCTCATTGTACGAGTGTGAAAAGAGTGTAAGATATCTCCAAGCAATGTAGGCACCGGGTTGCGAGACATGAAGATTTTGACAGCACTCACGTCTATGAGTTGGCCAGGATTAGGGAACAAGACCATCCCATAGATGAGAAGAGCTACAATCTCCTCAAAATCTTGTAGGTCTAGAGAATTCCAACAACTTTGGGTCTTCTCAAACAAGAACTTTGCCAAGAAGCCTTTGACACCACTTCTGGTTTCCCAATGGGTTGTGACATCAGATGAGTGCAAGTGTAGGGCTTGAGCAATCTCTTCTTGCTTTGGATCTCTTTCTGTATCGTTGAAAGGTAGTTGATTGAGAATAGGAATCCTCAAGAGTTGAGAAAATTCCTCCAAAGTGGGCACAAGTTGGTAGTCCGGAAATGTGAAGCAGTGATGCAAAAGATCAAAGAACTGGAAGAGAACCTTCATCATGTCTTCCTCTATGTTGGAAGTGACTAGGTTAAGTAGACGACCATGTCTCTCGGTGAATGGAGAGTTCTCAGGAATCCTTGAAGCTAGCTCCTTGAGTTGTGGAGGAATTCTTACAAGATTGACTTGGATAGTTTTCCTGCGAAGTGAATCCATAATCTACAAAATAGGAACAAAGACGAATCTCCAAAATCCTTGAAATGGTTAGTGGATGCATATGATGCTTCATGATGTCCATGATGTTATGCACAAGTATATATGTACAAGCAAATCACACAAGTTCCTAGTTTAGGCTTGCATGGGGTTTCATAGGTAAGTACCCTCTTGAAGTTTAGTTGGCTCAACCTGTCCTAGAAATAGTAACCGGGTTCTAAGGAGCTCAATATCACTGGATTGTTTCCTTGTTCATTGTTTCAATTCAGCCTCTTTACTGGCGACCGAAATATTCCAAGAAACTAACCCTCAATGAGTGTAGTATCGAGTATCTACCAACTTCAGACTGCACCAAAGCCGGTCATCTCACTACATCCTAAAAGGCCAAGTTGGTCAAGTAAAGGTTCTAGAAGTTCGTTAGTGCTTCATGACATCACTCAGCGGCCCCGTATTCTCTTTGATTGACTCAAAGGCTACTGGTACCCACAAATATGTCACACTAACATAGCTATTGCTTAGACCGTGTCGGTATACCCCGCATAGTTTCCACAATGTATTGCTATTTACCTATAATGTTTCCTAAATCCGGGTGGAGGATTCAAACCCAAACAATAGAACCAAAGTGTAAAGCAAACAAGTCAAACAATTGTAAGCAAATAAAGGTGATCTAAACCCTAAGGTAACCCCACTTTTATAATTAATCCCCAACACAGTCGCCAGTTCTGTGATATGGTGGGAGAGCTGACTTGAGGTTTCGCGTTTCGTCACAAATGTCGCGGTTTAGCAAGAGTCGCCACCGACTTTTATTTTATCCAAAAGGAAAGGTAAAAAAGCACAGGAAAGACCCTTGAGACGTTTTCTTGAGTTTGAGGGGTAGATTATGAAAAGGGAAGGTGCTAGCACCCTTTTCATCCATGGTTTTCCATGGGCTCTTAGTTACTTGCTTAGATCACTTGCTTTAATTTTGAAATTGTTTGAAATGGTGCTTGGTGTGGTTTTGAAAGTATTTTGAAAAGACACCATCGTTTAGGCAATCTTTGTAATGATTCTCGTTCGTGAGAATGTATACAAAGATGTTTGTCTTTTGAAAAATGTTTCAATGTTTTGTAAGATGTTTGGAAATGTTTTGAAATGTGTGTGTGTTTGTTTTTGAAAATAGCAAGGATTGTCTTGAAATAGAGCAAGTAACTTAGAAGCTATCTACCTACTCAAATGTCTTTCTTGTGCATTTTTTATTCCTTTGACATTGTTGACCTACCATTGATTTGATAGACAATCCTATCTTTGGATGTTAAACGGGACGGGCGTGGGTCATCGTATGACCATGATAGCAATGTTGCCAAGTATCTTAGCATTTTTGAGGGACCAAGATCATCTTGTTTTTAGGCAACCTTTGTATAGCGTCATCGAGGGACTATGATCTTATTTTTGTTTTGTTTTGTCAAGATACTTCGCATGCGTAACATGGCCATTTGTTTTAGGCAACCAAGTGGGTGAAACCCTAAGGGTGCTTGTGTGCAATGTGTGTCATTTTTCATGCATTTTGATTTGTCTTGCATTAGGTCTTTTCTATTTGTTTGTTTTTGGTCTTGTCATGCAAACTCTAGTTTACTAAACATGGTATAAAAGCGATAAATTGCGTAAATGTAAACTAAGCTATTACAACAATTATTATGGGAGGGGGGATACAAGTTTTTTGAATGGGGATATTACACAAAATAAACCCTAAAAATACTATTACAACCCAATTGAATATTGTGCGAATTAAATAAATGTACAAATATTTAAAATGCAATAAAAATGTATTTATGTAAAATGTTTTGTATTTGATTTTTGTATGAGAAAAATGAATTAACTAACCCTAGAAAATAAGGAAAAATAGTATTATTATTTTTGAAAGGGGAAACCCTAGTTTTTGATTTAAAAGAAAATAATGTTTTATATTATTATTTTATCCATGTTTTGTACAAGAAAATAATAAATAATATTATGTACAAATATTAAAAATTAAAATATGTATGAAAATAAATATTTTATGTATATAAATAACATAATAAAAATGTATAGTATTTTTAAATATATTTACAATTTATTTAAGAAAATAAAGTATATTATCCTAATAAACTATTTTTTACGCCAAAAAATAATAAATAAAATAAAATAAAAGTGTGGAAATAAATATATTATTTTTGGGTTTTTTAATATTCAGAAAAAATAATCAAAAGTAATAAATATGAAAATATGAAAGAAAAATATAAAAAATATAAGAAAATAGTCAGGGGGTGTAAATAGTGGTCAGGGGGTGTGAAAATCAAAAACAACAAGCCCAAGGCGCCAAAGGCCCAGACTTCATCCCTATCCTCCAGCTCCTTCACCTTCGCGCGCGTTTGAGTTCAAACCTGTAACTCTCAGATGCTTGCACAAAAACAAAAACTTATAACATGAAACTTGTGGCATTTTATCTCACGATTCCAACCATATAAAATTTGTAATCTAACTCTAAAAGATCAGGGAGAATTTTATCAGCCCTAATTCGTGACCTAAAAAATCTAGGAACTTCAAGCTTCAAATTCTCATGGCACAGTTAATATAAATGACAAATATGCATATGTACAGCTTCACCATGTTATAGACTATATCTTTTCTTCACAAATCGTGGCTTGAGGATGCCTAAATAGAGAGATAGAGTTTTGAAAAATACCTCCTTCAGCTGGATTTGGATATGACAATGTGGGGACTTTAAGTGAGGCCTGAGGATCGTGTGAGCTTCCTTGAACTTCCTTCAAGCTATTCCAATGCCTAGCTTGCTTTGTGGATGGCCAGAAGTCTCTGCACAAGTCAAGTTGCAAGCTTCCAAAGTGAAAATGGCAATGGCTGAAACAGGGGTTACAGCAACATGTAAAGGCTTGGATATCTTTGATATGATGTGGATAAGATGTTTCAAGTGTCAAGCCACAAAACGCACGAGCAAAAAATGGGTTTGCTATGGCTTTGCAGAAACTGGATGTTTGGGCAGAAAAATGGAGTTTTTGTGTTTTGGAGAGTTTCAGATGTTATGCCAGCGTATTCTGAGTTGTAACAAGTTTGTATACTTGTATAGAATGATACAAATTCCACTCTTCCCTTGTTGTACAAGTTCTGACCTCTTTTGCAACTTTTCTTGCATTTGAAGAAAAGTGACAAGACAAATGCAACATGCTTGTAATGGCTACCTCAAGGGCTGATAAGAGTTGGTATACTTTGCTTAATACCCGTGTGAAATGTTTGTACCAAAGGAACAGGTCCAAGGCTCAAGGTTGATAAAGTTACAAAAGCTCACTTTATGAAAATGGCATTGTAACCTTTATGCTTAAAATGGAAATGTATCTTTGTACAATGCTTCAAAAGTAAAAATAAAGCCTTTAACCTCTGAGTTTGCATTTAATTATGGAGTGTAGAATGAGTTTAGGACCTGTAATGCAAGGTACAAGCATCATGGATCTGATTTGCAACTTGATACTTTGTAAAAATGGCTTGATCAAAAGTGACAAAATGTCAATTTCTCTTCTTCGATTCTCCCTAACCACAAATTATCTTGGAGAGTTCTTGGACATTTTAGAAAGCTTGAAATGTTCTATATAATCCATATTTGAAATGAATTTTGAGATACCTCTTGGAACTAGGTGAAAAATATCCATGAAGTTGGGTCAAAAACCTGACTAAATTAGGGCAAATTTTCACTAAGTTATTTAGTTCATGGACCTCTATTCACAAATTCGTAACTTGAGATACAAGCATCTTTTGGGAAAAGTTTATGAATAAAAGTTGTAGATTTCATGGAGGACTACAACTTTCATGTTGGAAGTTTTCTTTGAATCAAATTGCATCATGGTGAAAAAGTGGTGGAAAGTTGGGAAAAAACAAGAAAATTTCCATACTTAGAAAAATTCTAAGTTATGAAAATTTTCAAATTCAAAACCCTAATTTTCAAAATTGGTTTTCTTGGTGAACAAGTTTCACATTTTGACATATCTTGATGAATTATGACCCTTGGCACTTGATTTTGACCAAAAAGTCAAAGTTTGACTTTCCAGTGTACAGTTGACTTTTGATCAGTTACTTAGAAAATTCATTTGTCAATCCAATGAACTTGAGATCTTTTGAACCATGTAATTAGGTCAATATGATTCCATTGAACCCTTGAAATCATGTTTGAACTCAAATGGTCATTGGCCAGATAAAAAATCAGAAATTTCCCTTTCTCAGTCAAAACCCTAATTTTGACCATTTTGCCCTTTTGATGATTTGATCAAATTTCTTGAGGAGTTGTGATCCAAACTTGATCAAATGGTACATAGGAGTCTAAAATGTTATTGTGGATAAAAAATTATGAAGTTTGACTGTAAATTGGCCATGGTTGACTTTTTCCCTAATACAGCTGATTTTTAGGTCAACTGTCCAATTGACTGATAAAAAATGTGGTTCAAGGCTTGAAACTTAACATAAGCAATCTTAGGGATCAAAGATTGTGTATGAAAGTCACATGAAGCATTGATGGTCCAAAAATCCTTGTGAAAACTCAAACTCTAATTTTAGGTTATCAGTGCAAGATGAAGTGTCTTGAGCTGATCAAACCCTAATCTTGTCTTAAGTCCAAGAAGTCTTGTGAGAAAAATCTTGATAAATGAGAGGGCAAATTTTGGGGTACAACATACACGATTACATCCAATGGTATTTAAGGGTGTCACATCCTTATATGATATTAGATGCTCCGGGAGATCCACCTGAGCCATCTCATCAAGAGATCCTAGAGAAGGAGCTGACTAGGATAAATCATGCTGCCAATGTGTTTCCTAGATGTCGTTGTATTGTGGAGATTAGACATACATGTATAAACATATGAATCTTTCTGAATGACTATGATGTGAGGGACAACCTAGATGCCACGATGGGGGAGGCATGAGAGACACTGCAGTACATGAGACAATGTCGAAACAGTGGGTCCGAGTCCGTCACATACATTAGTATTTGTATTAGGAGTTCTATTTTTTATTCTATTTTATTTTGACTTCATTATGTATTTGTTTACCGTGAAAAATGGTAAACAACCGCTGATCTTCCAAAAGGTAACTTATTTGGTGACTCGCAGGATCGATCTGATTGATCCTAAGACATGGCTGATTTTTATCGTTTAAATGCTTTAAAATAAAGAGTTTTGACTAATCCTAATGGTGATTAACGCAAGTAAGGTAGAGACACTTTAAGTAAATTGCATGGAGAAAAGCTTGATAAAGTAAATAAAAGCATTAAAGGCTTGTTAAATAAATGACTTCGACTGAGATAAATAAGTGAAAGCGATAAATTGCTTGAATGTAAAAGATTTTGATTAAGGTAAATGGTGTTTCACACATACATTCTCAATGATTCTTTATCTCACGCTGGGTACTTGAATCTAAATGAGTGACTTGTATACAATGATGAACACACTTAATAACTACGTGAACACTTAGTATTTATACTAAAAATCCTAAGTAATTGTTGGGCAGTTACATCGCTTCGTGGTGACACCACATGGCACGTTCACAACCCTCGACGCCTACTTCCATGCCACGTTGCGCTTGGTAACTGCTAGGAACCGTTTTCCCTCCAACAATTCGAAATTCAAACCGTTCGATCTTGGGCATCAGGGACCTTGGTCGAAAGGTTGCTCCTTCGACGTTGAAAACAACATGATTCCAACTTAGAGAAATTTCTCTAAGTATCTTGTCATTCTTTGATAAGCCTTCAATGTGATCAGCTGATCGAAGCCTTCTTGTGTAGGAAACTTTTCTAACTCATAATTAATGATCTATATGATAATAGAACGTGAGTGTCGAATTTAGGAGCCAACAAATTGCCCCCCAAGAATTTCTTATTTCGACGCTTAGAAGAAATAGGCATTATTTGATATTCCATTCGACACCTGTCCTTCACTCTCAGCCACAAATTAGTTTGTGCGCTTTTCGTCTCCTACCAACCATCTGACAATCTCAAAAAATCATCATTTCAACTTTTCCCAAGATGTCACTTCAGTAAGGCACTTCGCACGCACGATGGCCTTTCATACGCTGTCATCATGACCATTCTCTGAAATCGAGGAAGCATGCTACAACGTTTCCGTTTTTCAGAACGGTTACAACGCCAATGCGTGCCACGTTCCCCACTCCCGTCTGTGGCATTAAATGACCTCGAGCCCTGTGATTTTTGTATCCATTTTGGCTTATCAATGTTATTTTCCATTTTGGCTTTATTGTTAACTTAATCATTAATTGTTATTTATTTTGATCTCTTGGAGCATAGGTTTATATTTTTTCAAATATTTGTCGTTTACTCTCAAGAGTCTTTTATCTTCGCTTAACTCTTCGACCTCATATGCTCCACCAGAAAAAGTTTGAATAATTTTGAAGGGTCCTTCCCATTTGGGTGACCATTTCCCCATGCTTCGATCTTTTCGATCCATGGGAAGAATTACCTTCCAAACTAGTTCTTCAGGCGAGAATGCCTTAGGTTTTACTTTCTTATTGTAAGAGTCTTCCACTCTTTTCTTCTGAATTCTCAGTAGGTCGAGAGCTCGTAGTCTTTCTTCGTCTAAATCTACCAATTCGTCTAACATCATATCCCAATAAACCTCAGGGGGAATATCTTGATGTCTTTGAACCCTTGCTGATTGAAGACAAATTTCTGCTGGCAGTACTGCGTCATGACCGTAAGTTAGCCGATATGGTGTTGTACCTGTGGCTTCCTTTGGGGACGTTCGACAAGCCCACAAGATCTGGTCTAACGTTTTATGCCAATTTTTTGGCTTCTTTCCTACATGCTTTTTTATCAGGCCAATCACTATTTTATTCGCCGCTTCGACTTGTCCATTTGCCTGCGCGTAATAAGGCGTTGATGTTAGGAGTATGAAGCCCGTTTCTTGCGCGAATTCCTGCATCTTTCGACCAGTGAACACTGACCCTTGATCAGTTGTTATAGTCTCAAGAATTCCAAATTTGTAGATAATGTTCTTTTGAATAAATTCAATGACATTTTCTTGGTCTGCGTTGACTAAAGGGATAGCTTCGATCCATTTAGTGAAATAATCAATGCCTACCAGTATATACTTCTGGCTCTTCGATGATGCTGTTTGAATCTCTCCAATAAGATCCAACGCCCATCCTCTAAAAGGCCAAGGTTTCACTATTGAGCGAAGCTCGCTTGCTGGTACATGTTGGATACCAGTATGGACTTGGCATTCCTGGCAACCCTTCGCGAACTCGACACAATCTTTCAAGATAGTGGGCCAATATAGTCCTTGTTGAAACAACAACCATTTCATCTTATGACCTACTAGGTGAGCCCCACATGCTCCAACATGCGTAGTCGAGAGGGCTATGTATGCTTCGGTTTTGCTTAAGCATTTTAATAATACCCCTTCAGGCGTTTTTTAAACAACTCATTCCCCATGAGTACGTAACTTAACGCCCTATATTTTATTTTTCGTTCTGTCAAAGCTGCTGGATTTTGTAGATAATCTACAATGGGTTTCCTCCAATCTTGCTCCGATAAATTGTCTATGAACGAAATTTCGAAATCCCTTTGATCAGAATATCCTAGTCTTGTCAATTCCAAATCAGTTGGAGACAAGCTGGTTGCTGTCATTTTTTCTCGGACTTCGATTGCTCTTTGTAATCTCGTTTTTGAAATCCTATACCCAGATGCAATTTGTGCCAAATCATTGGCTATTTGGTTTTCCAATCTAGGTATGTGTCGAATATTAACCACTTCGAATTTTTTCAATAAACGATTTGCTATCACAAAGTACATAATGAGATTTTCTCTTATACATTTGTACTCTTTTGTGATTTGCTTAATGACTAACTCTGAGTCTCCCATTATTTCGACTCGAGTTGCCCCCAATTCCAACAATATTTCAAGGCCAATAATTAGAGCTTCATATTCAGCCTCATTGTTCGAACAAGTACCTTCTATCTTGTACTTGAATGTTGTTGGAATTTTTTCTGGAGAAATAATTAAGACCCCTACTCCTGTTCCATCTTTATGGCTGGAACCATCGAAGTAAAATTTCCAGGGTTCTATCTCCAAGTAATTTATATTTTGTACCTGAATTGAGTGGTCGACTATAAAGTCTGCTACCACTTGTCCTTTTACTGCCTTGAGAGGCATAAAGGTTAATGAATACTCAGTTAATGCTAGCGCCCACTTGCCAATTCGACTGTGCAAGATGGGTTTCGACAACATGTATTTGAAAACATCAAAATGGGACGAAACATACACATCAACTAGTTTTATATATTGTTTGAGCTTTGTACAAGAGAAATAAAGACATAGACATAATTTTTCAACTTCGCTATATCTAGTTTCTGCATCGTTCAAAACTCTGCTAAGGTAGTAAATGGGTCTTTCGACTCCATTTTCATCCTCTTGGGCTAACATGCTTCCCAAAGTTTTGTCGAATGCAGCTATGTACAATCTCATACTCCTATTTCTACAAGGAGGCACCAAAATAAGTGGCTTGGTGAGGTACCCTTTGATCTTATCGAAGGCTTCTTGTTGCTCTTGCCCTCACTCGAACCCTTCCTTATTCAATCGAAGTAAGGGTGAGAAGGCTTGCGCTTTTCCACTTAGGTTAGATATAAATATCCTTAAGAAGTTTATCTTGCCCAACAGAGATTGTAGTTCCTTCTTGTTCGTTGGCGCTTTCACTTCCAAGATTGCCTTCGTCTTGTTCTGGTTGATTTCGATACCTTTCTTGTGGACGACGAAGCCCAAGAAATCTCCAGCTTTCACACAGAACGCACACTTCAAAGGGTTCATCTTCAGACCATGCTTTCTCATTCTTTCGAATGATTGTCGAAGGTGGTCTATATGGTTCTTCCTGGAAACAGATTTTACAACAATATCGTCAATATATACTTGCATGAAAGTGTTAATAAAATCATGGAGGATATAGTTCATTGCTCGCTAATATGTTTCCCCAACGTTTTTTAGGCCAAAAGGCATTACTACCCATTCGTAAGTGCCTAAGGCCCCAGAGCATTGAAAAGCTGTTTTCGACACATCTTCTTCAGCAATGAAAATTTGATTGTATCCTGAGTAACCGTCGAGCATGCTCAGGTACTCGTGGCCAGCGACAGAGTCGACAAGCATTTCCGCCACAGGCATAGGATATTCATCTTTGGGTGTTGCAGCATTCAGATCTCTGAAATCTATGCACACCCTCAATGTACCATTTTTCTTAATAACTGGCACAATGTTTGCAATCCATTCGATGTACCTCGTAGTTCATATGAATTTGCACTTCAGCAGTCTTTCGACTTCCATTTTGATCTTCGACAGTATTTCTGGATCGAAGCGTCTTGGAGTTTGTTTGACATGCTTTTTCCCAGGTTTGATTGGCAACTGAAGTTCTACCAATCTTCTGTCGAGACCAGGCATCTCGTCGTAATCCCATGCAAAACAGTCCTTGAACTCCTTCAGTAATTGGATCACTTCGACCCTGAGCTCTGGGTCTATTTTGGCACTGATGTAAGTGGGTCTTTTATCTAACCCTTCGCCCAAGTCGATTTATTATAAAGGATCTTGTGCTAACATTTTGATATTGCTCGCCAGGGGGTCCTTTTCGAAACCCAAAGGCTCATCGTCGTAGATGGCGTCGAGCCTTTGTTCCTGCATTCCTTCTGTCGAGATATCGAGAGGTTCTGGGTTGAAATCTTTTCCAGGACCTATATCTGGTGGCTCTGGGTCGAAATCTTTTCCAGGACCTGCAGAAGGTAGTACTTGGTCATTGGCCTTGGTGGCCATATATTTTACTTCGGCTTCGAGAGCCGCTATCATTCTTGTTTCGGCTACGTAAGCCGGAATTCGCTGTAACGCTTGCGACTCAGTCATTATCACTGAATTCGCTTCCCCAACCAGTTGGTTGGATGTCAGTTAGCCCACTGAAATCAATGTGAGACAAGTCTTCTTTATCCCATTGAAACCCATGATCAGGATGCAAGTACAAGGAACAAAAAGCATTTGGCGCTGGCACCATGTCGAAGTCAAGTGCTGGACATGGCCCAATGTGAGACAAATTTTTGTCGAAGTCAGCTCTCCCTAGGTGATTAACTTCGCCTAAGTAGTAGCTCTGATCTGCTTCTATATTCTCGACAATCCCATCGGGACGCCATAATAACACCCTTTAGTGCATCGACGATGGTACTGCTCCGACACCATGTATCCATTCTCGGCCTAACAGTAGGTTGTAATTTGGTTTAGCCGATATGACCATAAACATGGTTGGTCGAAGGATGGATCCCACTTTGAGGTCTAGTTGAATCACACCCATGGTGGTCCCTATTCCGCCTTCGTAGTTCGATAGGACCATATTATGAGGCTTAATGTCTTCATCATTCTTGCCTACTTTTCTTAGCATGAAGTGGGGAATTATGTTGATAGTCGCCCCACAATCCACTAAGATTTTGTTTACAGTGGCCTCTTCGAGCTTTGCCCTTATGAATAAAGGCTTGAGGTGACTTTTCATCGCCTCAGTTGGTGGTTCGAAGAAACCATTTTGCTCTTCAGTGCAACCATTACCCATGACAAAGTAGCATACTGGCCTATGCTTGGCCATCTCTTGTTCGACTTCCCAATCGTTTGCTTCGACTTCCATTTGGCGGTCGAATTCTCTTGGCAAGACCGAAAATATATTTATCATGATGTCTAATGTATCGTCGGACTCGGAGCTATCTTCGTCACCAGCTTCGTCTTGATCAGGCCATACCAATCTATTGGCCACTGGTTCCCTCTCCAAAGGCTTTCTTTGCTTTCGTTGGGGGACATTTAAGCTCGAATCTGGTTTTGGTTCGTTGGCAGCCTCTCTCTCAGCCTTGCGCCGCCTTTGGTACCTTCTCCACTGGGATCGAGACATTGGGTTCTTTCCCTTGTAGTTACTCGATACTTGAGCAACTTTGGTGGCACCTACATGAGGTTCTTTCTGGAGTGTCAAAGATGAACCTCTTGGCACTTCAAAGGAATGCCACCTTTCTTCGTTGGGTCTCTTTCGACTTGATGTTTTAAGCCATGTATCGACTGGCACATTGGTTGGAGGCCTGAAAGTTAGTGGCCTCTTTTCCTGACTTGAACCCTTTTGATAGGTTCTTCTAGGATCGTGTCGAACATCAGAGCCTGCACTGGTTTGGGCATTTCTGCTCCATTTTTTGTTTGCTGCTCTCATACCTTCGATGTGTTCAGCAGCTTTCTTGTCAAAAATAGAGCTGCATTGAGGGCACAACATTACTTCTGATTTTTTCTTCTGGCATCGTTGCAAGAATTCTGCCAGATTTTCGTTCTCTCAGGGGAACACTGTTCTGTTTGCTTGCTCTTTCCTGATGGCTTCCTCTGAAACTTTTGATTCAGAGATTTCGACCATGTTGACATTCATGTTGTCTTTAGTAGCAAGAGTCATTTGCTTCATTTGAGCCTCCAGGTCTTTTGTTTGGCCTTGCATCGCAGCCAAGTAGGAAGTGGGTTTAGTTCCACATTTTGAGACTCCACCTGTTTCCATTTTTGGGCCCTCAGCAGCCTTTTGGACTGCTTCGATTGTTTTTCTAGAAAGGTTCCCAGAAAAACTGCTAAATATTGGCATATTCATATGATTTTTGGTGACTTCGACCATAGTTATCTCTGGCCTTTTCACCTGACTCCTGGAAGCTTCGATCACATTTACCCCTGAGGGTTTAGCATAGTGGGCTTCCGCCTGCAAAGGGCTCGAATCCACATTCACGGGGGCCTTGTCAGCGAACTTCAGCCTCCCTTCTTTGATAGAATTTTTCACGAGATCCCTAAAAAGAAAACATTGAGATGTTTTATGGCCCAAAAAGTTATGATATTTACAATAGCCTCTTTTCTTTCTTTGATCAAGAGGAGGCACTTTTACCCCTGAGGGTATTATCATTTGGCCATCTTTTACAAGTAAATCAAAAATTTCATCACATTTCGTAATATCGAAACTGTAAGTCTTTTTAGGGAACCTATCATTGGCCTTTTCAGACTCAGTGGGGTTTTTTTCCACTTGAGGGGACTAGTAATTTGCAAGAGTATGGTGGCTCTCGTTTTAACTCAGCTAAATCGACCTCACTCTCCTCGACGGCTATAAGTTCATCGAATGTTTCTGGATCTTCATCGTCCATTTCGACATATGCTATCTTTTCTCTTTTATGAGTTTTCGTCGCCCTAACTTTTTCAGCTTTAAGGCGTTCTACATGTCGAACCCTATCGGCCAATTGGGCCATGTCCCTCAGGTACTGAGTGTCTAATTTCTTCCTAATGGAGTAATCTAGACCTCCGACGGCTATTTCGACTAACTCGTGCTCTGGCACTTGCGTAAAGCATCTTGCCTTGAGCAATCTAAACCTATTTAGGTATTCGTCTATAGGCTCAGTGAATCTCCTCTTTACACTAGCCAACTCTTTCAAGCTTATCTTGGTTTGTCCCATGTAGAATTGCTCATGGAACAATCTCTCCAACTGAGTCCAATGGTGGATCGAATTGGGGGGGAGAGTTGTGAACCAAGTAAACGCATTCTTTGTTAGGGAACTTGGGAAATACTTAATCCTTAGGTTCTCATTGTTTGAGATTTCTCCCGCTTCGATTAAATATCTTGCCACATGTTCGACAGTGGATTCTGTCGTGTCCCCTGAAAACTTAGTGAACTTAGGGACTTTGCATCTAGGAGGCAAGTCCGTTTGTAACACATATTCCGACAGCGGGGATGTGAAGTTGGGCCTATGGAAGCCCGTATTCATCTCGTTTTGCATCATGATTCTTTCAATCATGGCTGTCAAGTTATTCTCCAAACCAACATTCTGGTATTGGATTTGCTGAACTACTTCGTTAGCGTTTTGGTTTCTATTAACCATCCTTATTTCCGGGGCTACGACTCTCGGCTCTTCGACCCCGGGTTGTTCCATTTGTACCCTAAGGTTCTCTTCGACAGGCTGCTGGACTTGGTTAATAGTGGTTTCTTCCTCTAGAAGTATGCCTTGGTTTCCCCTTATCTGTGCCCTTTGGGGCTGTCGAATGGGTTGGGGTACCCCAAAAAAGTCAGCCAGACACGACATTTGCGCTGTCATTTGCTGATTCGACTGGGTGGTATTCTGTATTAGAGGATTTAGCATTGTACTTAAAGTTTGCGCCAACATTTGAACCATGTCGTGGTTGCTTTCGTCCATTTGCTGCCTCAAGACTGCTGTCGAGGCATTCGTAAGGCCAGGCATTACGTGGGACGTTCCTCCTAAGAGTTGGTTCCTACCCATGTTCGCCATACCAACTCCAGAGCCTTGGAGTGGAGAAGAGGCGTTCACTAAAGGTTCTGAAAAGGTGGACGTAGCGTTCGCCAGGCTAGTCAATTTAGAAGTTGGCATGCCGTAGGGTGGTTCTCGATTTAACCAGACTATCGAAAAACCTGGGGGAACATATGGTCTGGTTCCTTGGTTTCCCCTTGGTGGGGGAGTTCCCAAAGGCATTCTGGGGCCTGTAAATGAAGGTATTGGCCCCGTTTGTGTAACCGTTACTGCTGGCGTTGAACCAACGGTTACCACTTCGCTTATGGTTGGGATAACCGTTTCTCCCACGTTTGTTTGTGGGTTTTCTCCATTGTTTGGCGGATTCGCCATTTCTCTACTTCTTCTCCTAGTATTAGTTTCGTTGGTGTATATTCTACCACTTCTCAATAACATGCAATACTCTCGAAAAAGGAGTATATTTTATAAAAAACGATTAAACTCATAAAATCAACACAAGGTCCCACCAGGTGTGCCAATTTGTTTACCGTGAAAAATGGTAAACAACTGCTGATCTTCCAAAAGGTAACTTATTTGGTGACTCGCAGGATCGATCAGATTGATCCTAAGACATGACTGATTTTTATCGTTTAAATGCTTTAAAATAGAGAGTTTCGACTAATCCTAATGGTGATTAACGCAAGTAAGGTAGAGACACTTTAAGTAAATTGCATGGAGAAAAGCTTGATAAAGTAAATAAAAGCATTAAAGGCTTGTTAAATAAATGACTTCGACTGAGATAAATAAGTGAAAACGATAAATTGCTTGAATGTAAAAGATTTTGATTAAGGTAAATGGTGTTTCACACATACATTCTCAATGATTCTTTCTCTCACGCTGGGTACTTAAATCTAAATGAGTGACTTGTATACAATGATGAACACACTTAATAACTACGTGAACACTTAGTATTTATACTAAAAATCCTAAGTAACTGTTGGGCAGTTACATCGCTTCGTGGTGACACCACATGGCACGTTCACAACCCTCGACGCCTACTTCCACGCCACGTTGCGCTTGGTAACTGCTGGGAACCGTTTTCCCTCTAACAATTCGAAATTCAAACCGTTCGATCTTGGGCATCAGGGACCTTGGTCGAAAGGTTGCTCCTTCGACGTTGAAAACAACATGATTCCAACTTAGAGAAATTTCTCTAAGTATCTTGTCATTCTTTGATAAGTCTTCGATGTGATCAGCTGATCGAAGCCTTCTTGTGTAGGAAACTTTTCTAACTCATAATTAATGATCTATATGATAATAGAATCTGGGTGTCGAATTTAGGAGCCAACAGTATTATGTATTTATTAACTTTATATATATATATATATATATATATATATATATATATATATATATATATATATATATATATATATATATATATATATATATATATATATATATATATATATATATATATATATATATATATATATATATATATATATATATATATATATATATATATATATATATATATATATATATATATAAACTTTATATATTGGTTCTATTTTATTTTGACTTCATTGCGTACTATGTATTTATTAACTATTTTACACATTCATCCAATCAAATCATGACATATAAACATTTGATGCTATATTTAGGAATAAACCTATAAAAGTGACACTTTATTGGATGCATGTGTAAAAACAATTTACACTACCTATGCATAACAATTAATCTCATTCTTATTCCAAGAGTAATTTTAAAAGAGTTACTCCAAATCTTAACCCTTGATTTTCATTAATCTAACGGTTTTAATTGATCATTTAATCTATTTATTTTTTAAAACAATTAAAGTCATTAGATTAATGAAAATCAAGGATTAACATTTGGAGTAACTCTTTTAAGCTTACTCTTGGAGTAAAAATATCCCTCCTCATATGAAAATGAATCAAACATTTTTCAAAAATATACTAATTTGTTTTGGTTTTAAACATTTTTCAAAAATGGAACTGAATCAAACTAACTGGTTTAGTCTAGTTTGATTTGGTTTGGTTGATCGATTTATAATTTTATTGTTCAAACATTATATTCAATAGTGAATTTTCCATTATCGTGTCTTCAGTGTATTTTACACTATTATTTTTTTAAATAATAATTTTTGTGTAATTTATTTCATACTCTATTTTTTTAAATAAATTACAAGTTGCTCTTAATTCATACAAAATAATGACATAATTTCTATTGTATCATGAAATAAATTCGCTATCAAATATAAAAATTGACATTTAGAATCAAAAGATTGAGAAAAGATTCGAAAGCATAACAAATAGAATACAACAAAACACACATTAGTTAACATGATTCACACCTCAAACACACATAAAAACTATCATGTAAAAAGACTAGAAATTTTGTCGAAGAAGAAAAACCAAAAAAGATAAAAAAAATATGAAAATTAAAGAAGAAAACTTGAACACGAAAAAGAGATCATAACATATCAGAATAACGATAGAGAGTAATAGTTCCGGTGGTCAGTAAGAACAACAGTTTAGTGAAAGCAAGTTTTTGTGACTTATGGTTTCTATTTTCTATGTTTTAAAGTTTGGTTGTAGATGTATATTTTGCTGAAAGGAAGAAAATGTAAACAAAGATGAAGAATGATTGAGCCGATATAAAATTTGGGCTAAATGATGGGTGAAATAAAATATTTAAAGCGTAATTATATCAATTGCTTCAGTTCATCAGTTTGACGATTTCTATAAACTAAAATCGAGTACCGAACCAAACCACATCAATTTTCATTGTTTCAGTTCAGTTTTAGAATCGAACCAGAAACAATAAATTTTATTTCGATTTAGTTTGATTGAATTGTTGATTTAATTGGTTTTTTCTAAATCCGCTTACACTTCCTATATATTATCACATTTGACCATTTTACACAAATAAAAAATTGAATGAAAATAAATACCGGTTTTATCAAATTACTCTTGTTATTTATTAATGTAAATATAAAGTCATAAATTCAAAGTAAGATAATTTCTTTTCCCATCTAATAGGCTTCTTGTGCACCTTTGACGAAATTTCTGTTCCCAGACTTTGGATATCTATATTCGAAGTCATCAAATTTCAGTTTTTTACTAGTTTGTTCGGATATGCATATCCAAAATAACCCAATAATTAAATATTGGATTATTTCGAATATGCATATCCGAAAAAATCTGTAAAAAATCAAAATTTGGTGACTTCAGATATGAACATCCGAAATAATCCAATATCTCAAATTTATTTTGATTTTAATTTTTATGAAATATATATCTATATAATATAAAAGATCTCTATAATTTATAAATTATTCATCATTTTTTTACAAGAATCTATTCGTTTAATATTAAATATCCTATTTTAATATTATTAATTATTAATAATATTTAACTTTTAATTATAATATAAATATCTTTTTAATATAATAAATTTTTTAATTACAATATAATAATTATCAGTTCTATAAAAAAACTAAAAAATATCATCTAAATTAAATTTAACTTTTAAAATTATAATTAAAATATATTTCTTATATTTTTTATAAAAAACTATTCATAATTTTAAATAAATAATTAAAAAATAATTACATTTAACCATTATAATTAAAAATTTAATTATTATATTTATTATTTTAATTTTATATCATAAATTTATTTTAATATATAATTTTTAATTATAAACTTAAGTTATTTTTATTAATAATAATTTAATTTAATTATATTATAATTATATTATAAATAAATATCTTTTCAAAATAAAATCAAAATAAATTTAAGATATTAAGTGATTTCGAATATACATATTTAAAATCATCAAAAATTTATAAGTTAAAAATCCTTATCTAAAAGGTATTTTTGAAGTTTCAAAGTGAAAATCACACTATTAAAAGTATAAAGAAAAGTAATGTTTATAATTGTATTAATTAGATGATACATTTAAAAAAAAAGACAAGTTGACATCTAGACAAAGTGGCAATTTAATTACTACCAAAAAAAAGAAAGTGGCAATTTAATCTGAATCAAAAACCCTAGCGATAAACACAGTCTCCCGTCACGCCACAATCGCTCTTGCACGCTCCCATCTCCGTCGCCTTCTCTCCAACCGTATCAGGTGCTCGTCGTTCACAATGGCGGGGACCGACGACAAAAAACAACAACAATCCGCCGAGAAAAAGAAAGCCGCCGCCGAAAAAAAACAGCAAACCGCCGCAAAACACCAACCCGGTAATATCACATTAACGATACTCCTTCATCTTGTTACTTTTTTAGGGTTTAATTTACCGGTGAAGCTTTGTAGGCGGAAAGAAGAAGGAAGTGAAGAAAGAGACTGGATTAGGTCTTACCTATAAGAAGGCTGAGAATTTTGGAGAGTGGTATTCTGAGGTAATCAATCAATTGAGTTGAAAATTTTTTGTTGATAGTTTTTGGTTTGACCTGATTTAGTTTTGGTCAAGATGTTCATATGGATCTGGTTGATTGTTTTGCATCATGTGTTTGACTTTTATCTTTCAGGTTGTTGTTAATGGGGAAATGATTGAGTATTATGATATTTCTGGTTGCTATATTCTTAGACCTTGGTCAATGGCAATTTGGGAGACTTTGCAGGTATGTTTCTTAATAATTCTTAATGGTTTAGATTTTTTAGTGAAGTTTTTGTGTTGTTGATGTATACTAATTAATCTTCTCAGATATGGATGTAGACATTGTATAGTTCTTTCTGTTGAGGGTTATGTAGCTCGTAGTTGTTTTTTTTTTTAAAAATTTTTGAAAACAAATGTGCAGGCATTTTTTGATCCAGAAATAAAGAAAATGAAGATCAAGAACTGCTACTTCCCTGTGTTTGTTTCTTCTACTGTTCTGGAAAAGGAGAAGGACCATATTGAGGGTTTTGCTCCAGAGGTGAGGGTTATTTAAATGTAGATTGTCCAATGAGTTTGGTTATGTGTTATGAAATAGGGAACATTCTTAGTTTGCTCTTGAAAAATATTTGTTCTATGGACCTAGTTTCTAGAACATGATTTGCTCGATGATATGGTGTACTGAGAAGCCATATTGTTTAGGACATTTGTGCCTTGTTTTGATGCAACTATCTTGTGTGTTAAATAAACTTTGTGATTTTCTGATTATATGTTTTGTCCTTCGTATTTTACCCAGGTTGCTTGGGTGACAAAATCTGGAAAATCTGATCTAGAGATTCCTATTGCTATTCGTCCAACTAGTGAAACTGTTATGTATCCCTATTACTCTAAGTGGATTAGGGGACACCGTGACTTGCCTTTGAAACTTAATCAGTGGTGCAATGTTGTTAGATGGGAGTTCAGCAATCCCACGCCATTCATCAGGCACTATTTTTTTTTCTTTCACCGTGATTTCCTTTTATCTGTTATAACATTTTGTTGGTTACTGTTAACATAATGACAATTAAATGCTTAATTCATAATTCTGCATTGTGTGTACATATGCATTAAATTCTGCATGCTTTCTTTATGAATCATCTTGTGATGATTATGGTGAATTTGTCACAGTGAAGCAGCCTTGCAAGAAACAGTAATTGTTATACACCAAATATCATATTATCAAAATGTTTTGGATATTGTTTTTATCATGCACATTTATTTCATATGGAACTTGTTTATAGTCCATTTCAGGTGCTTATACAGTTTTGATTTTGATTGCAGGAGTCGTGAATTTCTTTGGCAAGAAGGACACACTGCTTTTGCAACAAAGGAGGAAGCTGATACAGAGGTATTCCGTCATATAGTTATTTTAGGAAATTCTCTCTTTTTATCTCCATTTGTATTACCTGCATTAATTTTTTCATCTTTTGTCTCTGTAATGAGAGTCTCTAAGGCCTTCATGTATCTGTGCTTTATGAACATTTTGCTTATCTTTTGAAAGTTCAATTTATAAAATCTTCTAAACTACTATGGTTTCAGGTTCTTGAGATTTTGGAATTATATAGGCGTATATACGAAGAGTATTTGGCAGTTCCTGTCGTAAAGGGTAAGAAAAGTGAGCTTGAGAAGTTTGCGGGTGGCCTTTACACTACCAGTGTTGAGGTGTGTCTCTGACATTCTTATGCTGACATGGATAGGTTGTCTGTATCAATAACACTTAGAAATTTTATATAATTTTGATGTTCAATTTCCTAGGCATTTATTCCAAACACTGGCCGAGGCATACAAGGTGCAACTTCTCATTGTTTGGGGCAAAATTTTGCTAAAATGTTTGAGATAAACTATGAAAATGAGAAGGGAGAGAGAGCAATGGTCTGGCAGAACTCATGGGCCTATAGTACTCGAACGGTAAGCCCTAATTTCTTCAATATACTTCATACATGCCTTGGGAAAATTTGTTTACATATGACTTGGTGTTTCTTTCTACTTTTTTAACAGATTGGGGTGATGGTGATGGTTCACGGAGATGACAAGGGATTGGTAATGCCTCCTAAAGTATCATCAGTTCAAGTCATTGTGATTCCTGTGCCTTACAAAGATGCTGATACTCAAGGAATCCTTGATGCCTGTTCTGCAACTGTGAATGCATTGGTGGAAGCAGGAATTCGCGCTGAGTCAGATGCTAGAGATAACTATTCTCCTGGATGGAAGTATTCTCAGTGGGAAATGAAAGGTGTTCCTCTAAGGATTGAAATTGGGCCAAAGGACTTGGCAAATAAGCAGGTCATTAATGCTGGCCTTTTGCTCTAATTTGCAATAATGTCATTTTACTTCTACTCTGTCTATTATTCAACAAAATGAAACACCAACAAATCTTCACATTTTTCCACAGGTTCGTGCTGTTCGACGTGATACTGGAGCAAAGATTGACATTGCTAATGCTGAGTTGGTTGAGGAAATAAAAAAGTTGCTTGATAATATTCAACAAAATTTGTTTGATGTTGCAAAACAAAAACGAGATGAATGTATTCAGGTCATACATACATGGGAGGATTTTATAGAAGCTTTGAATAATAAAAAGATGATCTTAGCTCCTTGGTGTGATGAGAAGGTATAATTGTGTATTTTTTTAGAGATTAATCACTATGCACTTCTGTGGAAAGAGTTTTACACGGTCGGTGCATTACAACCATTCATAGTTGATACTTTAGATGTAGTTAAAGTAAAAGTCAAACACTGACAAAAGTCTAACGTTTATGATTAAGTCAAACACTTGCAAATACTTTAGTTGATACTTTAGATGTAATTAAAGTAAAAGTCAAACACTTAAAAAAATCTAACGTTTATGATTAAGTGGCGGTGTAAAATATCTTTACACTGTCAGGGCATATCAATTTAATTCATTTTTTGTACAATTATTACAATAATCCAGGTTTAATGATAGTGTGCTTGCCAAGTTTTGTTATTTTAGGCATTTTGCTTTTGTAATTTTAACCTATATAACTGTATTGCTCTTCGATTGAGGTCAGTTTTGATATATTTAGGGAATATGTATTTTCATGTCATGAACTAATACCAAATAACTATCAAAACTCTCTTTACCAATTGGTAAATGGTAAGTAAACCCTTATTATTCTAATCGCTTTGCCTGTCTGTTGGTTCCTGTATAAGATCAAGTTATCAATAACGTTCGCTTAACAAAAAGTAGTGTTTAAATTTTTGATGCCCGGCTGTCCAATGCATATTTTTATAATTAGACACAGTTATGCATAATATTTTGATGTTTGCCCACTGGCTCTATTTTAAATTAAGGTTTGGTGTTTACTTGGTAACTGTTTTTGTTCTATAATGCTTCAGGAAGTGGAAGAGGATGTCAAAGCAAGGACAAAGGGTGAGACAGGAGCAGCAAAGACACTCTGCAGTCCCTTTGATCAGCCAGAACTCCCCGAAGGTATAAACCCTTTTTCAAATATGGGTGTTTGTGTATTATTTTATAGTATATTTATACGAATGACGGTTAAAATCTATTTGTTGGTTTGCTGTATGAACCTGTTATATTATAGACTATGGTTGATTTTAATGACACCCTCCATGAATAATTCTCTGTATGTAATCACAATTGACATGATGTTGCTTAATAAGACCTTGTGTGGTTGACTATATAGGCACCGTGTGCTTTGCGTCGGGCAAGCCTGCAAAGAAGTGGTCATACTGGGGCAGAAGTTACTAGATCTTGACTTTGGTATTTTTTGAAAGCAAGTTCAACATTTGTCTGAGTTTGTGGATTATGCAAATATTAGTTTTCTACTGTTTGAGTAAACTTATTTTTCAATTGATAATACTTTGATTTTATACGGTACAATATTTGTTCAGTTTTGAAGATCTTTTTCCATTCAAATATCGTTGATTTTTGCGGTGGATGTGATTGCTCAATTGATTGTTATATGTAATTACCACTGCTGTTTATGTGGGTAGAAAGCCAATGGAATGGAAAATTGTTGAATAATCCAATCCTGGTTTTCCGCTAATATTAACAAAAACGTTTATTTTAGGTACTGCAATATCGAAAACGCGAGAAATTGTAAAAATGTGTTCATCAATGGACAACGTTAAATCTTTTGGACTAAAATGTAATTCAATGATAATGTCTTTATTAGATTAAACTCAATTGGTAATCCATTTACTGATCATCTTCACTCTTATTGGTGTTTGAGTGTTAGATGACGTCTGCCACTTAGGAATTAAAGAGTTGATAACTATAATGTTTTTGTGCGGACACATTCGGAAAATTTCATATTACATCAATGGTTAGTATGAATTTAAATATATCCAGAATATATAAAACTAAATATGTGCGAATAAAAATAATTGACCAGTAAATTAGAAGAAAAGTTTAGTAGACACAATCTTAAATTAAAAATGTTTGTGCAAAAGAAAACACATTGCAAGGGAAAAGAAATAAATAATGTTAAATGGTGCGACTAAATAATGAATAAGATTATATGGAGACGATTAAATAAAGATGAAATTATGCAGTAATATTGTTGGAACGTTTGATGTTGAAACACTCAATGTATTTTCGACTCTATGCGTAAAGTCTAAATTTGAATATTGAATTGAAAAGAGGGAATTTCTTAACCCACCATATGAGGTTGAAAATAACTATGAAAATTCAAAAACCCCGTTTGATTTTCAAAAATATATTTCTGAAACACATCTACGCTTTATTTTATGATTTATTTTATGATTTAATTTATTTCAGAAATATATTTTCAAAATATTTTTGAAAATATATTTTCGGTTCCTAGAAAGTCATAACAATGAATCTGCACTTCTCAGCCTAGTATGATTCAGGTGAGAATTTAAATACTTCAGGATTTTCCACCCCATGCATGAATTTGAGTTTAAACACCAACAACACAAATAGAATAATTCTACAAAATACTCTAAATATATTGCCTTTGTGTCTTCTTAGTTAAATCAAAATACTCTAAATATATTGTCTTTGTGTCTTCTTAGTTTTAGCCACATTTGATTTTGAAACTGACTTGTAGATTATAGTTTTCTCTAATTTTAATATAGTGAAATTTTGTATACTATATCAGTTTTGTATACCGTAAAATTATCATATCAAAAGTAAATTTTTACTTTGTATTAAGAAATTGATCTGGGCACAGTTCATATTTTCCACAAGTTAAAGTTCAACCAGAATTCATAAATTTTTAGAAAATCATTTTTATCTGAATGAAAACAACACATGTAAAAGAACACATGAAAACAATACACTAGAAACGAGAAATGTATTTCCGAAATAAATTAAATTGTAAAATGAAACGTATTTCAAAAATGAAAGAATTATATATGTGTGGGGGTGTTTACGGAAATACATTTTTAAAAATGGAGAGTATTTTTCGAATTTCGCATAGTACGTTAAAAAACTATAGGATGGATTAAAAAATTCTCTTAAATAAAAAAACTCTTTGAAATCTATATTGAGCAAACTTTGACTGGACGTGAGATTGTTTGCAACTTCTGAATTTTCTCGTTTAACTTGACTACATGTTCGCTAATGTGGCTTGGTGTTAATAGCATTTTTTTTAGCACTAGAAATTTTAATTTTTTAAAAGAAAGAATCAACTCTAGCTGAGGACCGTCAAAATCAACATTTATTTAACAAGTTGTGATTAGAGATGAGAATAGGCTGAGCCGAGCTAGACTTTGTCAAATCTGAGTATGACTTACCAAAAAATTCAAAGCTTAAGTCTGACATGTGGTCTATCATAAGTTTATTTTTCGGTCTGAGCCTAATCTTTTTAAATGTCTGATTAGTCTTTTATTCTGCTTAAAAAGCCTGTATAATTTGAACATATGTAAATAAGAAATCTAATTAATGTTTAAATATACTAGAGAATCAAAAGTACAATGAGACCAAATACTTGTTTACATTGTCTTATTTGAGCTTACATAGTAGCATAAGTTTGGTGAGAATATTTGTTTGAGAGAACTTATGATATAATTCATAAGGTTTTTTCAACTTATTTTCACAAATTCTTCAAGATAACTAAACTTTACTTTTGTATTTTAATATAAAGTATAAAATACAATATAAAAATAATAAATTTATTCATATTTATTAAAATAGGCCGGTCTAATAGGCATGAAAGGCTTTTTTTTTTTATGACAGGTGGCCTAGCCTATTTAACTAAATAGGCTTATAAAAAAGTCTAGGCCTTTTCTACTTAAAAAAAGTCTGGTCTGGCCTTGGCCTGTGTAGGCTAGACCGTAGGACCCTGTTAGTTGGCCTGACCTATTCCCACCGCTAATTATGATTGGGAGTGGGTGTCAGGTTGAGCCATCACATCTATTTTACTCCCATTGAGCTTGACTCAAACTCAACTTTCAAAATCTCTCTCACATTTTTCTACAAGATCACATGTTTTTGTTTGGGGATTTCTCTTTGTATCTGTATGGAGGGGGACACACTTATGAAAATTTCAAAATACCCTTGAGTTTATTTGGAGATATATTTTCAAGCGCATCAAATTTTATTTTTTGAGAAAATATAGTTTAGAAATGTATCTGCGAATTTTTCTAAGGTTAATTGATGACACACAAATATGTGATATTTCTGGCTTGATATACACAAAATATTTCTCATACTTTAGTTTAAATTAAATTATTTTATAGGTATTATGTATGTATTTTTCTATTTTTGCAGATATACATTAAGCTGAACACTTTGGAAGAAATGAAGAAAAAAAGGTGCAAAGATAGCAAAAAGGGCCAAAAGAGAAGAAATCAGCTTAAGCCCATCAAGCATGTGAGCACGTGGCCCACCATGAAGAAGGCCTTGACGATCGTCAAGGAGTATTTCCGCTCGTCACGCGAAGTGATGGACCAAGTGACCATCGTCACTTGGACTTGACGAACGTCACAAGGCCACTTTCTCCCTCTTGACCATGTATCCAACGAAAGGAAACCAATTCAAAACAAATCCAACGATCACCCTATTTATCTGATCCACTCAGTCAATGCATGAAGAACATAACTAATTTAGTGGTCCTATTATTTCTCAAAGGAACACGAAGTGTTCCTACATTACCGAGAACAAACTTATCACACAGGGGTTATAAATAGGACCTTGGACCATACGAACAGGAGAGTTCTTTTTTTGGAAGTAACTTTGGAGAATTCATTTTTACTCTAAGCAAATATTCTTTAAGCATTATTCATTTCCCAACAATTTCTATATTTCCTCTATCATTTATTTTTATTGTACGGTTACATCTGTTCCCCGATCGAAGCAAAGCCTACAATTTGTGCAGGAGTGCTTCTATATCCAGAATTATTACCAGGTTTATATTTATGAATTTTTATTACTTTTAATTAATATAATTATGTTTATTTTTGTTCGTCTCTGGAATTGTTCTGTGATTTGGTCAGATATTATGTTAGGCTAGAATTCGTATACCGGTATGTAAGGTCACCTAACCAAGGGATCGAGTGACTTAGTTGGGATTATTTTACTACAAAACATTCTTTTTTGGTCTAAGTTACTATTTTTAATCATTTAATTGTTTTGTTACGAAAGTAAAGAATAGATCGAGGTTAGGGTCAACAAAGCGGAAGCTTGAGATCTTTTAACTAGACAATAGTAATTAGGCATTAGCTTAAAATACAGCGGAAGCACTTTAAAGTTAATTAAGATTTTTATTTAGTTTTCAAAAGGTGTTTTTAACTCCTGCAGGATGACGAAAGCGTACTGTGATCGGTGAGAATGAGAACTGACTGTTTTGGAATTCTGGTTCGCGTTTGCGTTTGTTTTCGCAAAATGTCGCAGTAAGAAAGAGTCACTACCGTCTTTTATTTTATCCAACAAGGAAAGGACAAAAGCACAGAAAAATTCCTTTTTGAGATATTTCTCGGGTTCAGAAGGTAGATTATAGAAAGGGAAGGTGTTAGCACCCTTTCTATCCGTGGTTATCCACGGGCTCTTAGGTACTTGCTCATTGTGTTTTCAAAAGTTTGTTTTTCTTTGTGTTTGTGGGTTTGAAAAGAGTTTTTGTTTGAAAGGAGTGTAAGTGCGAAAAGTTTTGTTTTGTTTTAAAAGGAGTAAGTACTTAAGAACCATCTACCTACTCGAAAAAGGAATTAAACTGTGCTAATGTCCTTTAGACAATGCTATCCCACTATCGAGGAGTAGGTAGCATCGTCGTTGGAGTTTTCGGATCAATTCAATTAAGGGACGTGTGATCACTAAATCAATATTAGGACGCCTTAGCGGTAACCCTAATGTCTTAGATCATTTTTCCGAGGCAACCGTTTCGAGGCAACTATGATCTTTGGACTGGAGGGCGACCTCTAAAACTTCCTATACTTAATGACCACGTTCGAGGCAACCAAGTGAGGTGTACCCTAAGAGTGGCATGTGCGAGTGTGTCAGTTCAGTTAATTTTTATCTGTACATGTCATGGGTGAGCTATTGTTGATTTTTAAATTAAAATTGATCTTGTCATGCATTGCCTAGTTATCAAACATCTAACAATTAATATTGTACAGAAATTAAATTGCGGAAAATTGAATCTAAGCTATTACAAGGCGTCGGGTATTTACATCGCCAAAAACAAACCCTTAAAAATTAAATTGCGGAAAGTAAATAAAAGCGATAAATAAATAAAATCCTAATTTCAAAACTATTACATTCCCGAAGCAATTACATTTATTGGATAAAAATAATACGCGTGCGAGAAAATTAAATCAGAGTGTTTTTAGGGTTTTGACCCTTTTTTATTAAAGAAAACATTTTTTTGTTATTTTTTGAATTAAAAATTAAGTCTAAGTTAATAATCGAATTAATTAATTAAATGAAAATATTTTTGGGTTTTATTTATAATTAAGGAAATAAAAATAAAAAAATGTTAAAACCTAATATTCTAGTTAATTTTAATTTATTGCAAAAAAAATGTTAAAATTATTCCTAATTAAAAACTAAATAAATTGATTATTGTTTATTTACAAAAAATAAAATAATGAAATTAATAAAAATATTATTTTTTAGGTTTTCTGATTTTATGAGAAAAATTAATGGGTTGTTAATTAATTAAAATAATAATAATAAAACAATAAATAAGATAGGAAAATAATGAAAGAAAATAAAAAGAAGAGCAAACTCAGGGGGTTTGGGCCCAATTTTGGAGGTGTGACTTGCAATTTCCAGGCCCACTTTCGTCCAGCCTTGTTTGACCTTTGTGATTCCATGGGCGCATGTTGACCAGGGTTCATGGTGAACCTTCAATCTGGATCATTGGATTTGCCTTGTGGGCCACTTGGCATTTGAGATATGGAGGCATATGATAATCCACGCTTGCTGAGTCACATGGAATAACCTGAAACAAAATTGTAACAAAGTTTTGGGGGACCTGGGATTCGAACCCAGGTCCCAATGCTCAAATGCAAGCGCTCCAACCACTCCACCAATGCTGCTTTATTGTTAATGGGATACATAATGAACATTATATTGGAAACAATTAATTATGCCTGAAAAAATAAAAAAAATTGCGCGAAATTTGAACTGGCCAGTAAGGAGAAGACGCGTGGTCTTCTTCTTCACAAAGTCCCTAGTTATTTACCTGCGGATTTTTATCTGCAGGAAGATTCGTGGGGTGTTTCGAAAATCCGCCCTAGGCCATATAAACGCAAGCTAAGACCACCAATACGTTTGTCTCTTCCTCCTGGTTTCATCCATGTCAAGCATTGACCTTGATTTTCCCTGCAACCAAAAACCCCAAACACAAGAAGCACGAACCATAGAACTGGGCATGGCGTTACAGGCTATGAAAGTAAAATTAAATAGTGCAGAAAGTTTCAGAATGCGACGCAAAGCATGAATATGCAATTATTTGGGCAAAAAGATGCAAGAATCAGAGAGTTGGATTTCATGTTCAGAGCCATGTTTAGGACGACTTACAGTGAGTTTTAGGCTGTCTCAGGGCTTGATTGTGATCGCTTTAGCTCCATTGGATGTCAGGGAAGAGAGCTATGTCAAGCTTTTGCTTTGAATCAAGCTCTAATGTTGATTTTGATTCTCCACTTTTTCACACTTTTTCCAAACTTTGTATGGCCGTTTCTGTAATGCTTTTAGCGTGTTTTTGATCTGCTTCACTTGTGTGTACATAAGGGAATCAGTTTAGGTTAAAATTTGGGCCTTAATCCATGAATATTGAATATTGGAGATTTGATCTTGATCACCATTATCAAGTTTCCAAAAATGGCTCAAATCAAATATTTTGTGCACCATAAGGCATGATTCGGATTTGGTTTGGTGTATCTTGATAATGAAGACCTATAATGACCATAAGAATCTCATTACATCAATTTTTAGATTTTATTTGATTTAATATTGATTTAAAATGAATTAAATCAATAAAAATTAAATAAAATAGAAAAATAAATGAATTGCCATGAAATTAAAGATGGGACACTGTGTGGCATGACAAGACCATATCAAGTGGAAAAAAGTGGTCCCTTTTGTCAAAAATTGGAGTTTTGAGGATAGTTGACTTTTAGTCATTTTGGAAAAATGCCCAACTTCAACAATGCATAACTTATTCAATTTTGAAATTTTGGAGGTGTTCTTGGACTTTTTAGAAACCTTGATATGTTCTATAACCAACATTTTTGGTCTCATCTCATTTTGATCTTCCATGCTCAAGTTATAAGCTTTGGCAAAAAAGGTGTTTTTGTTGACTTTCAAAAATGACCTATAATGTCCAAATTTGTAACTTTTTGTGAGAGCATTTCTTGGTCTTGGGGTGTGAAGATGGATTGTAGGAAATTGCATCCTCTTCAAAATGAGCTTTGGATGTGTCATTTATCATAAAGTATGAGAAAGTTATTCTTGGTTAAAGTTGAGTTGACTTTTCTTGTAAAACCCTAATTTAGCAACTTTTGAATCTTGATGAATCTTGAGAAATCCTTGATGAATCATGATCAACCCTTGATCAAATGATCAATTATCCTTCAAAATGAGAATGTTGACAAAAAATCTTGAGGTTTGACTGTTTGTAGGTCACAATTGACTTTTTCCCTAGCACAGTCGATTTTTAGATCTCTTGAGCAATTGACTGACCAAACTTTCTCTGCAAGGCTTGAAATTTGACATGGATGAACTTAAGAACATATTAGGACATTGTGGAGCACTTGAGGTCATTTGGATGTAAGGACCTTGATGCAACACAAAACCCTAATTTTGACTTGAATGCCTTAGGAGGTGATTTGACTGTCCAACTCTTGAGCCAACTTGGAGATGATTCTTGACATGTCTTGAGAAATATGGGAGGGAAAATTTTGGGGTACAACAGTTTCCCCTGTTCAATCTTCTTAAACCTGAGGATATAGATTGGCATTTGGGCCTTTCGTGATCCGAAGGTGGAAGATGATTGAACATTAGAGTGCCCAGAAATTTGCACTCGCATGAAGTAGTATCAGCCTTGTGATGTCGGGAATGGGCTTGCAGATGCCATTTGGAGATTGATGATGGGTGATGGGCTTAAAGATGCCATCCTAAGGAGTGTCGATCGCGTAAGAGATTCCTTAGCGAGAGCTTGTATATCTGTTGTTGAGGGAGATTCCACTAGGGAATACCGTTCTTTGTCTTAGGAGAAATAGAACTTTAGGAGCTTCGGTCGTCCGTTAGTCTACTGGGGAATCATCTCTATTGAAGAGGTGAGAGTGAACTACTATCTGGTCGTAACCCAGGTTTCATAGTGATAAGACCGACTGCTATCTGGTCGTAATCCAGGCCTTACAGTGACTTACTGAGGAGATGAGATTAAAGTTGCTATCTGGTCGTAATCCAGGCTTTGCAATACTTCACTTCTTATCTGGTTGGAATCCAGGCTTTAGAACAAATCAAGTGGTTATCCGGTCGCCTTTCAATCTTGAATTTAGGGCACACTAATATCCGGCCGACTCCGGGCTTCTTAGTAACTGTCCAGGTAAACTGCTATTTGGTCGGAATCCAAGCTTCACAGTGCCTTGTACCGCTATCTGGTCATAATCCAGGCTTCAGAACAAATCAAGTGGTTATTCGGTCGCATCCGGGCTTCCTTCTGACTGTTGGGTTTGCTAGTATCCGGTCGAATCCGGGCTTCACAGTAACTGGATGGGTAAACTGTTATCTGGTCGTAATCCAAGCTTCACGGTGTCCCTTAACGCTTATCTGGTCGCAATCCAGGCTTCATGATGTGTCATACCACTATCTGGTTGAAATCCAGGCTTCGTAATACTCTTGGTTGCTATCTGGTCGTAATCCAGTCTTCACAACATCTTCTACCATTATCTGGTCGTAATCCAGGCTTCATGGTCTTGTATTGCTTTCTGGTCGTAATCCAGGCTTCACAATAACTTGCTGAGCTGCTATCCGGTCGTGATCCGGGCTTCACGGCTTGTGTTTATGATATACCACTATCTGGTCGAATCCAGGCTTCATGGTGCTTACTGAGCTGCTATCCGGTCGTAATCCGGGCTTCATGGCTCACTGGGGAATAAACTATTATCCGGTCGTTCTCCGGGCTTCATAGCTTACTTTTGAGAGATATCACTATCTGGTCATAATCCAGGCTTTGCGGTAGTCTGATATTGTTATCCGGTCGTAATCCGGGCTTCACAATATGCTGTAGAAATCAAGATACTATCCGGTCGTACCCGGGCTTCATAACTTGAATTTTGATTGTATCTTTCCTGAAAGGTAGCTGTATGTAATGCATGATATGTATCAGACAATGATGTTCTCAAAATAAATGAGATTGTATGGTATGATGCGTATATGCATGTATCATGATGTATGGACATGTAATGTTTTAGCTGGGGGAAATAAATCCCAGAGCTGTTGGAGAATAAAGTTGAATGCTTCGCTTCCGCCAGGGATGGTGAACGAAGATGATAAACTTGCAGGAGAGTATGACTCCGTTGGAGAATAAACTGATAAGAAGATTACTCCGAGGGGAATTACTCTATGGGGAAGATATTCTGCTGAAGATTTTAATGATAAACTCCGCTGGGGATTCCGCTGATAAGCTCCGATGGGGATTTCAATGATAAACTCCGCTGGGGATTTCAATGATAAACTCCACTGGGGATGGATTACCGTTGCTGGTGATATTAAATCTATTGAGGATTGTAATTCCTGTTTGTGAAAGGGAAGAACTCCGCTGAGGATGATCTTTCAGTTGCAACTTGCTAGGGATAATCCTGTTAGACTCTTGTGGGGATACTCCTCTGAATTTGGCTGGGGAGATTTATTTTGTACTTTGCAGGGGATAAGCTTCCAGAGTCTACTGGGGATGATGATTCAACTCCGTTGGGATAACTTTTTTTTTCCAGACCGTGCTGGAGAATATTGATTCCACTGGGGGTACGTTGCATTCTGCCGGGGAACATTCTTATACTCCATTGAGGAATATTAAGAATGCCGAGGATACTCTGATACTTGCTGGGGATAAACCTTTTAGACTCTTGTGGGGATAACCCTCTGAATTTGGCTGGGGAGATTTATTGTACTCTGCTGGGGGTAAACTTCCAGAGTCTACTGGGGATGATGATTCAACTCCATTGGGGAAGCTTTTTTAGACTGCGCTGGGGAAATATCGACTCCACTTGGGGTATCTTGTATGTTACCGGGGAACATTATTATACTCCATTGGGGAATATTAAGACTGTCGGGGATATCAAGCCTTTCTAGTGATGATGGTAGATCAACTCTGCTTGGGGAGAGTATTGCTGATTCGTTGTAAGTCTCAGCTGGGGGAGAGCTATCATTATTGTCTTACTCTGCGGGGAGTGAAGGTATCTTAGCCATATTCTTCAGTTGAATCTACCTTTGTACATGGTGAGCAGAGCAGCTGTACAGTTTGGACAATTTTATTGCCCCTGTTTCTGCGGGAGAAGGTGTCTGTGGAGGCCTTGTGGATCGAGTATTATCCCAACCTATGAGGTGCTTGGTATCTTTCGATTGAAATGACAAGTCTTCTTCTGGTACGCAAGTGACGAGATGACGGGACATAGTCGTATGCTTTGATCCCTAATTTTTGCCTGGACCGCCCTTTCGGGTTTTCAGTCCACCGGGATACCCTTTTTTGCCCAAGCCGCCTTTTCAGGTTTTCGACTTGCCGGGTGTACAGATTTTTTCATTTTCATCCTTTATTTTTGCCCGAACCCTTTTGGTTTGCCGGGAAGCCCTTATGTTTGCCTAGGCCGGTCAACCTAGCGGGTCTTTATTCACGCGCGGTATTTTCTGACTATGTCCATGCTCTCAGGATGTAGGGAGGTGCCACTGTTGGTAGTGTTGTGTTGCCATACTACCAGAAGATCTTTGTTTGATCATGCAAGATTCGTTGCTGGAATTCACGTCTAATGCCCCTATTGATTCAGATGGAGATTTGCCCCTGGCTATTTGACATTTTGAGAGATTCCTTGAATCTTGACTTGACTTCCCCAGATGACAGACAGTGACCATGCCGTGCCCCTTGATTGGAAGTATTTTTGTTCACTAGATATTCTTCGTTCGAACTTCTCTGCTGTTTGAACAAATGGTCATATGCGAACAATGTTATTTTAAGAATGCAAAGCTTATGTCTGTTTTGAAGTTTTTTGAAAATGCAGTTTTTCAGTAAGATAGGAAAATTTTGTAAAATGTGACGTCAACTCAGGATTTACAGCAAGCCCTACAGGAGTCAGGATACCTTTTGTAACAGTATGCTTTCGAACTAACCCATGCTTCAGCTAGGACTTTTAAGGGTTATATCGTGGCCTGGTTCACGGTTTAAGAAATAAAGGATAAAGGCTCAAATTTTATTTGTACCCACCCGTTCTTCATGATGTTCTTCGATCCTAAACTCAACTAATCATGCATTAGATCTTGTTTAAGTCTTTGCTCTGACATACCAGTGATGGTTCGGATACTGACAATTTATTTTAAACATGCAGTCATTTTGTTGAGCGTTTGCAGGACCTCTTTCTTTTTGATTTTTATTATCCCTGTTTTTTGCCTGAACTGTTTCTTTTTGTGATTACAGTCAGCGGGATGCCCCAGTTTTTTCTTAAGTCTCCTTCACAGGTTTTGACTTATTGGGCTCTTATTTTGAGAGATAATGACTTCCTGTCCTTACGATTATACGGAACCAACACCGTCTTTTGTTTCAGATGGACTTCTTTGATGCCATTTATTGTGCACCTGGATCAACTGAGAAAACTGCCCTGCTATGATTAAGGGTTTTAATTTGTGAAAAGAAAAACTCCAACTTCTTTGGCTCAAAGGGGTTGACTAGGGATTATCTTCCTTATAACTCCACTGTTTAGGATTTGAAACAATGCCTGTACCTCGTCAGCGGGGTCTGTTCAAAAGCATATTGTAGAGATTTTGATATCATTTTCGTCATCCTCCCTCTAATAAAGGCTTAGAATTTTTTTTTTAATCGAGAGTTGATCATCACAAAAAATGAAAGCAATTTGAATATAGTGAAATACGAATGGATTGATTCAAAACAGACATATGCAATGCATTGGTAAAGCAATAAAGTTTGACATGAATAAATGTTCGAACAGTCAAAAGAAAATTACAGCTTGAAAATTCTAATGAGCAAAAGCCTCTTAGTTCGAACTAGTCATTTCAGGTGGAGAACCCTCAGCGGAAGATTTTCATCTCACCATCCGGCATGAATTCCAACACTCTTCTGTCAATCAAGTCTTGGATCTTGTTTTTAAAAGGCCAACAGTCGTCGGTGTCATATCCAGGACTATATGAGTGGTATACACAAAATGCATCGGGGTGATAGCCAGGAGCAGAGGTATTGGGATTCCGGAGAGGATCCTTTAAAGGAATCAGATTGACCTCCAACAAGGGTTTCAGTATTAGAGATGATGGTATATCAGTCTCAGAGAAATGTCTTCCAGATGTATTTTGCTTACGCCGATTACCCCGTTGACGCTGGCGAGGTTGTTGCTGGGCTTGTGACCCTGAAGCAAGCTTGGGAGCTTTTCCCTTGTCTTCTTGTCTCAAAGGAGGTTGAATGATAACTTGATCTTCAACCCTAGTTATTTGCCCCACTTGGTTATTTTGAACTAGTTTATTGACGAGGACCCTGAGCTCTTCTTGTCTTTGAGCCAGGTCTTGAATGAGAGCCATCTGGCCTACCAGCTGTCCCATCATCTGGATCTTCATTGTTGCCAACTCAATTTGTAGCCCTTCCAACTGATCATTCCTGATGCCGCCTGGATTCCCTAGGACTAAGCCCCTTGTGAGGAGAGCTTTTATTTCTTCCTGCCCCTGGGATAGGTTCAAGAACATTTCTTGAAGTTGAGCGTTTTGAGCCTGGAGATCTTGGTTGTCTTGTAGGAGAGTCATTGCTGAAATAAACAGTGAGAACATGAGAGACCTGTACTGGGAGACCTGTTATGCAATGATATGTATGTATGCAATGTTTTCAAGGATTCCGCGGGGTAAACAAGAAACTTGTTAGAATTTGAATTTCGCAGCTTTGATTGAAGAAACTTCATGTTGTTAAGAGTCCTTCTTCAAGAGTCAAGCTCACCATATCGAGTAGGTCATAGCCCCTGACTCAAATTACTGTGTTTTGATTTCTAGACAACCTTGGCTAGAGGAAAATAAATCCCCTTTGCCCCTTGCTAGGCATTTGATTTACCATAACCTGCATCACAGACCCTTGAGATCCTTGAAATGGTTAAGGAAATGTTAAGGTATGATGTTATGATGTGTATGCTATGCGTTTAAGCAAAAGTGTGAAGCGATGTAAGTAAACCCTGCAATAAATCCAAATTATTGGATAAGGACTGTAAATAAAACCTGCAAGGAACTCATGTTGTCAGATAACAAGAATGTGCAAGTAGTTCAAGTTTGAAGGCACACAAGTCACACAAATAGCCTTAAGTTTAGGCTGGCATGGAGTTTAGGTATTACCCTCTTTCAGTTTAGTTGGTTTAAACCTGTCCTAAAAATAGTAACCGGGTTCTAGAGGATCTCAATATCACTGACTACCCTCAATCGGTCATAATTCCAATTTAGCAACCTTTTCTTGCGACCGAAATCATCGCGAGAGTTTAGTCTCAATGAGTGTAGCATACTGCTACTGTTCTATGGCCAAGTTGGTCAATTTAAGGTTCTAAGGTCAGTTGGTGCTTAATGACCCCTTAGAAGACCCATATTCTCCTCGTTCCAACACAAGGGATATCGGTACAGACTAAAGTGCCACACCAACATAGCTACTGCTTCAACCGTGTCGATCTACGCCGAACAATTCCCTCACAGTTTATTGCTACTTACCTAAAGGGTATCCCCAGATCCGAGTTAGGATCTATAGAACTCCGATATAAGCCCACAAAATTAAAGCATACAAAGCATACAATTGAAAACATAATGATCTAATCCTAAGGTACACCTCACTTATAAATATTCCCCAGCAGAGTCGCCAGTTCTGTGATCGGTGGGAATGAGAACTGACTGTTTTGGAATGCTGGTTCGTGTTTGCGTTTGTTTTCTCAAAATGTCGCGGTAAGCAAAAGTCGCCATCGTCTTTTATTTTATCCAATAAGGAAAGGACAAAAGCACAGAAAAATTCCTTTTTGAGATATTTCTCGGGTTCGGGAGGTAGATTATAGAAAGGGAAGGTGTTAGCACCCTTTCTATCCGTGGTTATCCACGGGCTCTTAGGTACTTGCTCATTGTGTTTTCAAAAGTTTTCTTTTCTTTGTGTTTGTGGGTTTGAAAAGAGTTTTTGTTTGAAAGGAGTGTAAGTGCGAAAAGTTTTGTTTTGTTTTAAAAGGAGCAAGTACTTAAGAACCATCTACCTACTCGAAAAAGGAATTAAACTGTGCTAATGTCCTTTAGACAATTCTATCCCACTATCAAGGAGTAGGTAGCATCGTCGTTTGAGTTTTCGGGTCAATTCGATTAAGGGATGTGTGATCACTAAAGCAATATTAGGACGCCTTAGCGGTAACCCTAATGTCTTAGATCATTTTTCCGAGGCAACCGTTTCGAGGCAACTATGATCTTTGGACCGGAGGGCGACCTCTAAAACTTCCTATACTTAATGACCACGTTCGAGGCAACCAAGTGAGGTGTACCCTAAGAGTGGCATGTGCGAGTGTGTCAGTTCGGTTAGTTTTTATCTGTACATGTCATGGGTGAGCTATTGTTGATTTTTAAATTAAAATTGATCTTGTCATGCATTTCCTAGTTATCAAACATCTAACAGTTAATATTGTATGAAAATTAAATTGCGGAAAATTGAATCTAAGCTATTACAAGGCGTCAGGTATTTACATCGCCAAAAACAAACCCTTAAAAATTAAATTACGGAGAGTAAATAAAAGCGATAAATAAATAAAATCCTAATTTCAAAACTATTACATTCCCGAAGCAATTACATTTATTGGATAAAAATAATACGCGTGCGAGAAAATTAAATCAGAGTGTTTTTAGGGTTTTGACCCTTTTTTATTAAAGAAAACATTTTTTTGTTATTTTTTGAATTAAAAATTAAGTCTAAGTTAATAATCGAATTAATTAATTAAATGAAAATATTTTTGGGTTTTATTTATAATTAAGGAAATAAAAAAAAATGTTAAAACCTAATATTCTAGTTAATTTTAATTTATTGCAAAAAAAAAAAGTTAAAATTATTCCTAATTAAAAACTAAATAAATTGATTATTGTTTATTTACAAAAAATAAAATAATGAAATTAATAAAAATATTATTTTTTAGGTTTTCTGATTTTATGAGAAAAATTAATGGGTTGGCAATTAATTAAAATAATAATAATAAAACAATAAATAAAATAGGAAAATAATGAAAGAAAATAAAAAGAAGAGCAAACTCAGGGGGTTTGGGCCCAATTTTGGAGGTGTGACTTGCAATTTCCAGGCCCACTTTCGTCCAGCCTTGTTTGACCTTTGTGATTCCATAGGCGCATGTTGACCAGGGTTCATGGTGAACCTTCAATCTGGATCATTGGATTTGCCTTGTGGGCCACTTGGCATTTGAGATATGGAGGCATATGATAATCCACGCTTGCTGAGTCACATGGAATAACCTGAAACAAAATTGTAACAAAGTTTTGGGGGACCTGGGATTCGAACCCAGGTCCCAATGCTCAAATGCCAACGCTCCAACCACTCCACCAATGCTGCTTTATTGTTAATGGGATACATAATGAACATTATATTGGAAACAATTAATTATGCCTGAAAAAATAAAAAAAAATTGCGCGAAATTTGAACTGGCCAGTAAGGAGAAGACGCGTGGTCGTCTTCTTCACAAAGTCCCTGGTTATTTACCTGCGGATTTTTATCCGCAGGAAGATTCGTGGGGTGTTTCGAAAATCCGCCCTAGGCCATATAAACGCAAGCTAAGACCACCAATACGTTTGTCTCTTCCTCCTGGTTTCATCCATGTCAAGCATTGGCCTTGATTTTCCCTGCAACTAAAAACCCCAAACACAAGAAGCACGAACCCTAGAACTGGGCATGGCGTTACAGGCTATGAAAGTAAAATTAAATAGTGCAGAAAGTTTCAGAATGCGACGCAAAGCATGAATATGCAATTATTTGGGCAAAAAGATGCAAGAATCAGAGAGTTGGATTTCATGTTCAGAGCCATGTTTAGGACGACTTACAGTGAGTTTTAGGATGTCTCAGGGCTTGATTGTGATCGCTTTAGCTCCACTGGATGTCAGGGAAGAGAGCTATGTCAAGCTTTTGCTTTGAATCAAGCTCTAATGTTGATTTTGATTCTCCACTTTTTCACACTTTTTCCAAACTTTGTATGGCCGTTTCTGCAATGCTTTTAGCGTGTTCTTGATCTGCCTCACTTGTGTGTACATAAGGGAATCAATTTAGGTTAAAATTTGGGCCTTAATCCATGAATATTGAATATTGGAGATTTGATCTTGATCACCATTATCAAGTTTCCAAAAATGGCTCAAATCAAATATTTTGTGCACCATAAGGCATGATTCGGATTTGGTTTGGTGTATCTTGACAATGAAGACGTATAATGACCATAAGAATCTCATTACATCAATTTTTAGATTTTATTTGATTTAATATTTATTTAAAATGAATTAAATCAATAAAAATTAAATAAAATAGAAAAATAAATGAATTGCCATGAAATTAAAGATGGGACACTGTGTGGCATGACAAGACCATATCAAGTGGAAAAAAGTGGTCCCTTTTGTCAAAAATTGGAGTTTTGAGGATAGTTGACTTTTGGTCATTTTGGAAAAATGCCCAACTTCAACAATGCATAACTTATTTAATTTTGAACTTTTGGAGGTGTTCTTGGACTTTTTAGAAACCTTGATATGTTCTATAACCAACATTTTTGGTCTCATCTCATTTTGATCTTCCATGCTCAAGTTATAAGCTTTGGAAAAAAAGGTGTTTTTGTTGACTTTCAAAAATGACCTATAATGTCCAAATTTGTAACTTTTTGTGAGAGCATTTATTGGTCTTGGGGTGTGAAGATGGATTGTATGAAATTTCATCCTCTTCAAAATGAGCTTTGGATGGGTCATTTCTCATAAAGTATGAGAAAGTTATGCTTGGTCAAAGTTGAGTTAACTTTTCCTACAAAACCCTAATTTAGCAACTTTTGAATCTTGATGAATCTTGAGCAATACTTGATGAATCATGATCAAACCTTGATCAAATGATGAATTATCCTTCAAAATGAGAATTTTGACAAAAAATCTTGAGGTTTGACTGTTTGTAGGTCACAGTTGACTTTTGCCCTAGCACAGTCGATTTTTAGACCTCTTGAGCAATTGACTGACCAAACTTTCTCTGCAAGGCTTTAAATTTGACATGGATGAACTTAAGAACATATTAGGACATTGGGGATAACTTGAGGTCATTTTGATGTAAGGAACTTGATGCAACATAAACCCTAATTTTGACTTGACTGCCTTAGGAGGTGATTTGACTGTCCAACTCTTGAGCCAACTTGAACAACTTGGAGATGATTCTTGACATGTCTTGAGAAATATGGGAGGGAAAATTTTTGGGTACAACACGCACGTTAGGACTTAACTGCATAGCCTAGATCAACAAAACGACAATGTGAGACGAGGGTTTTTAAACTAAATAAGTTTTACTGAAAGCTGTTTTGAAAATATAAAGACACCCAACCGATTGCTAGTTCCCGAGGTTCGACTATTGCATACTGGTAGTTACGCTCATTTATTATTAAAAGTCCAACTTAATTTAGTATTTAGTTTTCCCTACAACCCAATCAAGCATTCATTAGCTTTAGATTTGCAAAGTAACAATAGAAGACGGTAGATCGATTCATCAGTCTCTGTGGTTCGATATCTTTTAAAACTACACGATAAGACTGTGCACTTGCAGTCCGAATCATTGGATACCTAAGTATAATCCCGATCAAGTTTTTGGCGCTGTTGCCGGGGACTGATTTAAGTCGATATCGCTACTCTTTTGTTACGCAGTAGAGACTAGAGCAAAAACCTCTCTATTTCTTTTCTATTTCTTTTCTTATTTGTATGCCAAACACTCGTTCGCAAGGCGAGCCGTTATACATACAAATCAATGATATTGAGCGGTATCTCAGACTTAGACGCTACATTTAAGAGTATCATCTCTTGCATAACACTCCACCTCGTCAATCACTCGAATCTCCTATTCCTCGACCAACCAAAGAAATGGCTGCCAATCCTGCTCCGTGCCCACTCAAATCCTACGCCATTCCCTCGCAAGATGAACCGCACAATAGCATTGTTGCTCCTCCAATCGAGGCTAAAAACTTTGAGCTGAAACCTTCTTTGTTGTCTGCTGTACAACAGAACCAGTTCTCTGGTGGGTCAATGGAAGACCCTAATCTTCATCTATCAATATTTCTACAGTACGCAGATACAATTAAGAACAATGGGGTCAGTCAAGAGGCAATAAGACTTCGTCTCTTCCCTTTTTCTCTAAGAGACAGAGCCAGAGCTTGGCTCCAATCTCTACCCGCGAACTCAGTCACCACATGGGATAAGCTGAAGAAAGTTTTTCTTGCAAGGTATTTTCTGCCAAGCAAAACAGCTATGCTAAGATATCAGATAAGCGATTTTAGGCAAAAGGAAAACGAGTCCCTTTTCGATACTTGGGAACGTTACAAGGATCTAATGAGACTATGCCCACATCATGGTTTGGAAGAATGGTTGATTATCCATACCTTCTATAATGGTCTCCTATACAATACAAGATTAACGATAGATGATGCTGTAGGAGGTGCACTTATGGATAAATCCTACACTGCTGCCTATGCTCTAATAGAAAGCATGGCCCAAAACCACTATCAGTGGGGAAGTGAAAGGGGACAAGTAGACAAAGGTACTGCAGAGAAAACACCAACAAAAGGAGGCATGTATGAGATAAGCGATCTAGACAGTGTCCATGCTAAGGTAGATGCCCTCACCCTAAAGATAGATAATTTGACCGCAATACCTCCAGCCACCGTGCCTGCTATAACTCCAAATTGCGAAATATGCGGAGTACCTGGACATGTAGTTACCGAATGTAAGATCTTGGTAGGGACTCCAACTGACCAAGTGAGTTATGTTCAAGGAAACCCTTACTCAAACACATATAACCCTGGATGGAAAAATCACCCAAATTTCTCATATAAAAACCCCAATGCGTTATATGCTACAAACCAAGCACCTGCCGTGCCACCTGGATATCAGAAACCTCCTGCAAACACTCCTAGTGTGCCTAGAAAATCAAACTTAGAATTGATGATGGAAAACTTCATAGCTACCCAAGCGCAAACAAACAAATACGTCCAAAATCAAAACATACACACTAACGAGCAGATAAAACAATTAGCAAACAAAATAGATGCTTTGGCCACCCACAATAAAATGTTGGAAACCCAAATCTCTCAAGTGGCTCAACAACAAGCACCTACAACTACACCGGCTGATACATTTCCTGGTCAACCACAACCTAACCCGAAGGGGCATGCTCATGCCATCATATTAAGGAGTGGAACCGAGTTAGATGGACCGCCTGACCCAAGACTGTCAAATCAAAGTATGTATCAAAGGTCCGAAATACCAACCGAGAAGGAAAATCAACCAGAGAAACCAGAGGAGGACGAAGAAGATAAAAGAGGAGAGGCCAAAGACAGAAAAAAAACCTTATGTGCCTCCACCGCCTTATAAACCCCAAATCCCATTTCCTGGTAGATTAGCCAAACCTAAGCATGTAGGGCAATTAAAAAAATTCGTAGAACTTCTGAAACAACTTAATATAACAATTCCTTTCACAGAAGCCATAACTCAAATTCCCTCCTATGCCAAATTCCTCAAGGAAATCTTATCTAACAAGAAAAAGCTAGAAGATAACGAAACAATCACACTTACTGCAGAATGTAGCGCAATTATCCAAAACAAGATGCCTCCTAAGCTGAAAGATCCTGGAAGCTTCTCTATACCATGTCATATAGGTAAGTCTGTCATAGACAAAGCCCTATGTGATTTAGGAGCTAGTATTAGCGTTATGACTTTATCCATATGCAACAAACTAGAAATGGGTGAACTAAGACCAACAAATATGTCCGTTCATTTGACGGATCGCTCTGTCAAATACCCAGTAGGAATCTTGGAAAACGTTCCTGTACGAATAGGTTAATTCTACATCCCTACAGATTTCATAATCATGGACATTAGAGAAGACGAAAGTACACCTATCATTTTAGGAAGACCATTCTTAGCTACCGCTGGAGCTATCATAGATGTAAAAAAGGGCAAACTAACCTTTGAAGTAGGTGAAGAGAAAGTCGAATTTATTATGACACAATTCTTACAAGTGCCTGCCATAGATGACACATGTTATCTGGTAGACATCATGGACGAATGCGTAAGAGAAATTGAATGGGAACCGATACCTTGTTTTGAAACCATAAAGATTCCCACACCTCTTATATTCGAAGATAACTAATGGTGTCCCAAATACCGAGACGACAATCTAAGTGAATGCTTAGCTCTGACACCCAACCACATCCCTTGTCTAAGAAAACCAGCATTGGATCTTAAGCCATTACCTAAGACCCTTAGATATGAATTCCTTGACACCGAGTTCAAACGACCTGTAATTGTCAACGCGGACTTAGGACAACAAGAAACAGACAAATTATTACAAGTCTTAAGAAAATACCCATCCGCCTTGGGATACAACATTACAGATCTCAAAGGAATAAGTCCTTCCATTTGCATGCATCGTATTATGCTGGAAAATGACTGCAAATCTTCTAGAGAACATCAACGAAGAATTAACCCAATATGGAGCATCGTAGTTAAAGACGAAGTAAAAAAACTTCTGAACACAGGAATCATATACCCAATCTCTGATAGTCAATGGGTAAGCCCAGTACACTGTGTACCAAAGAAAGGTGGTATAACAGTAACAACAAACAAAGCATGCGAAGCTGTAGCAGAACGAACTGTAAGCGGAGCTAGAATGTGCATTAACTATAGGAAGCTAAACAAATCCACTCGCAAGGAACATTTTCCTCTACCATTCATCGATCAAATGCTTGAACGATTAGCTAAGCACTCTCATTACTGTTATCTAGACGGTTACTCAGGATTCTTTCAAATTCCTATTCACCCTGATGACCAAGAGAAAACAACATTCACATGTCCTTATGGAACTTTCGCCTACAGACGAATGTCGTTTGGATTATGCAACGCTCCCGCCACATTTCAGAGGTGCATGATGGCGATCTTTGCTGATTTCATAGACAATATCATAGAGGTCTTTATGGACGACTTCTCTGTATGTGGAGAGAGTTTTGAAGATTGTCTAATAAATTTAGAGAAAGTTTTGGAGAGATGCGTAAAAGTTAACCTCGTTCTGAATTGGGAAAAGTGCCACTTTATGGTCAAACAAGGAATTATACTAGGACACGTTGTGTCCGAGAAGGGGATTGAAGTCGACAAAGCTAAGATTGAAGTCATAGAAAATTTGCAACCCCCTAAAACAGTAAGAGAAATATGCAGTTTCTTAGGACACACCGGTTTCTACCGACGATTCATAAAAGATTTCTCGCAAATATCAAAACCTCTAACTACCCTCCTTATGAAAGACGTTGAATTCGATTTCGATGACAAATGCCTAAAATCATTTAACCAATTAAAAATAGATCTTATATCCGCACCAATCATGCAACCACCTGATTGGAGACTCCCTTTTGAAATCATGTGCGACGCAAGTGATTACGCCGTAGGTGAAGTCCTGGGACAACGGAGAGATAAGAAGCTTCATGCGATATACTATGCAAGTAGAATCTTGGATCCTGCACAGATGAATTACGCAACCACGGAAAAGGAATTTTTAGATGTAGTCTTTGCACTGGACAAATTTCGCTCCTACCTAGTAGGCGCAAAAATAATCATTTATACAAACCATGCAGCTATTAGATACCTCTTAACCAAGCAAGATTTGAAACCGAGACTATTTAGATGGATTCTACTTCTACAAGAGTTCGATTTAGAAATTAAAGACAAGAAAGGTACCGAGAACGTAGTAGCCGACCATTTATCCCGAATGGAGAAGCTGACACCAGAAGAGGTACCCATTAACGATGACTTCCCGTATGAACGTCTGTTAGCTCAGATGGACTTAGGAGATGCCAGCGAAGAACCACCTGAATTAAATCCAAACCAACTACTCTTAGAACTTGACACACAAGCTGTTAGCCGTGATTCACAAGAAAGCCAAGACACAATAAATAATGATATAAACGAAACCGTGATCTCTGTCCAAACTAACCAAACCTCACCATGGTATGCAGATATAGCAAATTACTTGGAGGCAAAATCCTACCCCCTAATCTGACTTATCAACAGAAGAAAAAATTCTTTCACGATCTGAAACATTACTTTTGGGATGAACCTTTACTATTCAAGAGAAGTGCCGACGGTATTTTCCAACGATGTGTCCCGAAAAGCGAAATTGAAAACATTATTTCTCATTGTCATGATGCCCCTTACGGAGGCCATGCAAGCATGTAAAAGACATGTGCCAAAATTATGCAGTCTGGTTTCTATTGGCCAAATTTATGGAAAGATGTACACATAGCCATCCTTAAATGCGATCTATGCCAACGCACTGGAAACATATCCAGACGCGATGAGATGCCTCAGACTGGCATTCTACAAGTCGAAGTCTTTGATGTGTGGGGAATAGACTTCATGGGAACATTTCCGTCCTCATTCGGTAACAAATATATACTCGTGGTTGTAGATTACGTTTCGAAATGGATCGAAGCAATAGCTTCTCCAACAAACTTTACTAGAGTCGTGATTAAACTCTTCAAGAATATTATCTTCCCAAGATTTGGTGTACCCAAGAAAGTCATAAGCGACGGTGGCTCCCACTTCATATCCAAAATCTTCGATAAACTCCTAACCAAATATGGGGTGAAACACCGCGTAGCAACACCATACCACCCCCAGACAAGCGGACAGGTGGAAGTCTCAAATCGAGAAATAAAACAAATATTGGAAAAAACTGTTGCCACGTCAAGAAAGGACTGGTCGGCTAAGTTACCTGAAGCATTATGGGCTTACAGGACGACGTTCAAGATGCCAATCAATACAACACCCTTTAAACTCATCTATGGTAAGTCATGTCACCTGCCAGTGGAAATTGAACACAAAGCTTACTGGGCAATTAAGACTTTAAATCTAAGCTACACTGCGGCAGGTGAGAAAAGGATCCTCGACATAAATGAACTGGAAGAGCTAAGATTAGACGCATATGAAAATGCGAGGATCTACAAAGAAAGGATGAAAAAGTGGCACGACAAATGAATCTCAAGGAAGGAGTTCAATGAAGGAGATGTAGTTCTCCTATTCAACTCTCGTCTAAAACTTTTTCCCGGGAAACTCTGTTCACGATGGTCTGGACCCTTCGAAGTGACCAAAGTTTTCCCCAGTGGTGCCATCGAGATCAAAGGAAAATCCATGAACCCGTTCTTAGTAAATGGCCAACGTTTAAAACATTATTACAGCATTGAAAACAAGGACTACACCGCGAGCTTAACACTATTAGAGCTACCGCTCGGATTAGGAAACTAATTCACGTCTAAAACAATGTCAAGCTAACGACATTAAACAAGCGCTGTGTGGGAGGCAACCCACAAGTTTTTCATTTAATTTCTTTCAAACCTATTTATATTTCTATTTTGAATTCTGATTTTTATTTCAATTCCCAGATTTTTTGTTTCTTTTTGTTTCTTTCTCTCATTGCATATTTTATTTATTTGCATTCTTCTTTTAAAAATTTTAGTACCGACTCACAGGAACTTACAAGATAAACTCATTTATGGATATTATCACCTTCGCCACAGATTCCCAGCAGCGGCGGTATGAGATACTGGCTCAGCGCCAGATGAGCATGACTACTTATGTGCATGATCCCACGTTGACAGTTTTAGGCATCAGGGAGAGTGTATATTTTTTGTTCAACCAGATAGGATGTGAAGGATTCCTTTCCCATAAATACCCTACATATCAAAACCTCACCTTAGAGTTCTTGAGCTCACTCATTTATAAACCCACCCAAGGACTAGGGCGTGGTAGGGGACATATGTCCTTCAGATTATTTGGCTTCACCCACCCTTTTACAGTTTGTCGTCTTGCTGAGCTGCTAGGATTCCCTAGTTTTATAGATGCCTACATGGAAACCCAGGAGGATGACTACCTTAATTTTTAACTTAACCACTTTTGGAGGGATATAGCTTGCCAATACCCTGAGGACCCTGACCACCTAGATGTGACTGAGATCCATAACCCCGCAATTAGGTATTTCCACCATATATTAGCTTTCATCCTTTTTGGAAAACCTATAAATAGACTCTCAGTTTCTAGGGATGATTTATTCATTATTTACTGTGCTTTCCAGTCCAGACTTGTCATTGGTGCATCATTTATGATCGCCAACATGTTTGCTATAGCTCAGTGTACCCATGGACCTATCTGTGTTGGGGGCTAGTCACTATGATAGCCGAGGCCTTATCCCTGCGGTCATCTTTATCACGTCTTACGCTGTATGGCAAGTACTATACCATGGATATCCCCTTCTGTTTTAACATATCTCTAATAGGTAACCTCAACCCACCTCACTTTCAGCTGCTGGTACGAAATGACCCTGTCTACTACTTCCTCTTGCCTAGCCCTGAGAACACAAGTGTCTATACTAAGAAAAACTGGCTATATAACCTAGAAAATACAGATGAACATGACCCTGAGAGGGAGGAGAGCGACCCTTCCACACCTACCGGTTACCATGACTATACTCCATCAGAATACCCTACACCTCCCCTTGTTACCGAAGCTGTCGACGTCCCTATGGTTGATCATGCACATGCTATCACGACACTGCAGTTAGATGTTACTACACTCCGCGAAGAGCTCACCATCGTTAAAGATAATATCATCACACTTCAGCGTGACTTCTTTCATTTCATGGATGTCGTCACAGAGCAGTTTGATCATATTTATCAGCATTTGCACGCTACTGCCCCACCTCCAGGAGGTCCTAGTGCTCGATAGTTTTGTTTCTGTGCCACCCCAGTGAGGACACTGTTTGTTCTCAGTATGGGGAGGGTTTCATTATTATTCTTAATACTCATTATTGTTTTATACTCATATCTTTCAAATACTTTGTTACTTTCGGTTCTAAAAATTTCAAATATCTATTTATCTATTTATTTCATATTTATCTATTTACTTCACAGTATTTATTTATTTTCATTTACATTTCATACTTTGCATATTCGGTTATTTTATCTTTAATTAAATTATTTCTTATTTATTTATTCCGACTATCATTCCTCTGATTCTACTATGTTCCACTAACTATTCACATCGATAAATATCCCTTGCAACACTACTCAAACTATATGAATAAATTAATTAATCAATTCTTGCTTTACTGCACGCAGTCAAACAAAATACATGCACGCACCATTACACCCTGACGGACGTCAGGAAGCATGTGACGAGCGTTAGAGCTTGTCTCTTTGACCTTGACGAACGTCAGGAAACGCGTGACAAGCGTCAGAAGCCTGTCTCCCACGATTCCTCTTCCCGTGACCGTTGAACCATATTGAAACTTGAACGAAATTTTGTTTTAAAACCCCCACTACCCCATTACTCCATCCATCCTTAACTTCCATAACCTCTCATATTCATAATTATCCCATAAACCCCATTCAATTTCATACTCAATAAAAAAAATCTATATAAACCTTTCTCCCATCCCTTAGTTTTCATCACTACCACCGACCTTCCATCTCTTCATCACAAATACATTTTTCTTCTCTATCAAGTTCAAAATCATGGCCGCCCGAAGAAATCCACCAAACCAAGCCGAACCCGACATGCGCCATCTCGTGCTTCGAAAAGGAGAAGTAGGTGAACTTCAAAAGGAAAGGTACATAAAATTCCATCGTCGAGGGTTAACATCCACGAGGTTCGTCGACAACAACTGCTTGCAAGAATTGAGGTTGCAAACCCATATGCAAGGCTTGCTGAACAAAGCTAGCCTGAGCTTTATAAGCACGATGAACACACCAACCTACGAAGCTCTAACGTTGGAATTCTTAAGTTCCTACGCCTATCACACTCGCGATGACGCTGACGCACACCTAACGGGAGCCACTCAATTTCAGATGTTCAACTGAGAGTACACACTTAGCCATGAAAATTTGAGCGAAATATTTCATTTTCCCCGTGGAAATAATGTTCAATATCGCATTCCCCCGGAATTGGATTGGAATGGAAGTGCATACGCACTATGGGAGAGAATAACCGGTGAACCAAATGTTATTCCTGAAGCATGTTACGCCTCTCACATTCACAACCCAAACATTCGCTTCTTACATCGCATTATGGCAAACACAGTGTTTGGAAGGGCAAACAACAACAAAGTCAACACTAAAGAGTTGTATGCTCTTCATTGTACCTTTTCATAAGACCTCCGTATTAATCCCGTTACTTTAATGATGGACCATATTCAAAACCTTGTTACGAGAGATGGGACTACGCCTTTTTGTATCGGAGGCATTGTCACCACAATCGTAGTTCACCTGAACTAGGGAGAAAGGATTCAACTCCTACCTCCGCTGCCAGCAGTTTATATGGATATTGATAACTGTAGAGCTGGCCGCCTGATTAAAGTGAGAGAAGCTGGAGGGTACTATCTAATGGTTAAGAATGCAAAAGTTCGTAGTGTGATCATGCCGAATCACAATCGTACAAATTTGGGCAATCCGGATAATTGGCTTTACAACCTGAACGCCCCAGAACCCAGAGAAAATGAGCAAGGAAATCAAGGTAAGGCCAACATCGATGCTGTTGATGAAATCAAAGAAGAATTAGAGCAGCAAGAGCTCCAACCACAGCACGCCAACAATCCCACCACCATCGATGCAATCTATGCCGCAATAATGCAGCAAAACCAGCTGTCCACTCAACGCTACCAGAGCCTCGAGACGCGCCACATTGAAATGATGAATCTCATGCAACAAATGCAGAGAGACCAAAATGATTACACTCGCAGGCATGATCAAAGTATGCTGGAATTCACCGCAGGAATGATGGAAGATATGCGAGCCTTAACACTTCGTGTTGACGACTTGCATAACGTTATTTCTCAGAGGAATGGAGGCGAATCTTCCAGAAACGGTGAGCAAGCGCGTCGAAGAGCGAGGACACGTGGCAGATTCCGAAGACAAGAGGAGGAAGAATGATTGTCTAGTTTCCATTTACCCTTTCCATCTTCTGTCAATACATTGAGGATAATGTATGATTCAAGTATGGGGGAGGAAGTATTTCCCTTTCCTAGTAATTTTTATTTTCTTTGTAATTTCCCTTCTGTTATCTCTAATTCAAAAATTTTTTTATCAAGTTATCTATTGAAGCATTTTGTGTTGTTCTTTTAGACTCCCCTTTCTTTTTGAGCCCTATAAAATTTTTTTTAAAGCATAACCTTGACTCACTTGACAAATAAATAGACTGCAAGATCTTTAATTGTCAGGAACTATGGTAAGATTAAGCAAAATTTCTACCGTCTAGACATTCTACAACCCCAGAGTATGATAGATCAGTTCAAGTACCTGTTATTCCAACACCCTGAGTGTTAGTCTATGTAGTAACCCTGAGTAGTTTATATTAGCAGTCAGCACCGTCTTAAACACAAACTACGCAGGAAGTCGATGAATATAAGTGGATGATATAATATTTCAGCAAAATGTTGCAAGGAAACACACCAATTAAATTGGACGATCCTTACCCGATCGTCTAATCCAAAGGATGTAAACCTTACAAAGTAACATGAAAAATCATTTGGTAGATGGCTCAGGAGCATCTGGTACTGAAATTGGTAGGGCAGATTACAGTCTGATCCCCCACATCCAACCATTGAATTGAAAAAGGTAGCCACATTACTGTGCCAGAAACCTCTAAAGTTTAAAAGGATCGTAACCACTAACCGACTGTTCTGCTATGTGCATGGAAAGATAAAGGGCTTAATGTGATTGCGCTAGAATGAAAAGGACAAAACAAGACAAATACTCGAGGTAGGCTATGATAGGACCTGTAACTAGTTTATGTAAAATGGGACTGTCTAGTGTCATTGCCGTAGTAATGGAGCATGAATCAAGGTATCGATTTTCTGACAAAAACACAACACAACCATATATTAGTTGATCCGAGTCATAACCGTGCATCTGACCATGTTTAGAAAAACATCGTACTTAACATTTGCTTGAGGACAAGCAAAGTTTAAGTATGGGGGAGTTTGATGACACACAAATATGTGATATTTCTGGCTTGATATACACAAAATATTTCTCATACTTTAGTTTAAATTAAATTATTTTATAGGTATTATGCAGGTATTTTTCTATTTTTGCAGATATACATTAAGCTGAACACTTTGGAAGAAATGAAGAAAAAAAGGTGCAAAGATAGCAAAAAGGGCCAAAAGAGAAGAAATCAGCTTAAGCCCATCAAGCATGTGAGCACGTGGCCCACCATGAAGAAGGCCTTGACGACCGTCAAGGAGTATTTCCGCTCGTCACACGAAGTGATGGACCAAGTGACCATCGTCACTTGGACTTGACGAACGTTACAAGGCCACTTTCTCCCTCTTGACCACGTATTCAACGGAAGGAAACCAATTCAAAACAAATCCAACGATCACCCTATTTATCTGATCCACTCAGTCAATGCATGAAGAACGTAACTAATTTAGTGGTCCTATTATTTCTCAAAGGAACACAAAGTGTTCCTACATTACCGAGAACAAACTTATCACACAGGGGTTATAAATAGGACCTTGGACCATATGAACCAGAGAGTTCTTTTTTTGGCAGTAACTTTGGAGAATTCATTTTTAATCTAAGCAAATATTCTTTAAGCATTATTTATTTCCCAGCAATTTCTATATTTCCTCTAGCATTTATTTTTATTGTACGGTTACATCTGTTCCCCGATCGAAGCAAAGCCTACAGTTTGTGCAGGAGTGCTTCTATATCCAGAATTATTACCAGGTTTATGTTTATGAATTTTTATTACTTTTAATTAATATAATCATGTTTATTTTTGTTTGTCTCTGGAATTGTTCTGTGATTTGGTCAGATATTATGTTAGGCTAGAATTCGTATACCGGTATGTAAGGTCACCTAACCAAGGGATCGAGTGACTTAGTTGGGATTATTTTTACTACAAAACCTTCTTTTCTGGTCTAAGTTACTATTTTTAATCATTTAATTGTTTTGTTATGAAAGTAAAGAACAGATAGAGGTTAGGGTCAACAAAGCGGAAACTTGAGATCTTTTAACTAGACAGTAGTAATTAGGCATTAGCTTAAAATACAACGGAAGAACTTTAAAGTTAATTAAGATTTTTATTTAGTTTTCAAAAGGTGTTTTTAACTCCCGCGGGATGGCGGAAGCGTACATTAGGACTTAACTGCATAGCCTAGATCAACAAAACGACAGTGTGAGACGAGGGTTTTTAAACTAAATAAGTTTTACTGAAAGCTGTTTTGAAAATATAAAGACAACCAACCAGTTGCTAGTTCCCGAGGTTCGACTATTGCATACTGGTAGTTACGCTCATTGATTATTAAAAGTCCAACTTAATTTAGTATTTAGTTTTCCCTACAACCCAATCAAACATTCATTAGCTTTAGATTTGCAAAGTAACAATAGAAGACGGTAGATCGATTCATCAGTCTCTGTGGTTCGATATCTTTTAAAACTACATGATAAGACTGTGCACTTGCAGTCCGAATCATTGGATACCTAAGTATAATCCTGATCATTAATTCCCAGATACATCTTTGAAGTCACATTTCTTCCTTAGTAAATCAAGCAGCTACACCAATTCTATAAAAAATAGTTCGGAGATGTATTTGCAGAAATTTTGGAGGTAAATTCGGATAGTACATCTTCGAAGTCTTGCCTGCATATTTCTTGTACAGAAACATCATACTGAGTTTGTACACGGGCCTGTGATGACGACCCCTGTGATAGTCGACTCCTAAAACCCGATGCTTCCGTGCCGTAAGGCCTAGGGACGACTCCCTTGTACCTTTTACCTACTGATTCTGAATCAGTCTCTTGCGGCGAGCGAACACGGTTAGGGTGAGACGACCGAGTCTCATTCTATCGTAGTTTGCAACCATTATCCTTGAAAAAACATCAAAAAACACATTAGTGCACCAGGAAGGAAATAATTCAAAGATGCATCTCCAAACACCAAAAAAGACCCAATTCGAAGATACATCTCTAAAAAGCTTTGTGTTCTGCTACAATGACAGCAACATCTACTAAACTTGCCCTAACCATCCAAAAATAATCACAATCATCCAAATCATATAAACAACTCCTACACATTATCTATTTCGAATACTAATACGACATAATACATTAAAACTAACCCATTTGACCTAATACATTAATCAAAATTAAAAATAAGTTAATGAGTAACTTACCCTAAAAAGTGTTAATGAGGATGCAAAATGTTGGAGAAGGAACAAAATTGTCTGGAACAATGTTGGAGAAGGAACAAAATTGTCTGGAACAATGTTCGAGAAGGAACAAAGTTGATTGGAACAATGTTGGAGAAATGAATAAAGTTGACTGGAACAATGTTGGAGAAGGGTGAGATGGAAAAAAATGTTTCTGAAAATGAAGAAGGAAAAGAGGGAGAGTCTGGAGCGATTTTGTAACCTTTGAATTTTTGACCAGGCGCTAAAATGATTTAAGGGTTATGGCCTTAATAAGATAGATTTTTGATTTACTTTATGTAAATAAAATAGGTCTTCAATGACCTCATTGTTGTTCTCAGTCGAAGCATTGTCAGATGGCAGCTTTCGGTTGACATGGTCAAAGCCTTCTCATACAGGGAACTAGGACCATGCAATATTAAATGACTTAGAAAAATTTGTGTTATATTTGTCACCTGAAGCATTGTCGAATGAAATTTTCAAACGGATAAGAACAAACAATTTTCTTGAAGACACGTGAAAGCTTACAAAATGATGCATGCATGGATCAGAAACATGGAAGATTTTGCTTAGTCGACCGTTGAAAACATTTATTTTAGGATTTCTATATAAAAAACATTTTTTTTCAATATTAGAGGTCCAAATTTGTTACATTATAATAGAAACTCAAAGTATCCGTATCAAAGTGAAAAAAGAGTGATTTTCTAGAAAATGTATGTATGTCTTCTAGTTTATAAATTTCAAGTACTTTATTTCTTTTAAATACAAAGATTTTCTTTTCAGGTTTCTTTTATTTATTTTGTCATTTTTACATCCTGATTCATATCTTCAACTTCTCTATCCAATTTATGTCATTACAATTCAGATATTCAAACAAAATTTTTAGCACTATATCCTAGGATTACCTAGTTGATCCTGCAAGTAACCTTTAATAAGAGACTAGAGGTTGTTTACCAAAGATCTGGGTAAACAAATTGGTACCCCCAGTGGAACGTTGTGCTAAAATTTTACATTGTTTCTAAATTTGTTTTTTTGTAGGCTCGTCATCCAATAAACTTCTCAAACTTTGAGTGTGCATGAGATTGAAGAGCTGGAGGATAACCAAAGAATACGTTAACAAAATAGTCAGAAGAAATGTTAGAAGAATGGTTAACCCTATGAATAAAAATCCAAATGGAGAACAACCCTCTAACACAATGGGGGGAGGCACATTTGCTGTAAATTTGACCGACACAACTGCATCTACGACAAGCACTATTGCCATACCATCAAATGCTCAAAGAGGGCCAATAATTTCTCCATCTGTATCACAGGGTCACCCAGTAGCTCCTAGACCGGCAAAGACTAGTGCTTCTAGGTCTCATATACCAAGTTTCACGATGCCCATGAATGGTCGCGAACAAACTTATAGAATTCCAACTTCGATGATGACAGGTTTGCATAATAATGCATCGACATTTTGTTGAAAAGTACAACATCTGCATTTTCACTGTTCCAAGGATCAATACCTCTTGGAAACAATTTGGGTCGAAACGGTCCACCCTTGGGAGTAAATTGTTCCTCCTAGGCAATGCCAACCTTCACCACTAGTTCCGTGGGGGTGATGAGGCAATATATGGATGAAAGTAACCATGATATGGTTCATTTGCTTACTCAACAAAATGGGTACTATACTTAACCCCTTGATTCAGAATTCGACTAAGAGTTACCAACAATTGGAGACTCAGATGACTCGAATTGGTGATTTCCTAGGCGCTCCTCGAGCGCAGGTTCGACCAGTTGTACAGTCCCAACAAGAAAGGCCTGTTTAAAATGAAGGAGTCGTTTTGGAAGAAATAGTCGACCAAGGAAGAAATTTATTCCCCAAGTTATTGAACAATCTATTTTCAGGGTAGTCAAGTGTCCTCCAGTTATGGTTGTTAATTAAAACCAAGATGCATACCAAGTGGTCCATCAGTTTCGGTAAGATGCAGACCAAGTGGTCCATCAGTTTCGGTAAGATGCCATGGTGAGAGAACAAAATTTAGAGGCCATTGTCGAAAGAATAATGACTTGAAATGGCATGAATCCTGACCTTCAGAGGCCCACTTATTCATCCCCGCTGTCGGAGTATGTATTGCAAATAGAACTCCAAGAGGTTGGAAAGTTCCCAAATTTACTAAGTTTACTGGGGACACCAATAAGTCTATGATCAGACACATAGCTCGATACTTTACCGAAGCAGGGGATATAGCTAACAACGAGAATTTGAGGATGAAATATTTCCCCAGATTTCTAAACAAAAGTGCTTTCACATGGTTCACAACCCTCCCTCCACATTCTATTCATGATTGTGCTCGTTTAGAAAATTGTTTCATGAACAGTTCTATATGGGGAAATCCAAGATTAACTTGAAAGAACTATCGAGTGTAAAACGAAAGTTTTCAGAATCAATTGATGGTTACCTGAATAGGTTTCGACTTTTAAAAGCAAGGTGCTTTACCCAAGTACTAGAGCATGAATTAGTCGAGATGACTGCTGGTGGCTTAGACTTTCCCATTAGGAAGAAGTTGGATACCAAATACCTAAGGGACATGGCTCAATTGGCAGACAAGGTTTGTCAAGTTGAGCGTATAAAAGCTGAGAAAGCCAGAAAAAATAAATATCAAAAGAAAGAGAAAGCTGCATATGTGGCAACTGATGAGTATTCATATGACTTCGTTGACATGCTCGACGAGAATGTGTTTAATGTGGCAGAACTTAATCTAGGACCTCCCTATGCTTGCAAATTGATAAAGCCGTCGAACGGGAAAATTCCGTCGAGCCTAGCAAAAATGAAAAATTCACCACAAAGATATATATGATCGATATAAATAAATGTGACAAAATATTTGATTTAGTAATGGCTAATGGGCAGATAATAGTACCCCAGGCCTGAAAAACCCCCCATTAGAAAAAAAGAAGAAAAAAGCATTTTGTAAATTTCATAATTTTCTTGGTCATAAAACGTCTCAATGTGTACTTATCAGGGATTTGGTGCAAAAGGCTCCTAAAGAGGGAAGACTCCAATTTGGAAAAAATCCAAAGTCATTAATGTAAATTGACGATCCACTACTAGTTGGAGAGGCAAACTGTGCTGAACCATTCAAAGTGGTGATGGTCGAAGCTATTGATGGTCTCAACATGGAGGTCGAAGGAATGGAAGAAACTCTTGCAGTGGTAAATGGAGGGGTTCGATCGGTTTATCCTAATGTCGACGAATGACTGATTGATTTCCTGGAAATATGTATGCTAAATGACTCTGAAGTTGGTTTGTGTCCAAGGTACAATGCAATATATGATAAAGATGTTATGAAAGAATTTGGATATACTAGAAGGTATGATCCCATAAAAGGTAAATCATCCTCTCGATTCGTGTTCGAAAAAAGGAGAATTCCTCATCGAAACAAAGAACACAAGAAGAAATTGTAGAGGCCTCAACAAAGAACTTTTCGACTCCCCGCTGATGCCCCTCAAGGAAAGTGGATGAAGCATGTGTATCAGAAAGGAGGAAAACAACCTAAGTGGAAGATTTGGGACCCAAAAGTGGGTATGGTGGACCAAAAGAATGGTAGTGGGTCGAACAAAAATCCCTACGTGTCTCCAAACTACAAGGGTAAGAATCCAATGACAAGGATGCAATGGAGGCGTCATAAGAAAAATAAGAAGCCTGAAAGAGAAGCCTCAACAACACAATGAAAGCCTGTTGAAACTGTTACTAAAAAAAAAACTCATCCAAGGAGACTGAACGAGGAAGAAAAGAAGATAAGCGACCATAGGCTATCTATGAGAGTGGCACCTTTGGGAAAAAAATGAAGGGACTTCGTCTGAAGCCCTTGAATATACCCCTAAACTTGAAGATGGAAATCTTGAATATGATCCCCTTCCAGAAGATGAAATGGTGGAGGAAAATTTTGATACAAGTGTCATACCCTATTTTTTACCCCTAATATGTTTATTCATAACATAATATGCATTTGCATCATAAATTATTCATTCATTTGAGCTCTTAAGGCATGAGATCAAAAGACTCATGGCATTAGGGTTTTTTCCCTATGGATTGAGGTTGTTACCTTCCTCAAGTTGATTCCACTGGTTCTCTCATCACTCTTGGTATGAAACCAAGGTTTTGGATCTACAAGCATCATGGATATCTTCCTTGGCAGGATTCCTCAAGATACAAGGTTTTCTTCATCAGAATTTTGTTTAAAGAACAAGTGCATTAGGGTTTAACTTGTGTGCTTAAGATTTCATCAAGAATTCATTGAGAATGCTCTTGAGCTAGAGTTTTATTCCTCTCACCATCTCGAGCTTTATTCATCAATATGCACTCAAAGTCCAGATAATTAAGGTTTATCCTATGTTATGCTTGGATATTAGTATTGGTTATTGAACAATGATTCATTGAGTTAGGTTTCTCTTCAAGGCTACCAAGGATCATCATTCTTTCTTTATGGAAAGTTCATCATCATTTAAAATTTCTCCTAATTACTGGCTCCACAAGTCAACTCTTATCAAGAGGTTTGGAATTTTCCTCAAGGCATCCCTTTCAAGAAGTTTAGCGGATTTAATCATTGACTTCTTTCTTGTGATGTTACTTGTCCAGTGGTTAAAGAGTGATTGGGGTTTTCATCAAGTCAAGATGTTTCTTATTGTTTAAGCTATGAATTAAGATTTCATCAACCTTTCAAACATGTTTACTTCTTGAATTTTGATTCAGTTGAAGATTGAGGTTCATTGAACTAGGATGTTCATATTGAGATCATCTTGGTCATATTTCTCTCCACACTTCAAGGCATTTCTGTTCTCAAGTTCTTTTACTTGTAGTGCAAGTTTTGATTTTGAAAGTGTTCATTCAAATTCTTAATGTGCAAAGTGTCACATGGTTTACTTGATTACAAGTTCAAATGAGTTCATTTGAAGTCCCAAGTGATATAAATTTGTCAAAAGGATTAAAGTTGTTCAAGCATGCTAAAAAATGAAAAGTTCATCCACGATTGGTTTATTGAAACACAAGTTATAAAGGCAATACCACTTTGGTTCATTTAAAATTCAAGGTTTCAAAGACATTCATCATTATTCAAGGTTTCAAGCATTTTCAAGACATGATTCTAAGTGAAAATTCCAAAGTATATACCATGGTTCAAAGTTTGCTTAGCATACAAGTTTCAAAAATCCTTAGAACCAATTCAAGTATTATAAGGCATTCAAGTTCAATTTTGATTCCAAGATTCAATTACAAGATTAATATCATCATCATCATACATACAAAAGCCATTTTCAAAACAATTCAAAAACGAGATTAATCTAAATCAATGACATTTTGATTATTACAACTGAACATTAATTTTGTCCAAAAAAAATGTCAAACACTTTGCTCCATTTGCCTGAGTTCAAATTTAATACAGAAGAAGAAAAGAAAATTGAAACAGGGAAAATAAAAAGAGAATAAAACTATGAAATACAATAACAACTCAAGATAACTCTCACAAAAAGCTTCTTTAACAAGCTTCAATCAGAGTTGATCCTCACCATTGAATATTGTAAAAAAATTTCAAAATCAAAGGCCAAGATGCATTGATCCTTAACAAATTTTTGGCAGCTATATAACAAAACTTTTCTTCATAATTGATCACGATTCATTCACAAAAACTCTCTGAAAAATTCTCCAAAGTTCTCTGAACCATAACCGTTTTCTCCAATTTTCTCCATAACCTTAACAATTCTTCACCGCTCTTCTCTGCTAACAAAGCCTCAGCATTTCACCACCACATTCTTTGATTCTGTAAATCGTTCATTACCTCTACAATAGAATGCACACAATTTCCACAACTTCACAATATCAAAATTCGTAGAGAATACAAGAAGCATAAGAAGAGCGTGGAAGGAGAAGAAATTAAGAAGAATAGAGATTGATACACATACCTAATGAGTGCTCTATGATTTTCTCATCTTCTCCACTGTTTAAGAGCCACCGGAGTTCTCTGGTCGGTAAGTATTGCTCCTCTGTGATTTCACATCCATTCTGTTATCCCTTTGTGTGTTCTGTTTGCAATTGATTTCCTTAACGTATTAGTGTCGTTAGCATTAGATTACGCTCTGAATTCCTAAGTTTTTCCTGAGATTTTGTTTGATCTGGATGGGTGAGATGAGCGAATCTCGGCGCAACAAATGGAGGTGTTTCGTCGCTGGATTGAGAAAAAGGCAGAAGCTGTGTGAAGAAGAACGGAGGAAGCTGTACGAATAAGGAATTAAGATGATGCTATGAGCGAAGCATAAACGTGCACATCGAAGTTTGAATCGAGAACGAACGGGGACGCTAGAGCTTGAATCAATACGAATCTGTGAGAGATTGAGGCGATATGATGAAAAGTGAAGCAACGACGACTTTGAGGTGATTGTGCCTTTTTCTGAGGGTAAAGATGGCACTGAATCGAAGACGAAGAAGAACCACGATGCTTTGAGGACGAATTGAAAAAGGTGATGATCAGAGCTGTTGGAACATGTCCATGTTTCAATATGTTGAATTTAAAAATTTCTCAAGTCCCACATTGTTAAAATATTTTTTTGGTTGAAAAAAACCATTTAGTCCCACATTGTTCATGTGAGAAATATTAACTATCCTACTTCACTATATAAGGAGTGCATATGTTTCATTCCAAATCACACCAAAAACTACTCTATTAGTTTTTTCTTCCTCACTCTCATAACTCTGCGTCTCTCGAATTATCGATGCGCCATCTTCTTCCCCTTTCTTCCTACTCGTTGAATTTTTCGAGTATTTTCTTGAATTATCTTTAGAGAATTATGTCAATTTCTCCTCATTTGAGTTGAGAAATTTTCCAGTTTAATCTTTTGAATTCTCTTTGGAGAATTATTTGAATTTCTCTTTGTTAGAGAAATTATTATGAGTGGTCAAATGACCATTATTATATTCTCTTTGGAGAATTATTTGAGTTTCTTTTTGTTTGAGAAATTATTATGACTGGTCTTTGTACCAAATACTACGAGTGGTGTTGATACCATATTTGAATGGTCTTGTACCATCAGAGGGTGTATTTCTAGACCGATTATCTATCATGCAAGTAGTAATCGTACAGTATAGAACTGGGCTGTTTTATCCTGGAGGCGGCGCGGTAGTTTGACTGCTTTGCATAATTTTGAGCAGTGCTGCGAAACGTCTTAAAGAGAGCGACCTAGTCCGCGACTCAACCTAGTAATTTCTTCGGTGGCAAATATTTCAAAATCTGAAACCAACAATTTTAAGACGTTTCAAACTGCCATGACTACCGAAGAAATTATTGGTTCTTTTACGGATATTATCGTTGAGAAATCGTTCATGTTTGAGAGAAGTCACTGTAAACGTTGACAACAAAAGATGAAGTTCTTAATGTTGAAAAAAGTTGCTAACGTTTTGATCGATGACATTCTGTTGCTCCTTCTGGATCAATCGAACAAACTAACGGTAGTAAATCTGGAGATTTAGAAGGAACACTTAATAGTGTTGAAGTTGAATCTGCTGCACAGATTAAAACGGATGATTTACAGCATAGTAAAGAAATCACCTTATAGAAAGAGAATGAAAATCTCTACAAAATCATATTTTGAATAGACTCGCAGATGATCTGTATGATAATTACAGTTGATGTGATACTGCAAAACAAGATTGAAAGACTCAGAAAAAGAAGTATGACGTAGAAGCTGGAGCAAAGAAGTATGTTGTTAGACGCTACTTCAAGTATCAAATGCAAAGATGTAAGGTCGATGGAGGCTCAATATTACGAACTTCAAAAGATTGCTTAAAATATCATCACAAAAGGTATGTGTTTAAATGAACAATTTCAAATTGGTTTTATTATTGACAAACTACCCCATAGTTTGAATGTTTAAAAAAAACAAAAAACAAAAAAGGAATCTTAGAGACAATATCAAAAAGAAAAAGTCTTGGTTGTTTCAAACAACAAAAAGAAATTCGGTGTAGTTCTGAAGCCATTTGGCAAATGATTAAAGAATCAGAACCACAATATTGCGAACCGAATTAAGAATGGGAATCCTTCTATGATCTCAATAACTCCAACTAGGCAACAACCACCACCTAAAAGAAATGACGTTGGTTTCCCTTTGTTTTAACTATGGAAAATCAAGTCATATGACTAAGAAATGTAGAAGTAAGCTTGAACTTCTTGGTGTTGTCCCTAATGCATGAATCAACCTGACTAATGGGGGATTTATTGCTATGGTCATTGAAATCAACATGGTTGATGGATATGTTGGTTAGTGGATAGACACATGCGTCTCTCGTTGTGTCTGTTATGATCGTGTTATGTTTAAACATACACGAATACTAAAGATAAGAAAGTGTTGTTGGGAGATGGCTAGACCATGAATGTTGCTGGAATTGTAGAGATAGATCTAAATTTCACCTTCAAAAAGACTTTAATCTTAAGGAACGTTATGCATGTTCCTAAAATTAGAAATAATATTGTTTCTGGTTTTGTTTTAAATAAGACATGGTTTAGTCAGTCTATTGGAGTAGATTTGTACGCCATTACGAAGAATGAAGTTTATATGTTTAAATTTTTTTGTAAAGAATTTGAAAATGATATAATAAGAATTTGTAGTGATAGATAAACTGTATGATTCTAGTTTATTAATGAATTTTATACATGGAATTGTACATGAAACGAGTGCAACATACTATCTTGCAATGAATGGTAAAACAGAAAGAAATAATAGAACTCTTACTGAACTTGTTGTTGCAATTATGATGAATTCTGGTGCTGCACCTCACTGGTGAGGGGAAATTTTATTGACTGTTTGCTATGTCCTGAATAAAGTCCCCAAGTCAAAATGTGAGATCTCTCCTTATGAGATATTAAAGAAAAGACAATCAAACTTGTCTTATTTGAGAACTTGGGGTTGTCTGACTTACGTCAGAATTCCTGATCTGAAACGAGTTAAACTCTCTAGTAGAGCATATGAATGTGTTTTCATTCAGTATGCAGCAAACAGTAAAGCATATAGGTTTTATGACCTAAAGGAAAAAGTGATCATAGAATCAACTGATGTTGAATTCTATGAAGACAAATTTCCTTTCAAATTGAGAAATAGTGGGGGCACACAATCGAGTCACATTCATGTGATAAGAAGCACAGAAAGCAACGACAATGTAGAAACAGAACTTCAATGAAGTAAAGGAGTAAGAGTTGCTAAAGACTATAGGCCTGATTATGCGACTTATAATGTAGAAGAAGATCCAATGAATCTTCAAGAAGCCTTGTCATCTCTGGATTTTTAGTTATGGCAAGAAGCTATCAATGATGAGATATAATCTCTAGAATCTAACAAGACCTGACACTTAGTAGACTTGCCTCCTGGTTGCAAACCAATCGGTTGTAAACGGATTTTGAAAAAGAAACTAAAACCTGATGGAACTATTGATAAATACAAGGTTTTCCTTGTTGCCAAGGGTTTTAGACAAAGAGAAAATATAGATTTCTTCGACACCTTTTCTCCTGTCACTAAAATTACATCCATTAGGGTACTTATTTCAATAACTGCTATTTATAACTTAACAGTACACCAAATGGATGTTAAAACAACTTTTTTAAACGGTGACGTAGAAGAAGAAATCTATATGAAACAACCGGAAGGGTTTGTGATCTATGGATAAGAAAACAAGGTTTTTAAGTTAGATAAGTCTTTGTGTGGGCTAAAACAAGCTCCAAAGCAATGACATGTAAAGTTTGATAACTTAATGATATCGAATGTGTACAAAGTGAATGAAAGTGACAAATACGTTTATTACAAATTTGAGAATTGTATTTGCACTATCATATGTCTATATGTAGACGATCTACTCATATTTAGATCAAACATTCAGACCATTAATGATATGACATCGTTGTTGTGCAACAACTTTGATATGAAAGACCTCAGAGAAGTGAGTGTGATTCTTGGTATCAAGATTACAAAATCCGAGTAAGGAATTTCTTTGGATCAATCACAATATGTGAAAAAGATCTTAAAGAAATATAATTACTTTGACAGTAAACTTGTGAGAACACTAAATGATCCAATTGTGAAGCTGTTTAAGAACACTGGTGAAAGTGTTAGATAAACAGAATATGCGAGCATCATTGGAAGTCTTATGTATTCCATTGATTGTACTAAACCTGACATTGCATATGTCATGGGATTGTTGTGCGGGTTTACTAGTAGACCGAGTAATGAATATTGACAAGCTATTGAGTGAGTCATACGGTATCTTAAAAGGACCATGAATCTCGGTTTACATTATCAAAGATTTCCTATTGTACCTGAAGGATACAATGATGCAGATTGGAACACCTTATCAGATGATTCCAAAGCAACTAGTGGCTATGTATTCAACATAGCTAGATGAGTTGTATCTTGGAAATCAAAGAAACATATTACCTGAGAATATAGCATTAGCGACTGCTAGTGAAGAAGCAAGTTGGTTAAGATTCTTGCTAACTGAGATTCCCTTATGGGAAAAACATATGTCAGTTGTGTTGATCCATTGCGATAGTACCGCGGCTATTGCAAAAATTGAGAACCGTTATTATAATGGTAAAAGACGTCAAATAAGAAAAAAGCACAGAACTGTTAGAGATTGTATCTCTAAAGGAGCTGTAAGAGTGGATCATGTACGCACTGATGAAAATTTAGCAGATCCTTTGACGAAAGGATTAGCTAGAGAGAAAGTCTATAATACATCATATAAGATGGGACTAATTCCTATAGGAAAATGAGTTGCTCATGATGGTAACCCGACCTAAATGACTGGAGATCCCAATAAATAGGTTCAATGGGTAATAACAAGTTATGAGTAATATGAGATGATCATGCAAGTAAAGCATGAATCCTGAAGTAATAAGAGGATGAGATAATAGAAACTCTTAATGAGATCTATACTCTGTATGAGGGAGTACCTAGGCTACAGGAGTACTCTTGATAGACTCACCTATGTGATTGTGGAACTTAGGCCGGTTCTTATGGAATTTTGAGGCAGAATTCCTAGAGCCTTCATTAAACTGAGATACACGTGCAGGGACATTAAAGCACGGGCTATTAGAATACACCTTAAGAAAAGGTTGTGTGCGAGTTTGATGTCTGAGATAGAGTTCAAGACATTTGTGTCACTCTTGTTGAATTGGAATCCTACTTGCTATGCAAAGGTTCAAGTTGTAGACACCTTTGTTTATGCACAATCTTAGAAACGTTTGACGTTACTTCTAAAATCAATTTTTTAAATTCAAGTGGGGGATTGTTGGAACATGTCCATGTTTCAATATGTTGAATTTAAAAATTTCTCAAGTCCCACATTGTTAGAATATTTTTTTGGTTGAAAAAAACCATTTAGTCCCACATTGCTCATGTGAGAAATATTAACTATCCTACTTCACTATATAAGGAGTGCATATGTTTCATTCCAAATCACACCAAAAACTACTCTATTAGTTTTTTCTTCCTCACTCTCATAACTCCGCGTCTCTCGAATTGTCGATGCGCCATCTTCTTCCCCTTTCTTCCTACTCGTTGAATTTTCCGAGTATTTTCTTGAATTCTCTTTAGAGAATTATGTTAATTTCTCCTCATTTGAGTTGAGAAATTTTCAAGTTTAATCTTTTGAATTCTCTTTGGAGAATTATTTGAATTTCTCTTTGTTAGAGAAATTATTATTAGTGATCAAATGACCATTATTATATTCTCTTTGGAGAATTATTTGAGTTTCTTTTTGTTTGAGAAATTATTATGACTGGTCTTTGTACCAGATACTACGAGTGGTGTTGATACCATATTTGAATGGTCTTGTACCATCAGAGGGTGTATTTCTAGACCGATTATCTATCATGCAAGTAGTAATCGTACAATATAGAACTGGGCTATTTTATCCTGGAGGCGGAGCGGTAGTTTGACTGCTTTGCATAATTTTGAGCAGTGCCGCGAAACGTCTTAAAGAGAGCGACCTAGTCCGCGACTCAACCTAGTAATTTCTTCGGTGGAAAATATTTCAAAATCTGAAACCAACAAGAGCAGAGCAGCGATTTGGCATCGAAGTAGAATCAAAGAATGAAACAGAGGAGTTGTGACGTACCTCGAAGCGAAGCATTGCAATGAGAAGTTGTTCATGATGGTGATGACTGAAGCAAATGAATAAGAAGAACGAAGCAACAACGACATTGATGGCACTGAACTAGAGAAAGAAGTTTGAGTCACGACGGCGAACAGAAGAACAACAACGCAGTTGTTGAGAAACGAAGAAGACCGTGTTTTCCATATGAAGTCTGAACCCTATCCAACACCTAATCGATGCGTTTTCTTTTTCTTATTTTATTATAATTATTATTTTTCTTTTATTTGGTTTTTTAGCTTTATAATGAAATAAATAATGAAATAAGTTAGAAACTGATGGACTTAGTGGTTTTTTCTATTTGGGCCTGTTCACTACTTCCACCCTCGCTCCTGGCCCGTTACACCACCTTTTACTTTGAGAATAAAAAAACTACTTTGGGCCTCATCCTGACCCTGGGCCTTGCACTTCTTCTTTTCAGCACACTTGAATTAGAACTTCACACCTCCTTCTATTTCTTATTCTTTTAAATTTTTTCTCTTCCATTTTAATTGTTTTAATTTTAATTTCTTTTATTGATTTTAAGTATTAAAAATAATAATAATAATAAAAATAATAAAAAAGATATATAAATGCTTTAGAATTTTTAGAAGTATTTTAGGATTTAATTAGATTTTATTCATATTATTTCTTCATGTTCTTATTCTCTTTTTTTTATTTATAATTATTTTAAAATCAAGTTTAACATCATGTTTTATGTGTTTTCTTTGTGTAATATTGATCAAATAAGATGCTTGAGTATTGAGGATTATCTTGTGTTGAAATGGCATGTTCCTTTAAGATTCCATAAGACAAATAATTTTCTTTTGATTGTTTTATATTGATTAGACCTTAGGATGTTAATACAAGCACGATAACATTATGATAGCTTTCCCTTAAACTCAACCTTAGGTCCACTTGCATGATAACTTTAGGGTTTATAAATTCCCTTTGCTTCTGATAGTTGCTTTGCATTGCATTCTTTTTCTTTTGAAAGATAAAATTACATTTTCTTAATCAAAAACTCAAAATAATTAATAAATAAATTGATACGTATAAATATGCCATGAGCCTTAAGAAGATAAGTGATGCATCCACAAGTGCACGGAAATATCAAAGTAATATAGAAGATTGTCGAACCCACATAAACCAATGTCAATCTACTGTAATCTATCGTCACTTTGTAAAGCTAAGGCTAATGAATAATTGATTAAGAGAAAACTAACGATAGAACTAAAGTAAACTTCAAAAATATGATGATAAATAGAGACTGGAATGTGTATTCCACGTATCTCAGAGACTCTATAACTTGTTGGCTTACACTGAAGTTAGAAAATTGCTTAGTAGAAATTATTGATTTAAAAGACTTTATCTCACACTCTTGTGTTGTTGACTCTGACTATACTCTTAAACCAAAATACTTTGCTTTCGCTGTCTCATTTGAATTAAAAGTAATTTTTGGAAATCAATAAATTCTAATTAATCCTAAAGTGCTCTCAATGTGTTTAGAATTAATGTCTAATTTCTACTATCCGGTTCGACTCGCACGCTCTTGCAGTGCCGACTCAAACCTTATTAATTTCCCACTCTCGTGGAAAAATCATGTTAAGTACTCTCTCACACTCGTGACAAGGCTGTTTAAATTAAGTTTAAAAACAAAGACCAAAACAGAATTTTCAAATAAAGATTTAAGCCAACTTCGTTAACGAGTCCCGTCGGAGACGACGGTCCTCACATATCAGACTCAAGACAATTTAGCGAAACATGGAATAAAGTGTAAACAAATTAAACATAACGATTGTAATTAAGAACATCATGGTAATTAAATTAAACAAATGAAACAATAGAAATAAGAAATGCGATAAAGAGAAACCTGTAAAAGAAACTGGAATTAACTTACGAAATTATCTTCGCGTACAATAACATGAACTAAATTTATAATATGTCGGCATGCTTGAAAATCAGGTACTAAATTGAAATAATAATAATAAAAACAGCAACACCTAATACTAATGGTGTGGTAGTTCCTCGATGTGAGAAACTACCACTTTTACATGGTAAACTTCTCTGCTTAAAATCTATGAATAATACTCTGACTTCAAAATGAAAAAATGGTGGAGATCTTCATGTAGAACTGCCCTGCTTTTATATTTTGTTCGTGACCTCAATGCCCATGATGTGTGTGGAGAAAAATCTAGAAAATGGCTTCGTGGAGAAACATTCAGAAGACTCCGCTCATGGAGAAGGCCACAAAAACAAAATACGTGGCTGGTGAAATAAGGCTGTGCCATAGTATTGTGTGGCGAGGGCCAAAATGTTGGAGTGTATGGTGAGGGCCACAGGTCTAAACTTCACTTTTTTCTGTTCTTTTTCTTATTTATTCTAATCTTCTCAGTATCTTGGCCATTTCTCAATCTTTTTCACATGGAAGCTTTGTGTTATAAAATACCTGAAATGAAAAAGAAATATCGACTTAACATGACATAAATAAATTAAAACAGTAATAAAATTCATGCGAGTCGAGTCGAATAAACATGTAGTTTCATGTTATCAAACTCCCTTACACTTGAACATTTGATTGTCCTCAAGTAAATAACTATCATGATAATTCAATTAAACACGGGCTCGACACAAATACACGACAAAACTCAAATCATACGTGGTTGTGAGGCATTATGTTAAATGGATAAATACTCAATGTCAACACTAAGGATACCGTAATGACACGAAACCATAAAACGCGATAAAAAACTCCCACCCTGTGAAAAACCAGTCCGAATAATTCTATTATAACTCAACCTATTTCTTTGGTTTTATTTCACCCACTTTCATTCAGGCGCAATCACATTAATACCTTTATCCATGCATACATATAGTAGGGGAGTCAGTTAGTGATTCTGATCCTTAAGCACGGGGTTCTGGTACATAAGTTTTGTAACATATTTTATTTACCCAATTGCAAGTTGCAGGAGATCGAACCTTAGTTCGTCCTACCAAGTTCATCACCAGAAACCTCTGAGCTAACTAACAACGAGTTGTTATTATATTTTTATAGGTTCCACAACCGTTGGATTAAGTGACCGGGTGAGGGTCACCTAACTTAATAGGTGTATTCCCTATTTTTATTTTATTAAGGCATGTAAATTTAGAATTTTTGGGATCATTCACTTATATCCATCAACTCCATACGTAGTTTGTGATTAAGATAGTGTTGACTGCTAATATAAACTACTCGGGGCTAATTTAAAACTCAAACTTAAGGTCTAGGCATAATAGGTACTCAAACTAATCATGCATAATTAGGGGGTTTAGGGTGTCAAAATGGTATCGATTTTGTTGAATCTTTCTCAAATCGTTTTACCACATCCTAAGTGCAAAGTAACCTATATACTCTTAAAGTGTCATGTCATGCATCAAACCAACAAATTTTTTGTTATGGCTCAAGAAAATGGGGAAATCAATTAATAGTGGGAACTACGCATAAGGACTCGACATCACATGAATTTTTGACTCAACCAAATATTGATAACAAATAAAATCCTAAAAACATGCAATAAACTAGAAAACAATAAATTATAATTAGAAGCGATAAATGGAAAACGGTAAAGTTCCTCCCCCACACTTAAACCAAACACTGTCCTCAATGTTTCAGTAAAAAGTGGGAAAAGGAATAAGAACCTGATCAATGCTCACCTCGATAGTTTCCTACATGCAACTGATAGGTGCCAAGCGATTTATATCTTTATTTTCCATAAATTCAAACAAAAGCAAGAACATTAAATGAAAAACTCGTGGGTTGCTTCCCATGCATCATTTCTTTTAATGTCGGTAGCTCGACGACTCAAGAGTGTTAGCACTCATTGTGATTCTCTCAAGAATGACTCCTCGATCGAATTTTTAATCATATTTGGCTTCCATATCCACTTATCAAGCCATCTCACATATCCCCCACCTTTTCTTTAATTTTTTTGTGGGGTGGCTCATTCTTTTGAACTTGTGGTGGTGGTTCTGGATCTATCTTGAGTATCATCTTTTCAAGTTTGGGCTTTGTTATTTCATCCACCACCTCAAAGGATAACCTTCCCCTCTTAAAACTGTTGATTTCCCTAGTTGCATGGTCCTCTAACTCTCTCTTTTTATGCAAGACTTCAAACAAGGGCGCATTGGTGTGGATATTTTTCAATACTTCTACATACGTTTTAGATTTTGAGTCTACCTTAGTATCTATAAATCTTTGTGGGAAATGAATCAGTGGAGTATAGGGAGGAGGAACAAAAATAGATGTTTCCTTCTCTACCTCTTCAACAACCTCCCTTTTGGATGGTGTTAGTCTATTTTTCTCAATCTCCACTATTTTCTCGTCAGAGCTCTTCTCAACCTTATTATTACTTTCTTCAACCTCATTATCACTCTCCTTAGGACTTTTGATTTGTTTTTCACTACTGGTTGTTACAACATCCACATGCTCCTCGGGGAAAGGTCCTAGAGGATTTTGTTCAAGTAGCGAGATTTGAGTCTCCAATGTCATGTTATGAGTTGCGAGGGACTCAACCATATTGTACAGTTGCCTAAGGGTTTCATTATCATGGAGACTTTGTTGTCTAAACTCTTCATTTTGGACAGTTTGTGTCTTTATATAGTGCTCTATCATAGATTGTATCCTAGTGTGAGTTAGCGTCACATTGAAATTCTCCATTGATGTTTCGAGTCTAGAGCGGTTCCTTAAAGTGAGTTAGCATCTCATTTTGTGTCTCCACAAAGTGCTCCGTCATCATAGATTCTAGCCTAGAGCGAGTTAGTATCGCAGTGAGATCCTCCATTAATGTGTCGAGAATGAAATTTTGGGATTCTTGTGACTCTTCAAAATATTGGGCGTGGTGATTGTAGAGGAAATTTGGTTGAGGATAAGTTAGCGTTGCATTGTAATCTTCCAGTAATGTTTCGAGATCGGACCTATGGGATTCTCGTGACTCCTTAAAATGTTGAGATTGGTAGTTGTAGAGGTAGTTTGAGTGAGAGTGAGTTAGTGACGCATTAAAATCCTCTATCAGTATTTCAAGGTCGGATTTATGAGATTCTTTTGATTCCTCGAAATACTGAGAATAGGAGTTGTAGAAAAAAATTGGGTGATACATAGAATTAGGTTTAGAGTATCTTAGTCTATACGGTGTGTAGGTTATGAAAAGGGAAGGTGTTATCACCTTTTTCATCCATAGTTATCTACAGACTCTTAGTTGCTAGCTCACTTTGAAATGCTTTGTTTGAAAATGTGTTTGTGGTTTGTTTGAAAGTATTTTTGAAAAGTGCCTTCGTTTAGGCGAACTTTGTAATGATTCTCGTCTCTATAAGAATGTATACAAAGTGTTGACTTTTGAAAATATTTCCTTTGAAAGTGTTGGCGTGTTTGAAATATGTTCTGAAAATGGTTGTGAGCAAGCAACTACGAACATTCTACCTACTAAAAAAGTCTTAGTTCTTTTCCTCCTCCTTTAGATATTACTATCTTACCATTAATTGATAAGAAGCCCTATCATTGGATGTGAAGGGATATGCGTGGGTCGTCGTATAGTCATAGAAAGCAACATTGTAGAATACCTTAGCAATATTTGTAAGGGTCTAAGATTGTTTACCGAAGGCAACATCGATGTGTCATCGAGGGACTACGACCTTGTAATTGAGGTTCATTGCTAAAGTATCCCACGTTTAAGAGACATGATTGTTTTATTCGTAAGGCAACAAATGTGGGTTAACCCTAGAGGTGCAAGTGTGTGAATTGTTTGTTTTCATGCATTTTTGTCTTTGAATTAGGGTTTTCTATTTGTTGATTTTATGTCTTGCCACACAAACCCTAATTACTAGCATTTATATTGAAAGTGATAAATTACAGAAATGTAAAATTCTACACTATTACATAATTTGTGGATGGAGGTACAAATTTACAAATGGGGGGGTGTGAAAGCAAATATACCCTAATTTACTATTACAACCATATTGAATATGAACAAATAATGTACAAGAATAATGAAGGCAATGTGAAAGGAAAAGAAAATTGTTTTTGTTTAAGTTTTTTATATGAAAGAGTTTTTAAACCTAATTAAACTAAAAAGAGGATGGTCAATTAGTCTAAGTTAAATTAAGGAAACTAAACCTAAATTAAGTAAAAAATAATAATAAATTAATTTAGAAAACAAAATTCTTAGATTTTTTTTATGAAGAGATTTTAACCTATTTAATTAAAACTAAAATGAATGGAAATTAATTAATTAATTAAACTCCTAAGTTCTAAATTAATTTAATCAAAATAAATTAAGTCTAATATTAATTTAATTAAGAAAATAAATTTGTTAAAGAGAGGTTTTTTGGTCTTTTTTGTCTAAAAGAAATAAAATAAAAATATACTAAATATCTATATAATAAATATAAAGTATTTTTGGGATTTTTTTGTTAATAAAAATGATAATAATAATAATAATAATAATAATAATAAGAATAAAAATATATAAATAGAAAATAAAATATAAAAATGAAAGCCAGGAGGGTGTAAAAGTAAAAGGATGGTTTGAGTGAAGAAAACCGTTTTTTGTTTGATTTTAGGCCCAAATGTATTTTTGTATAATCAAAAAATAAAAACAAAATAAGAAAAATGTGATGTTTGGCTGCGTATCATTGAGCATTCATGGGGTGAAAGGGAGTAAAAAATGAATGGACCAAAGTGAAGAAGTCCAGCGTGCCTAGCAAACAAGAAAAGTCAGAAAATGTAATTAAAAATTGCAAAATGTGGCACTGGGGCTCGAACCCAAGTCACAAGGGTCATAGGCGTGCGATCTATACCACTGGGGTGACTATACATTCAGTGTTATAAACAAAACCATATATATATATATATATATATATATATATATATATATATATATATATATATATATATATATATATATATATATATATATATATATATATATATATATATATATGTAGTTGTTTATATGTAGTTGTTTAGGTATTGGCATGCATTTTTGGTAAAACCAGGTGTGTGAATGTCATGACTAATATCATAAAATTCTGATTTATTAGGTACTGGTTTATTAGGTACCTTTGCAGAAAAATAGTGGTATACAGGTACTGATGTTTATGAGTGTGTATCTGAGCATTTTGCAAAATGATCACATTTACCAAAATCAGTAAACAGGAATTCAGATGTCATAACAAATGTTAAGACATCCTGTTCTGAACTAACAGTTATGCAGTTTGGTTAATTCTGAGTTTTTTCAGGAAAATGACTCAGTCTTTCCAGAACAGAATCTCTCGTGGACTTGGGGTTAACCTAGCTCAACCCTAACCTGGTTGATAAAGTCCTGTGACCAAGTCTTAAGGTCAAACGGAATTAACCCTAGCTTTTTGTGGAAACCCTAACTGAAGAAGTAGCTGCTATATATTCAACAGGGCTGCTGTTTGGAATTCATCCCTTTTGACAGAAGATCATTTAGAAGCTGTATAGTTTTAACTATTGTAATCCAAGTAAGTATCATTGTGATAAGTGACTTGGAATAGGTTTTAATTGTAAGGGTTTTTGTATCACTCAAAGCTTTGAAGCAAGAGTGTTTTGTGTCTCTTGACTAAAGCTTTGAAGCAAAGTCAAGTTAGGTTTATGTATCACTCAAAGCTGTGAAGCAAGAGTGTTTGTGTTGCTTGATTAAAAAGCTGTGAAGCATAATCAAGTGTATGTTTTGAAGAGTGTCTTCATTAAATCATTAGTCAATTGTTTTAAGTATCACTACTGTGATTGAGGGGGAGTGAGTAGGAACTCAGGTTTAAGTTGTACTTAGATTGAAGTTGCATTGGGTAGGTCTTAAGTGAAGGAGATAAACTGGTTGGTTTATTCCTGAATTAATATCTCTTATAGTGGATTTCCTCCCTGGCTTGGTAGCCCCCAGAGTAGGTGTTGTTGCACACTGAACTGGGTAAACAATTGACTGTGTTCTTTACTGTTTTTGTATTTACTGTCTTATAGAAAGTCAGATACAATGTCATAACATTGAACGTGACATTGAGTATCTGCAACCAGAATTTCAATATATATATATATATATATATATATATATATATATATATATATATATATATATATATATATATATATATATATTACAAAACAAGTTCTAGTGACAAACTTCATCTTCTTCCTCGTGCCAGCCAGAGCTTCTGCAACTCATTCATTTCTCAACCATTCTCAAAAGTATGAACATCAAACTTGTTAGAAATTTCACCACGATTCTAGAAATGTAAATAACTTAAACCATGGCTCAAAGATGAGCATGAATTTTAACTAGTACCAATTCTAACCTAATTTTTTCAGAAAGTTCAGGCTCAAAATTCTCACTACTCAGGCAACATAAATGAATTCTAAGAACATGTTTAGTTTCAGGGCTATGCTATCTACATCTTATCTTCACAAATCAGAATCAAATGATACTTGTATGAAGAGATAAAAGTTCAGAAAACTCACCTTGCAGATGGAGATTGTGTTTTGAGTTTGAGCAACTTTCAAGGTGTTGCAATGATCTGGTTAGCTTTCTTGAACCTTTGGGAAGCTAAAACAATGCTTAGCTTGAGTTGTGGATGGATGAATCGTGCTATAGAAGTCAAAGTGCATCACTCTATTTTTGGTTATGGAGGATGGTGACAGAGGTGTTACAGTTATAAAAAAGGGGTAGGGATGAACTATATTTGATATATGTAAGCTTTGAAAATAGTTTTGAGGGGAAACACAAGATGGAAATGAAAGATACAAGTTTTTGGGCAGAACTGTGTACAAAGGGAGTTTTGTATGCAATTTCTGGCTAGAGGGAGTTTGATGGAGTTACAAGGCTTGTAATTTCGTGTGTCAAGTTTCATAAGAGTGTATTATTTTATAGGAAAAGCTTTGAGAGCTTGAGGTGATCAGAATCACAAGATCACAAGTTATGAGATTTTGACTTGTTTTTGAAGCAAGCTTGACAAGTATGGTTTCAAGGCAAGGTAAAAAGCTATCTAGAGTGGTTACAAACTTTAAACATGCTTATCTGACTTTACAGAGGAAGCTTGTGCAGAAGGAACAAATGCAAAGCTCAATACAAGTTGACTTTGCATAAAGCTTGCTTTATGAGAATATAATGGTAGCTTTCTTCCAAATATGGCAAATTGCTTTGGGTAATGGCTTAATCACTTGGATCATACCTTAATCAATTGTGTAAACAATTAATTATGGAGTGATTTACAAGTTATAATCCTTCAAAAACAAGATTGTGCAGCATAGGCTTAAGATTTGAATTCTTGTTCATCACAAAGATGACATATAATTCAAGTTTGAAACCCTAACTTCATCTCTTTGATTATCTTAGCTCAAAAATGATATCATTGAGTTATTGGACATTTTTAAAAGCTTAGCCCTGGGTAATTCCAAAGCTTTAAATTCCTTGTTCAGTGGAATTGATAGAAACATATTCAGACTAGTACATCAATATGAACTGGCCAAGGAAGTTTGGGACACTCTCAAAACTACCCTTGAGGGCACTTCCAAAGTAAAAATGTCAAGGCTTCAGATGCTGACTACCAAGTTTGAGAATCTAAAAATGATGGAAGATGAAACCATTCATGAGTTTCACATGAACATATTGGAAATTGCCAACACCTCAAGAGCATTGGGAGGAAAGATGTCAGAAGAAAAATTGGTGAGAAAGATTCTCAGATCCTTGCCTAAAAGATTTGCAATGAAAGTAACTGCCATAGAGGAAGCCCAGGACATCAGCAAGCTGAAAGTGGATGAACTCATTGGGTCTCTTCAGACTTTTGAGATGGGGATCACTGAAAATGGTGACAAGAAGAACAAGAGCATAACACTTGTATCCAACACTGATGTTGAAAACAAGGAGGATGAAGTAGAAAATATCTCAGAAGCTATAGCCATGCTTGGAAGACAATTCAATAAACTTATCAAAAGGATAGATCCAAAGTCAAGGTCTAATGTTCATAACATTCCCTCTGGCATTGACAGTTCCAGCAGAAGACCAAGGTCAGAAGAGAAGGGAAATCAAGGCAGAGGAATTCAATTCCATGGTTGTGAAGGATATGGACATATTCGAGCTGAATGTCCTACCTTTCTTAAGAAACAAAAGAAAGGAATGACTGTTACTTGGTCTGACTGTGATTCAGAAAGTAATTCTGAAGAAGAATCTGCAAAACTAGTTACTGCTCTAACTGGTGTCTGTACCTCTGAAAGTGACACTAATGATGAGGAAGTAACATTTGAAGAACTGGCTGATACTTACAAGAAATTGTGTATCAGAAGTGCTGAAGTCTGTGTGCAGAATGAGAAACAAACAAAACTCATCATAAAGCTGGAGACTGAAAAAAGGGCAGACCTTGAAACTATAAGTCATCTAGAAGGGGAATTTCAATTGCTGAACTCACAACTGAACCAGATGACCAAATCTGTCAAGATGCTGATAAATGGAACAGACAAATTGGAAGAAATCCTTCAGGTTGGAAAAACCGCGGGAAACAAATCTGGACTAGGATTTGTGGAAGTAAAGAAATCTGGTGCAGACAAGAAGATCAGGCCTGTTAAACAAATGTCAAAGCAGATGTCTCAACACAACTCTCAACATCAGGAACAGAGATATATGAATAAAAGGTACCAAAGATGGAGATGTCATCATTGTGGGAGGTATGGTCACATTAAGCCTTTCTGCTTCAGATTGTATGGATACCCTAATCAGAACTCAGGAGTCAAACCTAAGTCTAAAAAGGTACCACATACTCCTAAATGGAAGAAAAAAGCTACTTCCCTGATAGCCCACACTTCTCTGAGGGTCTCTACAAAGGAAGACTGGTACTTTGACAGTGGGTGTTCTAGGCACATGACTGGAATCAAGAACCTCCTCAATAATGTTAAACCTCACACCACTAGTTTTGTGACCTTTGGAGATGGTGCTAAAGGTGAAATCAAAGGAGTTGGTAATTTGGACTGCCCTGGAGTTCCAAACCTGAATGAAGTACTACTGGTAAAAGGCCTGACTGCTAATCTCATTAGTATCAGTCAATTGTGTGATCTAGGATTGAAGGTCAATTTCTCAAAATCTGAATGTCTTGTAATTAATGAAAAACAAGAAGTTGTAATGAAAGGAGTCAGATCTAAAGACAACTGTTACTTGTGGGAGCCTGAGAATACTAATTTCTCCACTGTGTGTTCCATTGCAAAAGAAGAAAAAGAGGTGAAACTGTGGCACCAGAAACTTGGCCATCTTCATCTAAGAGGAATGAAAAGGATTATCTCCATGGAGGCAGTCAGAGGGATTCCAAGACTGCAAATTGATGAAGGAAGAGTTTGTGGTGAATGTCAGGTTGGTAAGCAGACTAGGATGTCACATCCAAAGTCAAGACATCTGACCACCTCTAAGGTTCTAGAACTTCTTCATATGGATCTGATGGGACCAATGCAGGTGGAGAGTCTTGGTGGAAAAAGATATGCCTATGTGGTTGTGGATGATTTTTCCAGATTCACCTGGATTAACTTCATTAGGGAAAAATCTGATGTATTTGAAGTTTTTAAAGAATTGTGCAAAAGAATTCAAAGAGAAAAGGAAGGGTGTATTGTCAGAATCAGAAGTGATCATGGCAAGGAATTTGAAAACAACAAGTTTGATGAATTCTGTTCCTCAGAAGGAATTAGTCATGAATTTTCTTCTCCTATAACTCCTCAGCAAAATGGAGTTGTGGAAACAAAAAACAGGACCATACAGGAATCTGCCAGAGCAATGATACATGCCAAAAGACTTCCTATGTATTTTTGGGCTGAAGCTATGAATACAGCCTGCTATGTCCATAACAGGGTCACCTTGAGAAAGGGAACCTCATCCACCATATATGAACTCTGGAAAGGAAGAAAACCAACTGTGAAGTACTTCCATGTGTTTGGCAGCAAATGCTATATTCCGGCAGATCGTGAACAAAGAAGAAAACTGGACCCTAAAAGTGATGAAGGCATATTTCTAGGATACTCCTCAAACAGCAGAGCTTATAGGGTATTCAATTCCAGGACCAAAGCCACGATGGAATCAATAAATGTCATAATTGATGATTATCATGAGGAAATAGATGTCCCTTGTAATGTTGAGACATTCTTTGAGACTTCAACTCAACAAAATGATCTACCCAACACCACCACAGCAGAATCTGAATCAAAGGAAGCTAGCAAGATACCTTCCATCAGAATTCAGAAGGATCATCCAAAAGAGCTCATCATAGGAGATCCCAACAGTGGAGTCATTACAAGATCTAGAGAAATCATCTCAAACTCTTGTTTTGTGTCTAAAATTGAACCAAGAAATGTCAAGGAAGCTTTAACTGATGAATACTGGATTGGAGCAATGCAAGATGAACTAAACCAATTCAAGCAACATGAAGTTTGGGAACTAGTTCCTAGACCTGAAGGAACTAACATCATTGGCACAAAATGGATTTTCAAGAACAAATCAGATGCTGAAGGAGTTGTCACCAAGAATAAGGCAAGACTTGTTGCTCAAGGATACACTCAGGTTGAAGGGGTTGATTTTGATGAAACCTTTGCACCTGTAGCCAGGCTGGAATCAATCAGACTCCTATTGTCAATTGCTTGTCTTCTGAAGTTCAAGTTATTTTAGATGGATGTGAAAAGTGCCTTTCTAAATGGGTACTTGAATGAGGAAGCTTATGTGGAACAACCTAAAGGCTTTGTGGATCCAAACCACCCTGATCATGTCTACAAATTGAGAAAAGCTCTATATGGCCTGAAATAAGCTCCTAGAGCATGGTATGACAGGTTAACAAAATTTCTCTCAGACAAATGATACAGAAAAGGAGGCTTGGACAAAACCCTCTTTGTCAAAATTGAAGGAGGGAAGTTGATGGTAGCCCAAATATATGTTGATGACATAGTGTTTGGAGGAATGTCAGAACCTATGGTTAAACATTTTGCTGACCAGATGCAGGCTGAATTCGAAATGAGTCTCATGGGAGAACTGACTTATTTTCTTGGACTGCAAGTCTCACAGATGGAGGACTCAATCTTCTTATCTCAAAGAAAGTATGCAAAGAACATTGTAAAGAAGTTTGGTATGGAGAATGCCAATCACAAAAGGACTCCTGCTCCTACTCATTTAAAGCTTTCCAAAGATTCAAGTGGGGTTAAGGTGGATCAAAGTCTGTACAGAAGCATGATAGGAAGCTTGTTGTACTTAACAGCCAGCAGACCTGACATTGCTTTTGCAGTTGGAGTTTGTGCAAGATACCAAGCTGATCCTAAAGTCAGTCATATCAACCAAGTGAAGAGAATTTTGAAGTATGTGAGTGGAACTTACAACTATGGTTTGCTATATTCTCATGGCTGTGAACCAACTCTGACTGGTTACTGTGATGCTGATTGGGCTGGTAGTGCTGATGATAGAAAAAGCACCTCTGGAGGATGTTTCTTCTTGGGAAATAATCTGGTTTCCTGGTTCAGCAAGAAACAGAATTGTGTGTCTCTCTCTACTGCTGAAGCTGAATACATTGCAGCTGGTAGTAGCCGTTCTCAAATGATCTGGATGAAACAGATGCTTACTGAGTATAATGTCACACAAGATGTTATGACATTGTACTGTGACAATCTGAGTACAATCAACATTTCCAAGAATCCCATTCAGCATAGTAGGACCAAACATATTGACATAAGACATCACTTTATTAGAGACCTTGTAGAAGAGAAGACAATTAAACTGGAACATGTTGCCACTGAGCTACAGCTGGCTGACATTTTTACCAAGGCACTTGATGCAAATCAATTTGAAATCTTGAGGGGTAAGCTGGGTATTTGCCAACATGAGGAATTGTAGCAATTAATTTTGCTTAAAACAAGGGTTGAAGGAGTTATGCTTGTTAAGTCTGTTCTGATTGGGTTAAACTTATATTTTCCCATTTCCTTCAATTCTTCTAAGAAGTTGAAAAGACACTCCTTTTCTTCCTTCCCCTCTCGTCTCCGCATCAAAACCCAGTCTCTCAATCAGAATTTTCTCTCCAGTTGCTATTGGTCTTCTAAGACTATCAAAATGTCTCAAACACCATCATCATCCAATACGACTATTTCATCCTCTTCCTCTGATCAAGATTCTAGGGCAATCTCATCTTGCCTGGATTCTGAAGTCCTGGAGATCGCTCCTCTTAGAGAAGTGAAAACTAACCCCACCAAGGTCAAAGAGTTGAGAACAAGGCATGCAGGAAGGTCCCAAGCTACTGCCTCTGGTAATCCCTCTCATCCTTCTTCTTCTGTTCCCTCTGAAATTGCAAATAGGGAAGGGTCAACCTATGTTCGTCAAGCAATAGCTAAAATTGTTAAGAGAATTCTGAACGAGAACCACTTAGTTCCTGGCATTTCTGTTCCTTTAAATCAAGAAAGTTCAAATGCTGAAACAAATCCAGATGTCTCTAAGGATGTTGAGACATCAGACAAAGAGAAGAATGCTGATATTGCTCACAAGAAAAGGAAGAAGCCCGAACCTTCTGAGTCTGATAACAGTGCTTAAAGGTTGGTGGAGTTGCTGCTGTTTCTTGGTGGAGTTTGCAAGTGTGTTCATATTTTAGTTGTTGTTTTTTTTTTCTACTTTTGGGATGACTGTATAACTTTTAAGAACATGTATCCTTGGCCCATTTGAGGCTAAAGAGGGGGAGATATATTTTGGTAGACATTATTAGACTCTATTTTTCTGCAGTCATATTTATTCTGCTGCTATCTATTCTTGATTGCTTAGGGGCTTTAGCCAAAAATCTGCCAAAGGGGGAGTTTGTAGTTGTTTAGGTATTGGCATGCATTTTTGGTAAAACCAGGTGTGTGAATGTCATGACTAATGTCATAACATTCTGATTTATTAGGTACTGGTTTATTAGGTACCTTTGCAGAAAAATAGTGGTATACAGGTACTGATGTTTATGAGTGTGTATCTGAGCATTTTGCAAAATGATCACATTTACCAAAATCAGTAAACAGGAATTCAGATGTCATAACAAATGTTAAGACATCCTGTTCTGAACTAACAGTTATGCAGTTTGGTTAATTCTGAGTTTTTTCAGGAAAATGACTCAGTCTTTCCAGAACAGAATCTCTCGTGGACTTGGGGTTAACCTAGCTCAACCCTAACCTGGTTGATAAAGTCCAGTGACCAAGTCTTAAGGTCAAACGGAATTAACCCTAGCTTTTTGTGGAAACCCTAACTGAAGAAGCAGCTGCTATATATTCAACAGGGCTGCTGTTTGGAATTCATCCCTTTTGACAGAAGATCATTTAGAAGCTGTATAGTTTTAACTATTGTAATCCAAGCAAGTATCATTGTGATAAGTGACTTGGAATAGGTTTTAATTGTAAGGGTTTTTGTATCACTCAAAGCTTTGAAGCAAGAGTGTTTTGTGTCTCTTGACTAAAGCTTTGAAGCAAAGTCAAGTTAGGTTTATGTATCACTCAAAGCTGTGAAGCAAGAGTGTTTGTGTTGCTTGATTAAAAAGCTGTGAAGCATAATCAAGTGTATGTTTTGAAGAGTGTCTTCATTAAATCATTAGTCAATTGTTTTAAGTATCACTGCTGTGATTGAGGGGGAGTGAGTAGGAACTCAGGTTTAAGTTGTACTTAGATTGAAGTTGCATTGGGTAGGTCTTAAGTGAAGGAGATAAACTGGTTGGTTTATTCCTGAATTAATATCTCTTATAGTGGATTTCCTCCCTGGCTTGGTAGCCCCCAGAGTAGGTGTTGTTGCACACTGAACTGGGTAAACAATTGACTGTGTTCTTTACTGTTTTTATATTTACTGTCTTATAGAAAGTCAGATACAGTGTCATAACATTGAACGTGACATTGAGTATCTGCAGCCAGAATTTCAATATATATATATATATATATATATATATATATATATATATATATATATATATATATATATATATATATATATATATATATATATACAAAACAAGTTCTAGTGACAAACTTCATCTTCTTCCTCGTGCCAGCCATAGCTTCTGCAACTCATTCATTTCTCAACCATTCTCAAAAGTATGAACATCAAACTTGTTAGAAATTTCACCACGATTCTAGAAATGTAAATAACTTAAACCATGGCTCAAAGATGAGCATGAATTTTAACTAGTACCAATTCTAACCTAATTTTTTCAGAAAGTTCAGGCTCAAAATTCTCACTACTCAGGCAACATAAATGAATTCTAAGAACATGTTTAGTTTCAGGGCTATGCTATCTACATCTTATCTTCACAAATCAGAATCAAATGATACTTGTATGAAGAGATAAAAGTTCAGAAAACTCACCTTGCAGATGGAGATTGTGTTTTGAGTTTGAGCAACTTTCAAGGTGTTGCAATGATCTGGTTAGCTTTCTTGAACCTTTGGGAAGCTAAAACAATGCTTAGCTTGAGTTGTGGATGGATGAATCGTGCTATAGAAGTCAAAGTGCATCACTCTATTTTTGGTTATGGAGGATGGTGACAGAGGTGTTACAGTTATAAAAAAGGGGTAGGGATGAACTATATTTGATATATGTAAGCTTTGAAAATAGTTTTGAGGGGAAACACAAGATGGAAATGAAAGATACAAGTTTTTGGGCAGAACTGTGTACAAAGGGAGTTTTGTATGCAATTTCTGGCTAGAGGGAGTTTGATGGAGTTACAAGGCTTGTAATTTCGTGTGTCAAGTTTCATAAGAGTGTATTATTTTATAGGAAAAGCTTTGAGAGCTTGAGGTGATCAGAATCACAAGATCACAAGTTATGAGATTTTGACTTGTTTTTGAAGCAAGCTTGACAAGTATGGTTTCAAGGCAAGGTAAAAAGCTATCTAGAGTGGTTACAAACTTTAAACATGCTTATATGACTTTGCAGAGGAAGCTTGTGCAGAAGGAACAAATGCAAAGCTCAATACAAGTTGACTTTGCATAAAGCTTGCTTTATGAGAATATAATGGTAGCTTTCTTCCAAATATGGCAAATTGCTTTGGGTAATGGCTTAATCACTTGGATCATACCTTAATCAATTGTGTAAACAATTAATTATGGAGTGATTTACAAGTTATAATCCTTCAAAAACAAGATTGTGCAGCATAGGCTTAAGATTTGAATTCTTGTTCATCACAAAGATGACATATAATTCAAGTTTGAAACCCTAACTTCATCTCTTTGATTATCTTAGCTAAAAAATGACATCATTGAGTTATTGGAAATTTTTAAAAGCTTAGAACATCATCTATAACTTTCATGTTGGCCATTTTGGAAGAATCAATTTGGAACCATGTGAAAAATTATCATGAAGTTAGGTCAAAAATCTGCCTAAACTAGGTCAAATTTTCACCGTGTTTTAAGAAAAAGTGCATGACTTTGTGAATTCATAGCTCAAAATCCAAGTATTTTTAGGACTTTATACGTAAAGAAAATGTGTAGATCTCATCAATATCTACAACTTTCATGTTGGAAGTTTTCTTTGAATCATCTTGCATCTTGATGAAAAATTGGCATGAAGTTATGAAAAAATAAGACTTAAAAACACTTAGAAAAATTCAAAGTCTTGAAAAGCTTGACTTTTTAAGATGAAATTCGACTTTCTTGATGATAAAGTTTCATATTTTTGAATTTCTTGATGAAATGTCATCTTTGAAACTCAATTTTGACCAAAAAGTCAAAGTTTGACTTTTGGTGTATCAGTCGACTTTTCATCAGTTGACTGAATTTCAACTATCAATTAATTGATCTTGAGAAATGTTTTGAGCCATGAAATTAGGTCAAGACATTGTGTTTGAATCCATAAGATCATGATTCAAACCATTAGATCACGTGTTAGGTCAAAAACCCTTGATCAGTCAAATACAGTCAAAACCCTAATTTTGACCATTTTGCCCTTTTGATGATTTGAACATTTTTTTTGGGGAATTGTGATTCAAACTTGATCAATTGGTACATATAAATTCAAAATGTTGATATTGGTAAAAAAGCTTGAAGTTTGACTGTAGGTTGATCATAATTGACTTTTTTATCCAATACAACTGATTTTGGGTCATCTGATCAACTGACTGAGCAATTTTGTGATCCAAGACTTGAAACTTGACATGAGAAATCTTGAGGGTCCATAATGATCCATGAAAGCTATTTGAAGTATTATAAGTCCAATTTTCCTTGTGAAAACTCAAACCCTAATTTGAGGTATCAATGTTGAGGAGATGGCTTGAACTAGTCAATACTTGTGCAAGCTTGAGCTTTTGAAGATCTTTGTGATAAATGTATTGAGAAAAGAGAGGGAAAATTTTGGGATACAACAACTTCCCCTGTTCAATCTTCTTAAACCTGAAGAGTTAGATTGGCGGGTCCGTCATTCGTGATTTGAAGGTGGAAGATGATTGAACACTAGAGTGCCCAAAAATTTGCACTTGATGATGTGTTAGTTGGCTGTGTCGAGAATGAGCTTAAAGATGCCATTTGGAGAAGTGGTAAAGAATTTATCAGAGATGGGCTTACAGATGCCATCCAGAGTGACTGTTGGTAGAAATTGGAAGAAGTATCAGAGTAAATCATTGGTCGATTTATATTGAAATAGTTTTGCCTATTTTTAACTGGAAGAGAAGAATCTAACCAGAAGAGGTCTGTTGTTTGGCGACTTCACTGAGAAAATAATCCTAACTTGAGGAGGTCTGTTGATTGCCTGTCTTTAACTGGAAGGAATGAATCTAACCAGAAGAGGTCTGTCGTTTGCCTGTCATTAACTAGGAGAAGTGAATCTAACCAGAAGAGGTCCGTTGATTGTTTGTCTTTAACTGGAAGAAGTAAGTCCAACCAGAAGAGGTCTGTTGATTGCCTATCATTAACTAGAAGAAATAAATCTAACCAGAAGAGGTATGTCATTTGCCTATCTTTAACTGGATGAAGTAAATCTAACCAGAAGAGGTCTTTGTTTGGTCGATTGATTTTCCCTGAAAGGAAGAGGGTTAGTTGCATGCAGATGTATGCATGGTGTAATGATGTTCTCAAAATAAATGAGACTATGCTGTATGCATTTGTCATGTATGTGCTATGATGTATGAATGTTATTGAAATGTATCTTTGTCCAGGAAAATAAATCCTTGACAAATGCTAGGGAGTGTTGGGAAGAAAAACCCCGGACTACCACTGGAGATGAAGAGTATGTGTATCCTCGATTTTGTTTAGAAAGTTTTGCTGTGGTTCCTGTCTCGTGGTTTTGAGGAAATTCTACAGGGAATGTTGATTTCGGCTTGAGGGATAAAGTTCAGGAACCTTGGTTGTCCATTACTCTTACTGGGGAATTATAACTTTACTGGTATCTGGTCAAATTCCAGGCTTTGCAGCAACTTTCTGGGGATAGTAACGACTCCACTGGGGACAAAGGGTTTTTGTCTGTCGATTTGTAACAGTCTGAGAAAAGAATCATGTTTGAGAATCTGTAATTTGTTGGGGAAATAAACTCTATTGAGGAGAATATTTTGAAGATCTAATTGGGGAGATGAATTCTTTTGGGGAGAACTCCGTAAGGTTTCTTTTTTTCCTGCCAGTTAAGACCAACTCAGTTGGGGAGAGGGTTTTCAGGAGATTATACTTTGTAGGGATAATCTTATTGAAGCAATTCTATGGGGATATCCAAATCCTTAAGGAAATGCTTATTACATACATTTGTTAATAGTTAATCATGTTCATATGCATATGTTAATTCAATTTTAATCATTGGACGCTTTTGTACTCAAAACAGAAAAAACAAAAAGTTTGCACTTCGAAGTATATATTTGTATTGATGTTTTGCCTATAATCAGGCGTTTTTGTACAAGGAGACAAAAATCCTAGTAAGAGGAAATCATCGAAAGAATGAAAGAAATACAAAGTGAAAACAAAATAATAGGCATGTGGAAGTAATCTCATTGGGTTCCAACTCCGCCATTGCCCCTATATCTTCGAACATCATCTCTTGCTGTTAAAAGAAGTTGATTGAATTGATCTTATACCCTTGAAACTTGGACCTTGGTAATAAAGTTGGTTGTAGTGATTTCACGGGATATAGTCATACACTTTGATCCTTAACTTTTGCTTGGACCACCCTTTCGGGTTTTCAGCCTACCATGATACCCTTTTTTTTGCCCAAGCCGCCCTTTCAAGTTTTCGACTTGTCGGGTGTATAATCTTTTATATATATCCCTAATTTTTACCGAAACCTCTTTGGTCCACCGAGATACCCTTATTTTTTCCCTAGATATGTCAACCTAGCAGGTCATTTTTATGTATAGTATTTTTTGACTATAACCGCGTTCACAGGATGCAGAAAATCTTCGTCGTCCATAGTAGTTAGCATCATGGCACCGCCAGAGAATAATTTCTTAACAACAAATGGCCCTTCATAGGTGGGAGTCTATTTTCTCATGAGATCTCCTTGTGGAAGAATGATGCGCTTTATTACCAAGTCTCCGGTCTGATTTACTTGAGGCTTGATATTCTTGGTGAAAGCGTTAATCATACGCTTTTGATACAATTGACCATGACAAACAACAGCCAGTCTCTTCTCGTTAATTGAGTTCAACTGATCCAACCTAGTCTATATCCATTCATCTTCGCCTAAATCTGCTTCTTTCATAATCGTTAAGGAAGGAATCTAAACTTCTACAAGTAAGACAAATTCCATGCCATAGACTAAAGAGAAAGGTGTTTCCCTAGTTGATGTTCATTCCGAAGTACGATAGCCATGGAGAGAAAATGGTAACATCTCATTCCAGTCTTTATAGGTTACTACCATCTTTTACACAATCTTCTTTATGTTTTTATTGGCAGCTTCTACTGCGCCATTTATCTCAGGTCTGTATGGAGAAGAATTGTGATGCTTGATTTTGAAATGCGTACAAAGTTCAATGATCATAGCATTGTTGAGATTGGTTTCGTTATCAGTGATGATCCTTTCAGGGATACCTGTAGTTGTTTAGGTATTGGCTTTCATTTTTGGTAAAACCCAAGTGTATGTGTGAATGTCATGACTGATGTCATAACATTCTAGTTTAGTTTGTACTGATTCATTAGGTACCTTTGCAGAAAAATATTGTCATTCAGGTACTGATGTTTATAAGTGTGTATCTGAGCATTTTGCAAAATGATCACATTTTCCTAAATCAGTAGACAGGTTTTTCAGATGTCATAACAGATGTTAAGACATCCTGTTCTGAACTAACAGGTATGCAGGTTGGTTAATTCTGAGTTTTTTCAGGAAAATAACTCAGTCTTTCCAGAACAGAATCCTGCGTTTTCTTTGGGTTAACCTAGCTCAACCCTAACCTGGTTAATAAAGTCCTGTGACCTAGTCTTAAGGTCAAACGGAATTAACCCTAGGTTTTTGTGGAAACCCTAACTGAAGTTGCAGCTGCTATATATTCAACAGAGCTGCTGTTTTGCAAGTAACCCCTTTTTGGTCAGAAGATCATTTGTAAACTGTATAGGTTTAATTATTGTACTTCAAGCAATTATCATTGTGATAAGTGACTTGGAATAGGTTTTTAATTGTAAGGGTTGTGTAGCACTCAAAGCTTTGAAGCAAGAGTGTTTGAATGTTTCTTGACTAAAGCTGTGAAGCAGAGTCAAGTTAGGTGTGTGTATCACTCAAAGCTGTGAAGCAAGAGTGGTTGTGTTGCTTGATTAAAAAGCTGTGAAGCTTAATCAAGTGTATGTTTTTGAAGAGTGTCTTCATCAATTCATTAGTCAAATTGTTTTATGTATCACTGCTGTGATTGAGGGGGAGTGAGTAGGAACTCAGGTTTAAGTTGTACTTAGATTGAAATTGCATTGGGTAGGTCTTAAGTGAAGGAGATAAACTGGTTGGTTTATTCCTGAATTAACATCTCTTATAGTGGATTTCCTCCCTGGCTTGGTAGCCCCCAGAGTAGGTGTTGTTGCACACTGAACTGGGTAAACAATTGACTGTGTTCTTTACTGTTTTTGTATTTACTGTCTTATAGAAAGTCAGATACGGTGTCATAATATTAAACGTGACATTGAGTATCTGCTGCCAGAATTTCAATTGGCATCAGAGCAGGCACCCTGCCTGTATTACTGGGTGAGATCTAGGGATATCATTTTCTGGCACTATGGACAAAGAAGGAGTTTTTGGAAATAGACCACCCATTCTAGATGGAACTAATTATGACTACTGGAAACCTCGTATGATTGCCTTCTTAAAATCTCTGGACAAAAAGGCTTGGAGAGCTGCTGACAAAGGATGGATCCATCCCACCATAACTGAGAAAGATGGGATAATCAGTCTGAAGCCTGAGGAAGATTGGAGTAAAGAAGAAGATGAGTTAGCCCTGGGAAATTCCAAAGCTTTAAATGCCTTGTTCAATGGAATTGATAGAAACATTTTCAGACTAGTACATCAATATGAACTGGCCAAAGGAAGTTTGGGACACTCTCAAAACTACTCATGAGGGCACTTCCAAAGTAAAAATGTCAAGGCTTCAGATGTTGACTACCAAGTTTGAGAATCTAAAAATGATGGAAGATGAAACCATTCATGAGTTTCACATGAACATCTTGGAGATTGCCAACACCTCAGGAGCACTGGGAGAAAAGATGTCAGAAGAAAAACTGGTGAGGAAGATTCTCAGATCCTTGCCTAAAAGATTTGCAATGAAGGTAACTGCCATAGAGGAAGCCCAGGACATCAGCAAGTTGAAAGTGGATGAACTTATTGGGTCTCTTCAGACTTTTGAGATGGGGATCACTGATAATGGTTACAAGAAGAACAAGAGCATAGCACTTGTACCCAACACTGGTGTTGAAAACAAGGAGGATGAAGAAGAAAATATTTCAGAAGCTATAACCATGCTTGGAAGACAGTTCAACAAGCTCATCAAAAGAATGGATCCAAAGTCAAGGTCTAATGTTCATAACATTCCCTCTGACATTGACAGTTCCAGCAGAAGACTAAGGTCAGAAGAAAAGGGAAACCAAGGCAGAGGCATTCAATGCCATGGCTGTGAAGGATATGGACATATTCGAGCTGAATGTCCTACCTTTCTTAAGAAACAAAAGAAAGGAATGACTGTTACTTGGTCTGACTGTGATTCAGAAAGTAATTCTGAAGAAGAATCTGCCAAACTAGTTACTGCTCTAACTAGTGTTTGTACCTCTGACAGTGACACTAGTGATGAAGAAGTGACATTTGAAGAACTGGCTGATACCTACAAGAAATTGTGTATCAGAAGTGCTGAAGTCTGTGTGCAGAATCAGAAACAATCAAAACTCATTATAAAGCTGGAGGCTGAAAAAAGGGCAGATCTTGAAACCATAAGTCACCTAGAAGGGGAAGTTCAATTACTGAACTCACAACTGAACCAAATGACTAAATCTGTCAAGATGTTGACCAATGGATCAGATAAATTGGAAGAGATTCTTCAAGTTGGACAAAATGTGGGAAACAAATCTGGTCTAGGATTTGTGGAAGCTAAGAAATCTGGTGCAGACAAGAAGATCAGGCATGTTAAACAATTGTCAAAGCAGATGTCTCAACACAACTCTCAACATTAGAAATACATGAAGAAAAAATACCAAAGATGGAGATGTCATCATTGTGGGAGGTATGGACACATAAAGTCCTTCTGCTTCAAATTGCATGGATACCCTAATCAAAACTCAGGTGCTAAACCTAAGTCAAAAAAGGTACCACATACTCCTCATTGGAAGAAAAAGGCTACTGCCCTGATAGCCCATACTTCCCTGAGAGTGTCTGCAAAGGAAGGCTGGTACTTTGACAGTGGTTGCTCTAAACACATGACTGGAATAAAGAACATTCTCAATCATGTCAAACCTCACAACACTAGTTATGTGACCTTTGGAGATGGTGCTAAAGGTGAAATCAAAGGAGTTGGTAATTTGGACTGCCCTGAAGTTCCAAGACTGAGTGAAGTCTTGCTGGTAAAGGGGCTGACTGCTAATCTCATTAGTATCAGTCAATTATGTGATCTAGGATTCAAGGTCAACTTCTCAAAATCTGAATGTCTAGTAATTAATGAAAAACTAGAAGTTCTAATGAAAGGAATCAGATCCAAAGATAACTGCTACTTGTGGCAGCCTGAGAACACTAATAACTCCACTATGTGTCCAATTACCAAAGAAGAAAAAGAGATGAAACTGTGGCAGCATAAGCTTGGTTATCTTCATCTAAGAAGAATGAAAAGAGCTATCTCTATGGAAGCAGTCAGAAGGACTCCAAAACTACAGGTTGATAATGTCTATGATGTGGCAAATAAACTTGAAGAAGGATGTGTTGTCAGAACCATAAGTTATCATGACAAGGATGTTGGAAATAACAAGTCTAATAAATTCTGTTTCCCTGAAGAAATAAGGCGTGAAGTCTCCTCTCCTATAACTCTCCATCAAAATGGAGTGGACAAAAAGAAAATCCTTCAAGAATCAACCAGAACTATGATTCATATCAAAAGAATGGCTTCCCAAATAGTTGCTGCTAGGAATAACTGTTCTCAAAATATCTGGTCAAAACAGATGCTCACTGAGTATAATGTCTCACAAGATGTTGTGACATTTTGTTGTGACAATCTAAATACAATCAATATTTCCATGAACCCTATTCAGCATAACAGGACCAAGCACATTGACTCTGTAGAGAAGAAGTCATTTAAACTGGAACATGGTATCTCTAAGCTTCAGCTGACTGATTCTTCTACCAAGGCTCTTGTTGGAAATAAACTTGAAAACTTGAGGGGCAGGTTGGGTATTTACCAACATGAGAAATTATAGCAATTAATTTTGCTTAAAACAAGGGTTGAAGGAGTTAATTTTATTAAGTCTATTTTTAGTGGGTTAATCATATGTTTTCCCAATTCTTTCAAAATCTTTAAGAAGTTGAAAAGACTCTCTTTTGCCTCCTACCTCTCTCGTCTTTGCAACCTGTTCCCTCCTCTCAATCAAAGCTTTTTCTCAAATTGCTACTGGTGCTCAAAGTCAATCAAAATGTCTCAGACATCATCTTCAACCAAGGCGACTTCATCATCCTCATCATCTTCATCATCTGACCAAGACTCTAGAGCAATCACCACATGCATAGAATCTGAAGTTCTTGAGGTCACTCCTCTCAGAGAGATGGCAACTGACCCAGCCAAAGTCAAAAAGCTAAGAACTAGACATGCAGGAAGAGCTCAAGCTGCAGCCTCTGGTAATCTTTCTCATCCTTCTTCTTCTGTACAAAATAGAGAAGGATCAGTTCAATTTCATCAAGCTATTGCTAGGCTTGTTACTAGTATACTAAGCGGAAACCAACCTGTACCGGGGATTTCTGTCCCTTTAAATCAATCAGGAAGCCCAAATGTGGACCTCTCTGAGAATGTAGATGTTTCTGAGAATGTTGTGACACAAAATGACAACATTCAGAACCCTTCAGAAAAGACTGTTGATCCACCTATCATTGATGTGGATGAGGATTACTCAGATAATGATCTGATTGCCAATGTAAACCCTAGCATAGCTAGGAGATTGATGAAAAGAAAGGGTAATCAGAATGATGCAGAATGTGTGTCCAAAGATAAACCTGCTGTTAAGAAATCCAAGGCTGAAGGCATGGCTGAGGTAGAATCTGTGAAAATTATTCAGACCAAAGGGAAGAAGGCCCAGGTGCATACTGCTAGACAACCAATTTCAAAGAAGAGAAAAGAACCTGAATCTTCTGATTCTGATGAGGAATCAGAATTTGAGATTGATGCTGAAGAAATTCCTATCAGAAGGAAGCTCCCCTCCAGCAAAATTGCTAGAGTTCCTGAAGTTCCTACAGACAACATCTCTTTTCATCATCCTGACAATGCAAACAGATGGAAGTATGTTTGCTTAAAGAGAATAGTTTTAGAAAGAGAACTCAACAATGATGCCATGGAGTGCAAAGACATCATGGACCTGATCAAGAATGCTGGACTGATGAAGACAGTGATGAAATTTAACAAGTGTTATGAAAATCTGGTCAAGGAGTTTATAGTGAACTTGTCTAATGATTGTGCTGATGGAAGGTCAGCTGACTTTGAAAGTGTTTTTGTTAGAGGAAGAAGGGTCAAGTTCTCTCCATCAGAAATTAACAAATTTCTTGGAAGAACAAATGAGGATTGTCCTGATCTGGAGGTCACTGACAATGAAGTTTGTCAAACCATCACAGCAAGGCAAGTGAAGTGCTGGCCCTTGAAAGGCAAGCTGAATGCCAGCAAACTCAGCATGAAATTTGCCATCCTGCACAAGATTGGTGCAGCCAACTGGGTGCCTACAAACCATAAATCAACTATCTCCACAGGATTGGGGAGATTCATTTATGCTGTGGGAACCAAGACTGCTTTTGACTATGGCAGGTATATCTTTGAACAAACTTTAAAACATGCTGGTAGTTATGCTGTCAAAGGACCAATTGCCTTTCCCTCCCTCCTTTGTGGAATTATCCTTGCACAATACCCTGATATCCTGGTGGCAAGAGATACAGCCTGCAAAAGAGCTCCTGCCCTTGGCTTGCACTACAAACTATTTCAGGGATCTCATGCTCCAGATATTGTCATAACATCAGCTGAGACATCGTCTGTGAAGACCCAGTCCAAGACATCTGATGTCATAGCTGTTTTAAAAGAGACCTGCAAAGAGCTGGATGCTAGGAAAAAGACCCTAGAAATCCTAATTGCCAGGTTAGAAAAGGAGGAAGCTGAAGGAAACAGAAGGGAAGAAGGTGTAGAAGCTGAAGGTCATCTCAATATTGAAGAAACTAGCTCCTCTGAGTCTGATGACAATGCTTAAAGGTTGGTTGCTGTTTGGTGGTGTTGCTGGTTGGTGCTGGTACCTGGTGGAGTTTGGAAGTGTGTTCAGTTTTTTTTTCTGCTGCTGCTCTTATTATTATTTTGGATAACTGTATAATCTTTATGAACATGTATCTTTGGCCCATTTGTGGCTAAAGAGGGGGAGAATATTTTGGTACTTACTTAATTAGTACTTGCTCAATTAGACATTCTATTTTTCTGCAGACATTTCTTTCTGCTGCTATCTATCTCTGATTGCTTAGGGTCTTTAGCCAAAAATCTGCCAAAGGGGGAGTTTGTAGTTGTTTAGGTATTGGCTTGCATTTTTGGTAAAACCCAAGTGTATGTGTGAATGTCATGACTGATGTCATAACATTCTAGTTTAGTTTGTACTGATTCATTAGGTACCTTTGCAGAAAAATATTGTCATTCAGGTACTGATGTTTATAAGTGTGTATCTGAGCATTTTGCAAAATGATCACATTTTCCTAAATCAGTAGACAGGTTTTTCAGATGTCATAACAGATGTTAAGACATCCTGTTCTGAACTAACAGGTATGCAGGTTGGTTAATTCTGAGTTTTTTCAGGAAAATAACTCAGTCTTTCCAGAACAGAATCCTGCGTTTTCTTTGGGTTAACCTAGCTCAACCCTAACCTGGTTAATAAAGTCCTGTGACCTAGTCTTAAGGTCAAACAGAATTAACTCTAGGTTTTTGTGGAAACCCTAACTGAAGTTGCAGCTGCTATATATTCAACAGAGCTGCTGTTTTGTAAGTAACCCCTTTTTGGTCAGAAGATCATTTGTAAACTGTATAGGTTTAATTATTGTACTTCAAGCAATTATCATTGTGATAAGTGACTTGGAATAGGTTTTTAATTGTAAGGGTTGTGTAGCACTCAAAGCTTTGAAGCAAGAGTGTTTGAATGTTTCTTGACTAAAGCTGTGAAGCAGAGTCAAGTTAGGTGTGTGTATCACTCAAAGCTGTGAAGCAAGAGTGGTTGTGTTGCTTGATTAAAAAGCTGTGAAGCTTAATCAAGTGTATGTTTTTGAAGAGTGTCTTCATCAATTCATTAGTCAAATTGTTTTATGTATCACTGCTGTGATTGAGGGGGAGTGAGTAGGAACTCAGGTTTAAGTTGTACTTAGATTGAAATTGCATTGGGTAGGTCTTAAGTGAAGGAGATAAACTGGTTGGTTTATTCCTGAATTAACATCTCTTATAGTGGATTTCCTCCCTGGCTTGGTAGCCCCCAGAGTAGGTGTTGTTGCACACTGAACTGGGTAAACAATTGACTGTGTTCTTTACTGTTTTTGTATTTACTGTCTTATAGAAAGTCAGATACGGTGTCATAACATTAAACGTGACATTGAGTATCTGCTGCCAGAATTTCAATACCGTACCGACAGATAAGGTTATGCTTGATAAACCGGGCTACCACATTCTTAGTGACTGAGACAAATGAAGCAGCTTCGACCCATTTGGTGAAGTAGTTGATGTCAACGAGGATGAAACAATATCCATTAGAGGTAGTGTGCTTGATCTCTCCAATCATGTCAATGCCCATATTGCAAATGGCCACAGAGCAGTCATGACATTCAAAGGAATTGGAGGCACATGAACCTTGTCGGCATAGATTTGACACTTAGTGAAAGTCCTCGAGTGATGGTGACAATTAGTTTCCATAGTCGACTAATAGTAACCAGCCCTCAGAATCTTCTTGGGCATAGTGTACCCGCTAGAGTGAGTCCCAAAGACACCTTCATGCATGTCTTCCATGATTTTATCTGCCTCATTCTTGTCCACACAACGAAGCAGAGTAGAATCATGGTTGCGTTTGTACAAGATTTCATTGCTTAGGAAGAATTTGGATGAGAACCTTCGCAGGAATTTCTTGTTGTTGATTGAGGCTCCCTCAGGATACTCTTGTGCTTCAAGATATCTCCTCACTTCATGATACCGAGGCTTCTCCTCATCTGTGTCAATCTTATAACAGTGCGCATGTTCGTCAAATCTTTCGATAGTATTTATGGGAGCTTCGTTGTCCCAATTGACCTTGAACATGGATGACATTGTTGCTAAGGCATCTGCTAACTGATTTTGTTCCCTTGGGAAGTGCTCAAAGGTGATATCCTCAAAGCATGAGATCAAAGTTAACACAAGCTCTTTGTAGGGGATCAGATTTGGATGCTTAGTATCCCATTCTTCTTTAACTTGACTGATTACTAAAGCTGAATCTCCGTATACGCTCAAGAATTTCATTCTTAGGTCAATGGAAGCCTTAGGACCCAAGATGAATGCTTCATACTCGACCATGTTATTCGTACTGTCGAAGCATAGTTTGGAAGTGAAAGGCGTATAGCCACCTTCGGGGGAAATAATCACAACACCAATTCCATTACCTAAAGCTTTGGAAGCTCCATCAAAAACCATAGTCCATCGGGATCCTTGTTCAGGTCCTTCATATGGTACATGTTTTTTACAATCAGCTATCATCATGATATTCTCGTCCGAGAATTCAAAGTTCATGGATTGGTAATCATCAACAGCTTGATGGGCCAAATGATCTGCTAGCACACTTCCTTTGATAACCTTTTGTGTAGTGTATTAGATATCATATTCAGTCAAGATCATCTGCCATCTAGCTATCCTTCCGGAGAGAACTGTCTTCTCGAAGATGTACTTGATAGGGTCCATCTTAGAAATCAACAAAGTGGTGTGAGTCAACATATACTGTCTTAGCCAACGAGCAACCCATGCCAGAGTGTAACAAGTTTTCTCGAGCAGTGAATATCTTGTTTCACAGTTAGTAAATTTTTTGCTCAGGTAGTATATTGCATGCTCTTTTCGGCCAGACTCGTCATGTTGGCCCAACACACACCCTATTGAATTCTCTAATACAATCAAGTACATAATCATATGTCTTCCTTCAACTAGAGGCATCGGGATGTGAGGTTCTTGCATATATTCTTTAATTTTTTCAAAGGCTGCTTGGCAGTCGTCGTTCCATCTGACTACTTGATCTTTCTTCAACAATTTGAAGATTGGCTCATAAGTAGCTGTTAGGTGATATATGAACCTGGAAATATAGTTAAGTCGACCTAGGAAACCTCTAACCTCCTTCTTAGTACAAGGAGCTAGCATTTCTTGTATAACTTTGACTTTTGTAGGGTCGACCTCAATACCTTTTCCACTGACGACAAACCCTAAGAGTTTTCCAGGTCTTACCCCGAAGGTGAATTTGTTGGGATTCATCCTTAGCTTGTATTCCTTCAACCTTTCAAATAGCTTGTGGAGATGATCAAGGTGTTGTTCCTCAGTTTGCGATCTTGCAATCATATCATTAACATACACTTCTATCTCATGATGGATCATGTCTTGAAATAGGGCTACCATAGCTCGTTGATAGGCTGCCCCTGCATTCTTCAAACCAAAAGGCATAACCTTATAGCAAAAAGTGCCCCACTGTGTAACAAAAGTGGTCTTCTCTATGTCCTCGGGAGCCATTTTGATCTGGTTGTAACCGAAGAAGCCATCCATGAAGGAGAAGACTTTATGTTGAGCAGTGTTGTCGACCAAGACATCAATATGCAATACTGGGAAATCATCTTTGGGGCTTGTCCTATTCAAATCTCTATAGTCTACACATATATGGACTTTCCCATCTTTCTTCGGCACCGGGACCACATTTTCCATCCATTGGGGATATGATGTCACTGCTAGAAAACCTGTATTGAATTGCTTCATTACCTCAGCTTTTATCTTTTCATACATGTCTGGCCGCATACGACGAACTTTTTGCTTGACTGGAGGACAATCTTCCTTTGTTGGTAGACGATTGTCGTACCCAAAAATTTTCCCTCTCATGTTTTCCAAGATCTTTTCTTACATGGTTGGTTACAAACACTTGCCTAAAGAAAATGATTTTTTTTTTGAAGATAATCAAGTGTCTTTTGATTGGCATCCTGACAAGCTTCGATTGGGCATCTAAATCCTTCGAGCAAGCTTTGTTTTAAAGTCTTAGATTAGGAATTTGGCACTCTTAGATGCAGGTCTGATTCACAAGCTTCGAATGGGCGCTGGGTCCCCCTTCGACCACATTCAAATCAAAAGGCCTCGATTGCGCATTGGCTACTTCAGGCTTGCCTTCGATTCACAAGGCTAAAGGCCTCTTCAAGTTCCCTTTGATTCACTAGGCCAAAAGCCCCTTCATGCTTTATTTAGATTCACAAGGGCAAAGGTTACTTCTATGATTTCCTTCAATGCATAAGGCAAATACTTCCTCTGTGCTTGTTCTCAAGGCCAATACCCCTCAACACAGCTTTTGCGCTATGACACACAATATGACCCCTTTGAAAGAGCACTCCAAAAGTCCATTCGAAGGACACATATTGCTGGCCATTCAAAGGAGACACATAATCACTGAATGCAAGTTTATCTTATGACGAGTCTTGGTCCTACATGTGGCCAGGCCCAGGCTTCCTGTGCAATGGCATTCGAAGGAAGTGATGAAGGAGGCTTCGATTGAAAAAATGAAGTTCTCACTCGGGGGTATCTGAATCAAACAACTAACGCAAATAGATGGGTCTAATCTAAAGCCATTCGAAGGACATGTAAATGATCCATTCGAAGAAGCAATTTAAAAACCCATTCGAAGGACACTTAGTGTTGTCTTAAAGAAAGAGGTTTGGTCAAATATGAGATCTAGTTGGCCAAAACAAAAGAGAAATATGCAAAGATGCTGGCTGGCCCAAAATCCCACATATTGCCATACTCAATCTTCCTGCACAAGCATTCATACTGAAGGAAGCTTCGATTAGCCTGGAAAGAGTTTTTGCTGGGGCTAGCTGAGTAGGGGCTCAATCTAAGATGCCCCAATGATGAGACTTGAGCCATTCGAAGGAGACAATTCTAGCCCAATCGAAGAGAAGGATAAAAGGTACTTCAAAGGCATAATTAGCAAGTGTCCGTCGATTGGCATATCAGAGCAAGATCAAGCAATCAATGTAGAAGCTAACTGATCGAATAAGCTCTAATAGAGAAGTTTCTGAACACTTCGAATCAAAACTCTAGGCCAATCGAAGAGCAATGCTGAAGGGCATTCGAAAGAGCCAAATGTGTCTAGGTTCATCCTAAGGCTCAAAGAGGCATGAACATTTCAAAAATGGAAGTCCCTTAATGTGTCTGATTTTGGTCTCATGGCCTTCAAAGCTGGGTTAATGGCTGTCTATTTCCATTTCCATGCACCTCCATCTTCTGTAAATACAAGCCACTTCCACAAGCCAACAAGGACATACACACAAGAACAAGATACACACACGTATTGGAGACACGCTATCCCATAAACCACCCCATAGCTATCAAAATCCTCATAAGTTGTCCCAATCGAAGGAGTCTTCAGCAACACTCTATTCACTCCCTAAAATCTGCAGGAAGTGTTCCCAAGCACTATCCAAAAGCCATGCATCAAGCCCACCAGTCCTTGGTAAAATTCTGGGTCATAGCCTTTCTATTACTATTTGAATTGTTTTTATATGCATGTTTGTGTTCTTATTGATCATTCATACAAATATAAGTGTGGAAGTGCAGGGTGCCATTTTAAGGCTTCGAAGCAGCCATGCTTCAAACTAGGTGGTACAAAGATCTTGTGCTAGTTTTAACCCCAAATTTGGGTTTAGGAAACGATCATGCGTAGGGTAGGGTCTTGGGATCTGTTTCGATCCAGCATTTGATCAAACTTGCAGGTGTATGTGCAGGAGAAGAACCTGGGTTCAACACCCAGGTTTGTATTTGTTTCTTTTTCTAACGCTTGTACTGCAGATCAAGCCTGAGCAGACCAGCGCGCACAAGATCGAAGGACCTGGGTTTGATACCCAAGTCCTGCATCTTCATTGTTCTAATGCTTGTGTTGCAGATATGGATCGAAAGCAGTTTGCCCTCCTGGATCGAAGAAGACAACTCCTTCTCTGGATCGAAGGAGACATTTCCTTCTCTAGATCGAAGCCTCCCATTTTTTCCCTGGATCAAAAGACACCTTCTCTGGATCGAAGCTTCCCATTTTTCTCCCTGGATCGAAGGATGCCCTTTGTTTTTTTATTTTTGTTTTCTTTATTTCTTTATTGACCTTATCATTTGAATGAACTTTAAATCAAAAAATCACAAAAAACATTAGGTTAGTTTTTTATTAATCAAATTAATTTTGTAAACAAATTAATTAATTATTTTAACTTCATTTTATCAATTTAAAATAAACTAGACTTAGGTTTATTTAATTCAAATAATTTCTTAACAAAAAACAAAAAAAAGATTTTCTTATTTACTTAGAAATTTCTTAGACGTCTCTTTTCCTTGTTTTATGCGCGTTTATTTATTTTTTGCATTTTTCATATTTTTGTATCTGCTGATGGGATGTAATAAATTAAAATAGGACTTTATCGTTTTCTTTATTTTCCCCTAATTTGAACATGTAAATACCCCCTCCCCGAAGAATTGTAATAGTGTAGGATTTAAATTCCCGTACTTTAAATTTCTGCAATATATATTAACTGCTTAGATGTATGACTAATAGGATTGCATGACAAGAGCCTAATAACAAAATGTTAGCAAACCTAATAACAAAGATAAATAAACTGAATTGAATCAATTGCACATATACACCTCTAGGGTATCCCACTTTGGTTGCCTTCGCAAAATAGTCACAACTCTCGAAACATGAGAGGTTTTAGTGCCTACCCTCTGGTTCAAAAAGATCATAAGTCCCTCGATGACCCGCTCGACGTTGCCTCTGTAAAAACATGATCTTAGAACTTTAAGGTAGTTACTAAAACTTCTTGCCAAGTTGCCTTTGTGACTATAAATCGTCCCTTCGAATGTCCCTCATACATCCAATGATAGGGCTACCTACTCACTAATAGTAGGATAACACTATCTAAAGGATATGAGGAAAAGAACAAACCTTTTACACTTACACATTTTAGAAACAACTTTCAAAAACATTTGCTTTGTCAACACTCTTGAGGACTGATACAAGAGTTATCATAAAGAGAATCGCCGCACTAAGGTAAATTTCAAAATACTTTTCAAAAAATACAAAGCAAAGGTATTTAAAAAAATGAGCTAAGCATCTAAGAGCCCGTATAAAACTACAGATGGAAAGGGTGCTAACACCTTCTCTTTCCATAATCTACCCCCCTTACTCAGAAAACTCTTGAAAAGGTTTTTTTTCCTGTTCTTTTCACCCTTTCCTTAACTTGGATAAAAGAAAAGTCGGCGGCGACTCTTGCTTACCGCAACATTTGCAAACACAAACGCAAAATCAGTATAAACAGTCGGTTCTGCCACCGTATCACATAACTGGCGACTCTGTTGGGGAATTATAAAAAGTGGGGTTACCTTAGAGCTTAGATCATATTTAATTTTCTTTCCTTGTATGCTTTGATTGCTTTATCTTTAAGGGTCTTTTCTCGGGGTTACTTGTAAAGATCCTATACCCGAATCTGGGGCACCTTTTAGGTAAGTAGAAATAGATCGTGGGGACTATGCGGGGTATACCGACACGGTTGAAATGATAGCTATGTTGATGTGACACATTTGTTGGTACCGGTAGCCCTTGAGTAGTCAAGGAGAATACGGGGCCTCTGTGTGGTGTCATGAAGCATCAACTGACCTTAGAACCTTTAATTGAACCAACTTGGCCATTAGGAAGTAGTGAGATAGTCGACTTTGGTGCAGTCCGATGTTGGTTGATACTCGATACTACACTCATGAAGATCTGACTTCCGGGATATTTCGGTCGCCAATAAAGAGGCTTGCACTGAAACAATGCCTGATGAAGAAAGACTAGTGATATTGAGATTCCCTAGAACCCGATTACTATTGATAGGACAGGTTGAACCAACTATACTTCAAGAGGGTACTTACCTATGGAATCCATGCAAGCCTAAACCTAAGGATCTGTTTGTGTGATTGTATATATATATATCTGTTTGTACATAACATCATAACATGGCATATCACACTAACCATTTCAAGGACTTTTAGGACTTATCTTTGTGTCTGTTTTATAGGACATGACTCCCATTCGCAGAATCACTATCCAAGTTATCCTTGTAAGGGTAACTCATCAACTCAAAGAGTTAGCATCAAGGGTTCCTGAGAATTCCCCGTTCACCAAAAGACATGGCCGACTCCTCAGTTTTGTCACCTCAAGCCCTGATGAAGACATGGTAAAAGTTCTCTTCCAGTTCTTTGACCTTTTACATCATTGCTTCACATTTCCTGACTATCAGTTGGTGCCTACCATGGAAGAGTTTTCTCAGTTATTGGGTGTGCCTATCCTCAATCAGTTACACTTTAATGGTATGGAAAGATAGCTAAAGCCTGAGGAAATTACTCAAGCCCTGTATTTACAACGGTCCGACATCGTGGCAAATTGGGAAACAAGAAGCGGTATCAAAGGGTTTCTAGCCAAGTTCTTGTTTGAAAAAGCTCACTATTTTTGGGATACTTTGGAATTACAAGCCTTTGAGGAGGTATTGGCCCTTCTCATCTATGGGATGGTACTGTTTCTTAATCCGGACCAACTCATAGACGTGAATGCGGTTAAAATCTTCATGTCTCGTAACCCGATGCCTACTTTGCTTGGAGACATTCTGCACTCTTTTCACATTCACACTATTAAGAGAAGAGGGACCCTTATGTGTTGTACTCATTTGTTGTCTAGGTGGTTTATTTCTTACCTACCCCAACCTGCTATAAAGAATAAACAAGGCTTAAGATGGTCTAGCAGGCTGATGTCTCTCACACATTCAGATGTTCACTAGTGTCCTCGATCTGTGGAAGACGCTACCATCATTGATCACTATGTGGAATTCCATAATTTCCCTCTCCTAGGCATTAGGGGAGGAATCACTTATAACCCTTGTTTTGCGTTGAGACGGTTTAGGTATGCTAGGAGGGATGGTCCTCATGATGTATTGGTTCAAGGCATTGTGCTCAACTACGAGGATGATGTTCAAGGGTACCGTCATAGGTTCATCCGAGCCCGGGGCATGGTAAACAGGGTGGATAGCAAGACACTAGGGCATGAGAACTACATCCCTTTGGAGCCCTATCTTAAGTGGGTGCGAGCTCGCGCTCAAAATCTCATGATGCCTTACCCTGCCATTCTACCCATCATCATGGAACCCATTGCAGATACAAATACACCTCATACCATTCTCCATCCTGACATGCCAACTACTCTCGAGGAATTACAAAAGTCTTAGATTCAACTTAAATAGGAACAAGATACCTTTGAAGCCCAATTTTATGTAAGTGAGAAAAGGGGTTTGGAGCTTACAAGACAATTGCATGAAGAATAAAGTTTGAATACCTACGTTGCACCAAAGAGGATGCACTCATGGGAGGCTTGAGTCCTGTTAGATTTAGGAGTTTATTTTCACTTTTGTCTCTTTCATTGTAATCCCAGGGGGAATTGTTGTAATCATTTAAACTTATGAATGCAATTAATGTTTGTTTTCTCTTTGACTAAGCAAATTTAAGACCTTGAAAGTCCTTGAAAACATTGCATAAACATTATCATGCATTTCATTTCATAAGCAGGTACTGCAAGACAAGTTTCTTATTCTTTTCACTGTTTATTTCAGCAAAATAAATGCCTCTCGAACAGATAGTAAATGATCTCCAAGCTCAGAACGCTCAGTTTCAGCAAATGTTCTTGGCTCTGGCCCAGGGGCAGGAAGATCTAAAAGCCCTGATTGTCAAAGAGAAAACCAAGAAAGCAAAGAAACCAACTGGTGTATTGAATCTGGGAAGAAGGACCAGAGGACCGGTTAAGCGAGCTATAGATTTCGCGACCCCATCAAATGAGGGGGATAATCATGAAGAGAAGCCAGTGGAAGAAAACAACAATCCAGGGTCCGAGGAAGATGAACCTGATTATTCTGAGGAGCAGTATCCTCCTGCTGTAGATAAATACAAATAGCTGGAGGATCGACTCAATGCTATGGAGATCTAGAGGATACCTAGGATGGATTTTGAGGAGCTAGGACTGATTTCAGTGGTGGTCATCCCAAAAAAATTTAAGGTCCCTACATTCACTAAGTACGACGGTGTCTCCTATCTGAAACTTCATTTAAGGTCGTATGTCAGGAAGATTCAACCCCACACTACTGACAGGAATCCGTGGGTACATTTCTTCCAGGAGAGTTTGGCAGGGACTTAGCTGGAATGGTTCTACCAATTGGAGAGAACCAAAGTTCACAATTGGGAAGATTTGGATGCTGCTTTTTACAAGAAGTATCAGTATATTATTGACTTTGCCCCGACTCGTACACAGTTGCAAAGTATGTCCATGGGCTTCGACGAAGGTTTTAAAGATTATGTCCAAAAATGGAGAGACCTTACGGGAAGAGTTCAACCTCTGTTGTCTGATAGGGAGCTGGTGGACATGTTCTTGGGGATGTTATCTGGTCCATTCTTTAATCATCTGATTGGAAGTTCGTCTGCTGGATTTACTGAATTGATACTGTCAGGTGAACGGGTAGAGGCTGGCATTAAAAGGGGTAAAATACAGAGAGAAGCATCTTCCAGTACTACAAAGAAAACTTTCACTGGAAAGAAGGAGGCCAGTTCTGCGTATGGCTAGAGGAATCACAACAAAACTGAATGTCGTCCGACGGTAGGGGCTTTTATGATTTCCAACCCTGCCTCAAACCAATAACGAAACAATTAACGCAGACTGTTGTACCCCAAAATTTACCCTCTTGATTTAGGCTTATGTTTCATCATGAATATCATATTGCATTGCATTCATACATCGTGATGGGATCAAAGTACTTTGGTTATCAAGCCTTCCTCAAGCTTTGAAGGTTGTTTGCATTGACAAGTTGCTCAAGTAGAACCTTATCATCTAAACCTCTGGATCTTTCAAGCTCAAAGGTTATTGCATATCTCAAGATATTTTATCCATCTCTTTGGGGTCATCAGAGGATTGAAGTTTGTGATTGATTATAAGAGGAATCTCTCTTTTGATTCACCAGTCTGTGATACGGTGGGAGAACTGACTTGGATTTTGCATTTGTTTTGGCAAATGTTTCGGTTGAGCAAGAGTCGCCACTGACTTTTTATTTTATCCTAAGGAAAGGTTAAAAAGCACAGCAAAAACCTTTGAGATGTTTTCTTGGAATCAGGGAGTAGATTATAGAAAGGGAAGGTATTAGTACCCTTTCTATCCATGGTTATCCATGGGCTCTTAGTTACTTGCTTAGATCACTTGCCTTGTGTTTTCAATTGTTTGAAATGGTGCTTTGTGTGTGGGTTTGAAAAATGTTTTGAAAAGAGGCCATTTGTTGTGGCAACCTTTGTAATGATTCATGTTTGAATGTATACAAAGGTGTATGTATTTTGAAAAGTTTTCAATGTTTTTGAAAGTTGTTTGAAAGTGTGTTGTGATGTGTGTTTTGAAAAGTAGGCAAGGATTGTTTTGCAAGATTTGGTCAAGTAACCAAGAGCTATCTACCCTAAATTTCTCAAAGATCTTTCCTATGTTTTAACCCTTTTAACAGTATTGTTCCACCATTGTATTTGGTGGACAATCTTGTGTTAGGATGTTAACGGGACGGGCGCGGGTCATCGTTTAGACCATGATTGCAATGGTGCCAAGTGTCTTTGGCTACTTTTCCTTTAAGGGACTATGATCATTTTTAGGCAACTTTCGAAAGCGTCATCGAGGGACTATGATCATTTGATATTGTTTTGTTTTGCCAAAAAACACTTAACATGCAACATGGCCCATTATTGAAGGCAACAAGTGGAGTAACCCTAGGGGTGCAAGTGTGATTGGTGTTGTCCATTTTCATGCTTTTTTGTCTTTGAATTAGGTCAAGCTATTTGTTTGGTTGATTTTTGCATACAAACCCTAAGTCTATCATGGCATATTTAGAAAGCTTTAAAGTGCGGAAAATAAAATCCTAAATTATTACAACATAATTATGGGATGGGGGGTACAAATGTTCAAATGGGGATATTTAGCAAGAAATTTAAATCTAAGCTATTACATCCAAATTGAATATACAAGTTATTTCAAATGTACAATAATTGAATAAAAATACAATAAATATGCAAGATGCAAAAAATGATTTTTATATGTATGTAAAAGTATTTTTCATGTGTCATATAAACAAAAATAAAAAGGATTAATTTTGGATATTTTCATGTTTTAGGGCAAAACCCTAATTTGCTAAATAAAATATATTTATTATTTATTATATACAAAATTTATTAATTATATACAAAAAATAAACAAAAAGGAAGTGTATTGTAAAAAAGTGATTTTTTGAGGTTAAATATTAATAAAAAATAAAAATGTATTATTTTGTATTTTTATCCTAAATATTCTAAATATATAAATATTTATATTATGTATTAAATATATTAAATATATACAAAAAATAAAAATATTTATTATTTACAAAAAAAAGTATATTTTTTAGAAAATGTTTTCAAAAGATAAAATAAAATAAAATCAGAAAATAAAATGTATTTTGTATTATTTTTAGTATTTTAAATAAGAGTATATATTTATTTATTTACATATATATATATATATATATATATATATATATATATATATATATATATATATATATATATATATATATATATATATATATATATATATATATATATATATATATATATATATATATATATATATATATATATATATATATATATCAAATAAAACAAATAAATTCCTAATAAATACAAAAAAAGGTGAAAAAATATTTTTTTATGTTTTTTTATATTTTAACAAAAAATAACAAGTCAGAATAAAAAAGAAAAAGTAAAAAATGATTAAAAAATCACACAATGGGCCAAGGGGGTGTAAAATGAAATAAGGGGTGCAAAAAGCAGGTTGACTCAGGCCCAACCCAAGTCAACTCTGTCTTCAACCTCTAGCCAGATTCAAACAAAAAATGCGCGTCCTTCCTCCATCTCTGCAATCTCTTGATTCCTTGACTTTTAACAAAAACTCACAACACAAACATTATAGAGCATCATGTCACGAGTTCATACATATAAAAAACTTGATCCAACTCTCAGAAATGAGAGAGAATTTCTTCTCCCCCAATTTCTGACCTAAGTTTTTTCCAATGTTCAGGTCCAAAATTCTCTCAGCATACACAATATAAATGAAAAGTAACTATATGGATGACTTCAGGGCTATGATTAGAACATGCTTTCTTCACAAAATTAAGCCTAACTCTTCCTAGATTGAGAGATAGAAGTCCATGTTTTTACCTGTTTCAGCTTGAGACGTGCACAACAATGGAGGTACTTTCAATGCAGTGTGAGGACTTGTACAGCTTGCTTGAAGTTCAGGGATGCTTCTCCAACCTCTAGCTTGCTTTGAAACTGACTAATCGAGCTATGTAACTCAACCTGCACAACTGAAAAAATGAAAATGGTGAACTTGGTTAGAGGTGTTACAGTCTGTAGTTAGGGCTTGGGATAGCTTCAATGGATGGTAGGGAGTGTGTATGAACAAGCTTTGGCCAAAACGCACGAGCAAACTGAGTTGTGTAACTCAATCTGCAGGGTTGCCCTGTTTTGTGCAGCAAAATGGTGTTTTGATGAATGATGAGGTTTGGAATGTGGTAGGCTCGTGTTTCAGGTCAGTTGGATCAAGTGAAAAGTGTTTACAAGGTTTGCTTTAGCTCTTGCTTGCAGGAATGAGAGTTGTGATCAGTTTTGCAAAGTTTCTTCTCCTTTAAGCTAAAGTTGTCAAGTTGGGTTATAGGCCAAGGCAGGTCCCTCAAGCATGCTGCATAAATCACTCTTGATCAGTGGAATTGGTTCCTGAACTTGTGCCCAAAAGATCTGCTTTGGTACTTCTTAGATTTGTGTTTGACATAAAGTTGATCTTTACAAGAATAGATAAGTTACTTTTTCTAATTAAGGATTAAACTTCCATGTAATGACCAAATGAGCAAAATAACATCTTGGCACAAAGGTTTAGCATTGAATTATTGAGTGCAAATGGTATTAGAGGCCTGTAACCTAGCTTGTGCAAGCTGACTTGAAAAATGCAAAGTGTTATGAACATGAAAATGGCTCATGAACAAAGTGACTTTTGCCCATATTGACAAATTCGATTCTCCCTAACCACAAGGGTGTTTGAGAAGTTCTTGGACAATTTGGAAAGCTTGGAATGTGTACTACAATCCATATTTGTAATGCAATTTGAAATTCCAAGTGGAAGCATGTGAAAAGTGGCCATGAAGTTGGGCAAAAATCCTGCCTAAAATAGGTCAAAAAATTTCTAAGTTAAGAATGTTTTGCACCCTTGTTCCCAAAATCATAACTTGAGATACAAGCTTCTTTTGAGGAAACTTTGTGAATCAAAGTTGTAGATTTTGCAATGGACTATAACTTTCATGTTTTGAGTTTTGTTTGAATCCAAATTTATCTTGGTGAAAAGATGGGACAAAGTTAGGAAAAAATTAGGAAATTTCATAACTTAGAAAATTTCTAAGTTATGAAATTTCTTCATTTCAAACCCTAATTTGTAATTTTTGGTTTCTTGGTGAACAAGTTTCATAATTTGACATGTCTTGATGAAAAATGAATCTTGACACTTGATTTTGACCAAAAAGTCAAAGTTTGACTCTTTAGTATACAATCAAATTTGATTAGTTGATTGGAAAATTCATCTGTCAATCTTGTGCATTTGGGATCTTTTGAACTTGTTGGATATGTCAAGACAATGCCATTTGGTCCTTGAGTCCATATGTGATCTTGGTTTGCAATTGGCTAGGTCAAACAGTCAAAAATTTCCTTTGTGCAGTCAAAACCCTAAAAATGACCATTTTGCCCTTTTGGTGATCTGATCAAATTTCTTGTGGAATTGTGATCCAAACTTGACCAAATGGTTCATATGAGTTCATAATGTTGATGAGGGTCAAATTTCATGAGGTTTGACTGTCAATTGACCACAGTTGACTTTTTCCCCAATACAGCTGATTTCTAGGTTAACTGTCCAATTGACTGGGCAAAGATTGGAATCAAGGCTTGAAACTTGGTATGGATAAACTTGTGAGTCCAACATGAGGCATGAAAGTCATCTTGGGCATTTTAGGTCAAAACATCTTTGTGCAAACACAAACCCTAATTTGGGTCAACAGTGCAAGGAGGAGTCTTGAGTAGAGCAAACCCTAGCTTGATCTTGAGCTCCAAGGGTCTTGTGGTGAGAAAATATTGATGAAATGGGAGGGCAAATTTTGGGGTACAACACAGTCAAATTAGGGTTTTGCTTGATTAAGGCTATTGATCAATGTACAAGTCTTGATTTGGAAGCTACAACATCTCATTGGTATTTGAAAAGTCTTTGTACAAGAAATTGATTAAGATACCCAGAGGATTTGAAGTTTTGGAGATGATTCATCAGTCTCCTAAGGTGTTAACCAAAACTAGGGTTTGGGATTTCATCAAGATTTCTTGAGAATTTTGAAGTGAAACATTGTACAGGGCCTCTATATATTTGGAAGATCATATGTTTGAAGTCTTGATCATCAATTTTGAAGGGAAGTGGATCAATTGATTCAAAGGGGAAAAATGGTCATTTTGGTCAAAATCAGTCAAAGTCAAGGTTGACCAAGGGAACTTTTGGTCAACATGAGGAATTTGACATGTATTTTAATGGGAAATGATCATTGGTGATTGAATTTTATGGGATTTGTAAGTTTGAAAAGTTGCTTGGATTTGAAGTTATCTTGAAGTATGAAAAATTCACTAAGTGTCAATGATTTTGGCCTGACTTTGCAAGGGCATAACTTTCTGATTTTTCATGGGATTTTGGTGTTTCTTTTGGCCAATTGAAGAGGGGAAAGAGATCTACAAGGGCCTACAGGGGAAAAAAAACACATTTCTTGCTGAAAATTGGAAGTTATTGGCCTTAGAAGTTCAGGGCAACTTGGACAATTTTTTATGCATCTTGGGCATCTGGCCAGGTAAGGCAAGGCATTTGGCCTAAGCAATTCACCAAATAGTTGGTGACATACCTATATTTTTTTATTCAAGGCATAATTCAAAAATGTGCCTTGTGCATTTTGAAGAGGGCTATGAAAGCTTCTCATTAAACTTGGAATCACTCAAATTGGATTAAAATTGAGGAAGTTGTGGTTTGAGGAAGTTGGATGGCAAAACCGGATTTTTGAAGGCACATGGGCAGGCCAGCGCGCGCGCAGTCTTGGGCAAGTTGGCTTGACTTGCCCAAGAATCCTAATGTTCACATCTCTTTCATTTCTCCACCATTTTTGATGAATCAAAGATCATTGTGAAGCTCAGTATATGAATTTTAATTGGCTCAAAGAAATTTGGAAAATTCAAGAGCCAATTTGAAATGGCCTCAGTTGAAAGTCAGCTGATTTTTGGTGTATGCTTGGCCATGGCAATTTTCAAGTTTTGGTTCAGTTTTGATTAAATCATTTCAGAGTCCACTTGCACATGCTTGGCACGAATTGGACACCTCATGTGCTCTCCAAAAAAGGCCAAACCAGGTGCATACCTCGTGCCTCTCTCATTTTCACATTTTTGACAAAATGGGAAACTTCTCACTCAAGAAAATCAGTCCCATGTGCAAGAGAGGACAACTCACCTCATCACGCTTTTTTCACTCACTCACACTCTCCTTTTGTTGCTCAAAACGACTGCAAGAATTGCCTGAATACCAAGCAAAACGCAAATGGCCATCACACTTGTTTTGGTTTGATAGAAAATTCACTTTTTTCCATCCAACGACTCTCAGCTTGAATTACCACTCTAACCTCACTCCAAACACTCTATATAAGCTGCTCAAGCTCTCCTTTCACGGGGGGACACTGCATTGGAAGAAGCTCCTCAAAATTTTCTATTTTTCTTGCTCTGCAACTTGAATTGAGCAGGTCAATTCTCTTGATCCAGTCCTTATTTCTCTACTCAAACACCTTCATTGGAGCACAAGGAAGCTATTTAGAAGGGTTTCTTGTTAGATTTCAGAGGCACCAAGTGAATTTATTTTTCACCTTTGCAGGTATGCTCACTGAATCTGAACCTTAATTTGAGCATGAATTGAAGTGTTTTGTGGTGTGCATTGTGTTTATAGCTGGCCAATCATTAGGATTGATGTATATTTGAGCTCTGATTCAAGTAGATTTGGTGAAATCGTGTTTCTGGTTTTGATGTTTGCAGTGTGTTTTTTTCCAGTTTTTGAGATTTGATTTCTTGATCTATGCTTGATCTCTGAGTTTGATTCGAATCGCATGATGTAGTATGATATATTAGCTTTAATTTGAGCTTAATCTCATGGATTTTGGTTGAGAATCGTGTTTGTTTGATGGATCTGAAGTGAGCATGTTGGAACTGATAGAAGCACGTGTTTTGCCTTGGCAGGAGGTTGAAGATGATGCGTGACATCATCTCATTGGCCTTGTTCTTGTTTTTGTTATTTAATTTTCATTGATTTTCTGATTTTTGTTACTTAATCAAAACAATTTGAAGAATTCTGAAAAAATTATCGCAAGTTCAAAATAATTTCTACTATCTTGTGTAGTTTTATTGGAATTTTTAAAAAATGTTTTGATTGGTTTAAAAATTAATGAGTTTAATTAATTGTTTGTTTAAAGTTTATTTTTATTTTAATAGTTCTTTGATCTAAAAATTCCATAAAAAAATATTTTGGACTCATAAAATAATGTAGAATTTGATTCTAAAATTTGTTTAGCATTTTTTCTATTTTTGATTATGAATTTAATTTGAGAAGTTTATTTTGAATTTTTGCTTTATAATTTTCATTTTTATACTTCCATTAATTCAAAAATCCTCAAAAAAATCATGCAAGCCTGTTTTTAATCATAGAATCTGAATATATTTTTATTTTGACATTTCTGTGACTTTTGGCTAGGGTTTGCATTTTTGCCCTTAAATAATAGTTTAATTGTTAATTGTTGGTTTGATTTTTATTTTAATATTTCCTTTAATTCAAAATTTCAAAAAAATCAGGGATGTGTGTTTTAACTCTAATATTTGAATATATTTTTGGTAGGATGTTTTTTCTGATTTTTTATTAGAATTTCATTTTGAGATGTGATTATTTGTTTAATTGATTAATTGTTTGAATTTGATTTTATTTTTGACTTTTCTTTAATTCAAAAAATGTGAAAAAATATGTATTCTGACATTTAGGGTTTTCTTGTGATTTGCATGATCTTGGTTTGAATTGTTTGAATTTTGATCTTATCTAATCAATATTTAAGATTAAAAGTCAAAAATTAGGGTTTTGCTGCTTATTGTGCAAGTTTCTTTTTCAAAACCACTATGCCCTGGATTTTCAATGGAACTTAGGTCTTGATTATGGTTCATGAATGCATTAAGGATCTGAAAACCATTTTTCTTGAATTATTTGACTTGGTTTGATATTTTTCCATGAATTATTTTGAAAACTTGTCTAGTTTTGTTAGTTTGGTCAACTAGTTTTGAACTTTGGGCCTCATTTGATCTCCTCCCCAATCATTCATGAACTTAAGGCTTTCTTTCTGACTTCTACACACTTCAAAGATGGTAAGAATTTTTTGGTTTGAATTATTGATCCTTGTTTCTATTTTTGATGTATTTTTGAAGTGAAGGTACCCAATTAATGTTGCATATCTTGTTGCAATTTGTTTGATGGCCAATGAACTTGAGTGAGGCCTATGATTGGGCACCTAATGATCATGTTGGATATGTTCATCCAAATAAACTCAAGCCATTTCACTTAATGCCTCATGTTTGAATGATTGAACCTTTTGATGCACCGTGTGGGATTTCTCTCCTATTATGCTTGTGAGCTGTGATGAATTAATTGAGCATGATTGAATTGTGGTTGCTACTGACCTTCATGGTCTTTGATTGTATTCTTCTCAATCTCCCATGATCCTTGATTGATATTCAATTGTCAATTCAATATGGTGATAGAAAGGAGCAACATTCCTCTGATTCTTTTGACCAAATTGTGCATCTACCTGTTTCCTTTTGTCTATCATGACTAATGTTTGATAGTTGTTATCATGTTTTATCATTTCATCATGGTGTCATCATCCATCCCTTATGTGAATCATCATTCTATTTATGGGAATACTAACTTGGTTGTTAAATGTGCGAGGTACTTTGAGGAAAGTTTCCATTTTTGGTTTGAGTCTACTGTGTTTCACTTTATTTATGGAACACAATTTATTATATTGGCACTACTCTTGTGCTTGGCATGTTTGATAGTTTATGCAGGATATATGTATATGTGATTATAAATGCCATACATTGCCCATGGGATCTGTTCATATCTGATAATCCCATTACTTACTTCCTGATGGCGTAATTTCTGACTTGATCTGTCTCCTGATGCCAACTTGCTTGAAGTTCACTGAGTTTCTTTTATTCCTGCTCAGTTGCTACGAGTAGTTATCCGTTTGGTATTGCACTATTTCATTTCTTCTACTTTCATAGTTCTATGTTGCATGATGGGACCTCTGTTGCTGATATATGTCAGGAGGCCCTCTGGTTTTTTTTGGGTCTGATACATGTGTTGTGTTTACTTTTGATCGATGAGCCACTCAATTTAGAGATTGAGATCACAACTTCGCTCTCAGTGCATGTTCCCTATAGGATGTTTATTGCTTTTCTTCTTTAATTGTTGATCGACGAGTCACTCAATTTAGAGATTGAGATCATGACTTTACTCTCAGTGCATGTTCCCTATAGGATGTTTATTGCTTTTCTTCTTTAATTGTTGATCGATGAGTCACTCAATTTAGAAATTGAGATCACGACTTCACTCTCATTGCATGTTCCCTATAGGATAGTTTTGTTAAGCTTCCTTTAACATGTTAATTAAGGTAGGAATCCATGTATGCTAACATAGGGTAGGAATTTCCTTTATCCTCAACCTTAGGGTTAACCATTGTATGATAACGCTAGGGATAATTCTAGGCTAGTTTCCCTTAGTTGTTTTTCCTTCCTTTGCATTTTGCATCTTAAAAGAAAAACTGTTTTCTTGGCAAATCATAAAACACTTCTAATAAACTCAAACCCTTCTTCAAGGTAAAAGATGCAAACCAATTCTATTTGTTTGTGCGCCTCTTGGCTTTTTTTTATAAAAAAAACCTGGTTTGTTGATGTTTCTCCATCTTTGCCATGATTCCTTATTACCTTCTAGCCGATGTCTCGCCATCGCACATTTGTTTGAAGCCGATGTTTCGCCATCGCACATGTTTGTTATCCTACTTTGATTCTCAATATCATTGATAGACGTGATCTGTTGTTATACGTTTTATTGATGTTTTTCCATCTTTACCATGATATCTTACTACCTTTTAGCCGATGTTTCGCCATCGCACATTTGTTTGAAGCCGATGTTTCGCCATCGCACATGTTTGTTATCCTACTTTGATTCTCAATATCATTGTTAGGTGTGATGTTTCGTCATCCGATTTATTGATGTTTTGCCATCTTTGCCATGATACTTTACTACCTTTTAGCCGATGTTTTGCCATCGCACACTTGTTTGAAGCCGGTGTTTCGCCATCGCACATGTTTGTTATCCTACTTTGATTCCCAATATCATTTTTAGGTGTGATGTTTTATCATCTGTTTTATCATTTGATGTTTCGCCATCTTTAACATGTTACTATGTTATTATTTAGTCGATGTTTTACCATCTCATTTGTTTGTTGCTTTATTTGATGTTTTGCCATCTTGACTGTTTTTGTTGTCTTAACTAAAAAACACAAACCACCCAAAATATGTAAGCCGAACTATGGCTGCTCTGATTCCTTAAAAGGGATACGTAGGCAAAGGGGTAGGGCCCAACCGAGCATAACTTTTATTTTCCCTACATTGTTTTATTTTTCTTTCACATGCATTCCCTTTTCAGGTTTAAGCCATAGACATAGGTTTTGACCACACCCATTAGATTAGACAACAAGAGTGGTTACCGTAAAATATTACGGGCGCGTGGGGTGCTAACACCTTCCCCTCGCGTAACAGACTCCCTTACCCGATCTCTCGGTCGAAAGACCGTGATTTCTCCCTTTTCAGGTTTTCTCGATGTTTACCTTTCCCTTTCGGCGGGATAAAAGACGTTTGGTGGCGACTTCATTGATGTTTCATTACATCCAGATGACGGGTTCCCGCAGGGTGGTTTCACAGACCAAATGCGCCTAGAAGACAGTTTACTAGGATCAACATGACCCTATCCCAGGTTTTGCCACACCTGCTAAAGTCTAATTTGGTGACCCTAAAGGAGGCTCCGAAGAATCCTAATATTGCCTCTCCTCGCTACAACCCAAATGCTCAATGTGCCTACCACTCTGAAACTCCGGGGCATGATACAAACGATTGTTGGGCTTTAAAGAATAAGGTACATGATATGTTGTACCCCAAAATTTTCCCTCTCATTTATCAAGTATTTTCTCACAAAATCTCCTTTGGTTCAAGACTGCACAAGGGTTTGATCAGCTCAAGACACCTCCTTAAGCATTGATGATTGAAATTAGGGTTTGAGATTGCACAAGGGTAATTGAACTTTTAATGCCACATATGACTTTCATAGATCATTATGGACCCCCAAGATTGCTCATGTCAAGTTTCAAGTCTTGGATCACATTTTTGCTCAGTCAATTGAGCAATTGACCTAAAAATCAGTTGTATTGGGGAAAAAGTCAACTGTGGTCAATTTACAGTCAAACTTCATAATTTTTGATCCATATCAACATTTTGAACTCATTATGTCATTTGGTCAAGTTTGGACCACAATTTCTCAAGAAATTTGATCCGATCAACAAAAGGGCAAAATGGTCAAAATTAGGGTTTTGATTGAGAAAGGGCAATTTCTAATTTTGACCTAGCAAATGGTTAATTGGTTTGAGAAATGATATTAAGGTTTCAAATGCATCATTTTGACCTAATGGCATGACTCAAAACATCCCTCGAGATCAATTGATTGATAGTTGATTTTCAGTCAACTGATCAAAAGTCAACTGCACACTGAAAAGTCAAACTTTGACTTTTTGGTCAAAATCAAGTGTCAAAGATCACAATTCATCAAAACATGTCAAAATATGAAAATTGTTCATCAATAAATCAAAACGGTCAAGATTTCATTTTGAAAAGTCAAAGTTTCCAAACTTAGAAATTTTTCTAAGTGTTGAAAACTTCATATTTTTTCACAACTTTGAGCCAATTTTTCACCATGATGCAAGATGATTCAAAAGAAACTTTCAACATGAAAGTTGTAGATCTCTATGATATCTAAAACATTGATTTACTTAACTCCTCCTAAAAATTCTTAGATCTCAAGTTATTAATCCATGAAATCATGGTCATGAAACTAAAACACTTATTGAAATTTTGAGCATTTTGGTCAGGATTTTGACCTAACTTCTGAGCCAAGCTTCACATAGTTCCATTTGGATTTTGCAAAAAGTGATTAAAATAGGGGTTTTAGAGTATATTATAAGCTTTCTAAAAATTCAAAGAACTCCTTGAGATCATTTGTGAGTAAGGAGAATTGAAGGTCAGAAGTTAGGGTTTCAAGTTGTTTTGCAAGGCAAAATTTGTGATGCACAATGAACCAAATCCATAGCCATGCTGCATAATATTCACTTTTCAGGACTCAAACTTGTTTGTCACTCCTTAAATTAATGTTTACACAACTGATTGATCAATTGTCCAATTGATTCAAGCATTGTCCAAAGCATTTTGCCATTTTAGGGAGAAAGTCACCATTTCCATTCTTGTAAAGCAAGCTTTATGCACAAAGTCAGCTTATTGAGCTCCTAACTTGTTCTCTTTAAGTACAATCCATCCACAAAGTCAGAAGCAAGCTTGCTAAAAGTCCAACCACTCTAGAATAGCAAGTACAAAGGCATGGAAACTTGTTTTGTCAAGAGAATCACATGTTGAGCTTAAACATGTAAATTCAAATTCTGACTTGTTGTAGCATACAAAACCTTTTGCTTATAAATAGAGACACTATTTGCAAGTTAAGGCACGCATACACAAGCCCTCAAACTCCCTAGAACTCAGAACTGTATCACCAATCACCATTGTTGCATATTCCGACCAAAAACTTGAAACTCACATTTCCCTCGTGCGTTTTCAAGCCTTTTGGTTCCTAAAGCTTCTAAACATAAAAAAAACTCATCCCTGACCCCGTTTCATAACTGTAACTCCATTTTCATCAACCTCCATAACCAAAAATAGAGCTCTGCAAGTTGACTTCTCCAGAACTCCTCAGCCACTTTCAGCTCAAGCCAAGCTTCACATTAGCTTCATGGGAACTTGAGGAAGCTAACCCAATCGCTGGAACTCATCAAAAGCTGCTCAAACTCAAAACACGATACCCTCTTGGAAGGTGAGTTTTCTGACTTTTGAACTCTTCATATATGCATCATTAATGTTTAATTTGTGAATGAAAAATGTAGATATCATTGCCCTGAAGCTAACCATGTCCATAGTTTCCATTTATGTTACTTGAGCTTAGAGAATTTTAAGATAGAAATTTATGGAAAAGTTAGGGTTCTGATTAGGGCAATTAAAATTCATGTTTGTCTTTGATCTTTAGTTTTAATGCTTTACATTTCTGAAATTGTGAGGAAATTTGCCACAATATTCATGTTTACACTTTTGCAAATGGATGAGAAATGAACAAGATGCAAGTGGTCTGGCTAGGCGCGAGGTTGAAGATGAAGTTGTCTTCAGGAAGCAGTTTCTAATATATATTTATGCTTTTATTATATGAACGGATGAAACAAGCCACCCCAATGGTACAAGAAGCGCGCGCGTATTAGAAGTTCCTGGGTTCGAGCCCCAGCGAGACCTTTTGCAATTTTCACATTTTTTTCCATTTTTTCTTTTTTGTTGAATCAGGCAGGCGCTGGGCTCCCTTCTGTTGGGCCTGGTCTTTTGCTTATCTCATACCCCCTGTTTCACTTTCATACATGCTGGCCCATTTTCTTTCTTTTATATTTTTATTTTCTTTATTATTATTATTATTATTTTTTTTTATTGTTACTAATAAAATTCCAAAAATATTTATATTTTTTATATTTATTTAGTTTATTTTTTTTCACAAAATAAAAAGAATAAAAAACATTTCCTTTAAATAAACTAATTTCATTTTTTTAAATACTTAAATAATTAGTCTTAATTATTATTATATTATTTTCTTGTAAATTAAAATCAATTTAGAACTTAGGACTTTTATTTAATTAATTTTATTTACTAAATTAATCAAATTCACAAAAAAACCCTAAAAAACTTGTTTTCTTTAATAAATTAATTTCTTTTATTAACTTAATTTTTAATTTTCTTATTCTATTCAATTATTTTATTTTAATTTAATTAGGTCAAAACTTTTAATACAAAAAAATCCATTCCTTACCTATTCATACTTGTACATTATATTCATTTCATTTCTTGTAAATTTATTCAAGTTCAATATGGTTCTAATAGATAATTAGGGTTTTAATTTCTTGTAGTTCCCCATTTGTAATTTGTATATCCCCTCCCTTAATGATGTAATAGCTTAGTAGTTCTATTTTCCGCAATCTAATACTTTATATACAAATGCTAGTAATTAGGGTTTGTATAGAAAGATTAAAATCAACAAATAGCAAACCCTAATCAAGACAAATCAAGCATGTAAACCAATACACTTGCACACATACACCCTTAGGGTAAATCCACTTTTTTGCCTTATAAAATGGCCATATTATGCATGTGAGATATCTTAGCAAAAATAAGCAAAAATACAAGATCATAGTCCCTCGATGATGCTATCCATGTTGCCTTTCAAAATGATCTTAGTCCCTAAAGAAAATGCTAAGATATCTTACAACATTGATAATCATGGCTATACGGTGACCCTTGCCCATCCCTTTTACATCCAAAGATAGGGTTACTTACCAAATCAATGGTAAGATAACAATGTCAAAGGAAATAGGAAATAAACATGAAATACTTTTGAGTAGGTAGAATTTTCCTATTTGCTTTCTCATTTTCAAACCAAAACATCCTTTCTATTTTCAAAACAAACACCAACACTTTAAAAACATCTTTCAAACTTGAAAACATTTTCAAAAGATCAACACTTTGTATACACTCTTACGAATGAGAATCATTACAAAGTTTTCCTAAACGATGACGCCTTTTCAAAATACTTTCAAAAACCACACAAAGCACATTTTCAAACAAAAGCAAGTGATCTAGCAAGTAACTAAGAGACCATGGAAAACCATGGATGGAAAGGGTGCTAACACCTTCCCTTTTCATAATCTACCCCCCGAACTCAAGAAAACATCTCTAAAGGTCTTTCCTGTTCTTTTCAGCCTTTCCTTTTAGATAAAAGAAAAGTCAGTGGCGACTCTTGCTATCCGCAACATTTGCGATCAAACGCAAAACACCCAAGTCAGTTCTCCCACCATGTTACAGAACTGGAGACTCTGTTGGGAAGAATTTTAAAAGTGGGGTTACCTTAGGGCTAGATCATGTTTACTTGCTTTCATTTTTTGACTTGTATTCTTTACATTTTGGTTCTTTGTTTGTATTTGAATCCTCTACCTGGATTTGGGATACCTTATAGGTAAGCAGCAATACATTGTGGAAACTATGCAGGGTATACCGACATGGTCTAAGCAATAGCTACATTAGTGTGACATATTTGTGGGTACCGGTAGCCCTTGAGTAGTCAAGGAGAATACGGGGCCGCCGAGTGATGTCATGAAGCACTAACTAACTTCTAGAACCTTTACTTGACCAACTTGGCCATTAGGACGTAGTGAGATGATCGGCTTTGGTGCAGTCCCAAGTTGGTAGATACTCGATACTACACTCATTGAGGTTTATTTTTTTGGGATATTTCGGTCGCCATTAAAGAGGCTTGTGCTGAAACAATGCCCGAGAAAACAAACCAGTGATATTGAGCTCCTTTAGAACCCGGTTACTATTGCTAGGACAGGTTTGAGCCAACTAAACTTCAAGAGGGTACTTACCTATGAGACTCCATGCAAGCCTAAACCTAAGTACTTGTCTTGTTTTGTTTGTATATATTTACTTGTACATAACATAATAAACATCATAACATCATACTCATACTCACTAACCATTTCAAGGATTTTTGGGATTTATCTTTGTTCTGTTTTGTAGGACATAGATTCTATTTGTAGGAAAACCATTCAAGTCAATCTTGTAAGGATCCCTCCTTAACTTAAAGAGTTAGCATCAAGGGTTCCCGAAAATTCTCCATTTACCGAAAGACATGGTCACCTCCTAAACTTGGTTACATCCAACACTGATGAGGACATGATGAAGGTGCTCTTCCAGTTCTTTGATCCTCTACACCATTGCTTCACATTTCCTGATTATCAACTTGTGCCAACTTTGGAAGAATTTGTTAGAACATAGTTTGATTCTACAACCCTCAGTTAGAGTTTTGATCATAACAAAATACAAGATTAAATAAATTGTAAGATTTATAAGACATATATGCTACTTAAAATTATATCGTGTATTTACAGAAACTCTGATGGAATTAGCATCAGAATATCAACATCAGCATCAGAAGATATGTCAGATCAGAAGATCAAACATGTGCTACGCTGAAGCCTGATGAACAGAATCTGCGCAAAACATACTCTGACTCTGATCAAGATCCTATCCACATCATCAGCACTCAGAAACGCCAGAATAAGATAAAGCCAAGAACACTCTGATTATCATTAGCAGAACACTCTGAAGTGTTAACGTTACTGCATTCAAGGCAGATTAATTACCAACGACTTTATTCCAAGACAAAGATCTTCTCAAAAAGGAAAGAACGTTATGAGCATTGAAATGGAATTATGGACAACAACATATCTATTCCAAGGCTATTTAAACAAATCAGTGAGAAAAGAAATGGCTAATACTCTACACGCATATACACGCCTAAGCTAATCATCCTCAAGCACGCTCTCACTTTTGCTAAAGCATTAAACCTCGCTTACTCTATAGCTCTAGCAATCTAGTTTCATATAAGCTTCATATTGTGTATTATCATAGTTGTGATATATAGTTTTTCCAAAAAACATCAAACACACATAATTGTTCATTTATCTGTAAAAGAAATTCCTTGAGATAAACCGGTCTGTGGTTAGACTCAAGAAGGCTTTAGCAGTTGTTAAAGCAGTTGTGTATTCAGTTGAATATAGTGGATTAAGACCTCGTTAGAGAGAGGCGAAATCACCTTGACGGGTGGACTGGAGTAGTTTGAGATCAAACGAACCATGATAAAAATAACATATTGTCTGCATTTGACTTCAAGTTTTACAATTCAACCCCCCTTCTTGTGTTTTTCACTTCTTCAATTGGCATCAGAGCGCCTGGTTCTGAGCTTATAACACTTAACCGTGTCAGTACAAGATCCAGCGTTTGAAAAACACTATGGCAGGACCACATCAAAACATCAACAATGACACCAATGAAGAAAGAGACAGATTCAGTGGCAAACCTCCAGTCTTTGATGGAGAGAACTTTGATTACTAGAAAGGCGGAATTGAAAGCTTCTTTCTGGCCCACGATGCTGATCTGTGGGATATGGTGACTGATGGATACAAGCACCCAGTGAATGCAAGTGGTCAGAAGATTGACAGGAAAGCAATGTATGATCAACAAAAGCGTGATTTTAGAAATCATCACAAAGTAAGAACAATTCTTCTCAGCGCCATCTCTTACTCTGAATATGAAAAGATATCAAACAGAGACACTGCAAAGAATATGTTTGACTCTCTGAGAATGACGCATGAAGGCAACCTTCAAGTCAAAGAAACTAAAGCTCTTGCGCTCATTCAGAAGTATGAGGCATTCAAGATGGAAGAAAGTGAATCAATTGAAACGATGTTCTCAAGATTTCAAATTCTGGTGGCTGGTCTCAAAGTTCTGGACAAAGGGTATTCTACTGCTGATCATGTTAAGAAGATCATCAGAAGCTTGCCAAAACAGTGGAGGCCAATGGTCACAGCGCTGAAGCTAGCTAAGGATCTCAACAAAATATCTCTGGAGGAACTTGTCAGCTCCCTCAGAAGTCACGAGATAGAGCTAGAAGCAGATGAACCTCAAAAGCAAGGTAAGCCATTAGCTTTAAAATCTAACAGAAAATCTGACTCCAAAGTTTTGCAGGCTGTTGAAGAAACCTTTGATGGGTCCTCATCAGAAGAAGATGAACTATCTCTCCTCTCCAGAAGGGTGAACCAACTATGGAAGCAGAGGCAAAGAAAGTTCAAGAATCCCAGAAGATCAGAAAATCAGAATGAATCTTCCTCCAGATACAGAAGGTCAGAATCTTCCTCTAGACACAGAAGATCTTTAGGCTCTTCAGGAAGCAGAAAGCCAAACAACAAAGACATCATCTGCTATGAATGTAACGAGCAAGGGCACTACAAAAGTGACTACCCAAAGCTTCAGAAGGAAAAGCCTAGAAGAAAGTTTGGCAAGGAAAAGAAGAAAAGTCTCATGGCCACATGGGATGATTCTGATACATCTGAAGCTGACTCAGAATCAGATGATGAAAGAGCAAACATAGCTCTCATGGCAAACATAACAGAAGACAGTGAAGCTTCTGAATTAGACTCTGAATCAGACACAGAAGAGGTATTTCCTGACTTTGCTATTAACTTTACTAAGGCTGAACTAGCTGAAAGCCTTAATGAAATTCTGGAAAGATATCAGCAGATCAGAGTCAAATTCAGAAACCTGAAAAGGAATCTTGCTTCTGACTCTGATAAAACTGAGAGTCTCAAATTGGAAAATTCTGAGCTGAAAGATAAAGTTTCAAAATTAGAAAATCTATTGCAAAACTCTCAGAATGAAACAATTCCTGAAACTCCCAGCAGTGCTGATGAGATCATCAAGGAGTATGATCACAACTTTCAGAAGTTTCTAGCTAAAAACATAGATAGAAGCAAGATGGCTTCAATGATCTATGGAGTTAGCAGAAATGGCAGAAAAGGAATAGGATACCAAGGTAAGGTACCTACACCAAGGAATGCCATGGATTTAGTTATTAAACGAACTCCACTTAATTCACACTTTGTATATGGGCACACACACGACATCAAATACACTAGTAGTAATTATTCTGTCAAACCAAAATTCAACCAGAGTTTTGGTAAAACTAACAAATCAGGACCCAAGAAAATATGGGTACCTAAGGATAAAATAATACATGTTTCAGATATCTTTAGCAGCAAAGCAGAAACACCAGTCATGGTACCTGGACTCTGTCTGCTCACGACACATGACGGGAAGAAAGCATATGTTCCAAAGCCTGGAACTTAAGCCTGGAGACCACGTAGGCTTTGGAGGCAATCAGAGGGGAAAGATCATTGGCTCTGGAACTGTAGGTAACAAAAATCTTCCCTCTATAAGTAATGTTTTGTTAGTAGATGGATTAATGCATAACCTGTTATCCATAAGTCAATTAAGTGATAACGGTTATGATATAATCTTTAATTAAAATTCATGCAAAGCTGTTAGTCAGAAAGATGGGACTATCCTATTTAATGGAAAGAGGAGAAACAACATTTACAAAATCAAACTTTCTGAACTGAAAAGTCAGAATTTAAAGTGTCTTCTGTCTGTTAACAACGAGCAATGGATCTGGCACAGAAGATTGGGGCATGTTAGTATGAGAAGAATATCTCAGATTAACAAACTCAATCTGGTCAGAGGACTTCCTAACCTGAAGTTCAATTCAGATGCTCTGTGTGAAGCATGTCAGAAAGGCAAGTTTGCAAAGCCAACTTTCAAATCTAAAAACGTTGTTTCCACCTCTAAACCATTATAACCTCTGCACATTGACTTATTTGGACCAGTTAAAACTGCTTCAGTCAGTGGCAAGAAGTATGGGTTAGTAATCGTAGATGACTATAGCAGATGGACATGGGTAAAGTTCTTAAGACACAAGGACGAGTCACACTCTGTGTTTGTCACCTTCTGCAACCAAGTTCAGAATGAAAAGGATCTTAGAATCGTCAAAGTCAGAAGTGATAATGGTGGAGAGTTTGAAAACAAAGATTTTGAATCATTTTTTAATGACAAAGGCATTCTGCATGATTTCTCTTGTCCTAGAACTCCCCAGCAAAATGGAGTTGTAGAACGAAAGAACAAAACATTGCAAGAAATGGCCAGAACCATGATCAACGAGACTAACGTTGCTAAGATCTTCTGGGCAGAGGCAATAAACAAAGCGTGCTACATTCAGAATAGAATCTCTATAAGACCTATTCTGGAAAAGACTCCATATGAATTGTGGAAGAACAGAAAGCCCAACATTTCATATTTTCATCCATTTGGATGTACTTGTTTTATTTTGAATACTAAAAATTATTTGAACAAGTTTGACTCTAAAGCACAGAAGTGTATTATGTTAGGATACTCTGAACGCTCAAGAGGGTACAGAGTATACAATACAGAAACACAGATTGTGGAAGAATCAATCAGTGTTCGTTTTGATGATAAGTGTGATCGATGGAAATAAAACTGACTGTTTTGAAATGTTGGTTCACGAAATGTCGCGGTAAGCAAGAGTCGTCACCGTCTTTTATGTTCTCCAACAAGGAAAGGACAAAAGCACAGCAAAATTCCTTTTCGAGATGTTTCTCGGTTCGGGAGGTAGATTTATAGAAAGGGAAGGTGTTAGCACCCTTTCTATCCATGGTTATCCACGGGCTCTTAGGTACTTGCTCACTATGTTTTCAAAATTTGTTTGCTTTTCTTGTGTATGTGGGTTTTGAAAAAGTTTAGTTTGAAAAACTTCTAGGTAACTCTTGTATCAGTCCTCAAGAGTGTATGAAGTATTTGTTTGAAAACCTTTTGAAAGTGTAGGTGTGAAAAGTTATTTTTGTTTGTTTTGAAAGAGCAAGTACCCAGGAGAAATCTACCTACTCTAAGGAATTAGGCTGTGTAAGAGTCCTTCAGACAGTACTATCCCACTATTGAGAAGTAGGTAGCACCGTTGTTGGAGTTGTTCGGGTCAATTCGATTATAAGGGACATGTGTGGTCACCAAAGCAATAGTAGGACGCCTTAGCGGTAACCCTAATGTCCTAGATCCTTTTTTATCTGAGGCAACCGTTTCGAGGCAACTGGATCTTTAGACAGAAGGGCGACCTCTAAATCACCCTATACTTGACGACCACCTCGAGGCAACCAAGTGAGGCGTACCCTAGGAGTGGCATGTGCATGTGTGTTAAATTCAGTTAAGATTATCTTGTACATGTTATTTGTGAGCTACGAGTTGGTTTTATTTTTCAAGCAAGTCTTGCATGCATATTAACAGTTAAGAGTGCGGAAAATAAATTGCGGAAAATGAATCTACGCTATTACAAGGCGTCAGTTATTTACATCGCCAAAAACATAACCCTTGAAAATAAATGCGAGAAAGTAAAGAAAGCGATAAAAGAGGTCCTAATTAACTATTACATTCTGGGAACAGATACATAAATATAATCAAAATAATGAATTAAAATAAATATGCGCGCGAAAGAATTGAATCGGGACGTCCTTAGGGTTTTGACCCTTTTTGAGAAAAGAATTGAATTTGTCCTTTTTTTGCATTTTATTAATATTAAACCTAATTTTAAAACTAATTAATTAATTAATTAAAAGAAAAAAGTATTTTTGTGTTTTTATGTTTTTAATGAAAATAAAATAAAAAGAAATTAAAATTATCAAAACCCTAATTCTAGGCTAATTTTATTTATTGTGAAAAAGAAATTAAAGTTGACCTAATTTAACTAAATTAATTTATTAGAATTTATTTACAAAATAATTAAATTAATAGTGAAATTAATAAATAATAAAAATAAATAATATTTTAAGTTTATGATTTTATTATGAAAAATAATTTATGAATTAATTAAGTAATAGTAATAAATAATTAATAAAAGAAAAGAAAGAAAATAAAAATAATAAGAAGGAAATAGAAACCAGGGGGGTTTGGGCCAGCTTATGGAGGTGGAGTAGCAATATGAGGCCCAAGAAGCCACCAAGCCACGTTGACTTTGGTAGTTGTCTGCACGTTGGTTGACCAGGAACATGGTAGTCAGCACTTCATAGCGGTTGGATTGGTGCAGGAGGACACATGGCACACTGATTTGTGAGGTTTATGATGAGACGCTTTGGATAGCCTGCATATGATTACATTAGAAAAAATATGAAACAAAGGTTTGGGGGACCTGGGAATCGAACCCAGGTCCCAATGGTTGCCAGACAGCACACGAACCACTGAGCCAACCTGCACGCGTTGATATTATGATAATCAATAAAAATAATATATCAAAACTAATCCTTATGCTGGAAACAAAAAAGCGCGCGTTATCTTTTGAATGGACCAACCAGGATACACCACGTCTTCATCCCCTTCGTCGAACCTGTAAAAAAGTAAAGAGATAGCGGGGGTTTTTAACCCCCACAAAATATCTTGAGGAATAATAGCGATTAGAATTCTATGCTATATAAATATGGCGCGATATGTGATTTGGATTCGTCTGATTCTCACGAATCTAACCATAGGCATGAGAGGTTCTGATTTTACTGGATGGGGAAAGCCCTAATTTTGAAGCTTGAAAAACCTAGAATTCGTCAATGGCGATTTGTGATTCTGGACACCATAATGCAATTCACCTATACCATTAGCTTCAGAGAGGTTCTAGCAATGCAAAGCACACAAAAAATCTTGTTAATGATGCATGAATAATGAATTACGATTATGCAAAATATTGACAAACCGTGGGACTGTTTCTTAGGATTCCTTGAGTGTTAGCGTGTGGTTTTGATCCCTACACGTTCCTGGGAGTGCTAGCAATGTATTAGAAACAAGAATAAGCTTTGAATCACGTTAAATTATGGAGTTCAGTTTTGAGTTTTCTTTGATTTTTTTCCAATATTGCATATGGCTTTCTTGCATAGTTTTCACGTGTCATGCATTAGGGTTGGCTTCAGTATATATAATGGAATGAAACTAGGGTAAATCTTGCACAAGAAATCCCTTGTATTGATGTTTCAATATTTGATTGAAAATCAAATATTTTTCAATCTTTTTGATTGAGAAAACTTGCCAAACATAGAGATTTTTGTCTCTTTGATTGATACACGAATTTTCCAGCTTGCCCTGAGTTTGTTTGCTTCACAAAAGATTTGAAAAAACATATCTTTGAATTTCCTACATTTTAAATTAATTAAAGGAATTAAAATCAATTAAAAATCCAATTAATTAATAAAAAATAAGAAAATAAATTCAAGTAGGCTCAATGGGTCGTGCATAAGCTTTGGACAAAGTTTCAAGAAGGAATTTGAGGCCCATTAGCAAGAATGATGTGTTTTGAGCAAAGTTGACTTTTGCAAATTCACAAAAATTTCCCAACTTCTCCAATGCATATCTTGCTCAATTTTGATCATATGAACATGTTCTTGGACATTTTGGAAAGGTCTTGAAGTCCTATAACCAATGCCTTTGGTCCCATGTCATTTGGATTTACCAATCTCAAGTTATGGTCTTTGACTTAAAGTGCATTTTTGTTGACTTTTGAAATTGACCTATAATGTAGAAATTGATAACTTTTTGTGAGAGCATTTCTTGGACTTAGAATGTGAATATGAATTGTAGTAAATGTCATCCCCTTCAAAATGAGCATTGGATGGGATTTTTCTGATGAACCATGAAAAAGTTATGCCCTGGTCAAGTTACAGTTGACTTTTCAGCTGTCCAAAATTAGTAAGTTTTGCATCTTTGATGATTTTTGAGCCATGCTTGAGGAATCATGATCAAGACTTGATCAAATGATGATTGTGAGCTCAAAACAAGATGTTGACCAAAAATTCTGACTTTTGACTGTAAAATGACCATTTTGCCCCTGTAGTTGATTGTGAACCAAATAGGGCTTTTGACTGTGGACTTTGACATTGTGAGTCTTGAGACTGGACATGTAGACGCTTGACAATGTGTTTAGGCCTATGATACTTGATTGAGCCTTTGAAAACCTCAAATTCTTTGAAAGAACCAGAACCCTAATTTCAGCTGGCTTAGGAGGCAGTTTGACTGTGCAACCCTTGAGTGGTCTTGAACCATTTAAAGATGATTCTTGACAAACTTTGAAGAATAAGGGAGGGAAAATTTTGGGGTACAACAGTTGCCCCTGTTCAATCTTCTTAAACCCGAGGATGTAGATTGGCTTGCGTGCCTTTCGTGATCCGAAGGTGGAATATGATTGAACACTAGAGTGCCCAGAAATTTGCACTCGCATAGTGTGATATCAGTAATGTGATGGCGGGAATGGGCTTACAGATGCCATTTGGAGAGATGATGGATATGAGGATGGGCTTATCGATGCCATCTGGATATGTAATGGATAGTTGTGGAGATGGGCTTAAAGATGCCATCCAGGGGTGTCGATCGCGTAAGAGATTCCTTAGCGAGAACTTGCGTACCTGAGAAAGAAAGATAATTTCCTATCCTGTTACATGTGTTGATCTTCAAACTCTTCGTGTAGATAACTTTCCTGGCTAGATACAGGTATAGATCTACAATCAATCGTCCACATATATGCCCTGGCTAGATACAGGTGTCAAATCTGGAATTAGTCGTCTACAGATATGCCCTGGCTGGGTACAGGTATCGAATCTCTAAACTCTCCTTGCAGATATGCCCCGGCTAGATACAGGTATCGAATCTTGAATTAGTCGCCCACAGATATGCCCTGGCTAGATACAGGTATCGAATCCGGAACTAGTCGTCTACAGATATGCCCTGGCTGGATACAGGTATTGAATCTCTAAACTCTTCATGCAGATATGCCCTGGCTAGATACATGTATCGAATCTACAATCAATCACTCACAGATATGCCCTGGCTGGATACATGTATCGAATCTGGAATTAGTCGTCTACAGATATGCCCTGGCTGGATACAGGTATCGAATCTCTAAACTCTTCATGCAGATATGCCCTGGCTAGATACAGGTAACGAATCTACAATCACTCGCTCACAGATATGCCCTGGCTAGATACAGGTATCGAATCTACAATCAATCACTCATAGATATGCCCTGGCTAGATACAGACATCAAATCTGGAACTGCAAAAGTTGATGGTAATCGTCTTTTGATTGACCTTTTCCTGAAAAGGCAAAACATTAGTTGTATGCAATGTCATGATGTATGAAATGCATGATGTCATCATGCTCAAAATGAGACAGTGTCGTATGCACTTTATCATGTATGTAAGCAGGATGTATAAAATGTGAAATGTTTATGAATGTATTTCGTCTGGGAAAATAAATCCTTGATGAATGCCGGGAGTTTGTTGAATCCTGGGCTGATATTGAAGAGTGGAATTCTTCGTTTCCGCTGGGGATGAAGATTGCAAGAATGAACCGGTAGGAGAAGATGACTCCGTTGGGGAATAAACTTGGTGAAGAGATTACTCTGCGGGGAATTACTCTGTGGGAAGAGATACTTCGCTGAGATTTGAACGATAACTCCGCTGGGGATTCCGTTGATAAGTTTTGTTGAGGAATTTGATGAACTCTGCTGGGGATAGGAAGAATTTTGCCGAGGACGATCTTTCCGTTTGAAATTAGCTGAGGATAACCCAGTTAGGCTCTGGTGGGGGATAACCTTTGAACATGGTCGGGGAGAGATATGTACTCTGCGGGGGACCAGCTTCCAGAATATACTGGGGATAAGCTTCAACTCTCCTGGGGAAATTTTTGGACTGTACTGGGGAGCTTGATTCCACTGGGGTGTCTGATATTCCGCCGGGGAACAATCTTATATTTCCGTCGAGGAATATTAAGACTGCTGGGGATGCTTGCTTAGGGACATCTGTATACTCCGCTGGGGAATGTTGAGATTTTCTGGGGATATCCAACTTCCTTAAGGCTGACAGTAGACTAACTCTGCTTGGGGGGAGTGTTGCTGATTTGCTAGGGATACTGTGCCTTTTCAGGGCCGATGGGAGACCCACTCTGCTCGGGGGAGTATGGCTGAATCTTATCTTACTCTGGCGGGGAGTGAAGGTATCTTGGTCATGTTCCTCAGCTGAACTTTACTTGGTACCTCAGTGGACAGAGCGACTAGATCGCTTAGACAACTCATTATTGCCCCTGTTTCTGATATCACCTGTAATTAGTCCTCTGTTTCGCATGCAAATATTTGTGATCAGCAATTAATGTCAAATGCATATATCAAAAATGAACATTGGAAGTTCTTTGCAAAACAAAACAGATAAAGAAAAACAATTGGCAATTTGTCTGAAAAATGAGCTTGTATTGATTTTTGGAATTTGCCTGTAAATAGGCGTTTTTGTGTACAAGAGGCTGACATCCTAGTAAGAGAATTCCGCCGAACAAAATAGAGTTTGTACAATTTTGTGAAAAGAAAACAAAACAACTATGTGAAAAATCCCACTGGGTTCCAACTCTGCTATCGCCTTTATGTCTTCAAGCGTCTCATCACTCTGCTGCTTAGTTAAAGATGAAGCTGATTGATCGATGCCGTCTGAACCTGATGGTTGATACCGAAGTCTGGATGCAGGGTGATCCAATGAGACATAGTATTACGCTTATCCCTAATTTTTGCCTGGACCTCCCTTTCGGGTTTTCAGTCCACCGAGATACCCATTTTTGCCCCAGCCGCCTTTTCAGGTTTTCGACTTGCCGGGTGTACATATTTTTTTCATTTCATCCCTTATTTTTGCCCAAACCCTTTTGGTTCGCCGGGAAGCCCTTATTTTTGCCTAGGTGTGTCAACCTAGAGGGTCTTTAATCATGTGTAGTATCTTTTTACTATGTCTGCATTGGCGGGGTGAGGAAGGTTGTCACCATCCATGGTAGTTAGAATCATAGCTCCTCCTGAGAAGATATTCTTAACCACAAATGGCCCTTTGTACGTGGGGGTCCATTTGCCCCTGGGATCACCTTGAGGTAGAATGATGCGCTTGATTACCAGGTCTCCGACTTGATATTCTTGTCTTCTGACTTTCTTGTTAAATGCCTGGATCATCCGTTTTTGGTACGTCTGACCATGACAAATAGCAGCGAGTCTCTTTTCGTCAATTAGATTTAATTGATCAAGTCGAGTCTGGATCCAGTCATCTTCGCTCAAACCTGCATCCTTCATTATCCGGAGAGAGGGTATCTGGACTTCAATAGGCAAGACTGCCTCCATGCCATAGACCAAGGAAAAGGGTGTTGCCCCTGTTGACGTCCTTGCTGAGGTACGGTACCCATGAAGAGCAAACGGTAACATCTCATGCCAATCTTTGTAGGTCACTGTCATCTTCTGCACAATCTTCTTAATATTCTTATTTGCCGCTTCGACAACCCCATTCATCTTTGGTCGGTAGGGAGAAGAGTTGTGGTGTTGTATCTTGAATTGCTCGCAGAGCTCAGTGATCATCTTGTTATTAAGATTGGTACCATTGTCCGTAATGATCCTCTCAGGTATATCGTATCGACAGATCAGGTTGTGCCGAATGAACCGTGCCACAACATTCTTGGTTACGGTAGCATATGAAGCTGCTTCAACCCACTTTGTGAAGTAATCAATTGCTACCAGGATGAAGCGATGCCCGTTGGATGCCGTAGGTCTGATCTCGTCGATCATATCAATGCCCCACATTATAAAAGGCCAAGGTGCTGTCATGACGTTCAAAGGGACTGGAGGTATGTGCACTTTATCAGCGTAGATCTGGCATTTGTGACATGTCCGAGAATGTTGGTAACAGTCGGCTTCCATTGTGGACCAGTAATATCCTGCCCGAAGGATTTTCTTTGCCATGGTATGTCCACTGGAATGCGTTCCGAAGGTGCCTTCATGTAGCTCTGCCATGATCCTTTCTGCTTCAGTCTTATCCACACAACGCAGTAAGGTTGAATCATGGTTTCGTTTATAGAGAATGTCATTGCCGAGGAAGAACTTTGCCGCGAACCTTCTCAGAAACTTCTTGTCGTTAACAGATGCACCCTCGGGGTATGAGCTTCCAAGTACCTCTTTACTTCATGATACCATGGTTTTTCTGTTACCTCTTCGGTCTCAAGATCACAGCAATATGCAGGTTCATCCAATTTCCAAATAACGATCCGGGGAGCCTCGTTGTCCCATTTGACTTTGAACATAGAAGACATTGTAGCTAGCGCGTCTGCCAACTGATTCTCCTCTCTTGGGAAATGTCCAAAGGTTATCTCCTCGAAATAGGGAAGCAACGTCAACACATACTCCTTGTAGGGAATAATATTTGGGTGTTTCGTATCCCACTCTCCTTTGATCTGATTAATCACGAGAGCAGAATCTCCAAAGACACTCAGAAACTTGATCCTTAGGTCAATTGCAGCTTTAAGACCCATAATGCATGCTTCATACTCCACCATGTTGTTGGTGCAATTGAAACATAGTCGGGCGGTGAACGGAATATGAGAGCCATTAGGAGATGTGATCACAGCGCCGATGCCATTACCCAAAGCGTTTGAGGCTCCATCAAAGTGCATAGACCATCGGGATCCTTCCTCGGGTCCTTCATCCGGTCCAGGTACTTCACAATCAGTCACTACCATGATATTCTCGTCTGGAAATTCAAAGTTCATAGATTGGTAGTCGTCCACTGCCTGGTGTGCCAAATGGTCTGCCAATACACTTCCTTTGATTGCTTTTTAAGTCGTGTACTGGATATCATATTCAGTCAAGATCATCTGCCATCTTGCTATTCTTCCGGACAGAGCAGGCTTCTCGAAGATGTATTTGATTGGATCCATTTTTGAAATCAACAGAGTAGTGTGAGTCAACATATACTGTCTCAGCCGGCGAGCAGCCCATACCAAAGCGCAACAAGTTTTCTCGAGCAATGAGTATCGGGTCTCACAGTCGGTAAACTTTTTGCTAAGGTAATAAATAGCATGCTCTTTTCGGCCAGACTCGTCATGCTGCCCCAACACACACCCCATTGAGCTGTCAAGTACTGTCAAATATAAGATTAGAGGTCTCCCTTCAACAGGTGGCATAAGGATAGGTGGCTCTTGGAGATACTCTTTGATTCTTTCTAAAGCGGCCTGGCATTCATCATTCCAACGTACTACCTGATCTTTCTTCAGCAGCTTGAAGATTGGTTCACAAGTAGCAGTTAGGTGCGAGATGAATCGGGCAATGTAATTCAGACGTCCCAGAAAGCCTCTGACTTCTTTCTCTGTCTTGGGAACTGGAATATCTTGTATGGCTTTCACCTTGGTAGGGTCCACTTGAATACCTTTGTCGCTCACGACGAAACCTAGCAGTTTTCCAGATCTCACCCTGAAGGTGCACTTGTTCGGGTTCAACCTCAGCTTGTACAACTTCAACCGGTCAAACAGCTTCTGTAGATGGTCAAGGTGTTCCTCCTCAGTCTGGGACCTTGCAATCATATCATCGACGTAGACTTCAATCTCGTGATGGATCATATCATGGAACAAAGCAACCATGGCACGTTGGTAGGTTGCCCCAGCATTCTTCAACCCAAATGGCATGACCTTGTAGCAGAAGGTGCCCTACTGAGTAACAAAAGTGGTCTTCTTCATGTCTTCAGGAGCCATCTTGATCTGATTATAACCTGAGAACCCATCCATGAAGGAGAATACCTTATGCTGAGCAGTGTTGTCCACTAGAACATCGATGTGAGGTAGAGGGAAGTCATCCTTAGGGCTCGCCCTGTTCAAATCTCTGTAATCAACACACATTCGGACCTTACCATCCTTCTTCGGCACTGGAACCACGTTGGCAACCCACTGAGGGTAAGAAGTCACTGCTAGAAACCCGGCGTCAAATTGTTTCATAACCTCAGCTTTGATTTTCTCGGACATCTTTGGACGCATACGGCGGACCTTCTGTTTTACCGGAGGGCATTCTTCCTTGGTAGGCAAGTGATGAACCACAATGTCGGTATCCAACCCGGGCATGTCTTCGTAAGACCAGGCAAAGATTTCCACATAATCATGCAACATCTGATTCAACCGTTGTTTCACACTGAGCTCTAGATTGGCACCAATCTTGACTTCCTTTCTGTCTGTCTCAGTACCCAGATTTACTGTTTCCACTGGCTCTTCATGTGGCTGAATGGCCCTATCTTCCTGGAGTAGCAGTCTTGCAAGTTCACCAGGCACTTCGCAATCATCTTCACCTTCGTCTTAGGCTAAGTTGATCGGATTTTCAAAGTCATAACTGGCAGTAGCAGAGTCGTTACCAGTGAGATCCAGAGTGGATTGGAACCTGTATAGGTGAGTGTGTGTAAATATAGCTGTTTTGCAATATATAATAAAGAAAGACAAGGAGCGCAAGATTTGAAATGCAAAAAACGTCCAATGCTTTTATTCATGATATATGAAAGTGACACACAAAAGCCCTCACAAATGAAGCCACGGTGCCCCGGGTAAGACACCGGGCCATAAAGTTTCAAATTATTGTTCGTTACAAATTTAAAACAAAGGAGTTCATTACTGAGTGACAAAAGTAATAGGTATGAAGTCTTTCGCAGTCCAGTTGTTTGGTCCATCATCGGTCGTTGTGTAGATCCAGCTGTTGAATTCAGATTCCTCCACGTCATCTCAATAGCATTTACTCCCGGGTTGGTGATGAACACAGGAGGTCTTCCAATCCTTGCCTTACGAACAACCCTCTGAGCTTCTGCAGTGAAACCCAAACCAAATTTATCAGTCTTCGGAGTGAAATCAGGAAGTCGGCCCCAGTTTGTGCACTCACCCTTCTCAATCACAGCCCGGGCATCCTTCAAGGAAGCCATCTTCAACGGAGAATCTTCTTCAGTCACAGTCTCTGCTGACGCCAGTGTCTGAGGCACCTCTTCAAAGTGTTGAAAGGAGGTCTCAATGAACTCCCCATCCATCTCTACGTACCGGAACGAGTTGAGGTGGCTGACCATATATTCTTCCTCCCCCTGAACTGTCACAATTTTCCCTATGACCGGGTATTTCAGCTTCTGATGTAGTGTGGAGGTCACAGCTCCAGCCTTGTGGATCCAAGGGCGGCCCAGCAAACAAGAATAGGATGGTCGGATGTCCATCACATAGAAAGTAGAATCAAAAACTTGAGAACCAACCCTAATTGGAATGTCATCTTCCCCATGTACCATCCTTTTCGACCCGTCAAAGGCCCGGACAACAATGTTACTAGGCTTGAGCTCTAAACCCTCACAATCCAGCCTGTCTAGAGCTTTCTTGGGTAATACGTTCAACGAGGAACCAGTGTCAACCAGCACATGGGCAAGAGTAGTGCCCCTGCATTCAATGGAGACATGCAGGGCATCGTTATGGTTCTTCCCCTTAGCAGTCAGATCGGTGTCAGAGAAACCCAAACCATTATCAGCAGTTAAGTTGGACACACACTCGGTAAATTGATCAACAGATGTCTCTTGTGGCACGTGGGCCGTCTTCAGGAAAGTAATCAGGGCCTTGGCATGGGCCTCTGAACACAACAACAGTGATAGCATGGAAATCTTAGATGGGGTGTGCCCTAGCTGTTCAACTACGTTGAAATCACTCTTCTTGATAATCTTGAGAATCTCTTCCATCTCCTTCTTGGAAGCTTCAACATTGACGGTCTTCGGTGCCTCCGTCTGGGTAGGCACATCAGTAGCAATCCCTTTGCCCCGAGTGTCAGATGACTCGGCAACGGGGGTAGAAATAGGAGCTTGGTCAGGCAGGGAAGTGGGCACACTTGCAGGTGTGATAACAAGAGGTCTCTGGATAACTGGTGGCGCAATATCTGGTGAGAACAGTCTACCACTACGAGTGACTTTGGCAGGCCCGATGATGTTACTGATGCCGGTACTAGTATCAAACTCCTGTTTAACTCCAAGCACATAAACATCTGCCCCATAGTGCCACGGGACAGCTTTGTCAGATGTATAAGGGAGGGGCCCCGGAACAGTGATGATTATAGGAGCAATCTTCTGAGTAGACATGGTTTTGACAGGCTTCTTTGAGGGAGCCTTAGGAGGATTGTTGAAAATAGTAACAATGGACACTTCTTCAGCAGGGATAGCAGGAACAACAATCTTCTCGAACAAGATCTCTTTATTATCCATCAGGTTTTGGATACTTGACTTCAACAAAGGACAACCATCGGGTGAAACGGCACATAGAAGGCAACCTTTACTACATCCCGGAAATAAACCGGCTAGCAACAGGTTCCTTTTGACAGTCAACAATGGAGTAACAATATCATTCACAGAGGCTACATACAGATCTTCTTCCACAACATTTACTCCATGCTGGGGCATGGGAGCAGTCACAACATTGGGCCTTTTGGGCGCCTCGAACTGTATTTCTTTAGCATCAATAAGGTCCTGAACCTTATTCCTCAGAGCCCAACAATCATCCGTAGTATGCCCCGGGCTATCAGAGTGATAAGCGCAGCGGGCGTTGGGGTTGTACTTTGGAGATGTTGTGTTCACAACCTTCAGAGCTTCCTTTATGGTTACCAGATTGGTTGACAACAGTTGAGGCAATATCTGAGACAGGGTCATACTGAGCCGAGTTTACTGCCTTCTAGGTCTCTCACCCCTTGGCTGGTTGTATTGCTGAGGAGCAGCAGCAGGCTTTGAGATTACCACCGCGTTGACAGCTTGGCGGCGTTCCGGTTTATTCTGTCTCCTTGGACCATAAACAACACTAGATTCCTTCTTGAAGGGCTTCTTTTCAGAGCTCGAGGAGGCACCCTTTTGTATCTTTCCGGACTTGATACCAGCTTCTATCCTCTCACCAATCAAGATCAGATCCGTAAACCCAGCAGAAGAATTCCCAATCAGATGGTTGAAGAACGGACCAGACAGGGTCCCCAAGAACATGTCCACAAGCTCACGGTCAGTTAAGGGTGGATGCACCCTTCCATCCAAGTCTCTCCACTTTTACGCATACTCCTTAAATCCTTCGCCCGTCCCCAATGACATACCCTGGAGTTGGGTACGCGTAGGAGCGAGGTCGGAATTGTACTGATACTGCTTATAAAATGCAGTAGCCAAGTCCTCCCAATTTCGAATACTGGCTCCATCCAGCTGATAGAACCATTCGAGTTGAGCCCCTAAAAGGCTATCCTGGAAGAAATGGATCCATAGGTTCTTGTCTGCAGTGTAAGGTTGGATCTTCCTTACATATGATCTGAGATGCAGCTTAGGGCAGGAAGCCCCGTCGTACTTTGCAAAGGCAGGCACCTTGAACTTATGTGGGATCACCACCCCAGAAGATAAGCCTAGGTCTCCAAAGTCCAACCCGGGCACATGTTGGATCTCCATAGCACTTAAACGATCCTCCAGCTGTTTGTACCTGTCATCAGCAGGAGGGTACTGTTCATCATTGTAATCTGTCTCGTTGTCAGAGACCACGTGACTAGGAACCCTTCTCTCTTGCGGACTGTTCTTCTCCCCAGATGAGGTAGTCAGCTCAACCTCATTCTGCAATGCATTCCCATATCTGCGTCCGGTGTTAAACAGCACAATCCTCTTCTTCTTCTTCTTCTTCAAAAGCAGAGTCTTCAATTCCTGTTGTCCCTGGGCTAAGCTCATGACCAGCTCTTGAAACTGGGCGTTCTGGGCCTGGAGGGTCTTGATAGCTTGTTCAGTAGTAGGTTCAGAAGACATGATGATTGCTGAAATAAACAGCGAAGAAGATAAGTGACCTGTAAAAGAGTGTACCTGTTATGTATATGATGCATGGTATGCTATTTATGCAATGCATTCAAGAGCTCGAAAATTCAAATTCGTTGTAGACAAAAAGGAACACACGTTATATTAAGAAATAATCTGTTCAGTACATCAATGCCTCACGGGCGAAATATTACAAAATACTTAATCCCAAAAGACACTGCGCATCCTCTTTGGAGCTATGTAAGTGTTGAGAGTCTTTTCCTCGTGCAATAGGCGGGTGAGCTCCAAGACCTTCTTCTCACTGGCATGTAGACTGGTTTCAAGAGAATTCCGTTCCCCTTGAGCCTTACCTCAAGTGGGTACGAGCCCGCTCCCATAAGCTGGTGATGCCATATCCTCATGTTCTCCCCGTGATCAAAGAGCCAGTTTTGGAATTAGGGTCAAGGGTTTAAGACTGCACAAGGGTTTGATCAGCTCAAGACACCTCCTTAAGCATTAATGATTGAAATTAGGGTTTGAGATTGCACAAGGGTAATTGAACTTTTAATGCCACATATTACTTTCATAAATCATTATGGACCCCCAAGATTGCTCATGTCAAGTTTCAAGTCTTGGATCACATTTTTGCTCAGTCAATTGAGCAGTTGACCTAAAAATCAATTGTATTGGGGAAAAAGTCAACTGTGGTCAATTTACAGTCAAACTTCATAATTTTTGATCCATATCAACATTTTGAACTCATTATGTCATTTGATCAAGTTTGGACCACAATTCCTCAAGAAATTTGATCAGATCAACAAAAGGGCAAAATGGTCAAAATTAGGGTTTTGATTGAGAAAGGGCAATTTCTGATTTTTGACCTAGCAAATGGTTAATTGGTTTGAGAAATGATATTAAGGTTTAAAATGCATAATTTTGACCTAATGGCATGACTCAAAACATCCCTCGAGATCAATTGATTGATAGTTGATTTTCAGTCAACTGATCAAAAGTCAACTGCACACTGAAAAGTCAAACTTTGACTTTTTGGTCAAAATCAAGTGTCAAAGATCACAATTCATCAAAACATGTCAAAATATGAAAATTGTTCATCAAGAAATCAAAACGGTCAAGATTTCATTTTGAAAAGTCAAAGTTTCCAAACTTAGAAATTTTTCTAAGTGTTGAAAACTTCATATTTTTTCACAACTTTGAGCCAATTTTTCACCATGATGCAAGATGATTCAAAAGAAACTTTCAACATGAAAGTTGTAGATCTCTATGATATCTAAAACATTGATTTACTTAACTCCTCCTAAAAATTCTTGGATCTCAAGTTATTAATCCATGAAATCATGGTCATGAAACTAAAACACTTATTGAAATTTTGAGCATTTTGGTCAGGATTTTGACCTCTAACTTCTGAGCCAAGCTTCACATAGTTCCATTTAGATTTTGCAAAAAGTGATTCAAATAGGGGTTTTAGAGTATATTACAAGCTTTTTAAAAAGTCAAAGAACTCCTTGAGATCATTTGTGAGTAAGGAGAATTGAAGGTCAGAAGTTAGGGTTTCAAGTTGTTTTGCAAGGCAAAATTTGTGATGCACAATGAATCAAATCCATAGCCATGCTGTATAATATTCACTTTTCAGGCCTCAAACTTGTTTGTCACTCCTTAAATTAATGTTTACACAACTGATTGATCAATTGTCCAATTGATTCAAGCATTGTCCAAAGCATTTTTCCATTTTAGGGAGAAAGTCACCATTTCCATTCTTGTAAAGCAAGCTTTATGCACAAAGTCAGCTTATTGAGCTCCTAACTTGTTCTCTTTAAGTACAATCCATCTATAAAGTCAGAAGCAAGCTTGCTAAAAGTCCAACCACTCTAGAATAGCAAGTACAAAGGCATGGAAACTTGTTTTGTCAAGAGAATCACATGTTGAGCTTAAACATGTAAATTCAAATTCTGACTTGTTGTAGCATACAAAACCTTTTGCTTATAAATAGAGACACTATTTGCAAGTTAAGGCACACATACACAAGCCCTCAAACTCCCTAGAACTCAGAACTGTATCACCAATCACCATTGTTGCATATTCCAACCAAAAACTTGAAACTCACATTTCCCTCGTGCGTTTTCAAGCCTTTTGGTTCCTAAAGCTTCTAAACATAAAAAAAAACTCATCCCTGACCCTGTTTCATAACTGTAACTCCATTTTCATCAACCTCCATAACCAAAAATAGAGCTCTGCAAGTTGACTTCTCCAGAACTCCTCAGCCACTTTCAGCTCAAGCCAAGCTTCACATTAGCTTCATGGGAACTTGAGGAAGCTAACCCAATTGCTGGAACTCATCAAAAGCTGCTCAAACTCAAAACACGATACCCTCTTGGAAGGTGAGTTTTCTGACTTTTGAACTCTTCATATATGCATCATTAATGTTTAATTTGTGAATGAAAAATGTAGATATCATTGCCCTGAAGCTAACCGTGTCCATAGTTTCCATTTATGTTACTTGAGCTTAGAGAATTTTAAGATAGAAATTTATGGAAAAGTTAGGGTTCAGATTAGGGCCAATAAAATTCATGTTTGTCTTTGATCTTTAGGTTTAATGTTTTACATTTCTGAAATTGTGAGGAAATTTGCCACAATATTCATGTTTACACTTTTGCAAATGGATGAGAAATGAACAAGATGCAGGTGGTCTGGCTAGGCGCGAGGTTGAAGATGAAGTTGTCTTCAGGAAGCAGTTTCTAATATATATTTATGCTTTTATTATATGAACGGATGAAACAAGCCACCCCAATGGTACAAGAAGCGCGCGCGTATTAGAAGGTCCTGGGTTCGAGCCCCAGCGAGACCTTTTGCAATTTTCACATTTTTTTCCATTTTTTCTTTTTTGTTGAATCAGGCAGGCGCTGGGCTCCCTTCTGTTGGGCCTGGTCTTTTGCTTATCTCATACCCCCTGTTTCACTTTCATACATGCTGGCCCATTTTCTTTCTTTTATATTTTTATTTTCTTTATTATTATTATTATTATTATTATTTTTTATTGTTACTAATAAAATTCCAAAAATATTTATATTTTTTATATTTATTTAGTTTATTTTTTTTCACAAAACAAAAGAATAAAAAACATTTCCTTTAAATAAATTAATTTCCTTTTTTTAAATACTTAGATAATTAGTCTTAATTATTATTATATTATTTTCTTGTAAATTAAAATCAATTTAGAACTTAGGACTTTTATTTAATTAATTTTATTTACTAAATTAATCAAATTCACAAAAAAACCCTAAAAAACTTGTTTTCTTTAATAAATTAATTTCTTTTATTAACTTAATTTTTAATTTTCTTATTCTATTCAATTATTTTATTTTAATTTAATTAGGTCAAAACTTTTAATACAAAAAAAATCCATTCCTTACCTATTCATACTTGTACATTATATTCATTTCATTTCTTGTAAATTTATTCAAGTTCAATATGGTTCTAATAGATAATTAGGGTTTTAATTTCTTGTAGTTCCCCATTTGTAATTTGTATATCCCCTCCCTTAATGATGTAATAGCTTAGTAGTTCTATTTTCCGCAATCTAATACTTTATATACAAATGCTAGTAATTAGGGTTTGTATGGAAAGATTAAAATCAACAAATAGCAAACCCTAATCAAGACAAATCAAGCATGTAAACCAATACACTTGCACACATACACCCTTAGGGTAAATCCACTTTTTTGCCTTATAAAATGGCCATATTATGCATGTGAGATATCTTAGCAAAAATAAGCAAAAATACAAGATCATAGTCCCTCGATGATGCTATCCATGTTGCCTTTCAAAATGATCTTAGTCCCTAAATAAAATGCTAAGATATCTTACAACATTGCTAATCATTGCTATTCGGTGACCCTTGCCCATCCCTTTTACATCCAAAGATAGGGTTACTTACCAAATCAATGGTAAGATAACAATGTCAAAGGAAATAGGAAATAAACATGAAATACTTTTGAGTAGGTAGAATTTTCCTATTTGCTTTCTCATTTTCAAACCAAAACATCCTTTATATTTTCAAAATAAACACCAACACTTTCAAAACATCTTTCAAACTTGAAAACATTTTCAAAAGATCAACACTTTGTATACATTCTTACGAATGAGAATCATTACAAAGTTTTCCTAAACGATGGCACCTTTTCAAAATACTTTCAAAAACCACACAAAGCACATTTTCAAACAAAAGCAAGTGATCTAGCAAGTAACTAAGAGCCCATGGAAAACCATGGATGGAAAGGGTGCTAACACCTTCCCTTTTCATAATCTACCCCCCGAACTCAAGAAAACATCTCTAAAGGTCTTTCCTGTTCTTTTTAGCCTTTACTTTTGGATAAAAGAAAAGTCGGTGGAGACTCTTGCTATTCGCAACATTTGCGATCAAACGCAAAACACCCAAGTCAGTTCTCCCACCGTGTTATAGAACTGGAGACTCTGCTGGGGAGAATTTTAAAAGTGGGGTTACCTTAGGGCTAGATCATATTTACTTGCTTTCATTTTTTGACTTGTATTCTTTATATTTTGGTTCTTTGTTTGGATTTAAATCCTCTACCCGGATTTGGGATACCTTATAGGTAAGCAGCAATACATTGTGGAAACTATGCGGGGTATACCGACAGGGTCTAAGCAATAGCTACATTAGTGTGACATATTTGTGGGTACCGGTAGCCCTTGAGTAGTCAAGGAGAATACGGGGCCGCCGAGTGATGTCATGAAGCACTAACTAACTTCTAGAACCTTTACTTGACCAACTTGGCCATTAGGACGTAGTGAGATGATCGGCTTTGGTGCAGTCCCAAGTTGGTAGATACTCGATACTACACTCATTGAGGTTTATCTTTTTGGGATATTTCGGTCGCCATTAAAGAGGCTTGTGTTGAAACAATGCCCGAGAAAACAAACCAGTGATATTGAGCTCCTTTAGAACCCGGTTACTATTTCTAGGACAAGTTTGAGCCAACTAAAATTCAAGAGGGTACTTACCTATGAGACTCCATGCAAGCCTAAACCTAAGTACTTGTCTTGTTTGGTTTGTATATATTTACTTGTACATAACATAATAAACATCATAACATCATACTCATACTCACTAACCATTTCAAGGATTTTTGGGATTTATCTTTGTTCTGTTTTGTAGGACATGGATTCTATTCGCAGGAAAACCATTCAAGTCAATCTTGTAAGGATCCCTCCTTAACTTAAAGAGTTAGCATCAAGGGTTCCCGGAAATTCTCCATTTACCGAAAGACATGGTCACCTCCTATACTTGGTTACATCCAACACTGATGAGGACATGATGAAGGTGCTCTTCCAGTTCTTTGATCCTCTACACCATTGCTTCACATTTCGTGATTATCAACTTGTGCCAACTTTGGAAGAATTTGTTAGAACATAGTTTGATTCTACAACCCTCAGTTAGAGTTTTGATGATAACAAAATACAAGATTAAATAAATTGTAAGATTTATAAGACATATATGCTACTTAAAATTATATTGTGTATTTACAGAAACTCTGATGGAATTAGCATCAGAATATCAACATCAACATCAGAAGATATGTCAGATCAGAAGATCAAACATGTGCTACGCTGAATCCTGATGAACAGAATCTGCGCAAAACATACTCTGACTCTGATCAAGATCCTATCCACATCATCAGCACTCAGAAACGCCAGAATAAGCTAAAGCCAAAAACACTCTGATTATCATTAGCAGAACACTCTGAAGTGTCAATGTTACTGCATTCAAGGCAGATTAATTACCAACGGCTTTATTCCAAGACAAAGATCTTCTCAAAAAGGAAAGAACGTTATGAGCATTGAAATGGAATTATGGACAACAACATATCTATTCCAAGGCTATTTAAACAAATCAGTGAGAAAAGAAATGGCTAATACTCTACACGCATATACACGCCTAAGCTAATCATCCTCAAGCACGCTCTCACTTTTGCTAAAGCATTCAACCTCGCTTACTCTATAGCTCTAGCAATCTAGTTTCATATAAGCTTCATATTGTGTATTATCACAGTTGTGATATATAGTTTTTCCAGAAAACATCAAACACACATAATTGTTCATTTATCTGTAAAAGAAATTCCTTGAGATAAACCGGTCTGTGGTTAGACTCAAGAAGGCTTTAGCACCTTGACGGGTGGACTGGAGTAGTTTGAGATCAAACGAACCAGGATAAAAATAACGTGTTGTCTGCATTTGACTTCAAGTTTTACAATTCAACCCCCTTCTTGTGTTTTTCACTTCTTCAATTGGCATCAGAGCGCCTGGTTCTGAGCTTATAACACTTAATCGTGTCAGTACAAGATCCAGCGTTTGAAAAACACTATGGCAGGACCATATCAAAACATCAGCAATGACACCAATGAAGAAAGAGACAGATTCAGTGGCAAACCTCTAGTCTTTGATGGAGAGAACTTTGATTACTGGAAAGACAGAATTGAAAGCTTCTTTCTGGCCCACGATGCTGATCTGTGGGATATGGTGACTGATGGATACACGCACCCATTGAATGCAAGTGGTCAGAAGATTGACAGGAAAGCAATGTATGATCAACAAAAGCGTGATTTTTGAAATCATCACAAAGCAAGAACAATTCTTCTCAGCGTCATCTCTTACTCTGAATATGAAAAGATATCAAACAGAGACACTGCAAAGAATATGTTTGACTCTCTGAGAATGACGCATGAAGGCAACCTTCAAGTCAAATAAACTAAAGCTCTTGCGCTCATTCAGAAGTATGAGGCATTCAAGATGGAAGAAAGTGAATCAATTGAAACGATGTTCTCAAGATTTCAAATTCTGGTGACTGGTCTCAAAGTTCTAGACAAAGGGTATTCTACTGCTAATCATGTTAAGAAGATCATTAGAAGCTTGCCAAAACAGTGGAGGCCAATGGTCACAGCGCTGAAGCTAGCTAAGGATCTCAACAAAATCTCTCTGGAGGAACTTGTCAGCTCCCTCAGAAGTCACGAGATAGAGCTAGAAGCAGATGAACCTCAAAATCAAGGTAAGCCATTAGCTTTAAAATCTAACAGAAAATCTGACTCCAAAGTTTTGCAGGCTGTTGAAGAAACCTCTGATGGGTCCTCATCAGAAGAAGATGAACTATCTCTCCTCTCCAGAAGGGTGAACCAACTATGGAAGCAGAGGCAAAGAAAGTTCAAGAATCCCAGAAGATCAGAAAATCAGAATGAATCTTCCTCCAGATACAGAAAGTCAGAATCTTCCTCTGGACACAGAAGATCTGAAGGCTCTTCAGGAAGCAGAAAGCCAAACAACAAAGACATCATCTGCTATGAATGTAACGAGCAAGGGCACTACAAAAGTGACTTCCCAAAGCTTCAAAAGGAAAAGCCCAGAAGAAAGTTTGGCAAGGAAAAGAAGAAAAGTCTCATGGCCACATGGGATGATTCTGATACATCTGAAGCTGACTCAGAATCAGATGATGAAAGAGCAAACATAGCTCTCATGGCAAACATAACAGAAGACAGTGAAGCTTCTGAATCAGACTCTGAATCAGACACAGAAGAGGTATTTCCTGACTTTGCTATTAACTTTACTAAGGCTGAACTAGCTGAAAGCCTTAATGAAATTCTGGAAAGATATCAGCAGATCCGAGTCAAATTCAGAAACCTGAAAAGGAATCTTGCTTCTGACTCTGATAAAACTGAGAGTCTCAAATTGGAAAATTCTGAGCTGAAAGATAAAGTTTCAAAATTAGAAAATCTATTGCAAAACTCTCAGAATGAAACAATTCCTGAAACTCCCAGCAGTGCTGATGAGATCATCAAGGAGTATGATCACAACTTTCAGAAGTTTCTAGCTAAAAACATAGATAGAAGCAAGATGGCTTCAATGATCTATGGAGTTAGCAAAAATGGAAGAAAAGGAATAGGATACCAAGGTAAGGTACCTACACCAAGGAATGCCATGGATTTAGTTATTAAACGAACTCCACTTAATTCACACTTTGTATATGGGCACACACACGACATCAAATACACTAGTAGTAATTATTCTGTCAAACCAAAATTCAACCAGAGTTTTGGTAAAACTAACAAATCAGGACCCAAGAAAATATGGGTACCTAAGGATAAAATAATACATGTTGCAGATATCTTTAGCAGCAAAGCAGAAACACCAGTCATGGTACCTGGACTCTGGCTTCTCACGACACATGACGGGAAGAAAGCATATGTTCCAAAGCCTGGAACTTATGCCTGGAGGCCACGTAGGCTTTGGAGGCAATCAAAGGGGAAAGATCATTGGCTCTGGAACTGTAGGTAACAGAAATCTTCCCTCTATAAGTAATGTTTTGTTAGTAGATGGATTAATGCATAACCTGTTATCCATAAGTCAATTAAGTGATAACGGTTATGATATAATCTTTAATAAAAATTCATGCAAAGCTGTTATTCAGAAAGATGGGACTATCCTATTTAATGGAAAGAGGAGAAACAACATTTACAAAATCAAACTTTCTGAACTGAAAAGTCAGAATGTAAAGTGTCTTCTGTCTGTTAACAACGAGCAATGGATCTGGCACAGAAGATTGGGGCATGTTAGTATGAGAAGAATATCTCAGATTAACAAACTCAATCTGGTCAGAGGACTTCCTAACTTGAAGTTCAATTCAGATGCTCTGTGTGAAGCATGTCAGAAAGGCAAGTTTGCAAAGCCAACTTTCAAATCTAAAAACGTTGTTTCCACCTCTAAACCATTATAACTTCTGCACATTGACTTATTTGGACCAGTTAAAACTGCTTCAGTCAGTGGCAAGAAGTATGGGTTAGTAATCGTAGATGACTATAGCAGATGGACATGGGTAAAGTTCTTAAGATACAAGGACGAGTCACACTCTGTGTTTGTCACCTTCTACAACCAAGTTCAGAATGAAAAGGATCTTAGAATCGTCAAAGTCAGAAGTGATCATGGTGGAGAGTTTGAAAACAAAGATTTTGAATCATTTTTTAATGACAAAGGCATTCTGCATGATTTCTCTTGTCCTAGAACTCCCCAGCAAAATGGAGTTGTAGAACGAAAGAACAGAACATTGCAAGAAATGGCCAGAACCATGATCAACGAGACTAACGTTGCTAAGATCTTCTGGGCAGAGGCAATAAACACAGCGTGCTACATTCAGAATAGAATCTCTATAAGACCTATTCTGGAAAAGACTCCATATGAATTGTGGAAGAACAGAAAGCCCAACATTTCATATTTTCATCCATTTGGATGTACTTGTTTTATTTTGAATACTAAAAATTATTTGAACAAGTTTGACTCTAAAGCACAGAAGTGTATTATGTTAGGATACTCTGAACGCTCAAGAGGCTACAGAGTATACAATACAGAAACACAGATTGTGGAAGAATCAATCAGTGTTTGTTTTGATGATAAGCTTGACTCTCAAAAGTCAAAGCAGAATGAATTACTTGCAGGTATGGAAGTTGAATTCACAGGTACTGAAGACAAGTCATCAGAAGCTCTTAACAAAGACACTCCCTCAACATCAGAAAGAGGCACTGCAAGCAATCCAGCACCTTCTTTTGATCAACTTCAGAAAAGACCATCCAGAAGCAGCATGGATCATCCAGAAGAAACAATCTTAGGAAGAAAAGAAGATCCAATCAGAACAAGAGCCAGCTTCAGAAACTCTGAAGAATCACTCATGGGACTTGTCTCTCTGATTGAACCATCTTCAGTTGATGAAGCACTTCTGGACAATGACTGGATTCTAGCAATGCAAGAGGAGCTGAATCAATTCACAAGAAATGACGTATGGGATCTAGTTCCCAAACCAAAAGGATTCAACGTCATTGGAACAAAATGGGTGTTCAGAAACAAACTGAATGAACAAGGTGAAGTCATCAGAAACAAGGCACGATTGGTAGCACAAGGTTATAGTCAGCAAGAGGGGATAGACTATACAGAAACCTTTGCTCCAGTCGCCAGGTTAGAATCTATCAGACTTTTAATTTCTTTTGCTGTTAATAAAGGCATCACTCTGTATCAGATGGATGTTAAGAGTGCATTCTTAAATGGCTATATAGAAGAAGAGGTATATGTGCACCAACCCCCTGGTTTTGACAGTTCAAAAAATCCAGAATATGTTTTCAAACTAAAGAAGTCACTGTATGGTCTAAAACAAGCTCCCAGAGCTTGGTATGAAAGACTGAGTAACTTCCTGTTAGAAAAGGAATTGATCAGAGGGAAAGTGGACACAACCTTATTCTGTAAGACAGTTAAGAATGACATTTTAGTATGTTAGATTTATGTTGATGATATCATTTTTGGATCTACTAAACCCTCTATGGGAAGGAAGTTTGCTAAGTGTATGCAGGCAAAATTTGAGATGAGCCTAATGGGGGAACTGAAATTCTTTCTGGGCATTCAGATCAATCAAACCCCAGAAGGAACTTACATTCATCAGAGCAAATATGTCAGAGAACTTCTGAAGAAATTTGATCTCTCAGAATGTAAGCCATCAAAGATTCCAATGCATCCCACGTGCATTCTGGAAAGAGAAGAGGTAAGCAAAAATGTAGAACAATACAGAGGTATGATTGGTTCTCTTCTTTATCTGACAACTTCAAGGCCTGATATTTTATTCAGTGTATGCATTTGTGCAAGATTCTAATCAGATCCTAGAGAATCTCACTTAACAGCTGTTAAGCAAATTTTCAAGTATCTGAAAGGTACTACTAATCTGGGTCTGTTTTATAGAAAATCCAGTAATTACAGCTTAGTAGGATACTGTGGTGCTGACTTTGCTGGAGACAGTGTTGAGCGTAAAAGCACTTCTGGAAGCTGCCAGTTTCTGGGAGAAAATCTGATCTCATGGTCCAGCAAAAGACAATCCACAATTGCTCTATCAACAAAAAAAGCTGAATACATAGCAGCAGCTGGATGCAGCATACAAATGCTCTGGATGAAAAGACTACTTGAGGACTTCCAGATATTTGAGAGTAACATTCCTATACTCTGTGACAATACTTCTGCTATTTGCTTAAGTAAAAATCCAATTTTTCATTCTAGGGCTAAGAATATAGAAATAAAACATCATTTTATTAGGGACTATATTCAGAAAGGAATCTTAAACTTAAAATTTATTGATACAGACCATCAATGGGCTGATATTTTCACAAAACCACTTTCTGAAGATAGGTTGAACTTCATTCTGAAACATCTCAGCATGAAGCTCTGTCCAGAATAAAACTGTTTTAATTTTATATATTAATCTTCAGAATTGTGTTTATTTCTCTGTGAACTTCTGATCAATCCTCTTTCAGAATTTTAGAAATGCAGATTGTATCAGAATCTATCCATGAAGATCTGAGCGCTTCAGGTCAAGGATAGAAAGGCTGTTCACTCAAGCAAACAAGTGTCATCCAATCATCAGCTGTTTCCTGAGGCTGAACACGTGTTCACGCTTCTGAAAAGGCAAAGCGCTGATTGGATGCATTGAGACACATGTCATGGGTAACCGTTTAAGTATCTTTCTGAATCCCCTAAAATCAGCCATCATTAAATGCTAATAATCATGATTTATTTCTCTCTCTTAAACGTTTATGTTTTCAAAAACTTTTTAGAAATCTATTTAAACACTTCACACCACTCACACCTTTTACCCTTACTTTCGTTTTCTATCAACATTTTTGATTTCTGTGTTCTTCCCTCTCAAGAAAACCCTTTCAATTTTTATTTCAAAAACCTCGTGTGAACATGGCTTCTTCCGACAATCCTTCTGCAGGTTCCCAGAAAGATGCATCATCTGAACAATATGAAGTTCCTCTCAGAACGCTTCTCACTCCAATCAAGAACCTTGAAGTTCTGTCTGAAATAATAGTGGACTTCAACAGTCTCAAGGAAAATGGTTTTGATTTATCAGAAGAGATTCAAGCTCAAGGATGGGAAAAGTACTTTGACAAGCTGGTGGGTCCAACATTTCCTATTCTGGTAAAGGAATTTTGGATTCACGCTTCTTCCTCAAACCACCAAGTCACTTCTTACATCATGGGGAAGAAGATTGTGATTACTGAAGACCTGATTGCAAGACTGATAGGGTACAATGAAGGTGGTATTCGCTGTATTGATATGGCAGAAAGGTATGCAGATGCTGCTGTTATAGCAAGGGAAATTTTCACGCTGGGGCTTCCCTCCAGCAAGATAAGGGACTTGAAAGACAAGCACAAAATTTGGGCAAAGATCATTCTGGGCTGTTTCAACCACAGGAAGCCTACCAACTCTCCTGATTACATAAACATAGATCAGCAGTTTCTGATCTATTTTATCTCTCAGAAGGTCAAGATTAATCTAGCTCATCTTTTGTTCAACCATCTCAGAACAAGTGTCAAGGAAATAAGAGAAGATGAACGTACTAAAAGGGATTGGATACCCTTGGGAAGACTGATATCAGATATTCTGATAGAGAATAGGCTGATTGATCATCTACAAGAGGCTCAAGAAATCAGCACCCTGGAACCATCTGTTGGCAAGCAGCTGAATGCCAAAAATCTGAAGAAAATGAAGCTGATAGAGAACATTAAGAAGGAGCCCAGCGTCACTCCTTTTGCTGAAATCTCCAGCAGAAGAGTCCCTCTGGACGAATTCCCTATGTTCTCAGAAATTGACTCTAAGCCTCAAATAATTTTGAGATATTTGGATGCTTGTAAAGCTGATGGTACAACACCTAACCTGAATATTTAAGATCTTCAGCAGAAGGCACCAGAGGTGGTTCTGAAGAAGACAAAGAAGATAAAAGCTGCTCCAGAAGGATCATCTCAACAGACTCCAAAGAAAAGAGGTAATCCTGCTTCTGTAACTGTTTTAGATTCAACTGCTGGTTCCACATCTATCCCTATTCCAACTCCATCTGAAATCCCAACTCCTCAAACCTTTGAAGATTTTGACATTGACTTTGACCCTTTTGAGTCATTAACCCTCAAAAGATCCCGCTCCAAACCACAAAATCCAAATACCGCAACCATACCAGAACCAAAACTGGCACAAGTTCTTTCTGATATAGAACAACACTCTTCCGCTCCCGAAACAGTAAATCCAAACACAGAAATTCCCATCTCGCCACAACTTGAAACTCCCCTCTCACCAATACCAGAAACTCCACTCTCTCCAATACCAGAAATCCCACAACCTTCATCTCCTCAACCAGATATTAATCCACCCTCTCCTCAACATGAACAATCTCCACAACCTGAGACTCAAACCTCTGAGACTCAACACTCTGAATCCCCTGAACCACAACCTTTGGCCATTCAATTGCCCTGTGGTACCACTGAATATTCCTCAACTTCCCTCTTCACCAGAAATAACTCCACCAAACACCCCATCAAGTCCAATCGTAATCTCTGACTCTCCCACTCCCTCACCTAAGAAAAAAACAGAAAACCACAGCAAGACAGTCATTGATCTAACAGTCTTTGAATGCCTTGCTGCTTTACACCACAAAACTGCCATCCCTAAACCAAAACAACCAGATGTTGGTTCCAGCATATTGAACTTTGAAACAGATATGCAGAAGTGGATCACTTCTTTGAAACAAGCAAGTCTGGAAGTGGTTGATCCTGATGTATCAGACCTCCTCTGGACTCAATTCAGAAGATGGGTATGCGCTGAAACCTTTAAGTTGCGAGACTAGAACTATGGACAGGCTCAACAGAACTTCAGCAATCTGCTGAAGGAAATGGAAGGTCCAGTTCTGAGCAAGCTGCTGAAGGAAGAAGTTCTCCATCTGGACATTGCACCTTGGTCTGAAAAGCGTCCAGCATCTAAAGTTCAACCTGTAGAAGAACAGATAATTCAAGCTGAAGATTTGGGTCAAGCAGAAGAAACTACAAAAAGCTCTGAGAAGCAGCCTGTATCTGAAGATCCTCAAGCGTCATCTCTTGACAGGCAGACTCTGGAGGATTTGAAGAGATCTGATATGCTGATGAATGAAAGGATGGACAAGCAGGATATCAAGATTGATTCTATAGCAAACATGGTATCTAAGCAACAGGAAACCAGCGAGCAAATCAAGAGCATGTTGGAAGCTCTGTCTACAACCCTCAGTTAGAGTTTTGATGATAACAAAATACAAGATTAAATAAATTGTAAGATTTATAAGACATATATGCTACTTAAAATTATATTGTGTATTTATAGAAACTCTGATGGAATCAACATCAGAATATCAACATCAGCATCAGAAGATATGTCAGATCAGAAGATCAAACATGTGCTACACTGAAGCCTGATGAACAGAATCTGCACAAAACATACTCTGACTCTGATCAAGATCCTATCCACATCATCAGCACTCAGAAACGCCAGAATAAGCTAAAGACAAGAACACTCTGATTATCATTAGCAGAACACTCTGAAGTGTCAACGTTACTGCATTCAAGGCAGATTAATTACCAACGGCTTTATTCCAAGACAAAGATCTTCTAAAAAAGGAAAGAACATTATGAGCATTGAAATGGAATTATGGACAGCAACGTATCTATTCCAAGGCTATTTAAACAAATCAGTGAGAAAAGAAATGGCTAATACTCTACACGCATATACACGCCTAAGCTAATCATCCTCAAGCACGCTCTCACTTTTGCTAAAGCATTCAACCTCACTTACTCTATAGCTCTAGCAATCTAGTTTCATATAAGCTTCATATTGTGTATTATCACAATTGTGATATATAGTTTTTCCAGAAAACATCAAACACACATAATTGTTCATTTATCTGTAAAAGAAATTCCTTGAGATAAACCGGTCTGTGGTTAGACTCAAGAAGGCTTTAGCAGTTGTTAAAGAAGTTGTGTATTCAGTTGAATATAGTGGATTAAGACCTTGTTGGAGAGAGGCGAAATCACCTTGACGGGTGGACTGGAGTAGTTTGAGATCAAACGAACCAGGATAAAAATAACGTGTTGTCTGCATTTGACTTCAAGTTTTACAATTTAACCCCCCTTCTTGTGTTTTTAACTTCTTCAGAATTATCCCAACTCTTGAGGATTCCCATTCTCAATCAACTACCCTTCAATGGTACGGAAAGAGATCCAAAACCAGAAGAGGTTTCTCAAGCCCTACACCTGCAACAATCTGATGTCACAACTAATTGGGAAACAAGGAGTGGTGTCAAAGGTTTCCTAGCCAGGTTCTTGTTTGAGAAAGCTCAAGACTGTTGGAACTCTTTGGATTTGCAAGCTTTTAAGGAAATTGTGGACCTTCTCATCTATGGCATGGTTTTATTTCCAAATCCTGACTAACTCATAGATGTAAACACCGTCAAAATCTTCATGTCTCGTAACCCGATGCCTACTTTGTTAGGAGACATCCTACATTCTTTTCACACTCGCACTATGAGGAAAAGAGGTATTCTTATGTGTTGTACTCCTCTCTTGGAAAGATGGTTTATTTCGCATCTTCCCCAATCTGTATTGAAGAACGACCAAGGTTCAAGGTGGTCACATAGGTTGATGACACTCAGACATTAAGACATTCATTGGTGTTCCCGATCTGTGGAGAATGTTACTATTATCGACCATTATGGAGAATTCCCTAATGTCCCCTTACTTGGAATTAAGGGAGGTATCACTTACAACCCCTGCTTGGCCTTACGATAGTTTGGTTACATCCGAAGGGATGGCCTACACGAGATGCTTATTCAAGGGTTGGTATTTGACTACGAGAATGACGATCAAGGTCACCGCCAGAGGTTTATCCGAGCTTGGAGGATGTTGAACAAGGTAGATATCTAGACGTTGGGGCATAAGAATTCCATCCCTCTTGAGCCTTATCTCAAATGGGTACGAGCTCGTGCTCAAAGTCTTATGATGCCTTACCCCTCCATTCTCCCGGTTATCAAAGAGCCTGTTGTCAAAGGAGATGTCCCATACACTATCCTGCATCCTGACATGCCCACCTCTCTCAAAGACTTGCAAAGGGATTGGATACAGCTTAAGGGGGAGCGAGACACTTTCGAGGCCCAATTCTACGCCAGCGAGAAGAAGGTTCTGGAACTCACCAAGCAGCTTCATGAGGAGTGGAGTCTGAACGCCTACATCGCACCAAAGAGGATGCGTTTAACTTTTTTATCTTAGAGTTTTTGTATTTCTTTGTAAGCCCAAAGAGGCACGATGTACTCAAAATTTGATTTATATAATGTGTGTTCCTTTTTGTCTAAAGCAAATTTAAATCTCTAATTTCCTTGAAATCATTGCATATGTATCTTCATTCATCATCACATAAACAAACTTCTTACAACAGGTCTCCTCATCTTTCTACTATTTATTTCAGTAAGATGGATCTTGAGAAGACAATAAAAGACCTCCAGGCACAGAATGCTCAGTTTCAACAAATGTTCTTGACTCTGGCCAAAGGACAAGAGGATTTGAAAACTTTGTTGATCAAAGAAAAGAAGAAGAAAGCAAAGAAATCAACCGATGTTTTGAATCTAGGAAGAAGGTTCCCAGGGCCACCCAAACGGACCCTAAACTTCACAACATCATCAGGTGAAAAGGATAATCAAGAAGGGAAAAGCAAGGAAGTGATTGCCCATCCAGAATCTGAAGAGGAAGAAGAAGATGATTACTCTGAAGAGCAGTATCCTCCGATTGACGACAAATACAAACATCTGGAAGAGCGTCTAAGTGCAATGGAGATTCAAAAAGTGCCCGGGTTGGAATTTGAAGAGCCGGGTTTGGTGTCTGGGATTGTTATTCCACCAAAGTTCAAGGCACCAGTGTTTTCTAAGTACGACAGGGTTTCGTGTCCCAAGATGCACCTCTGATCTTATGTGAGGAAGATACAACCTCACACTGCTGACAGAGATTTGTGGGTCCACTTCTTTCAGGATAGTCTATCCGGGACTCATCTAGATTGGTTCTATCAACTGGAGAGGGCCAATATCCATAATTTGGAAGACCTGGCCGCTGCTTTTTATAAACAGTATCAATACAACACAGAACTTTCTCCAACCCGTACTCAACTCCAAAGTCTGACTATGGGTTTGAATGAGGGTTTCGAAGACTATGCTCAGAAATGGAGAGACTTAGCAGGAAGAGTCCAGCCTCCCCTGTCTGACAGAGAGCTAGTGGACATGTTTCTGGGTACCCTGTTCGTTCCTTTCTTTATTCATCTAATTAGAAGCTCCTCATCCGGCTGCACTGAATTAATCTTGACCGGGGAAAGAGTGGAAGTTGGGATTAAGAGTGGGAAGATCCAAAAGGACACATCTTCCAGTGCCGTGAGAAAAACATTTATTGGGAAGAAAGAGGTTGGTGCTGTGTACCCTCAAAGGAATCAGGACAGAACTGAACACCGTCCAACGGTAGGGGCCGTCATGATCCCTAAGCCTGCACCTACACAACAAAGGAGCAACCAGCCTAGAACGGAAAGACCAGTAAGACAATTTACCCAGATAAATATGACGCTGTCTCAAGTCCTGCCACATTTATTAAGATCTAATATGGTAACTTTGAAAGAAGCCCCGAAGAATCCCAACACCGCCTCTCCTCATTACAATCCTAATGCTCTCTATGCTTACCATTCAGAAAGTCCAGGCCATGATGCCAACAACTGCTGGGCTTTGAAATACAAGGTACAAGACCTTCTCGAGGCAAAAGAAATTGAATTTGATGCTCCTGAGATCCCAAATGTTATCACCACTCCTATGCCCAAGAATGGCCGTGATGTTAACACTGTTGAAGATGATGTGTTTGTTACTGTTGTTGACGAGCTTGTTACTCCTCTCCTGACCGTCAAGAGGAACCTGTTGAAGGCCGGTTTATTTCCAGGCTGTGGAGAGGGCTACCACCTCTGTTTATCCTACCAACTGGTTGTCATTTATTGAAAGCAGGTGTCTAGCGCCTGATGGATGACAAAGAGATTTTATTTGAGAAGACTCCCGTTCCCACCATTTCTTACAAAGATGTTTCAATAGTAACCATTTCCGCCAATCCTTCCAGGGTCTCCACCAAAAGACCCGTTAGGATTACATCTGTTCCTAAGGTGACTCCACTGATAATTACTATACCAGGGCTGATCCCGTACTCCTCAGATAAAACTGTCCCCTGGAACTATGGGGGTGACGTCTACTATCACGGTGTCAAGCAAGATTGGCTGGCTGTTGAAGACTCTATTTTTGAGAAGGCTGACCCCTACATCGGAAACATTGCGGGAACCAGCAAAATAACCCGAAGTGGAAGAGTATTCTCCCCTGAGTTTGCTCCTCTAAAAACTGCTATCGGCCTTGTGATCATCCCTGCTTTTGTCCCTACTACTACAATTCTCGTGGTTACCCCTGCTGATTCCCCTATCACCGAGTCGACCGAGACTCGGGGCAAAGGAATTTTGGTTGAGCTTGTCGGAATGAAGGCGCAATCAGTATCTACCCCAGAAGCCTCCAAGAAGGAGATGGAAGAAATTTTGAAAATTATAAAGAGAAGCGACTACAACATAGTCGAACAGCTAGGGCAGACTCCGTCAAAGATTTCTATGCTATCTTTACTGTTGTGCTCCGAGGCTCATGCGAAGGCCTTGGTGAAATTTCTTAAAACTGCCCATGTTCCACATAAACCTCTGCTGACTAATTCCAAGATTGTGGCCAGTTTGACCGCGCACAACGGTTTAGGCTTTTCTGATGCTGACCTGACACAAAGAGGGAAGAAACACAACGAGGCATTGCATGTCTCTATCGAATGCAAGGGAACTACTTTTGCCCATGTCCTGGTTGATACTGGTTCATATTTGAATGTGCTGCCTAAGAAGGCTCTGGATAGACTCTACTGTGAAGGTCTAACCTTAAAACCCAGCAACATAGTGGTTAGGGCCTTCGACGGTTCGAAGAGAATGGTGCATGGGGAGGTGGACATCCCCATTAAAGTTAGAACTCAAACCTTTGATTCAACTTTCTACGTGATGGACATTCACCCTTCCTATTCCTGTTTATTGGGCCGACCTTGGATTCATGACGCTGGTGTTGTCACCTCTACATTACATCATATGCTGAAATATCCAACCAAGGGAAAAATCATTGCTGTCCACGGAGAGGAGGAATATATGGTCAGTCACCTGAACTCCTTCAGATACGTGGAAATGGATGGTGAATTCATCGAAACTCTGTGTCAGCATTTCAAGGAAGTCCCACAAACAGTGGAAGCAACCAAGATTGTTTCCCAAGTCCCGAAGATTACCAGACCTCCGCTAAAGATGTCTTCTCTGAAAGATGCCAATGCAGTGGTCGAAGAAGGTGAGTGTACTATTTGGGGCCAACTCCCGGATATCCCTTACAAATCTGACAAATTTGGTTTGGGTTTCACTTCAGGAGCCCAGAAAGATGTTCGTCGTGCTCGTGCCGAGGGACCACCTTTGCGGATCAGTAACCATGGAGTCAACACAGTGGAAGATGGTGATGAAAGTTGTGACCTGGAAGAATGGATTTTTCCAACCATCAACAGAGGACTCACCAACTGGGAAGCCAAAGATTTTGTCCCAATTACTTTTATCCAACATTAATTGTCTTTAAATTTTTGTCGGACTTGTAATGATTAAACGATTCAGACTTTTAAAACCTTGTGTCTTACCCGAGGCACAACGGTCCATTTGTAAGGGTTGTCACCTCATTTTCACATGTCATAAATGAATCATGGACGTTTTTGCATGCAAACTTTACGCTCTTTGTTTTTCTTTTTCTACATGTTTATTTTTTTTCAATAATAGCTATGCTTCTTACACACACTCACATATCAAAATGCAGATCTACATCCACTCAGGATCCCATGGGTAGCGATTCTGTTATGGCCTATTGTGACTTTGAAAATCTAATCTACCAAGCCGAAGACGAAGGTGAAGAAGATTGTGAAGTGCCAGGTGAACTAGCCAGGTTACTACAACAGGAAGAAAGAACCATACAACCCCACGAAGAACCAGTGGACATAATTAACCTAGGTACTGAAGAGGACAAGAAAGAAGTCAAGGTAGGAGCCAATATGGAACCTAGTGTCAAGAAGCGCTTAACTCAGTTGCTACATGACTATGTTGAGGTCTTTGCCTGTTAATACGAAGACATGCCAAGACTTGACGCTAATATCGTGGTCCATCATCTACCGACAAGAAGACTGCCCTCTGATAAAGCAGAAAGTCCGTCGCATGCGACCAAACATGTCAGAGAAGATCAAGACTGAAGTCATGAAACAGTTCAATGCCAGATTCTTAGCCGTCACCTCCTATCCACAATGGGTCGCCAATGTTGTTCCAGTGCCTAAAAAGGACGACAAAGTACGAATGTGTGTAGATTACCAAGATTTGAATAGGGCAAGCCCTAAGGATGATTTCCCAGTTCCCCATATCGATATTTTGGTTGACAATACCGCACAGCATAAAGTGTTCTCATTTATGGATGGTTTCTCAAGCTACAATCAAATCAAAATGGCACCTGAGGACATGGAGAAAATGACCTTCGTCACACAGTGGGGCACTTTCTGTTACAAGGTTATGCCATTCAGGTTGAAGAACGCTGGGGCAACTTATCAGCGTGCCATGGTAGCTCTATTTCACGACATGATCCATCACGAAATAGAGGTCTATGTGGATGACATGATATCCAGATCTCAAACTGAAGAAGAACATCTTGACCATATGCAGAAACTGTTTGAAAGGATAAAGAAATACAAGCTAAGGTTGAACCCGAATAAATGCACATTTGGGGTGAGGTCCGGTAAACTCCTAGGCTTCATTGTCAGCGGTAAAGGTATCGAAGTAGACCCTGCCAAGGTGAAAGCAATACAAGAAATGCCTGCTCCTCGCACCGAGAAGGAAGTCAGAGGATTCTTAGGACGACATAACTACATCACCAGATTCATTTCTCACCTAACCGCTACTTGTGAACCAATCTTCAAATTACTGAAGAAAGATCAAGTAGTCAAATAGAATGATGAATGCCAAGCTGCCTTTGACAAGATCAAAGAGTACCTTCAAGAGCCTCCTGTTTTGATGCCGCCAGTCGAGGGAAGACCTTTAATCATGTATCTAACTGTATTAGAAAATTCAATGGGGTATGTGCTGGGGCAGCATGACGAGTCTGGCCGAAAAGAGCATGCTATATACTACATGAGCAAAAAGTTTACCGATTGTGAAATAAGATATTCACTGCTCGAGAAAAATGGCTACGCTCTAGCATGGGCTGCTCGCCGACTGGGACAGTATATGTTGACCCATACTACCTTATTGATATCCAATATGGATCCAATTAAATACATATTCGAGAAACCTGCCCTCTCTGGGAGAATAACAAGATGGCAGATGATTCTGACTGAATACGACATTCAGTACACTATCCAAAAAGCAATAAAGGGAAGTGTGCTAGTCGATCACCTTGCTCATCAGGCTGTGGATGACTATCAGTCCATGAAATTTGAGTTCCCAGATGAAGACATCATGATGGTAAATAATTGTGAAGAACTCAGGCCATATAACGGACCTGAACAAGGATTCCTATGGACCTTGGTTTTTGACGGAGCCTCTAACACACTCGGCAATGGCATAGGTGCTGTAATCATATCCCCTGAAGGATGTCATACTCCATTCACTGCAAGGCTTTGCTTCAACTGTACAAATAACATGGCAGAATACGAAGCATGTATTTTTGGTCTCAAAGCTGCCATAGATTTGGGAATTAAATCCTTAAGTGTATTTGGAGATTCAGCTTTAGTCATCAGTCAGATCAAAGGAGAATGGGACACGAAGCACCCTAATCTCATCCCCTACAGAGAACATGTATTGACATTAATCCCACATTTCGAGGAAATTACCTTTGAGCGTTTTCCACGAGAGGAAAATCAACTAGCAGACGCGCTAGCCACTATGTCATCCATGTTTAAACTCAAGTGGGGTAACAAGGCTCCCCATATCACCATTGAGCAGATGGATGAACCAGCTTACTATCACGAGATCGATACTGAAGAAGTAGTGGACCATCCTTGGTTCCATGAAGTTAAGAGGTATCTCGAGGCCCAAGAATATCCGGAGGGAGCTTCAGTAAATGATAAGAAGTTATTAAGGAGATTCTCTGCTAAGTTCTTCCTTAGTAATGACATTCTCTACAAGCGCAACCACGACTTTGTTTTGCTTCGTTGCATAGACAAGGTTGAGGCAGAAAAGATCATGGCTGATCTACATGAAGGCACTTTTGGCACCCATTCCAGTGGGCACATGATGGCTAAAAAGATCCTACGGGCGGGGTACTACTGGTCTACCATGGAAGCAAATTGCCACCAGCATTCACGAACCTGCCGCAAGTGTTAGATCTATGCTGACAAAGTGCATGCGCCTCCAATTCCTCTAAATATCCTGACTGCTCCCTGGCCATTCGCGATGTGGGGCATCAATATGATTGGAGAAATCAAACCTACAACTTCTAATGGACATCGCTTCATCTTGGTGGCCATTGACTATTTCTCCAAGTGGGTTGAGACAGCTTCTTTCGCTTCTGTCACCAAGAATGTTGTGGCCTGATTCATCAAACAGAATCTCATCCGTCAGTATGGTATCCCAGAGAGAATCATCACAGACAATGGTTTGAATCTCAACAATACTATGATCACTGCACTATGCGCGTAATTCAAGATCCAGTACCATAATTCTTCTCCTTACCGGTCAAAGATGAATGGCGCTGTCGAAGCCGCAAATAAGAACATCAAAAAGATCATACAAAAAATGACAGTGACTTACAAAGACTGGCATGAGATGTTACCATTTGCTCTCCACGGTTACCATACCACAATGCGCACATCAACAGAGGCAACACCCTTCTCCTTGGTATACAGCATTGAAGCTGTTCTACCAATTGAAGTCCAAATACCTTCTCTGAGAATCATAAAGGATGCAGGGCTGAATGAAGATGAATGGATTCAAACTCAGCTTGACCAGTTGAACTTGATTGACAAGAAGAGGCTTACGGCTGTCAGTCATGGTCAGATGTACCCAAAACGTATTATCAAAGCTTTTAACAAAAAGGTCAGACGTCAGGTATATCAGGTTGGTGATTTGGTAATCAAGCGTATCATATTGCCACAAGGTGGTCCCAAGGGCAAATGGACTCCTACATACGAGGGACCATTTATGATCAAAAGCATATTCTTTGGTGGAGCAATGATCCTAACTACTATGGATGGCAATGACCTTCCGCACCCTGTGAACACGAACATAGTCAAAAGATACTACACATAAGAGAACCGCTAGGTTGACACAACTAGGAAAAACAAGGGTATCCCAGCGAACCACAAAGGTTCAGGAAAAAATTAGGGATAAAATACAAAAAAATCTGTACACCCGGCAAGTTGAAAACCCAAAAAGGCGGTTTGGGAAAAAAAGGATATCCCGGTGGACTGAAAACCCGAAAAGGCGATCCAGGCAAAAGTTAGGTAATTAAAGCGTATTACTATGTCCCGTTGGATCACCTTACGGACAACCTTTAGCATCGACTAACAAGCTCAAACTGGTCTAATCAATCCAATCAACTTCGGACAAGGCAGCAAGTGGACAAGACGCTCGGAGACGAAGGCTATAGCAGAATGGGAACCCCATGGGATCATTTCAAATAGCTATCTTTTCTTTCTATCAATTTTCAGTTTTTACGACGATATTCTCTTACTATAATGCTCGTCTCGTTATACAAAAATACTTATTCAAGTTAATACAAAGATATCCCTTTGAAAGTGAAAAACTATTTGTTTTTCTTTTTCCGTGTTTTATTTGGAAAACGTCCAATGATTATTTTTGAACATGACTATTGTTTACAAATGAACAAAAAAAGAGGAACAGAAAATAAAAAGATAATCACTAATGGCTTTAAGAAATAGGATAATATCTTTAGACTATTCCATAAAGTCCCCCGCAGATACTTTTCCAGCAAGAGCGGAAAACGGGACATCCCACTACAAGATCGCTAACGTATCCCCAATATGCAGCTTAATGATATCAAAGCTCTCTCACATCCCAGACAGAACAAAACTTCCAAATACCGCTCCTAAGATTCCCCAATGAAAGTGGCCTAGTTTCTCAGGATTCCCCAACAGGATTTCACGAGGACTATAAACAATATACGACGTTTCCCTTACACAACATATTTTATTTATCTAACAATTGGAAACTCATCAACACTTCAAAACATGAATGGTAGCACTCCTCATTCTCAGCAATGCTCAGGGATTTATTTTCCCTGACTCCAGTAATACTGCAGCATAACAATTAATGTGTCCATACATTACATCCATACGTCATAGCATTGACAACACAGATACATACGACATAATCTCATTTATTTTGAGAACATCATTGCACCAGGCATTTCATACATCATGACATTGCATACAACTAAACTTTCATCTTTTCAGGAAAGATCAATCAACAGAAAATTATCGTCAAATTTTTAACAAGTCAATTACAGGTCGATTCCCAAGAAAGGATTGGTCAACCATCTACGTAGCAGACATCTTTTCTTGTTCAGATAAATCTCTCAATGATTTGTTCTGATTCTTCTCCAGATCCCTGCCGGTTCAGTTTAAATCTCTCAATAGTTTATTATGATTCTTTCTCGCAGACGCTTTCTCTGGTTTAGATAAATCGCTCGAAGATTTACTCTGATTCTTTCCAGTTAAATAATATTCAAGATCTCTTTTGGTTCAGTTTAAACCCCTCAACGGTTTATCCTGATACTCTCCAAAGGAACACTCCTGGTTCAGATAAATTTCTCCAAGATTTATTCTGATTCTTTTCCAATTGAAATAAAGTTTCAGACTTAGTCCATTCTCTGTCAACAGTCACCCTTGGATGGCATCTACAAGCCCATCTCTAGCAAATCTCCACCATTCCTCCAAATGGAATCTATAAGCCCATTCACAATCCATCTTCGAGTGCAAATTTCTGGGCACTCTAGTGTTAAATCATCTTCCACCTTCAGGCCACGAATGGCCGATCCGCCAATCTAACTCTTCAGGTTTAAGAAGATTGAACAGGGGCAGCTGTTGTACCCCAAAATTTTCTCAGTCATTTATCAAGTATTTTCTCACAAAATCTCCTTTGGTTCAAGATTGCACAAGGGTTTGATCAGCTCAAGACACCTCCTTAAGCATTGATGACTAAAATTAGGGTTTGAGATTGCACAAGGGTAATTGAACTTTTAATGCCACATATTACTTTCATAGATCATTATAGACCCCCAAGATTGCTCATGTCAAGTTTCAAGTCTTGGATCACATTTTTGCTCAGTCAATTAAGCAGTTGACCTAAAAATCAACTATATTAGGGAAAAGTCAACTGTGGTAAATTTACAGTCAAACTTCATAATTTTTGATCCATATCAACATTGTGAACTCATATATGTCATTTGATCAAGTTTGGACCATAATTCCTCAAGAAATTTGACCAGATCATCAAAAGGGAAAAATGGTCAAAATTAGGGTTTTGATTGAGAAAGGGCAATTTCTGATTTTTGACCTGGAAAATGGTTAATTGGTTTGAGACATGATCTCAAGGTTTAAAATGCATCATTTTGACCTAATGGCATGACTCAAAACATCCCTCAAGATCAATTGATTGATAGTTGATTTTCAGTCAACTGATTAAAAGTCAATTGCATACTGAAAAGTCAAACTTTGACTTTTTGGTCAAAATCAAGTGTCAAAGATCACAATTTATCAAAGCATGTCAAAATATGAAACTTGTTCATCAAGAAATCAAAAAGGTCAAGATTTCATTTTGAAAAGTCAAAGTTTCCAAACTTAGAAATTTTTCTAAGTGTTGAAAACTTCATATTTTTTCATAACTTTGAGCCAATTTTTCACCATGATGCAAGATGATTCAAAAGAAACTTTCAACATGAAAGTTGTAGATCTCAATGAGATATAAAACATTGCTTTACACAACTCCTCCTAAAAATTCTTGGATCTTAAGTTATTAATCCATGAAATCATGGTCATGAAACTAAAACACTTATTGAAATTTTGAGCATTTTGGTCAGGATTTTGACCTAACTTCTGAGCCAAGTTTCACATAGTTCCATTTGGATTTTGCAAAAAGTGATTCAAAGAGGGGTTGTAGAGCACATTACAAGCTTTCTAAAAAGTCCAAGAAATCTTTGATATCATTTGTGAGCAAGGAGAATCGAAGGTAAGAAGTTAGGGTTTCAAGTTGTTTTACAAGGCAAAATTTGTGATGCACAATGAACCAAATCCATAGCCATGCTGCATAATCTTCACTTTGCAGGCCTCAAACTTATTTGTCACTCCTTAATTTAATGTTTACACAATTTATTGATTAATTGTCTAATTTATTCAAGCATTGTCCAAAGCATTTTGCCATTTTAGGGAGAAAGTCACCATTTCCATTCTTGTAAAGCAAGCTTTATGCACAAAGTCAGCTTCTTGTGCTCCTAACTTGTTCTCTTTAAGTACAATCCATCCACAAAGTCATAATAAATCTTGTTAAAAGTCCAACCACTCTACAATATTAAGTACAAAGGCATGAAAACTTGTTTTGTCAAGAAAATCACAAGTTGAGCTTAAACATGTAAATTCAAATTCTGACTTGTTGTAGCACACAAAACCTTTTGCTTATAAATGGAGACACTATTTGAAAGTTAAGGCACGCATACAAAAGCCCTCAAACTCCCTAGAATTCAAAACTGTATCACCAATCACCATTGTTGCACATTCTGACCAAAAACTTGAAACTCACATTTCCTTCGTGCGTTTTCAAGCCTCTTGGTTCCTAAAGCTTCTAAACATAAAATACAACTCATCCCTGACCCTGTTTCATAACTGTAACTCCATTTTCATCAACCTCCATAACCAAAAACAGAGCTCTGCAAGTTGACTTCTCCAGAACTCCTCAGCCACTTTCATCTCAAGCCAAGCATCACATTAGCTTCCTGGGAACTTGAGGAAGCTAACCCAATCACTGGAACTCATCAAAAGCTGCTAAACTCAAAACACGATACCCTCTTAGAAGGTGAGTTTTCTGACTTTTGAACTCTTCATATAGGCATCATTAATGTTTAATTTGTGAATGAAAAATGTAGATATCATTTCCCTGAAGCTAACCATGTCCATAGTTTTCATTTATGTTGCTTGAGCTTAGAGAATTTTAAGATTGAAATTTCTGGAAAAGTTAGGGTTCAGATTAGGGCCAATAAAATTTATGTTTATATTTTATCTTTAGTTTTAATGCTTTACATTTTTGAAATCGTGAGGAAATTTGACACAAGATTCATGTTTACACTTTTACAAATGGATAAGAAATGAACAAGATACAGGTGGTCTGACTAGGCGCGAGGTTGAAGATGAAGTTGTCTCCAGGAAGCAGTTTCTAATATATATTTATGCTTTTATTATATGAACGGATGAAACAGGACACCCCAGTGGTACAAGAAGCATGCGCGTATTAGAAGATCCTGGGTTCGAGCCCCAGCGAGACCTTTTGCAATTTTCACATTTTTTTTCCATTTTTTATTTTTTGTTGAATTAGGCAGGCGCTGGGCTCCCTTCTGTTGGGCCTGGTCTTTTGCTTATCTCATACCCCCTGTTTCATTTTCATACATCCTAGCCCATTTTCTTTCTTTTATATTTTTATTTTCTTTATTATTATTATTATTTTTATTGTTACTAATAAAAAAAATATTTATATTTTTTATATTTATTTAGTTTATTTTTCTTCATAAAACAAAAGAATAAAAAACATTTCCTTTAAATAAATTAATTTCCTTTTTTTAAATACTTAGATAATTAGTCTTAATTATTATTATATTACTTTCTTGTAAATTAAAATCAATTTAGAACTTAGGACTTTTATTTAATTAATTTTATTTACTAAATTAATCAAATTCACAAAAAAACCCTAAAAAACTTGTTTTCTTTAATAAATTAATTTCTTTTATTAACTTAATTTTTAATTTTCTTATTCTATTCAATTATTTTATTTTAATTTAATTAGGTCAAAACTTTTAATACAAAAAAATCCATTCCTTACCTATTCATACTTGTACATTATATTCATTTCATTTCTTGTAAATTTATTCAAGTTAAATATGGTTGTAATAGATAATTAGAGTTTTATTTTCTTGAAATTCCCCATTTGTAATTTGTATATCCCCTCCCCTAATGACGTAATAGCTTAGTAGTTTTATTTTCCGCAATTTAATAATTTATATACAAATGCTAGTAATTAGGGTTTGTATGGAAAGATTAAAATCAACAAATAGCAAACCCTAATCAAGACAAATCAAGCATGTAAACCAATACACTTGCACACATACACCCTTAGGGTAAATCCACTTTGTTGCCTTATAAAATGGCCATATTATGCATGTGAGGTATCTTAGCAAAAACAAGCAAAAATACAAGATCATAGTCCATCGATGATGCTATCCATGTTGCCTTTCAAAATGATCTTAGTACCTAAAGGAAATGCTAAGATATCTTACAACATTGCTAATCATGGCTATACGATGACCCTTTCCCATCCCTTTTACATCCAAAGATAGGGTTACTTACCAAATCAATGGTAAGATAACAATGTCAAAGGAAAGAGGAAATAAACATGAAAGACTTTTGAGTAGGTAGAATGCTCCTAGTTGCTTGCTCATTTTCAAACCGAAACATCCTTGTTATTTTCAAAACAAACACCAACACTTTCAAAACATCTTTCAAACTTGAAAACATTTTCAAAAGATCAACACTTTGTATACATTCTTACGAACTAAAATCATTACAAAGTTTGCCTAAACGATGGCGCCTTTTCAAAATACTTTCAAAAACCACACAAAGCATATTTTCAAACAAAAGAAAGTGATCTAGCAAGTAACTAAGAGCCCATGGAAAACCATGGATGGAAAGGGTGATAACACATTCCCTTTCATAATCTACCCCCTGAACTCAAGAAAACATCTCTAAAGGTCTTTCCTGTTCTTTTCAGCCTTTCCTTTTGGATAAAAGAAATGTCAGTGGCGACTCTTGCTATCCGCAATATTTGCGATCAAACGTAAAACACCTAAGTCAGTTCTCCCACCGTGTTACATGATCTCATTGAGGCGAAGGAGATTGAGTTTTACCTTCCCAAGACACCTAACGTAATAACTGCGCCAATGCCCAAACATGGCCAAGGTTTCAATATTATTCATGAAAATCGATTTATTTCTTCTATGGATGAGTTAGCTACTCCTCTTCTAACTATCAAAAGGAATCTATTATGAGCCGGTTTATTTCCGGGCTGTGGTGAAGGTTGACACTTATGTATGTCTATACCAGATGACTGTTTGTTATTGAAGATGGGCGTCCAACGCTTGATGGCCTACAAAGAAATCCTGTTCGAGAAAGTTCCTCTTGCAAGAAGTTCATGTGAAGATGTTTCAATAATCACCATTTCCGACAATCCACTCAGGGTCTCCACTAAAAGACCCGTCAGGATTACATTTGTTCCAAAGTTTGCTCCCCTGATCATCACCATGCCGGGGCCAATACCATATTCCTCAGATAAAGTTGTTCTCTGGTTTTTTGGGGCTGACGTCTATTACCATGGCGTCAAGTAAAACCTATTGGCTATTGAAGACGAAATTGCTGAAGATACTAATCCTGACATCGACAATATCGTTGGGACCAGTAAAATAACGAGAAGCGGAAGAGTTTTCTCTCCTGAGATCTCTCCAAAAACTCTTGCTACTCCTATGATCATCCCTGTTACTGCTCCTGTAAATACTCCCATTGCTACTTCTGTGATTATTCCTGTTGCTGCTCCTGCCAGTTTTCCCATGGATACTCCTACTGTTAGTCCTACTGTTATCCCTACTACCGAGTTGGTCGAGACTCGAAGCAAAGAGATATTGGTTGAGCCTGTCCGGGCGAAGGCACATTCAGAAGTCATTCCCGAGGCTTCTAAGAAGGAAATGGAAGAGATCTTAAAGATAATCAAGAAGAGAAATTATAATGTCGTAGAGCAATTGGGGCAGATCCATTTAAAAATCTCAATGCTGGCCCTACTGCTGTGCTCTGAAGCCCATGCCAAGGCTTTAGTAAAATTCCCAAAGTCTGCCCATGTGCCTCAGGAGACCTCCGCTGATCAATTCGAGAATTGCGTGGCTAGTTTGACAGCTGACAATGGCCTGGGATTCTCTGATGTAGACCTGACTTCTAAGGGAAGGAAACATAATGATGCCCTGCATGTCTCCATTGAGTGCAGGGGCACTACATTAGCCCATGTTCTGGTGGATACAGGTTCATTGCTGATTGTCTTACCCAAGAATGCTCTAGACAGGTTGGATTGTGAAGGAATCACACTAAAGCCCAGTAACATTATGGTGAGGGCCTTCGACGGTTCTAAAAGAATGGTGCACGGGGAGGTGGACATACCTATCAAAGTGGGTACTCATACTTTTAATTCCACTTTTTATGTGATGGACATCCGCCCGTCTTACTCCTGTTTATCGGGTCGACCTTGGATCCATGAGGCTAGTGATGTGACTTCCACCCTACATCAGATGCTGAAGTACCCAGTCAATGGGAAGATTATATAAGTCTATGGGAGAAGAGGAATACATGGTGAGCCACTTGAACTCTTAAGGTATGTTGAAATGGACGGCGAGTTCATTGAGACCCCATGTCAGAACTTTAAGGAGGTTCCACAGACCGTTGCTGCAACCAAGACCAGTACCAGTGTTCCAAAGACTAGTAGACCTCCGTTGAAGATGGCTTCTTTGAAAGACACCAAGGCAGTAGTTGAAGAAGGCGGGTGTATAATTTGGGGCCAACTTCCAGATATTCCCTATAAATCTGGAAAGTTTGGTTTGGGTTTTACTTCAGGAGCCCAGAGAGCTGTTTGTCGTGCTCGCACCAGGGGACCACCTTTACGGATCAACAACCATGGAGTCAATGCTCTGGAAGACAGTGATAACGATTGCGACCTGGGAAAGTGGATCTTCCCAACCATCAACGGTGGACTCAACAATTGGGAGGCTACAGATTTTATGCCCATTACTTTTATTCAAGAGTAATTTGTCTTTTTTGTTTTTGAGGAAATGTAATATGTGAACAATTGAAACATTAAAGCCTTGTGTCTTACCTGAGACACAATGGTCTATTTGTGAGGGTCATTACTTCATTTTCATATGTCATCAATAAAACATTGGACGTTTCGAATGCAAATTTTACGCTCTTTGTTTTTTCTTTTCTTCTCTTTACTTTATCATAAAATATACAGCTATGCTCTTACACCCACCCACATATCAAACTGCAGATCCACATCCACTCTGGATCCCATTGATAACGGTTCTACTATTGCTCATTATGACTTTGAAAATATGACCTACCAAGCCAAGGACGAAGGTGAGGAAGATTGTGAAGCACCAGGAGAACTTGCCAGACTATTACAACAGGAAGAAAGGGAAATACAACCTCATGAAGAGTTGGTTGAGACAGTTAACTTGGGTACTGAAGAGGATAAGAAGGAAGTCAAGATAGGTGACGATCTGGAGCATAACATTAAAGAGCGGTTAATTCAGATGCTACATGACTATGTTGAGGTTTTTTCTGGTCATATGAAGACATGCCGGGACTTGACACTGATATTGTGGTTCATCGCCTACCTACAAAAGAGGATTTCCCTCCAGTGAAATAGAAGGTTCATCGCATGCGGCCAGAGATGTCAGAAAAGATCAAGGCTAAAGTCATGAAACAATTCAACGCTAGTTTTATAGCTGTCACCTCTTATCCGCAATGGGTTACCAACGTCGTTCTAGTACCTAAGAAGGACGAAAAGGTGCGTATGTGTGTGGATTACAGAGACCTGAACAGGGCAAGCCCCAAGGATGACTTTCCGCTTCCACATATTGATGTTCTAGTTGACAACACCGCACAACATAAGATATTCTCCTTCATGAATGGTTTCTCCGGGTATAATCAGATCAAAATGGCACCTGAAGACATGGAGAAGACGACCTTCATCACACAATGGGGCACTTTCTGTTAAAAAGTTATGCCATTTGGGCTAAAGAACATCGGGGCAACCTATCAGCACGCTATGGTAGCTTTATTTCATGATATGATCCATCACGAGATAGAGGTCTACGTTGATGATATGATAGCTAGGTCTCAGACTGAGGAGGAGCACCTTGATCATCTACAGAAGCCGTTTGAAAGGATGAAAAAGTAAAAATTGAGGTTGAACCCAAATAAGTGCACCTTTGGAGTAAGATCCGGTAAGCTCTTAGGCTTCGTTGTCAGCAGCAAAGGTATTGAAGTAGACCCTGCAAAGGTTAAAGCTATATAAGAAATTCCAACTCCTCGCACTGAGAAGGAAGTTAGGGGATTCTTGGGATGTCTGAATTACATTTCCATATTCATTTCCCATCTGACCGCTACTTGTGAGCCAATCTTCAAGTTACTGAAGAAAGATCAAAGAGTGAAGTGGAATGACGACTGCCAGAACGCCTTTGACAAATTCAAAGAGTATCTTTAAGAGCCTCCAATTTTAATGCCTCCGGTTGAAGGAAGACCTATGATTATGTACTTAATAGTATCAGAGAACTCAATGGGGTGTGTGCTGGGGTAGCATGACGAGTCTGGTCGAAAAGAGCATGCAACATACTACCTTAGCAAAAAGTTTACTGACTGTGAAACAAGATACTCACTACTTGAGAAAACTTGCTGCACTTTGGCATGGGCTGCTCGCTGACTGAGACAGTATATGTTGACTTACAATACCTTGTTGATATCTAAAATGGATCCTATCAAGTACATTTTTGAGAAGCCCACTCTTTCCGAAAGAATAGCGAGATGGCAAATGATCATAACCGAATGCGATATTCAATACACAACCCATAAAGCAATTAAGGGAAGTGTACTAGTTGATCATTTGGCTCATCAGGCTGTGGATGACTACCAATCCATGAATTTTGAATTCCTAGACGAGAACATCGTGTTAGTAACTGATTGTGAAGAACCTGGACCAGATGAAGGACCTGAAAAAGGATCCCGATGGACTATGGTTTTTGACGGAGCTTCCAACGCTCTTGGCAATGGCATCGACGCTGTGATCATATCCCCCGAAGGCTGTCATACTCCTTTCACTGCTAGATTATGTTTCAATTGTACCAACAATATGGCTGAGTATGAAGCATGTATCATGGGTCTCAAAGCTGCTATCGACTTGAGGATCAAATTCTTGAGTCTATTTGGAGACTCAGCTTCGGTAATCAGTCAGATCAAACGAGAATGGAACACGAAGCATCCTAATCTCATCCCTTACAAGAACATGTGTTGACACCGATTCCATACTTTGAAGACATTACCTTAGAGCATTTTCCACGAGAGGAAAATCAACTAGCGGATGCGCTAGCTACGATGTCATCCATGCTCAAAGTCAGGTGGGATAATGAAGCTCCTCATATCACTATTGAAAGGATGGATGAGCCTGCATATTGCCACAAGATCAATACTGAAGAAGTAGTGGACAAACCATGGTTCCACGAAGTCAAAAGATATATCGAAGCCCAAGAGTATCCTGAGGGAGCTTCAGTCAATGATAAGAAGATTCTCTACCGAGTTCTTCCTCAATAATAAGATCCTCTACAAGCGCAACCACGAATCTACCTTGGTTTGATATCTAGACAAGAGTGAAGTAGAAAAGATTATGGCTGATTTGCACGAAGGTACCTTTGGCACCCATTCTAGTGGGCACACGATGGCTAAAAAGATCCTACAAGCAGGATACTATTGGTCCACTATGGAAGCAGACTGTTATCAACATTCACGAAGTTGCCACAAGTGTCAGATCTAGGCTAATAAAGTACATGTGCCCCCGGTTCCTCTAAACGTCCTGACTGCTCCTAGGCCATTTGCAATGTGGGGCATCAATATGATTGGAGAAATTAGACCTACAACTTCTAATGGACACTGTTTCATCCTGGTCGCCTTTGATTACTTTACAAAGTGGGTCGAGGCAGCTTCATTCGCTTCTGTTACCAAGAACGTGGTGGCCTGATTCATCAGACATAACCTTATCTGCCGGTATGGTATTCCAGAAAGAATTATCACAGATAATGGTACCAATCTCAATAACACTATGATCACCGAGCTCTGCATGCAATTCAAGATCCAACATCATAACTCTTCTCCTTATCGACCGAATATGAATGGTGTTGTAGAAGCTGCTAATAAAAACATCAAGAAGATCATACAAAAGATGACAGTGACATATAAATACTGGCACGAGATGTTAATATTTTCTCTTCATGGTTACCACACCATAATGCGCACATCAACATGGGCAACTCCTTTCTCTTTGGTATATGGTATGGAAGCTTCCCTACCCATTGAGGTCCAGATCCCTTCCTTGAGAATCATGAAAAATGCAGGTTTGAACGAAGACAATTGGTTTCAGACTCGACTTGACCAATTAAACTTGATTGATGAAAAGAGGCTCGCAGTTGTCTGTCATGGTCAGATGTACCAAAAATGTATGATCAAAGCTTTTAACAAGAAGGTCAGATGTCAGGTATATCAGGCTGGTGACCTGGTAATCAAGCGCATCATACTGCCGCAAGGTGATCCCAGGGGCAAATGGACTCCCACGTACGAAGGGCCATTTGTGATCAAGAATATATTTTCTGGTGGAACCATGATCTTAACTACTATGGACGGTGACGACCTTTCACACCCAGTAAACGTGGACATAGTTAAAAGATACTACGCATAAACAAAGACCTGCTAGGTCGACTGGCCTATACAAAAATTAGGGAATCCCGACAAACTAAAAGGGTTCAGGAAAAAATTTAGGATATACAGAAAGAAAACTATACACCCGGCAAGTCGAAAACCTGAAAAGGCGGCTTGGGCAAAAAAGGGTATCCTGGTGGACTGAAAACCCAAAAGGGCGGTCCAGGCAAAAGTTAGGGATTTTAAGCGTATGACTATGTCCCATTGGATCACCTTACAGCCAATCTTCAATATCAACTATCAAGCTCAAGTGGTACTAATCAATCCAGTCAACTTCGGACAAGCAACGAAAGAGATGAGACGCTCAAAGGCATAAATACAATAGCAAAATGGGAACCCAATGGGATTATTTCACATAGTTGTTTTTCTTTGTATACTATTTTTGTATAGTTTCCATTCTTACGATGGTGTCTCTTACTAGGATGTATGTCTCCTTGTACAAAAATGCTTATTCAAGTTAATACAAAACTATTCCTTTGAAAGTGTAAAACTTATGTTTTTATTTTTCTGTTTTGTGTGCGAAAACGTCCAGTGATTATTTTTGAACATATGCATTTGAATATGATTACTGCTTACAAATATACACCTAAAAACAAAAAGACAGCTGCTAATGACTTTAAGAAACGGGACAATATCTAAGGGCCATCCATAAAATCCCCGCAAATATTTCCTCCAGCAGATACCTTCTCCGACTGATACTGAGGCAGGGGCATCCTGCTACAAGGTCACTACCGTATTCTCATCATGCAGCCTAATGGTGTCGCGTGTTCTCATATCCCCGACGGAGCAAGAATCTCCAAATTACTGCTCTAACAAAAGATCCCCCAGTGAAGTCACCAAGCTTCTCAGGATTCCCCAACATGATTTCACATACTCCCCAAGAAGTTCACAGAGTCTTCCTTTCCCAATAGAGCTTATTTCTCTAACAATGGAAGTTCACCTCCCAGCGTTTTAACTTCAACAAATCTGAAGACCTACATTCTTCACCCCCAACAACAGTCAGGGATTTATTTTCCCTAATTCAATAACACTGCAACAGAACAGCTGACACGTTCATACATTGCATTCATACATCACGTTACAAACATCATAGCATGTGCAACACAAATGCATATATCACACTCTCATATATTTTGGAGCATCATGCAATTCATACATCATGACATTGCATGAAACTAATTTTATCTTTTCAGGTTAAAGTAGCAGACATATAAACACTATCAACTTATAGAGCATGTCAAAGATTAATTCCCGAAACCAAACGGGGAAACTATCTACACGACCAAGTGGTATGAACTCCCGAAGCAAGACGAGTTTACCAACAAATATAGCAGGCCACAGATTAATTCCCGAAACCATACGAGGAACTATCTATGTGACCAAAATTTTCAAGTTCCAGATAAATACCTGTAACAAGCCAGGACAACTATCCGTGGACGAACGATTGTAGATTAATACCTGTAACTAGCCAGGAAAACTATCTACATGAACTGATTGAAGATTAATACCTGTAACAAGCCATGAAAACTATCTTTCTTTCTCAGGTCAGAGATTAACACCTGTAACTAGCCAGGACAACTATCTCCACGACCGACAAAATCAAGTTCCAAATTAATACTTGTAACAACCCAGGACAACTATCTGTGGACGATCGATTATAGATTAATACCTGTAACTAGCCAGGAAAACTATCTACATGAACAAATTGAAAATTAATACCTGTAACAAGTCAGGAAAACTATCTTTCTTTCTCAGGTCAGAGATTAATACCTGTAACTAGCCAGGACAACTATCTTGACGACCAAAAAAAGCAAGTTCTAGATTAATACCTGTAACAATCCAGGAGAGCTATCTGTGGACGACATATTGTAGATTAATACCTGAAACCAGCCAGGAAAACTATCTACACGAGGAGATTGAAGATTAATACCTGTAACAAGCTAGGAAAACTATCTTTCTTTCTCAGGTCAGAGATTAATACCGGTAACTAGCCAAGACAACTATCTCGACGACTGACAAAAGCAAGTTCCAGATTAATACCTGTAACAAGCCAGGAGAACTATTTGTGGACTACCGACTGTAGATTAATACCTATAATAATCCAGGAAAAATATCTACATGAGGAGATTGAATATTAATACCTGTAATAAGCCAGGAAAACTATCTTTCTTTCTCAGGTCAGAGATTAATACCTAAAACCAGACAAGATAACTATCTCAATGACCGATAAAAACCAAGTTCCAGATTAATACCTGTAACAAGCCAGGAAAACAATAAGTGGACGACCGATTGTAGATTAATACCTGTAACAAGTTAGGAAAACTATCTACATGACCAGACGAAGTAATCCTACACGAGTTCCTTCTAAGCTTTCCAGATGCAGTCTAACACAGACTCATTCTGAAGTAATCTTACACGGGTTCCTTCTCAACTTTCAAGATGCAGTCTAACACGGACTCATCCTGAAACAGCCCTACACAGGCTCTTTCTAATACATTTTCAGGTAACAGTTAATCTCATTATCCCTAGCAAGTTACCGTGAAGCCTGGATTTCAAACAGAAAACAACAAACTTTCATCTCTCCAGAGATAACTCTTCAGTATAACCATGGACAACCGAAGTTCCTAGACTCTATTCCCCACAAAACTTTCCTCAAGCCGGAAAACAACAGAAACCAACATTCCCCAGTGGAGTCCTCCTTAGAGAGCAGGAACAGGAACCCCTACAAAGGGACCATTTATGAAATCAACATCTACTTTGGATGGCATATTTAATCCCATCTCTGATGAATCTCAGTCATCTTCTCCAAATGGCATATGTAAGACCATTCCCGACATCATCAACCGTCAGTGTTACTTCATGTGAGTGCAAATTTCTGGGCACTCTAGTGTTTAATCATCTTCCACCTTCAGATCACGAAAGGCAAATAAGCCAATCTAAATCTTCAGGTTAAGAAGATTGAACAGGGGAAGCTGTTGTACCCCAAAATTTCCCCTCTCATGTTTTCCAAGATCTTTTCTTGCATGGTTGGCTACAAACACTTGCCTAAAGAAAATGATTTTTTTTAAAGATAATCAAGTGTCTTTCGATTGGCATCCTGACAAGCTTTTATTGGGCATCTAAATCCTTCGAGCAAGCTTTGTTTCAAAGTCTTCGATTAGGCATTTAACACTCTTCGATGCAGGTCTTACTCACAAGCTTTGAATGGGCGCTGGGCCCCCCTTCGATCATGTTCAAATCACAAGGCCTTAACTGTGCATTGGCTACTTCAGGCTTGCCTTTGATTCACAAGGCTAAAGGCCTCTTCAAGTTCCCTTCGATTCACTATCCCAAAAGCCCCTTCATGCTTCCTTTGGGTTCACAAGGGCAAATGTTTTTTCTATGGTTACCTTCAATGCATAAGGTAAATACTTCCTCTGTGCTTTCTCTCAAGGACAAAACCTCTCAACACAGCTTCTGCGCTATGACATACAATATGACCCCTTTGAAAGAGCACTCCAAAAGTCCATTTGAAGGACACATATTGCTGGCCATTCGAAGGAGACACATAATCACTGAATGCAAGTTTATCTTATGATGAGTCTTGGTCCTACATGTGGCCAGACCTAGGCTTCCTGTTCAATTCCATTAGAAGGAAGTGACAAAGGAGGATTCGATTGACAGAATGAAGTTCTCACTTGGGGGTATCTGAATCAAACAACTAAGGCAAATAGATGGGTCCAATCTAAAGCCATTTTAAGGACACGTAAATGATCCATTTAAAGAAGCAATTTAAAGGCCCATTCAAAGGACACTTAGTGTTGTCTGAAAGAAAGGGGTTTGGTCAAAGATTAGATCTAGTTGGCCAAAGCAAAAGAGAAATATGAAAAGATGCTGACTGGCCCAAAATCCCACATATTTCCATACTCAAGCTTTCTACACAAGCATTCATACTTAAGGAAGCTTCGATTAGCCTGGAAAGAGTTTTCATTGGGGCTAGCCGAGTATGGGCCCAATCAAAGAGGCCCAAATGATGATACTTGAGCCATTCGAAGGAGAAAATTCAGGCCCAATCAAAGAGAAGGATAAAGGGTACTTCGAAGGCATGATTAACAAGTGTCCTTTGATTGGCATATCAGAGCAAGATCAAGAAATCAATGCAGAAGCTGACTGATCGTAGAAGCTCTAATTGAGAATTTTCTGAACACTTAGAATTAAAACTCTAGGCCAATCGAAGAGCAACGTTGGAGGGCATTCAAAAGAGCCAAATGTGTCTAGCTTCATCCTAAGGCTTAAAGAGGCATGAACATTTAAAAATGGAAGTCCCTTAATGTGTCTGGTTTTGGTCTCATGGCCTTCAAAGCTGGGTTAATGGATGTCTCTTTCCATTTTCATGCACCCTTATCTCCTGTAAATACAAGCCACTTACATAAGCTAACAAAGACATACACATAACAATGAGATACACACATGTATTGGAGATACGCTATCCCATAAACCACCTCAAATCTATCAAAATCCTCATAAATGGTCCCAATTGAAAGAGTCTTCAGCAACACTCTATTCACTCCCTAAAGTCTGCAGGAAGTGTTCCCAAGCACCAGCCAAAAGCCACGCATCAAGCCTACCAGTCCTTGGTAAAATTCTGGATCGCAGCCTTTTGATTACTATTTGAATTGTTTTTATATGCATGTTTGTGTTCTTGTTGATCATTCATACAAATATAAGTGTGGAAGTAAAGGGTGCCATTTTAAGGCTTCGAAGCATCCAGGCTTCAAACTAGGTGGTACAAAGATCTTGTGCTAGTTTTAACCCCATATTTGGGTTTAGGAAATGATCATGCATAGGGTAGGGTCTTGGGATCTGTTTCGATCTAGCATTTGATCAAACTTGCAGGTTGTGATACAGTGGAAGAACTGACTTGGGTGTTTTGCATTTTATCGCAAATGTTGCGGTTAGCAAGAGTCTCCACCGAATTTTCTTTTATCCAGAAGGAAAGGCTGAAAAGAATAGGAAAGACCTTTAGAGATGTTTTCTTGAGTTCGGGGCGGGGGGGGGGGGTAGATTATGAAAATGGAAAGTATTAACACCCTTTTCATCCGTAGTTATATACGGGCTCTTAGTTGCTTGCTAGATTACTTGCTTTTGTTTGAAAAATGTGCTTTGTGTGGTTTTTGAAAGTATTTTGAAAAGGCTCCATTGTTTAGGTAAACTTTGTAATAGTTCTCGTTCGTAAGAACATATACAAAGTGTTGATCGTTTGAAAATGTTTCAAATTTGAAAGATGTTTTGAAAGTGTTGATGTTTATTTTGAAAATAGCAAGGATATTTTGATTTGAAAATGAGCAAGCAACTAGGAACATTCTACCTACTCAAAAAGTCTTTCTTGTTTATTTCCTCTTTCCTTTGACATTGTTATTTTACCATGGATTGGTAAGTAACCTTATCTTTGGATGTAAAGAGGGACGGACAAGAATCATCGTATAGTCATGAATAGCAATGTGGTAAGCTATCTTAGCATTTTCTTTGAGGGACTAAGATCCTTCGTAAGGCAACATTTGTAGCATCATCGAGGGACTATGATCTTATATTTTTGTTAGTTTTTGCTAAGACGTCTTACATGCATATTATGACCATTTATTTCTCAAGGTAACACGTGGAGTTAATCCTAGAGGTGAAAAGTGTGCAAGTGTATCTTTTTCATGCTTGATTTGTCTTGTATTAGGGTTTTCTAAGTATTGATTTTATCTTTCTATACAAACCCTAATTACTAACATTTATATAAAGCGATAAATTGCGGAAAGTAAATATTCTACGCTATTAAATTATTTGGGGGATGGGGTATACATTTTTACAAATGGGGATTGCAAGAATTTTAAATCTAATTAACTATTACAACCATATTGAACATTGCACAAGAATTGAAATAATAATGTACAAGCATGAATAAATGGAAAAAAGTATGAATTTGTTTGGATTTTTGTTAAGAAAGGTTTCGTTTGTTTTAACCTAAATAAACTAGAAGAAAAATATTTAACCTAAAGAAATAAGAAAATTTAATTAAGTTAATTAGAAAAGAATTTTTTTTAAAGGTTTTTTATGTAAGAGGTTTTGAAGATTAAACTAGTATTAATTAAATAAAAGGAACTAGATCTCCTAAATTAATCTTAATTAAATAACTAATTAAAACTAAGTCTAATTACTAATTTATTTAAGAAAAGAATTAAATTTGTTTAAGAAAAATATTTGTGTTTTTTTTTTTAGTTTAGAAAAGGAAATAAAAATATAAGTACACTAGATATATAAATAATAAATATAAAATATTTTTGGGGTTTTGATTAATAAAAATGATGGTAATAATAATAATAATAATAATAATAATAATAATAATAATAATAATAATAATAATAATAATAATAAAGAAAAGAAAAGAAAAGAAAATAAATAAAATTAAAGTCAGGGGGGTTTTAAAATGAAAATGGGGTTTGAAAGTAAAACAAGTTTGGTTTGAATATTAAGCCCAATAGTGTTTTTTTGTATAACATAAAAATGATAAAAAAAGAGTTGGGCCTGCGTGGAGGTTAGTAAACATAGGGTATATGCATGAATGGGGCGTTGGGCCTAAGAACTAAGCCCAATGATGCTGAAATCAAAACAAAACATAAGGAAATTGGAAATAGAAAAATGTCCTGGATGGTCTCGAACCCAGGTCTTTGCATTCGCCAAACAACATCTTCACCACTGCACCATGCTCTTCTATCTGTTAATATTATGAATCCAATAATATATAAAATAAAAAGTTATGTCTTTGAAAATAAAAAAAATATGGTGGGCTTGGACCGAACCGGATCGACCCAAGACCCACCTCTTAAAATGTAAATAAACAAAGGAAAGGGTTTGCGAACCCTAAAAAAACAGAGGCAAGCGACGCCTCATCATCTCTCTCGCTGGCGTGATCATGCTCTCTACTTCATCTTCCTTGCTACTTCATCTTCTTCGTTTGGATATCCTATCTCTGATTCAGTTGATTCTGAGTGAGATCTTTCTTTTCTCCTTTTCTTTTTTCAACGAATCTCTGAAGGGTGTATGTTGTTGGAAAATGATGATAAGATTGTTTAGGATTTTGTTGTTGTTTGCATGCGGTTTGTATTATGTATAATCTTGCCGGAAAAAGATTTTTTTGAGAAGATAATGTTGCCTTCGCTTTTCTAGGGCTCAACCTCTGTATGTTTTTTTTGTGAAAAAGAAGGGTTTTTTTGTGTGATGGCTCGGTTCCTGTTTGAACAAAGTTTTGGTTTTTTTTAGTTGCTGTATAGTTTTGTGTTTGGACCCTCCCCCAAAACTCTCTCTTTCTTTCGAACAACATTGCTGCCTTTTATATTGTGGCCTTTACTGTCCTTGCTTGCTGTATCGTTTACTTTGGCTTTTGTACTTGCCGCTTTTGACTTTGCTTGATGTGATGTTAGACTTATCATCTTTTTTTTTGGTTTTCTGAAGTCTGGTACTTTTGCTATACTTGTTGCTTGTAGTTGGCCGGTTGCTTTTTGCTTTTATACTTTGTACAGGTTTTGGTACTTTCTGTACTTTCTCTTTTTCAAGATGGATGTTGGCTTGCTAATTTTGTACTTGGATGACTTTGCTTGCTTATGGGATGAGTTACTTTGATTTTCTGTGAATCAAAAGCTTTGTCTTTTGAGGTGTTGCAGTATAATTACTTGGCCTATGATTTTGACATTACATCTTTGAGTTTTCATTGAAACAACCTGATTATGAGGCTTTTTTGTTTGCTTGCTGGATTGGTATTTTCTGTGATGCTAGTTTTGAATTTTCTTGATTTCCTCTTTATCTTTTGTGAACCAAATATTGAGATTTGTAAAAGACTCCTTCTTAGCCAATGATGCAATTCTGACTTTGTGAAACAACATGTATGAGGCTTGATTTTTGGGCTTGAAATTCTGTAGAGCTGAATTATGTTGGACTTGAAATTCTGTTTGCACTTTTTTGTCTATTGTGAACCAATTCCTTTGAGATTTGGGATATAAACTTGGCCCATGATAAAACTGAAAATTTGAGGCCTTAGCACATAAACAAACTCTCTCTTTTTCTGATTCCAAAAACCACCCTAATGATGAATTTTCAATCAATTGTAATTTTTTCTACTTTGAATTTATTTGATCACTAATTCTTTCTTGATTTTGTTTCATGTATGATCGATGAGAAGTGGGCGAAGATGTCAAAGCATCGAAGAGGTGGTGAATCCATGGCTTGCTACAAGGACTTAGAGAATTTGAAGACAAATAGAGTTTAGGACCTTTTGAACAACTTGTAATAATTTGAAGAATGTATAATATTTGTGACTTTTGAATTTGTAAAAATTTGTGGGATGTATTTTGAACAATAATTTAAGGAATGTATTAGATGATTTGAAAATGATAAGGCACTTTGTAGAAATTGTTGAATTACATGAAAAATTGAAAAAGATGATGAAAAAATGATATGGGCTTTGAACCCTTGAGCTTGGGATTAGACCTTAAGAACTTTGAATGGCACACGACCAAGATGAAATTCTAATTTCCAATCTTAATCACAAACCTAAAAATTCTCGAATCTTTAACAAAACAAAACAAATCTTGAATGGTGTATCAGAATTGCTTTAAGAATGGGGGCATGAAACAAAGTCAAATTTCCATCTTTCTCAATTTCTCAAAATACCTTAAACTTGTTTGATAACCTAATCTTCCATAAGAATACTTGAACTTTAGGTTTTAGGATAAGATTAAACGCAAACTTTGAATTTGAAAAATGTTCCAACATCTCGTAAACTTTGTGCAATCCCTAAATCAAAACCATTCTCAATGGTAAAAGACCTTCCTAATTCCATGAATCAAATTCGGACAAAGAACTAACTGATTTACTCTTGAGCAAAGATGAGAGCCATCAAAGCCATATAAACCCTAATTTTTGACCAATGAACATCCCAACTTAAACCTTAGCTCCATGAGGGAGAAACCCTAGAGCGGAGGTGAAAATAAAATAAAGCTTTATGACTCTTGATCGCCACATGTGTTACACACTCAGAAACTTTGAGCATTTGTAAACTCGAATTCTTGGCGAATTAATGACATGTTCGGAGATCTGAAAAGTTTTGAACATTTGAGAAACCCTAGAAGAGAATTATTTTAGAGGAAAGGGAGGGAAAATTTTGGGGTACAACAGCTGCCCCTGTTCAATTTTCTTAAACCTGAAAAGCGAGAATGGAATGTCTCCGTTCATAGCTTGAAGGTGGAATATGATTGAACACTAGAGTGCCCAGAAATTTGCACTCGATAGTGTTGTTGGTTGACCGTATCAAGAATGGGCTTAAATATGCCATGATGGATAGTTGTTGGAGATGGGCTTATAGATGCCATCCAAAGGTGACTGTTGACAGAAATTAGACTAAGTCTAAATTCTGACTTCAACCGGAGAAGAATCAGAATAAATCTTGGAGCGATCTATCTGAACCAGAGGAAATGTCTACTAGAAAGAATCAGGATAAACCATTGAGAGATTTAAACTGAAATAACAGATGTCTTGAATATTCTTTGACTGGAAAGAATCAGAACAAATCTTGGGGCGATTTATCTGAACCAGAGAAGATGTCTGCGAGAAAGAATCAGGATAAACTGTTGAGAGGTTTAAAACTGAACCAGCAGGGATCTGGAAAAGAATCAGAATAAATCTTGGATCGACTTATCTGAACAACAAAACATGTCTGTGGGAAAGAATCAGAATAAACCGTTGAGAGATTTAAACTGAACTAGCAGGGGTCTGGAGAAGAATTATAATAGATCTTGAAGGATTTATCTGAACCAGAGAAAGTGTCTGCGAATTATCTTCAACTGGAATAGAAATCAGAGAGATCTTAGTGTCAATCTGACTGAACTAGAGAAAAATCTTGAATTAACTTTGACTGGAATAGAAATTAGAAAAATCTTAGGATTGATTCAACTGAACCAGACAAAAGAGAAAATGTCCACCAGAAAGAATCAGGATAAGCCGTTGAGATATTTAAACTGAACTAGCAGAGGTCTTGGATGAGCAACAAAATAATATTCATAAATGAATTGTATCTGACTCGTATATGAGAGATGTACTGAATGAGAGTCAGAATGACATCTCGTATCTGAACTGTATTGGAAAGGTATGCTGAAAGAAGTATCAGAATGATATCCGTATCTGGATCGCATATGGACCGTATTTGAATGAGTGACAGAATGACATCCGAATTTGGATCATATCTAGACTGTATTTGAATGAGTGAAAGAATGACATCTTAATCTGGGTCGTATCTGGACTGTATTTTGAATGTATTGGAAAGGTATGCTGAAAGAAGTATCAGAATGATATCTATATCTGGATCATATCTGGACCGTATTTGAATGAGTGACAGAATGACATCCGAACCTAGATCGTATTTGGACTGTATTTTGAATGAGTGACAGAATGACATCCGAATCTGGATCATATCTGGACTGTATTTAGAAGAGAATCTGGAGTAAGTATCAGAGTGTCAGCCATATCTGGATCGCATCTGAACTATTTCTAGAAGGAATCTGGAATAAGTGTCAGAATGTCAGCCGTATCTGGATTGCATCTGAACTGTTTCTAGAAGAGTGTATGGGAAGGAGCCCATGTAGGATTGCTTCAGCCGGTCATGTAGATAATTTCCTTGGATTTTTACAAGCATTAATTTATGGCCTTTTGAAGATTATTGACAATAGCCATCTATTGATTAACCTTTTCCTGAAAAAGGTAAAACGTTAGCTGTATGCAATGTCATGATATATGAAATGCATGGTGCAATGATGTTCTCAAAATAAATGAGATTGTGTCGTATGCACTTGTCATGTACGTAATATGATGCATGAAGGGTGAAATGTTATTTGAATGTATCTTTGTCTGGGAAAATAAATCCTTGACAAATGTCGGGGAGTCATTAAATCCCAGACTACTGTTGAAGAGTAGGCGAGTCTTCAAATTTGCTTAGAATATTTCCACCAAGGATATCCTGTTTTGTTGTTTGAGGAGAGCTCCGTTGGGGAATGTTGAAAACTCTGTGGAGAGTGTTGATTCTTTCTTGGGGAAAAAGAGTTCAGGAGTCTCACTTGTTTGTTGCTCTACTGGGGAGTCGAAGTTGAACTGATATCTGGTCGGGTCCAGGCTTTACAGTAACTTGTTGGGGATTGTAGAGTAGTCTACCGGGGAAGAGGAGTTGTGGTCCTTTGATTTGTAGTAGTCGGAGAGGCAAACTCAAAATGGGGAATCTGTAGTTTGTTGGGGAAATAAACCCTGTTGTCGATCTGTTGGAGAGGTGTCTTCTTCATTGGGGAAAATCCTCGAGGGTTCTTGAGGTCGACTCAGCAGGTGAGAAGTTTTCAGAGATTGAAACTCTGGCTAGGAGTCATCCTATGAGAAGGATCTTGGGGAGATTTTTCACTGCCCCTAGTAGTTAGTGTTGCAGTAATGCCATGAAATGTTTGCTCGGTCGCATGTGACCCTTTATGTGGGAGCCTGTTTTTCCCCAGAGTTAATCTGGTGCACCTTGACACTTGAGATTTTGATCACATTTCCAGTAGCCCTAAACTTCCTAGAGATATTTTCTAAGACTGTTGTGGAAGAAACCGAAGACCTGATACTGACACCATCTGATACTACTGGCACAGACGAACAAATTGGTGGTACCCAAGATCTTTGGTCAAGTCTCAAAATTTTCTAAGAACTGTCATGGGAAGATCCGAAGACATGATACTGACACCATATGATACTGACACCATCTGATACTATTGGTACAGACAAGCAATTTGATGGTATCAGAAGTCTTCATAGTGGATTTTGTTCAAACCCATGATCAAAGTAACATTGCCCCTTGAGTGATACATATGGAGATTTGCCCCTGGTTATTCAACAATTCTTTGAGAGATTCTTTGAATATCGACTTGACTGCCCCAGATGTGTTGGACAATGGTCATGCCGTGCTTCTTGATTATGAGAGATTTGTCATTAGAAGCGTCTTTCCATTTGAAGTGATTCTGTTTGAGAGAGCTTTCATTTGTTGGATATTCGTTGTGTGAATTTCTCTGCTGTCAAACAAATAGCCATTTGCAAACAACGATATTCAAATAATGCAAAGTTTATGCTTGTCTTAAAATTTTGAAAATGCATTTTAGCAAGTAAAGAAGTTTTGTAAGAAAATTCAAACTCAGGATTTAGGGTAAAGCCTTACAGGAGTCAGGATACCTTTTGTAACAGTATGCTTTCGAACTAACCCATGCTTCAATTAGGACTTTTGAAGGGTTGTAGCGTGGCTTGGTTCACGGTTTAAGAAACAAAGGATAAAGGCTCAAAGTGTATTTGTACCCACCCGCTCTTCGTGATGTTCTTCAGTCCTAAACTCAGTTGATTGTGCGTTTGAAACTCCAATGATGTCTGTAATGACGTCTTGGGGACAGTTCAGACAAGTTAAGTTTGTCGGAAGGCAGTCATTTTTGTAACATTTTTCATGTTGGCGAGGATTTGTAGTGACCTCTTTCTTTTGACTTGTTATCCCTAATTTTTGTCTAACTGTTCTTGTTTTGAGATTACAGTCAGCGGGATGTCCCAGTTTTTCATAAGTCTCCTTCGTAGGTTTTGACTTAGTGGGATTTTTCCTTGGGAGATAATGACTGCCTATTCGTTAGGGAACCATTATCGTCTTTTGATTCCAGAGGAATGTTTTTGATGTCATTCATTGTATTACGAGATGAGAGTTCGTGATTTGAACGTGAGTTTGAATTAACTGAGAGACTACCCTGCCCCAGATTTTGATTAAAGGTTTCAATTTGTGTAAAAAGAAAACTTCGACTTCTTTGGCTTGAAGGGGTTGACTAGGGATTATCTTCCTTATAACTCTAGTGTTTAGGGTTTGAAAGAATGCATGTACATCATCAACAAGGTCTGTTCAAAAGCATATTGTATGTGATTATGGCATTGTTTTTGTCATCCTCCCTCTAAAGGCTTGCAACTTTTTAAAACAAGTGTTGAATATCCTAAAGGGAGTAAAAAGCATAGTTTAAATATAATGAAAACGAGTGGATTAAATCAAGACAAACATATGCAATGCATTAATGAAACATAGTTTAACATTAATAGAAAAGTGTTTGAACAATGAAAGAGATTACAACATGAAAATTCAAATGAATAAAAGCTTTCAATGATTCGTCATAGGAGCAGTGATCACATTTGGAGTCTCCGGAGGGTCAAACTCGATCTCCTTGGCATCAATCATGTCTTGGACCTTGTTCTTCAGAGCCCAACAATTGTTTGTGTCATGTCCTGGACTATCAGAGTGGTATGCCCACCTTTCATTGGGATGATAGGTAGGAGCGGAAGTGTTTGGGTTCCGGAGAGGAGCCTTTAATGTAACACCCTGATATTTAATTATTTATTTAATTAAATATTGTTTTGAATATTTTATTTTAATTCTAAATTTTATCGTTGAAGTCGGGATTATTTTATTAAGTTGGAATAATAATTTAATCAGTTTTATATTGGTATAAATAAGTTGAAGTGTCATTTTACTAATAAGCCTATAATTGATGTTGGGCTTAAGTGTGGTGTCGCAAAATAATAAGGAGGGTGGATTGGTTAGGCCCATTTAAGTTACTAAGAATTGAATAATAGTATTTTATTAGAGAATAGAAAAAAAAGAGAGAAAGTAGTGTTATCAGGAAAAACAAAATAAGAAGAGAAAAGAGAGAATAGGGTTTTGTGAGAAAAGGAGAAGAACGAGGAAGCTGCTGCTAGGGCTAGTTTCCAGAATTCCATTGAAGCTTCCTTGATTGTTTTCAAATTCAAACCAAGTAAGGGTGGGTTCTTATCCTATAATGGGGTATATGATATTTTGTATGTGGTAATTTGTATGTGAAATTGTTACTGTTTTATTGACTTGTGTTTGGCTTGTGTTGTTCTGATAGTAATTGATTTGTGTTGGTTTGTGTTGTTGTGATAAGCATGATTAATATTGTTTTAGTTATGGAACTGTCAAAGAAATATGTGGGCTGCTGTGTTAAACACTTGTCTGATTTGAGTTTGGATTAGGAGACATAAGAATTTATTGAAGCAGTATAGAAACTAAGCATAGAAAATAAGTATAGAAAATAAGAAAAAGGAATTGAGAATGAAGCATGGCCTGGGGGAAGTTCCTGTGACGACCGTCACAAGCTAGCAGGGAAGGTATAATGTCTGTTATGGCCTTGGGAAGGTGTTGTGCCGACCGACACAAGTGAGAGGTGGAGAGAAAAAGTGCCACTTTGGCACTGTGAGGCTGTGGCACTTGCTTATGTTTCTCTATTTCTCTGTTTTGTCTTTCAATGGCACTATGCTGCATATTTTTTTAAATGATACCAGTAATAGATAATAGCAGTATATATGAATGTAACTGTTTTCTGTAGCAGTAAATTAAATTTAGTTGCTAGAAGCTAGTTTTATGGAGAAAATGGCACATCCATTAGTTGTATAATAAATTAGTAATTTAGGGAGAACAATTAACAGTGGACTATATATATTTTAAATGGCTGAATTAGTATTTTATTAGTGATGAAAATAATTTAGCAGTGGGATTAATTGATTAAGTTGGCAAGTAATTGGAAACAAATCGATTAATTCGGTATGTTGGTATATTGATGTATTTTGTGAATTGACCGAAATGATGTTTTGTTCCGATTTCTCTGTGGTAAATAAATATTGTGATTTACCTTGATTAATTGGTAATGACTTTGATATAGGCATTTGGCCAATGTTGAAGGTGTGAATTGTTGTTATGTCGACCTTTATTATGTTGTTGTCCTTGTTGTGTTGCCAAGTTGTGGTTATTTATATCATCGCATAGCATAGCATAACATTAAAGTTGGCCTGGATTGGCATGTTCTAAGTTGGAGCGAATGCTCACCATGTTAGCCTTTATTGGCAAGATTCTATGTTGAGGGCTTATGCCTCATGCCTCGATAAACTGGCATTTTCTAAGTTGGGAGTTCTGCTCCAATGGTACCACATGCATTTGCATAATTGAGTCGCATTTGGAGTCGTTGATTTGTTGCTTATTTGAAGTGTTGTTTATGCACGATAATGTCATAAGTTGAATTGAGGTGTTGGTGAATGGTATTGCTATATGTTAATTTGGTACGAAGTGGTGATTTTACGTAAACTGATTTCGATATATTATTTATCATATGTTCTATTATAGTATTCGATATCTCACCCCTTCTGTTTGAATGCTACCCTTTATTGGTAACATACAGGTATCCAAGAGGAGTAGCCATTAATGTTGTTAGTTCGAGTTTGGTGTCATTTGCTCTGATACGTAGCACTCGGGGGGAAATGAGCGCTTGTTTTATTTTGTTGTTTGTTTATCGAACCTTATGTTGTTATTTGAGGAATTATCATATTGATGTTGTTTTAGGATTTAAAAGATGCTATGTCTCATATGGAGAATTATTACGAATCCGCTGCATGATTAATCAAAGTTGGTTTATGTTATGAAGACTTTATTCATGAGTTGTGTTCATTCCATTTTCTTTAAGTGTTATGTATCTATTCTAAAAGCATGACAGGTTTATGTGTCTCTGTTGAATGTTTAGCATCCTGATTATTTAGTTGTGGAATTTATACTTTGATTTTCCATAAATTGCTTGGGGTAGAATTGGGGTGTTACATTAGTGGTATCAAAACAGATCGGTTCGTCCGGTCAATTTATCGAGTCGTAGTTGTTTAACAATTGAGTATTGTTAGTTTTTCTTAACCATTGTTTGTGTTGCAGTGATAAGATAAGATGGATGGGAGGAACGATGCTGCGATTGCTGCTGCTCTGCAAGCGATGGCTCAGGCTATGAAGAATCAGCTGAATGCAGACGAGAATGCCGGATCTTGTAGCTTGGCGACTTTCCAAAGGGAGAATCTGCCGGTGTTCAAGGGTAGGCATGATCCTGATGGAGAACTAGATTGGTTGAAGGAAATCAAGAGGATTTTCTGTGTGATGGATTGCACCCCGACACATAAGGTTCGGTATGGAACTTACATGCTAGCAGTTGAAGCTGATGACTGGTGGATAAAAATACGTGCAAGGTTGGAAGCTGCATGTGAGGAAATCAGTTGGGTTGTGTTCCCTATGGAGTTTGAGGAAGTATTATCCTGAAGATGTTCGGGGTAAGAAAGATATTGAGTTCCTTGAGTTGAAGCAAGGGAACAAATTTGTCACTGAGTATGCTGCTAAGTTCATTGAGCTAGCTAAGCTTTATCCACATTTTGATGGTGAAGGTTCTAAATTTTCTAAGTACATAAAGTTTGAGAATAGGTTGCGCTCGGAAATCAAGAAGGCTGTTGGATATCAGAAGATTCGTGTCTTTTCTGATTTGGTTGACAATTGCAGGATCTTTGAAGAGGATAGCAATGCTCATCACAAGATTGTTAGTGATAAGAGATGCAAGAGTCAACAGAGCCGTGGCAAGCCTTATGATGACGGTAGAGGTAAACAAAGAGTTGCTCATGGTCAGAGGACTAGTGGGGGAGATGCTCCTGCTAGAGTTGTATGTTTCAAATGTGGGGAACCTGGTCACAAAAGTAATGTGTGTACTACTGTGGATGGGAAGAGGTATTTCTGTTATGGTAAGATTGGGCATACGATATCTGACTGCAAGCATATGGAGATGATCTATTTCAACTATGGTGGGGAAGGACAAATTGGTAGTAATTACCCGAAACCAAAGAAGGCACAAACTGGTGGTAAGGTGTTTGCTTTGACTGGGACTTCGACAGCTAGTGAGGACAAACTCATCAGAGGTACATGTTTCATTAATAGTACTCCTTTAATTACTATTATTGATATTGGTTCTACTCATTGTTTTATTGCTGCTGATTATGTTGAAAGATTAGGTCTTGTGTTGTCTTCTATGGATGGAGAAATGGTCGTCGAGACCCCGACTAAGGGATCGGTGACTACTTCTCGTGTGTGTTTGTATTGTCCTTTGTCGATCTTCGGCAAAGACTTCGCTGTTGATTTGATCTGTTTGTCGTTAAGTGGGTTAGAGGTGATCTTGGGTATAAATTGGTTAGAGTATAACTATGTTCATATCAATTGCTATAACGAGTCTGTGAGGTTTTCTACTCCTGATGAGGAAAGAGTTGGTTTGTTGACCGGTAAATAGTTGACGTAACTGATGCAAGACGAAGCATAGATGTTCACGTTGAAGGCGTCGCTATCTAGGGAGAACCAAGTTAGGATTGATGAGTTGCAGGTGGTGCGAGAATTTCCTGAAGTGTTTCTTGATGAAATTCCTGATGTACCGCCAGAGAGAGAAGTTGAATTTGCGATTGATCTTTTACCTGGTACCAGACCCGTTTTTATGGCACCGTACAGGATGTCCGCATCTGAATTGTTTGAATTGAAGAAGCAGTTAGAATAGTTGCTTGAGAAAAAGTTTGTAAGACCCAGTATATCATTGTGGGGAGCGCGTGTGTTGTTAGTAAAGAAGAAAGATGGAAGTATAAGGCTTTGTGTTGATGAGTTGATGGATCAATTGGTGGGTTCAAGTGTGTTTTCTAAGACTGATTTGAGGTCGGGGTATCACCAGATTAGAGTGAAAGAAGATGATATTCATAAGATTGTGTTCAGGACTTGGTATGGACACTACGAGTATTCGGTGATGCCTTTCGGTGTAACCAATGCGCCGGTAGTATTCATGGAGTACATGAATCGTATCTTTCATACTTATTTGGATCGGTTTGTGGTGGTATTCATTGATGACATTCTGATTTACTCTAAGTCGGAAGAGGAACATGAAGAGCACCTAAGAGTTGTATTGCAAGTTTTGAGAGAGAAGAAGTTGTATGCGAAGTTGTCCAAGTGTGAATTTTGGTTGCATGGAGTTAGTTTCCTTGGTCATGTCATTTCTGGTAGTGGCATTGTTGTGGATCCTTCTAAAGTTGATGCTGTATTGCAATGGGAAGCTCCAAAGTCGATTACTGAGATTAGAAGTTTCTTGGGATTAGCCGGTTACTATAGACGGTTTATCGAAGGTTTTTCTAAGTTGGCACTTTCGTTGACCAAGTTTACTTGTAAGGGTAAAGTCTTTGTGTGGGATAGTCGATGTGAAGAAAGTTTTACCGAGTTGAAGAAGAGGTTGACGTCGGCTCCGGTTTTGACCTTACCTAATCCGGGGGAACCTTTTGTTGTGTATTGTGATGCTTGTCTGATGGGGTTAGATGGTGTACTCATGTAGAATAGTAAGGTGGTTGCTTATGCGTCGAGACAATTGAGGACTCGTGAAAAGAATTATCCTACGCATGATTTAGAATTGGCTGCAGTTGTATTTGTGTTGAAAATCTGGAGGCATTATCTTTATGGTTCTAGATTCGAAGTGTTTAGTGACCATAAGAGTTTGAAGTATCTTTTTGATCAGAAAGAGTTGAATATGAGTCAGCGAAGGTGGTTAGAATTGCTGAAGGATTATGATTTCGGTTTGAATTATCATCCAGGAAAAGCTAATGTTGTGGCCGTTGCTTTGAGCCAAAAGACTTTGCACATGTCGGCAATGATGGTTAAAGAGTTAGAGTTGATTGAACAATTCCGAGATTTGAGTTTAGTTTGTGAAGTGACACCGCAGAGTGTTATGTTGGGAATGTTAAAGATTAATAATGACTTTCTCAACAGTATCAGTAAGACTCAAAATCTAGATGTGAAGTTGGTGGATAAGATGATGGGAATTGACCGATCTGAGAATGATGATTTCAAGATAGATGTGCAAGGTGTGTTGAGATTTCAAGATTGTATTTGCATTCCTGATGATGAAGAGATTAAGAAAGTGATTCTAGAGGAAAGTCACAGAAGCAGTTTGAGTATTCATCCAGGAGCTACTAAAATGTATCAAGATTTGAAAGGTTTGTTTTGGTGGCCTGGTATGAAGCGAGATGTGGAACAATTTGTGTATGCTTGTTTGACTTGTCAAAAGTCGAAGGTTGAGCATCAGAAGCCTGCGGGGTTGATGCAATTGTTAGAGATTCCAGAATGGAAATGGGATAGCATTTCGACGGACTTTGTAACGAGATTACCTAGTACCTTGAGAGGACAAGATTCGATATGGGTGATTATTGATAGGATTACAAAGTTGGAACACTTTATACCTATTAACATCACATATCCGATTTCAAAGTTGGCAGAGATTTACACCAGAATAATTGTGAAGTTGCATGGTGTTCCTTTGTGTATTGTGTCTGGTAGAGATCCGAGGTTTACTTCTGATTTCTGGAAAAGTTTTCAAGAGGCGTTGGGGTCTAAGTTAAGGTTGAGTTCGGCGTATCATCCTCAGACGGATGGTCAGACTGAGAGGACTATTCAGTCGTTGGAGGATCTGTTGAGAGCATGTGTTCTTGAACAGGGAGGTTTGTGGTATGCTTATATTCCATTGATTGAGTTCACTTATAATAACAATTACCATTCTAGTATTGGGATGGCACCTTTTGAGGCGTTGTATGGTCGGAGGTGTAGGACTCCTTTGTGTTGGCATGAATCTGGTGAAAGTGTGGTACTTGGACTTGAGATTTTTCAAGAGACTACTGAGAAAGTGAAGCTTATCCGAGAGAAGATAAAGGTTTCTCAAAGTAGATAGAAAAGTTACCATGACAAGAGAAGGAAAGATTTTGAATTCCACGCTGGTGATCATGTGTTTTTAAGAGTCACACCCGTGACTGGTGTTGGGCGAGTTCTGAAGTCTAAGAAGCTCACTCCTTGTTTTATTGGTCCATATCAGATATCGGATCAAGTTGGGAAGGTTGCTTACTGAGTGGCATTACCGCCAAACCTTGCTAATTTTCATGACGTGTTTCATGTATCGCCACTTCGGAAGTATATTCCCGATCCGTCTCATGTGATTCAGATGGACGATGTGAAAGTACGGGATAATCTCACGGTGGAGATGATGCATGTGCGAGTCGCGGATCACGAGATGAAGATTATAAGGGGGAAGGAGATTGCATTGGTGAAAGTTTTCTGGTTAGGAGCTTCTGGAGAGAGTATGACCTGGGAGTTGGAGAGCAAGATGCGAGACTCCTATCCTGAGTTATTTGAACCAGGTAAACTTTTATTTTCGAGGACGAAAATATTCTAAATGGGGGAAAGTTGTAACGCCCCGATATTTAATTATTTATTTAATTAAATATTGTTTTGAATATTTTATTTTAATTTGAAATTTTATCGTTGAAGTCGGGATTATTTTATTAAGTTGGAATAATAATTTAATCAGTTTTATATTGGTATAAGTAAGTTGAAGTGTCATTTTACTAATAAGTCTAGTATTGATGTTGGGCTTAAGTGTGGTGTCGCGAAATAATAAGGAGGGTGTATTGGTTAGGCCCATTTAAGTTACTAAGAATTGAGTAATAGTATTTTATTAGAGAATAGAAAAAAAGGAGAGAAAGTAGTGTTATCAGGAAAAACAAAATAAGAAGAGAAAATAAAGAATAAGGTTTTCTGAGAAAAGGAGAAGAACGAGGAAGCTGCTGCCAGGGCTAGTTTCTAGAATTCCATTAAAGCTTCCTTGATTGTTTTCAAAATCAAACTAGGTAAGGGTGGGTTCTTATCCTATAATGGGATATATGATATTTTGTATATGGGAATTTGTATGTGAAATTGTTACTGTTTTATTGACTTGTGTTTGGCTTGTGTTGTTGTGATAGTAATTGATTTGTGTTGGTTTATGTTGTTGTGATAAGCATGATTAATATTGTTTTAGTTATGGAACTGTCAAAGAAATATGTGGGCTACTGTGTTAAACACTTGTCTGGTTTGAGTTTGGATTAGGAGACAGAAGAATTTATTGAAGCAATATAGAAACTAAGCATAGAAAATAAGTATAGAAAATAAGAAAAAGGAATTGAGAACGAAGCATGGCCTGGGGGAAGTGCCTGTGACGACCTTCACAAGTTGGCAGGGAAGGTATAACGGCCGTTATGGCCTGGGGAAGGTGTTGTGCTGACCGGCACAAGTGAGAGGTGGAGAGAAAAAGTGCCACTTTGGCACTGTGAGGCAGGGGCACTTGCTTATGTTTCTCTATTTTGTCTTTCTATGGCACTATGCTGCATAATTTTTAAATGATATCAGTAATAGCTAATAGCAGTATATATGAATGTCATTGTTTTCAGTAGTATTAAATTAAATTTAGTTGCTAGAAGCTAGTTTTATGGAGAAATTGGCACATCCATTAGTTGTATAATAAATTAGTAATTTAGGGAGAACAATTAACAGTGGACTATATATATTTTAAATGTTTGAATTAGTATTTTATTAGTGATGAAAATAATTTAGCAGTGGGATTAATTGATTAAGTTGGCAAGTAATTGGAAACAAATCGATTAATTCGGTATGTTGGTATATTGATGTATTTTGTGAATTGACCGAAATGACGTTTTTTCCGTGGTGAATAAATGTTGTGATTTACCTTGATTAATTGGTAATGACTGTGATACAGGCATTTGGCCAATGTTGAAGGTGTGAATTGTTGTTATTTCGACCTTTATTATGTTGTTGTCGTTGTTGCGTTGCCAAGTTGTGGTTGTTTATATCATCGCATATCAAAGCATAACATTAAAGTTGGCCTGGATTGACATGTTCTAAGTTGGAGCGAATGCTCACCACGTTGGCCTTTATTGGCAAGATTCTATGTTGAGGGCTTATTCCTTATGCCTCGGTAAACTGGCATTTTCTAAGTTGGGAGTTCTGCTCCAATGGTACCACATGCATTTTCATAATTGAGTCGCATTTGGAGTCGTTGATTTGTTGCTTATTTGAAGTGTTGTTTACGCACGGTGATGTCATAAGTTGAATTAAGGTGTTGGTGAATGGTATTGCTATATGTTAATTTGGTACGAAGTGGTGATTTTACGTAAACTGATTTCGATTTATTATTTATCATATGTTCTATTATAGTATTCGATATCTCACCCTTTCTGTTTGAATGTTACCCTTTATTGGTAACGTGCAGGTAACCAAGAGGAGTAGTCGTTAGTGTTGTTAGTTTGAGTTTGGGGGGAAATGAACGCTTGTTTTATTTTGTTGTTTATTTACCGAACCTTATGTTGTTATTTGAGGAATTATCGTATTGATATTGTTTTATGATTTAAAAGATGCTATGTCTCATATGGAGAATTATTATGAATCCGTTGTGTGATTAATCAAAGTTGGTTTATGTTATGAAGACTTTATTCATGAGTTGTGTTCATTCCGTTTTCTTTAAGTGTTATGTCTCTATTCTAAAAGCATGACAGGTTTATGTGTCTTTATTGAATGTGTAGCATCCTGATTATTTAGTTGTGGAATTTTTATACTCTGATTTTCTGTAAATTGCTTGGGGTAGAATTGGGGTGTTACATTTAATGTAATCATCTCTGCCTTCAACATGTGTTGTATCGCTTGAGCCAACGACATGTTGATCTTATTGAATTGTCTTTTAGGCACGACCATCTTACGCTGATGCCCTTGTCTTTTTTGAGCAGGCGTAGGATTAGAGATCAAGATTGCTCCTACGTGTTGGTCATGACGACTCTTTTGACCATACACATCATTTGACTCTTTCTTCCCATTGTATGGATTTTTCTGAGCATCAGAGGGTGTAGCTCTTTAGATCTTTCCACTTTTGATGCCAGCTTCAACTCTTTCGCCAGTCAGTATTAGCTCGGTGAACCTGTCCGAGGAGCTTCTGATTAGGTGTTTGATGAAAGGTCCTATCAAAGTTCTCATGAAGATGTCAATCAGCTCCCTATCAGTTAAAGAGGGTTGCACTCTACCAGCCAGATCTCCCCACCTTTGGGCGTATCCTTTGAAACTCTCGTTAGAACCCATTGTCATGTTCTGCAATTGCACACGAGTTGGTGCAAGATCAGTGTTGTACGGGTACTGCTTGTAGAAAGAAGCAGCTAAATCCTCCCAGGTGCAGATGCGAGAATTCTCCAATTGATAGAACTATTCAAGTTGAGTCCCTACTAGGCTCTCTTGAAAGAAATGAATCCAAAGCTTCTGATCAGTTGTGTATGGTTGAATCTTGCGGACATAATACTTTAACTGCATCTTAGGGCAAGAGACTCCATCGTATAGGGCAAAGGCATGGATTTTGAACTTTGACGGGGTGACCACCTCAGAAACCAAACCCATGTCTCCTAAATCCAAGCCAGGTATCTGTTGAATCTCCATAGCATTGAGGCGATCCTCCAACTGTTTGTACTTGTCATCAACGGGAGGATATTGCTCCTTAGAGTAGTCAACTTCAACTTCATCAATCTCCAGAGAATTGTCTTCTTCATGACTACCCCCCATGTTGGATGGAGTTGGAAGATCTAGAGCTCCATTGACTGGTCCTTTAAGTCTTCTTCCCAAGTTCAGGACGCCTACTGACTTCTTGGACTTTTTCTTCTTGTCTTTGAGAAAAAGATTCTTCAGATCCTATTTCCCCTTAGCCAAAGCCAGGAACATTTGTTGGAATTGAGTGTTTTGAGCTTGGAGATCTTTCACCGTTTGTTCCATATCCATCTTACTAAAATAAACAGTAGGAAGATAAGGAGGCCTGTACGGGAGAAACCTGTCATGATATGATGCATGATATGTTGATGCACGTTTTCAAGGATCTCGCGGGGTAAATGTTAGTAGTCACTTACAACTTTGATTGGAGAATTTTTTATTGATGGATGTCCTTCCACGAGATTAAGCTTACCATGTCAAGTGGGTCATAGCCCTTGACTCAAGTTGTTGTGCTTTAATCTTTGACGGAGTTTGGTCAGAGGAAAATAAATCCACTTTCCCCTTGATATACGTCTGGTTCAACATTGGTGTACCCTAAAATTTTCCCTCTCGTTTTACCCAACAAATGGCAAGTGAGGTCCCCAATTTGCTCAAGGTTGCCCAAGAGTTGACCAAACAAACTCTCTCCTAAGGCAGTATACCTCAAATTAGGGTTTCCATCTTCATCAAGATGTATGAACCACAAAGGACTCAAATGCTCACCATTGTCCTACTATGTTCTCAAGATCATCCATGTCAAGTTTCAAGCCTTGCAGAAGAAGTTTGCTCAGTCAATTGCTCAAATGCCTGAAAATCAACTATACTAGGTCAAAAGTCAACTGTGGCCCACATACAGTCAAACTTCAATATTTTTGGTCAAAATCCTCATTTTGAAGTATTATCCATCATTTTATCAAGGGTTGATCATGATTCCTCAAGGATTTCTCACAATTCATCAAAACCCAAAAGTTGCTAAATTAGGGTTTTATAGGAAAAGTTAACTCAACTTTGACCAAGCATAACTTTCTCATACTTTATCAGAAATGGCCCATCCAAAGCTCATTTTGAAGATGACGCAATCCCCTACAATTCATATTCATCTTCCAAGTCCATAATATTCACTCACAAAAAGATATGAATTTTGACATTATAGGTCCTTTTGAAAAGTCAACAAAAACACCTTTTGGGTCAAAGCTTCATACATGAAAATGGAAGACTCAATTTAGATGAGAACAAAAGGGTTGTTTATAGGACATCCTAAGCTTTCTAAAAAGTCTAAGAACACCCCTCTAGGGTCAAAATTGAGAGAGTTATGCATTGACCAAGTTGACCATTTTTGCAAAATTGCCAAAAGTCAAATGTGCTAAAATTTGCATTTTTTTGCTAAACGGGCCCAACTTTTTATGCTTGAACCTCAATTATAATGTGGTCCATGACTCAAATGTTCACTCACCCATTATGTGCTTCATTTTTCAATTTATTTTGATTTTTCATTAATTAAAAAGTGAATTAAATCAAATAAATGATGAAAATAAATAAAGATATGATTTGATTTGTTTTTTGACAGTTTGGCAATCAAGATATGCTGAGTAAACAAGAGCAAATCGAATCAAGGGAAATTGATACAAGAAAGGCATGTTTTGGATCAAAATAGCAACATATCATATGGCTTGCAAATCAAATCAAATATTGGATAAATGCGAAGATTTATTCCAAGTTTGTTAACCTAATTCACTCTAGGTTATATAATGAAGAATTCCAGATCAAAAAACAAGGGTTAGAGGTCGTGAGAGGCATAGAACAAAACTCAAAATTCTTGACAAAAAGTGTGATTCAGTTTGCAGGTTAAGGGACGATTCAGAGCAATTTAAATCCAGCAATCTATTCCAGGAGATCCCAGGAAGCTATTCCACCTATCCTCAGGCATCAAAACGCCATGAATCGTGCCCACCATCAACCACGGTTTGCCTAAAAACTCGATTCTGGTTTCCTTGATTTTGATAGCATTATCATGTTTTGATTATACATTCTTGTTCATTATCTTGTTTGCAAGCTATTGGCATCATTTAATTGCGTTTACAGTGCATGAATCACAATATGCCATTGCTAGGGTTTACAAGTTCATTTTAGGGGTTTTTAATACAGGAACAATTGGGCCTTGAATTAGGTACCATGATGCTCGTGAGGATGACACGAGTTGATTGGTACCATTACCTTTCATTTATATTGCCTGTACATAATTTTAGAATGTTACAGGTTTATAGTTACGCACAAATGTCCGTAGGTAAAAGTGTTTCACCTAAAGCGACAGGCCAGTGAAGGAGACGATGGCGTGGCAGCATGTGACTGGCCCGTTTGAACTTTCGCGCGTTTTTGGGGCGTGGCACTTTGTTTCAATTATATTTCATTTATTTTATTATAATAACAACTGACATTCCAGCGCAGATGGTAAAGAAGCTTGCCTTTGATGTACACGTCCTGGGTTCGATCCCAGACGTGTGCATTTTGTTATTTTCTTAACAATTGCAGGCCAATCCAATACATTGCACTATCCAGCGCCTTCCATACACTCTCAACGCCTGGCCACTGGATGCCGAGCTAGCTAGATCCAACGTGCCATCAATGAAGATCCATGGTGTGCCACAAAGTCAACACTGCACAGGATCAAGTGTGGTCAACCAGGCTTGGAGCACTTTGGGCCTAGAAATTCAACTTCAAACCCCCAGATTTGCTAACAACAACACAGGCCCATTCCTCATTTTTTTCTTATTATTTTATTGTTGCTTTATTCTTAATTCTTAATTTATTTTATTTTAAAATCAATTTTTTCATAAAATCACAAAATCAAGAAGTCATAAATTTAGAGTTTTTTTATCAAATTTAATTTAAATAATTTAATTTAAATTAGGGTAACTTTAATTTGTTTTTCACAATTAAAATCAACTACAAAAATTAGGTTTAATTCTTCATTTAATTTTTTTTCCTTTTGCAAATAAAATAAAAATACAAAAAATAGGTTAACTTAATTATTTTTCTTAATTAAAATTAATTAGTAATTAGGGTCCTTTTTTTATTCAATTATTCCATTATTTTCTCAAATAACAAAACATGACAGAAATCATTTTTCTTTAATTAATCACAAGTAGGATTAGTCAAAGGGTCAAAACCCTAATCGCCTCGCATTTAATTTGCCGCACGCTTGTTAATTAATTTTCCATTATTTTGTAACTGTTTTGAGGATGTAATAGTTAACTTAGGGTTTTTACTTATCGCTTTTTCCCGATTTTTTGGCTATGTAATTAATCCCCCTCCCCGAAGCCTTGTTAGCTAGGTTTATTTTCTCGCATTTTTAATTTCTGAAATCTTTAACTGTCTAGATGTATGGCTAATAGGATTGTATGGCAAGAATGTCTGAAAAAATTAAAACGGTAGATCACCTAATGTGCAAAGATAACATTAACTGAAAAAGCACACTTGCACATGCTCACTCTTAGGGTATACTCTAACTCCGGTTGCCTTCGGTAAACAGTCATGAAGCATAGGATCTTTTAGTGGCTATCCTCTATGTCCCAAAAGATAAAAAAAATGACCCTTTCGACTGTTGCCTCGGAAAAGATCTTTAGGACTCTAGGATGGTTACTAAGGTGTCCTAACATTGCTTTTGTGACCATACATCCCTTTCGAATTGACCCTTACAACTCCAACGACGGTGCTACCTACTTCGTAATAGTGGGATAGCGCTGTCTGAAGGAAACAAGAATAGAAACGATCTTTTTTCGAGTAGGTAGATGCTAGTAGGTACTTGCTCAAATCAAAACTTTTCACACTTATAACTTTCAAAAAAAATTTTCAAAACAAACTTCGTCACACCCTTGAGGACTGCTACAAGGGTTATCATGAAGTAAAACATTTTTCAAAAACAAGCACACAAACACAAACAATTTAAAAATGAGCAAGTACCTAAGAGCCCATGGAAAACCAAAGATAGAAAGGGTGCTAACACCTTCCCTTTCTATAATCTACCCCCATACTCAGAAATATCTAGAAAAAGGTTTTTTCTGTTCTTTTTTCCTTTCCGATTGGATGAAATAAAAGTCGGTGGCGACTCTTGCTTACCGCAACATTTTGCGAACACAAAACGCAAAATGCAAACTAAATAGTCGGTTCTGCCACTGTATCATAGAACTGGAGACTTTGCTGGGGAAATATAAGTGGGGTATACCTTAGGACCTAGGTCATTAAAATTGCTTCTCTTGATTGCTTTGTTTGCTTTATTTTTGAGGGTTCTGTTTGGGGTTACTATAGATCCTATACCCAGATCTCGGGGCACTCATTAGGTAAGTAGAAATAGGTTATGAGGGAACTGTACGACGTAGACCGATACGGTTGAAGCAATAGCTACATTGGTGTGGCACTTTGGTTGGTACCGGTATCCCTTGTGGTGAAACAAGGAGAATACGGGGCCGTTGCGTGGTGTCGTGAAGCACTAAAGAACCTTAGAACCTTAGTTGAACAACTTGGCCATTAGAAATTAGCGAGATAGCCGGCCTCGATGTAGAGCTGAGAACTGGTTGATACTCGACGCTACACTCATTGAGACCAGACTTTCGGGATATTTTGGCCGCAAGAAAAGATTGCGTGAGCTGAAACCATGACCGATAAAGGATGGTTAGTGATATTGAGATCCTCTAGAACCCGATTACTTTTCTAGGACAGGTTTGAAACCAACTTAACTTCAAGAGGGTATTACCTTTGACCTCATGCAAGCCTTAAACCTAAGGACTTGGTGTGACTTGACTGTGATTGCTATGCCTGTGTTTACTATACCTGTGGTTTATCATGACCTCATGCATCATAACATGGCATTCACGCTTCATTACACTAACCATTTCAAAGACCAAGGGAATTTATCTTTGTTCTATTTTGCAGATCATGGCTTCCGGGCGTAGAAATACTATCCGAATCGGCTCTGTGAAGATCCCTTCCCAACTCAAAGAGCTAGCATCAAGAGTTTCTGAAAATTCTACTTTCATTAAGAGACACGGTCAACTTCTCAGCCTGGTCACTTCAAACTTTGATGAACAGATGATGAGCGTACTTTTTAAGTTCTTCGATCCCAAGCATCAATGCTTCACCTTTCCAGATTATCAGTTGGTACCCACCTTGGAAGAATTCTCTCAACTATTGGGCATACCCATTCTTGAACAGGTACCCCACAGGTATAGAAGAAGTTCCTAAGCCAGAAGTCATTGCCTCAGTTTTGCATTTGAAACGGGCCGACGTGGTATCCAATTGGGAAACTCGAAGCGGAGTTGGGGGTTTTCTAGCCAAATTTCTGATAGATAAGGCTCAGCTATTTTGGGATGATATGGATTTTCAGGCTTTTGAGGACGTCTTGGATCTTCTTATCTATGGTTTAGTTCTCTTCCCTAATCCGGACTCCTTCGTAGATGTGAATGCTATCAAGATTTTTCTTTCTCGCAACCCTGTGCGTACCTTGCTTGGAGATATCTTGCACGCTCTCCATACTCGTACCGTGAAGAGAAGAAGGACTCTTATATGCTGCATGCCGTTGCTGTCGAGGTGGTTTATTTCTCACCTCCCTAAGTCTGTACTGAAGAACAAAGATAGTTTGGGTTGGTCGCTCAGGATAATGTCACTCGCTCATACGGATATTCTGTGGTGTTCCCGAGCTATGGAAGACATTGCTATTATTGACCGCTGTGGGGAGTACCCTAATGTCCCATTACTTGGTATCAGAGGGGGGTATAACTTACAATCCTTGTCTAGCTTTGCGACAATTTGGTCATGCTCGAAGGGATGGTCCCCATGAGTTACTTATTGAGGGCATTGTATTCAACAATGAGGATGATGTTAATGAGTATCGCCGGAGGTTCATACGAGCTTGGGGAATGGTAAACATATCTGACCCTAAAGAGTTGGGACCAAAGACTTCCATTCCTATGGAGCCTTACCTCCAATGGGTACGAGCTCGTGCCTAGAAGTTCATGATGCCATATGTGGCCATATTATCAGTGATTGTGGAGCCCACTACTGAAGAAGGCATTCCTTACACGGATCCCTACCCTTACATGCCTACTGATCTTGGGGAGTTACAGAGGTCTTGGATTCAGCTGAAGAATGAGCGAGATACTTACAGGGAACAGTTCCATGATCAAGAGAGGAAGGTTTTAAAGCTCACCAGGCAGCTTCAGGAGGAAAGAGTGCTCAATGATTATATCAGCACAAAGAGAAAGCGTCCATGGGACTTTTGATTTTTCTTTTATAGTTTTAGATTTGTTTTACTTACTTAAATGTAACGCTTTAAAGGCATGTTGAAATTTCAAATTTAAGCTAATAAAGTTTTTGTTTATTTTGGTTTGCAAATTTAAATTTCCCGAAATCTTTGAAATCATTACATGCGCATCCCATTATCATACACATCATTACAGGTACCACTACAGGTTTCTCATCTTCTTCGCTGTTTATTTCAGCAGAAATGTCTTCTGATCAAGCCATCAAAGATCTTCAGGCACAGAACGCCCAATTCCAACAGATGTTCATAAGTCTGGCTAAGGGGCAAGAGGATCTGAAAGTCCTCATTCTGAAAGAGAAGAAGAAGAAGAAGAAGAAGGCTGTTGATATTCTGAATATGGGCAGAAGGTTTGGAGAAAGGTTGAAGCAACAAACTGATCTGACCTCTTCATCCAAGGAAGGGGAGAACCAAGAAGGGGAAAAGGACCCTAGTCCTGCAATCTTTGACAATGATACGGATTATAGCGATGAACAATATCCTCCTACTGATGATAGATACAAGCAGTTGGAAGATCGTCTGAGTTCCATGGATGTTCAGAAGATACCTGGACTGGATTTCAAAGAATTAGGACTGGTATCAGGAGTGGTCATCCCTCAAAAGTTCAAAGCTTCGCGGTTTGCCAAGTATGATGGAGTGTCCTACCCAAAGCTCCATCTCCGCTCTTATGTCAGAAAAATCCAACCCCACACTGCTGATAGAAATTTGTGGGTGCACTTCTTTCAAGATAGTCTGTCAGGGAATCAGCTTGAATGGTTCTACCAGTTGGAGGGAGTCAGTGTCTGAAACTGGGAAGATCTTGTTGCTGCTTTCTACAAGCAATATCAGTACAATGCCGACCTTGCTTCCACTTGTACTCAACTCCAGAGTATGTCCACGGGTGCAGGTGAAGGTTTTAAAGATTATGCTAAAAAATGGAGAGACTTGGCTGGGAGAGTTCAACCCCCATTGTCTGACAGGGAGTTGGTTGATATGTTTCTAGGAACGCTATCAGGTCCATTTTTCAATCACTTAATCGGTAGCTCGTCATCTGGTTTCACCGAGCTGATTTTAACTGGAGAGAGAGTATAAGTTGGAATTCAGAGTGGTAAAATACAGAAGGATGCCTCCTCGAGTTCAGAAAAGAAGCCTTTTACTGGTAAGAAGGAAGCCAGTGCGGTCTATAGCCCGAGGGGCCAAAGCAGATCTGAACACTGCCAAACGGTAAATGCTGTAGTGATACCAAGACCAGCAGTTGCTCCACAATGTAACAATCAACAAAGGGTGGAAAGACCACAACGACAGTTTACCCGCATCAACATGACTTTGGCTGAAGTTCTACCTCATTTATTAAAATCCAACTTGGCAACCTTGAGAGAGGCTCCCAAGAATCCAAACACTACTTCTCCCAGATACAATCCCAACGCACGGTGCGCCTACCACTCTGAGAGTCCTGGCCACGATACAAACAATTGTTGGGCTCTGAAAAACAAAGTACAAGACTTGCTTGAAGCCAAGGAGATAGAGTTCGATGCTCCAGAAAAGCCGAATGTTATAACTGCTCCCATGCCCAAACATGTTCGTGGAGTTAATGCTGTTGACACTGATTTGTTTGTGACCTCTGTTGAAGAAATTTCTACTCCTCTTATGACTGTTAAGAAGAATTTGCTGTTGGCCGGTTTATTTCCGGGTTATGGTGAAGGTAGCCACATGTGTTCGATTCTACCTTTTGGTTGCCGTTTGCTGAAGTCAGGTGTTCAACGCTTGATGGATAATAAATAGATTTTGTTCAAGAACACTCTGATCCCTGTTGTTCCCATCGAATACGTCGCTATTATAACCATTTCCGCCAATCCTTCCAAGGTTTCCTCGAGAAGACCTGTTAGGATTACACCTGTTCAAAGAATTGCTCCGCTGATAATCACTGTTCCTGGTCCCATCCCATACACCTCAGACAAGGCTGTCCCATGGCACTATGGTGCTGATGTGTACTATCATGGCATTAAGCAAGATCTGAAGAATGAAGAAGCTGATACTGATGTCAGTAATATTGTCGGGACTAGTAAGTTTACCCGAAGTGGAAGGGTCTTCTCTCCCGAGATTTCCCCTAGGATTGTCAACAAACCTATTGTCATTCCACCTGTTGTTCCTGCTAGTACATCAACCACTGTTCTTATTCTTACTCTGGTTATTACTCCTGTCGGCGAATCGTCTGATACCCGCGACAAGGAAATTATAGGTGAGCCTTCCCGGACGGAGGCGCCTAAGAAAATCTTTGTCGAAGCCTCTAAACAAGAAATAGAGGAAATACTAAAAATCATTAAGAAGAGCGACTACAATGTGGTTGAGCAGCTGGGACAAACCCCATCAAAGATATCCATGTTGTCTCTACTGTTGTGTTCTGAAGCCCATGCGAAGGCTTTGATTGCATTTCTCAAGACTGCACATGTGCCGCAGGAAACTTCAGCGGATCAGTTCAAAGATTGTGTGGCCAGCCTGACTGCTGACAATGGGCTGGGTTTTTCAGATGCAGATCTGACACCGAAAGGAAGGAATCATAATGATGCTCTGCATGTCTCGATTGAGTGCAGTGGCACCACTATGGCTCATGTGCTGGTAGATATCGAGTCTTCACTGAATGTTCTGCCAAAGAAAGCGTTGGACCATTTGGGTTGTGAGGGGTTGACTCTATATCCGAGTAACATTGTGGTAAGGGCTTTTGACGGATCGAAGAGAATGGTGCACGGGGAGATGGACATCCCTGTCAAAGTGGGTTCTCAGACTTTTGGGTCCACCTTCTACATAATGGATATCAGGACATCATATTATTGCTTGCTGGGTCGTCCTTGGATCCATGAGGCTAGGGAAGTTACTTCCACACTCTATCAAATGCTGAAGTATCCGGTGAAGGGAAAGATTATCACAGTGCTAGGTGAATAAGAATATATGGTGAGTCACCTCAATTCCTTCCACTACGTAGAGATGGATGGGGAATTCATAGAAACTCCTTGTCAGAATTTCGAAGAGGTCCCTCAGGTCTTGGCATCAACTGAAGTTACTACCAACAAACCTCCGTTGAAGATGGCTTCTCTCAAGGACGCTAGGGTTGTGGTTGAAGAAGGTGGGTGTACCAATTGGGGTCAGCTCCCTGATTTCACTCACAAAACTGACAAATTTGGTTTGGGCTTTACTACAGGGGCTCAAAGGGCTGTTAGGCGCGCTCGGGCTGGAAGACCTCCTATACACATCAGCATTCGGGGAATTAATGCAATTGCAGACAATGAAGAGGATTCAGACATCGACAGCTGGATCTACCTAACAACCAATGGTGGACCGAATAACTGGACGCCTAGGGACTTCATACCTGTTTCTTTTATTCCGCAGTAATTGACTCATTTTTTTTAAGATTTGTAATAAACAGGTTAAAACTTTACCGCCCGGTGCCTTGCGCGAGGTACCTTGGCTTTGCTTGTGAGGGCTATTATTTGTCATTTCATATATCATTAATAAAGCATTGGACGTTCTTGCATACCAATTTTGCGCTCCTTGTTTTTCTTTTTTGTCTCTCACTTTATTAAAACAGTTATTATCTTACACACACTCACGTATCATACTGCAGATCCATATCCACCCTGGATCCCATTGATAACAGCTCTGCTACTGCCAGTTATGACTTCAAAAATCCGATCAACCAAGCCGAGGACGAAGGTGAGGATGATTGTGAGGTGTCTGGAGAACTTGATAGACTATTACAACAGAAAGAAAGGGCCATACAACCTCATGAAGAGCCAGTTGAGCCAGTGAATTTGGGTACAGAGGAAGATAGGAAAGAGGTTAAAATAGGTGCGAATCTGGAGCCTAGTGTCAAACAACGATTAATACAGATGCTACACGACTATGTTGAGATCTTCGCCTGGTCCTATGAAGACATGCCTGGTTTAGACACTGATATTGTGGTACATCGCCTGCAGACTAAAGAAGATTGCCCTCCGGTAAAGCAGAAGGTCCGCCGTATGCGCCCTGAAATGTCAGAGAAAATCAAGGCAGAGGTCATGAAACAGTTCGATGCAGGATTCTTAGCTGTCACTTCTTATCCGCTGTGGGTTGCCAACGTTGTTCCGGTACCTAAGAAGGATGGTAAGGTATGAATGTATGTGGACTATAGAGATCTGAATCGGGCAAGCCCCAAGGATGACTTCCCACTTCCTCAAATTGATGTTCTAGTCGAAAACACCATGCAACACAAAATCTTCTCCTTCATGGATGGTTTTTCTGGCTACAACCAGATTAAGATGGCTCTTGAGGACATGGATAATACAACCTTCGTTACACAGTGGGGTACCTTCTGTTACAAGGTAATGCCTATTGGGTTGAAGAATGCTGGGGCAACTAATCAGCGCACCATGGTCGCTTTGTTCCACGATATGATTCACCATGAGATCGAGGTTTATGTTGATGACATGATAGCCAGGTCCCAGATTGAGGAAGAGCACCTTGATCATCTCCAAAAACTGTTTGACAGGTTGAAGACGTACAAGCTGAGGTTGAATCCGAACAAGTGTACCTTCGGGGTAAGGTCTGGTAAGCTTCTGGGTTTTGTTGTCAGTGATAAGGGTATTCAGGTGGACCCTGCAAAGGTAAAATCCATACAAGAGATGTCGGCTCCCCGCACAGAAAAAGAAGTTAGGGGTTTCTTGGGACGTCTGAATTACATCGCCAGGTTCATTTCACATCTGACTGCTACTTGTGAGCCAATCTTCAAGCTGCTGAAGAAAGATCAAGTGGTAAAGTGGAATGATGAATGTAACACCCCAGTTCTATTTATTTGGAATTATCTTAATAAGAGTTATTTTATTTGAAACCAATAAAATTATTTTATTTGGGTTAATATAAAATAAAAGGATTATTATTTATTTTATAAATAATTGTAGAAAAAAAATAAGGATTGAAGGTTATTGGGCTTATGATGTTATTGGTAAAAGAGGGGGTGCAAGTGAAGTAAAATGTTATTTGGGACTTATATGTCACTTTTGCTCACTTTCACGTAAAACTGAGATTTTGGGATTTTGGAACTCAGAGAACGTGTAAAGAAGAGAAAGGAGAAGAATGGGAAGATTGATCGAGGAAGTTGCAGGAGCTGCAGATTATCCAAGGTAAGGGGTTGATCATTCTTTTACTATGAATAAGTTGTGATATATATTCTATATGAGTTAGGGATTTGTAGGGATGATGGATTCTTGATGCCATGGTTGTTGTGATGATGAAACATGAATGGAATTGATTGGTGTTTTGATGTGGTATTGATCCTATTGTATGCCTTAGATCATTGCTATATGGTAGGAATTCGATTTTGATGGTTTTAGGATGTTTGGGGATGATTAGGAATAAGTTGGGGTGATTTTGGGAAGCATAAAAACGTGAAATATGATGTTGCAGAGTCATCAACACGGGCCGTGTTGATGCACACGGGCACCCGTGTTGATCTTCTGTGTTGATGCTCGGGTAGGTTTTTCCCAAAAATCGTTTCGGCCATAACTTTTGAACCGTAACTCCGATTTAGGCGCCGTTTGATGCGTTGGAAAGCTAGTGAAATTTTCCATATGATTATGAGGAATTAAGTAGCTTTAAGAGATTATTTTAATAAGTGATTATTGGAGAAAGTGTTTATGTTTATAAGTGAATTTGATTGTTATGTATTTTAGTGAAGTGTTTGGAGATATTTGGGATTGGAGCTATGAAGAACGACGAACAATCGCTCAAGAGTTCGAAGCTGCAATTTGATAAGGTAAGGGGGGCTACTACTCAATTTATATTTGCTTATGGGTTTAGATGCAATTGGTTGGGTAATCGTAGGATAACCCCATTTTCTCTGATGTTCTTAGTGATTGATAACTTTAGGGTCGAATTTCGTTAGGAAGGATTAGGTTCCCTAAAGGTTGTGAATCGATTAAGAAATTAATCCCTATTGTTGATTTAGATCGAAATTGTATGATCGTGAATTTACCTTAGGTGTTCTAGGGATAACCTTGATGTTGTTAGAATTTCCCTAAAGGACGGGTAATATGTAACTTAAGGTCAATTTTATAAAACTTGTTGTTGATGAAAGGATGGTTGATAAAATAGGATGTTTTGAGACAAAAATTCTGAGTTGTGTATGATCTGAAAAATAGGACCTTAAGTGAAATAATGCTGTCCTTAAGATTGGAAATTGACTAACGTAGAAGGGAATTGTGTTTCCAATTGATGTGTTGCTTTGAGTTATGCATAATTGATGTTGTTATGTACCGAAATGTGCGTTTTGGCTGGTATTTTTCGTGTTTGGCTGCTGTTCTGAACTGCTGCAGGTACAGGAATTTATGGGCTCGCGCTCATCAACACGGGCCGTGTGGATTCACACGGGCACCCGTGTTGATTCACTGTATTGTCAAAAAAATGTGTTTCCAGACACATTTCAACACGGGCCGTGTTGATTCACACGGGCACCCGTGTTGATCCCCTGTATTGATAAAATAATGCGTTTCTGGACACATTTCCACACGGGCAGTGTTGTTTCACACGGGCACCCGTGTTAAACCTCCTGTGTTGGTTTTTGAATTTTGTTTTCTGTGCATGCTGTTATGTACGGGATTGATCCTGTTTTGACGTGCAGTGTTTGATATGTTTTGAATATGCTGTTTACTGATTTCCTAGTGTTGATTGATGCTTGTATCGAATAACGTTTGAATGTTATGATACCAACACTACGTAGATTTTATTGTCATGCCTTTAGATGATGTTATCAAGCATGAATTATGATATAACTTGATATGATTGATGTTTAATAGTATGCTGAGTGATTACATGCTATCCATATCCTGTTATGATCGATGTTGTTGATGTTGCATGATATGTTGATTGATGTTAATAGTATGCTGAGTGTTACATACTTTACATATCATGTTGCATTTGTTAATTCCCATTGTGTGGAATTAACATGGTGGCCAATATACGTGTCCGCGATTTAATGGAACGTTGAGGTGGTAGCCGTGTCCACGATATAATGGAACGGTGAGTTATCCGTGACCCGAGATTTAATGGGACGGTAAAATGGTACCACATGCATGGGTGTGTTGCATTATATTGAATATAACATGAATGGATGATTTCCAATGTTGTATTTAATTGATTGTATGCATGTATTGCTGCTAAATTGTTAATGATGTTTGATGTTAATTATAAGTATGAAAAGTGATATATTATGAATATATGAATTGTAAAGGTTTTTCGTAAACTATGAAACATGCTAACTGTTTGGGTGATGCTTATGGTTTTCTGAATTGATTGTTATGAACGTATAATCAAATGTATAGTTGAGATGCTCACCCTTACTGTTGAATATTTCAGATTGAGGAGCTTCGTTCAGGTGCTTGGCGAAGGCTTGTTGTTTCTAGTTTATTTCCGTTTAAGTATTGTCCGGGTCATGCTCTGATAGTCGTAACTCCGGGAACGTTTGTTTGTCGAGCTGCTTTAGTCAGACTCGTTTATTTCCTTATGTTTGTTATAATATGATGTTGATATTTTCCAGGTGTTAATCCCTGATGATTTTGAAAATATTATAACATTGGTTTTGTTAATTAAATTATTCCGCTGTGTAAACATGTATGAGTTGCTTCTATGTTATGCATGACAGGAACTTGTTTTTATTAAAAGAGAATTGTGACATCCTCGTTAATACATGTACTCTGAAATTATGATTTTAATTATTTGCGAAATTTTATTCGGGGTTTAGAGGGTGTTACAATAGTGGTATCAGAACATGGTCGGTCTGTCCGGCCAAGTTGTTATGTCAGTGTCATTACCCTTGGTATGCAATAAGTGTTTGAAAACACTGTTGGTACTTCTTTGTTTTGGATCACTTGATTGCAGGGATAATATTGCGATAAGTGGGGGAGAAGTTGGTACTTCTCCATGGTGCTTCTGGATGCTAAGTAATGGCTCGACGTGAGGAAAATGGTAAGAGTATGAGCATGGTATAGACTGCATTGTTCATAGTCCTGAAGAGGATTCAGAGGTAAGAGCATTACTTAGGTGGAATTTATCTCATGGATTTGTGCATCAGTTGTATGCAGTGCTAATGAAGTCAGTAAAGATGGGTTTTTACATTCATTATGTCTTCGGTTGTCTATTGACAAATTGAGGGACTGATCGACCTTAATCTGTTGTTGATAGCAAATAGGAGCATAGTGGATGTGATAGACATGTCTTGCTAGTTTTGTTAGTATGTGTATGAACTTGGTAGAGCGAAGCCAAATTGCTTTAAGATGGATATGAGAAGTTGATACGGATTCTGATATCTGAAAGAATACCAATTAAAGGTCTCGATGTATTGATCAAATTGAGATGGTTCGATAAGAGAACGATCAAGTGAAGTTGGAGAGTACTTCTCTAGAAAGTGAAGGTGTAGCGACAGATAGTGTTGTATTAGTGGTTTATGAATTCCTAGTGACACTCTGAAGCTAGCAGTAGTTCTGTAAGTGTGAACTAAGGTCCAACAAGAGTAAACGATGATATATTGAGAATGTGGAGTACTTGTGGAATTATGAAGTCTACCTTCGTGTTAAACTGGATTGGTTGGTATTAGTTGGACTTGGTTGTTTTGTGAATATCGTGGGCTAAGAGTGTGATGGATATGCTTCCCTGTAGCGGGGATTCGATAAGGAAGATTGGTTTTCCATGATTGGAAGTGAGAACTTGTATGGATTCTGACGATACAAGAGTTCTGTTAGGCAAGTAAATAATTCATAAGAAATGAAGTCTAGACTTGAATGTTGTGGCGTATAATAATATGTGTGACGTTATTGTAAACCTTCTGGTTTATTCAATTCAGGATAAAGACTGATGGAGTAATTACAAATCTCGTGTTGGGAATTGACAGAGATTAGACTTGGTGCTAAGCTAGCAAAGTGTGACTTCGGTTTAAAGAAGCGAGTTATGAGTATGATGTTCCAGATGGTGGTATGTGTGAATCCATCCCAGTAGATGAGATTCTATATGGAGAATTACCAGACCGATTATGGTGATTAGAAACTTGTTGAGCTTAGCTGAGCATTGCTGTGTTGTTGAAATGGGGTAAAGTGTTTATCTGAGGTAAGGTTCAGTGCGAAGAATTTTGGTAAGTTGTGGTAGTACTGATGGAGGATATTCTGAGTTACTTCAAGGATGAAGATGAATAGTTGGAATATCTCGAGAATTGTTTTGAGAATTATTGAAAGAGAAGTGATTTCATATGTATCCTGGTTAAGTAAAGTTAATTCTCGTGGACATGTGATTTCTGTGATGGTATTGTGTTGATCCTAAGTAAGAAAGGGTCCAACGTATATTGGTACTCTAAGTGTGAATAAGGATTTCAAGAGGTGAAGAAGAGGTTAACTAGTGTGCCTATTTTGAGTTGCCAACCCGGCAGAACTTTGTTGTGTATTGTGATGCATCCTTGATGGGATTAGTGCAGAGTGTAATGCAGAATCGGGAAGAAGTGGCTGATGCTCCGAGACAACTGAAAGTGCATGAAAGAAACTATCCTACTCATGACTTAGAATTGGCGGCAGTTGTGTTCGTTTTGAAGTTGTGAAGACATTATCTGTATGGTTCGAGATTAGAGGTGTATAGTGATCATAAGAGTTTGAAATATCTTTTCGATCAGAAAGAGCTTAACATGAGGCAGAGAAGATGGTTAGAATTTCTCAAAGATTATGATTTTTGTTTGGTTTACCATCCTGGTAAGACAAATGTAGTTACATATGCTTTGAGCAGGAAATCATTGCATGTGTCCATGATGATGGTTCGTGAATTGGATTTAATTGAGCAATTCAGAGAGTTAAGCTTAGTATGTCAAAGTACTCTGAAGGGTGTCAGGTTGGGTATGTTGAAGCGGACTAGTGGTATACTAGAAGAGATCAGGATTGGGCAGAAATCTGATGTTAATCTAGTTGATAAATTTATATTGATCAATCAAGGTCAAGGAGGTGAATTCCGAATGGATAAAAACAGTATTTTTATGATTTTTGTATCTGGGTTGCCGAGGACTCCTAAGACTTGTGAAGCGATATGGGGTATTTTGGATAGATTAACGAAGTCTGCTCATTTTATACCGGTGCGAATGGATTACCCAATGGAGAGACTAGCACAGTTATACATTGAGAAGATAGTAAGTTTGCATGGAGTTACTTCTAGTATTGTGTCGGATAGAGATCCGAGGTTTACTTCAAAATTTTGGGAAGGGTTGCAGAAGGCTTTGGGCACTAAGTTGAGGTTGAGTTCGGCTTATCATCCTCAGACTGATGGACAGACTGAGAGGACGATTCAATCATTAGAAGATTTATTGCGTGCTTGTGCATTAGAGAAGGGTGGATCTTGGGATAGTTATTTACCACTGAGTGAATTTACTTATAACAACGGTTACCATTCGAGTATTGGTATGGCTCCGTTCAAAGCATGGTATGGTCGGAGATGTGGAACGCCTTTGTGTTGGTATGAATCTGGAGAAAGTTCAGTAATTGGGCCAGAGATTGTTCAGCAAACTACTGAAAAGATCAAATTGATTCAAGAGAATATGAGAGGCGTTTCCGGAACTTTTCGTCTAAGGTATGTTTTCGAGGACGAAAACTCTTTTAGTGGGGGAGAGTTGTAACACCCCAGTTCTATTTATTTGGAATTATCTTAATAAGAGTTATTTTATTTGAAACCAATAAAATTATTTTATTTGGGTTAATATAAAATAAAAGGATTATTATTTATTTTATAAATAATTGTAGAAAAAAAAAAGGATTGAAGGTTATTGGGCTTATGATGTTATTGGTAAAAGAGGGGGTGCAAGTGAAGTAAAATGTTATTTGGGACTTATATGTCACTTTTGCTCACTTTCACGTAAAACTGAGATTTTGGGATTTTGGAACTCAGAGAACGTGTAAAGAAGAGAAAGGAGAAGAATGGGAAGATTGATCGAGGAAGTTGTAGGAGCTGCAGATTATCCAAGGTAAGGGGTTGATCATTCTTTTACTATGAATAAGTTGTGATATATATTCTATATGAGTTAGGGATTTGTAGGGATGATGGATTCTTGATGCCATGGTTGTTGTGATGATGAAACATGAATGGAATTGATTGGTGTTTTGATGTGGTATTGATCCTATTGTATGCCTTAGATCATCGCTATATGGTAGGAATTCGATTTTGATGGTTTTAGGATGTTTGGGGATGATTAGGAATGAGTTGGGGTGATTTTGGGAAGCATAAAAACGTGAAATATGATGTTGCAGAGTCATCAACACGGGCCGTGTTGATGCACACGGGCACCCGTGTTGATCTTCTGTGTTGATGCTCGGGTAGGTTTTTCCCAAAAATCGTTTCGGCCATAACTTTTGAACCGTAACTCCGATTTAGGCGCCGTTTGATGCGTTGGAAAGCTAGTGAAATTTTCCATATGATTATGAGGAATTAAGTAGCTTTAAGAGATTATTTTAATAAGTGATTATTGGAGAAAGTGTTTATGTTTATAAGTGAATTTGATTGTTATGTATTTTAGTGAAGTGTTTGGAGATATTTGGGATTGGAGCTATGAAGAACGACGAACAATCGCTCAAGAGTTAGAAGCTGCAATTTGATAAGGTAAGGGGGGCTACTACTCAATTTATATTTGCTTATGGGTTTAGATGCAATTGGTTGGGTAATCGTAGGATAACCCCATTTTCTCTGATGTTCTTAGTGATTGATAACTTTAGGGTCGAATTTCGTTAGGAAGGATTAGGTTCCCTAAAGGTTGTGAATCAATTAAGAAATTAATCCCTATTGTTGATTTAGATCGAAATTGTATGATCGTGAATTTACCTTAGGTGTTCTAGGGATAACCTTGATGTTGTTAGAATTTCCCTAAAGGACGGGTAATATGTAACTTAAGGTCAATTTTATAAAACTTGTTGTTGATGAAAGGATGGTTGATAAAATAGGATGTTTTGAGACAAAAATTCTGAGTTGTGTATGATCTGAAAAATAGGACCTTAAGTGAAATAATGCTGTCCTTAAGATTGGAAATTGACTAACGTAGAAGGGAATTGTGTTTCCAATTGATGTGTTGCTTTGAGTTATGCATAATTGATGTTGTTATGTACCGAAATGTGCGTTTTGGCTGGTATTTTTCGTGTTTGGCTGCTGTTCTGAACTGCTGCAGGTACAGGAATTTCTGGGCTCGCGCTCATCAACACGGGCCGTGTGGATTCACACGGGCACCTGTGTTGATTCACTGTATTGTCAAAAAAATGTGTTTCCAGACACATTTCAACACGGGCCGTGTTGATTCACACGGGCACCCGTTTTGATCCCCTGTATTGATAAAATAATGCGTTTCTGGACACATTTCCACACGGGCAGTGTTGTTTCACACGGGCACCCGTGTTAAACCTCCTGTGTTGGTTTCTGAATTTTGTTTTCTGTGCATGCTGTTATGTACGGGATTGATCCTGTTTTGACGTGCAGTGTTTGATATGTTTTGAATATGCTGTTTACTGATTTCCTAGTGTTGATTGATGCTTGTATCGAATAACGTTTGAATGTTATGATACCAACACTACGTAGATTTTATTGTCATGCCTTTAGATGATGTTATCAAGCATGAATTATGATATAACTTGATATGATTGATGTTTAATAGTATGCTGAGTGATTACATGCTATCCATATCCTGTTATGATCGATGTTGTTGATGTTGCATGATATGTTGATTGATGTTAATAGTATGCTGAGTGTTACATACTTTACATATCATGTTGCATTTGTTAATTCCCATTGTGTGGAATTAACATGGTGGCCAATATACGTGTCCGCGATTTAATGGAACGTTGAGGTGGTAGCCGTGTCCACGATATAATGGAACGGTGAGTTATCCGTGACCCGAGATTTAATGGGACGGTAAAATGGTACCACATGCATGGGTGTGTTGCATTATATTGAATATAACATGAATGGATGATTTCCAATGTTGTATTTAATTGATTGTATGCATGTATTGCTGCTAAATTGTTAATGATGTTTGATGTTAATTATAAGTATGAAAAGTGATATATTATGAATATATGAATTGTAAAGGTTTTTCGTAAACTATGAAACATGCTAACTGTTTGGGTGATGCTTATGGTTTTCTGAATTGATTGTTATGAACGTATAATCAAATGTATAGTTGAGATGCTCACCCTTACTGTTGAATATTTCAGATTGAGGAGCTTCGTTCAGGTGCTTGGCGAAGGCTTGTTGTTTCTAGTTTATTTCCGTTTAAGTATTGTCCGGGTCATGCTCTGATAGTCGTAACTCCGGGAACGTTTGTTTGTCGAGCTGCTTTAGTCAGACTCGTTTATTTCCTTATGTTTGTTATAATATGATGTTGATATTTTCCAGGTGTTAATCCCTGATGATTTTGAAAATATTATAACATTGGTTTTGTTAATTAAATTATTCCGCTGTGTAAACATGTATGAGTTGCTTCTATGTTATGCATGACAGGAACTTGTTTTTATTAAAAGAGAATTGTGACATCCTCGTTAATACATGTACTCTGAAATTATGATTTTAATTATTTGCGAAATTTTATTCGGGGTTTAGAGGGTGTTACAATGAATGCCAGACCGCTTTCGAAAGAATCAAGGAATATCTTCAAGAACCACCAATTTTGATGCCTCCAGTTGAAGGAAGACCTTTGATATTATACTTGACAGTGCTAGACAATTCAATGGGGATGTGTGCTGGGGAAGCATGACGAGTCTGGTCGAAAAGAGCATGCAATTTACTACCTTAGAAAAAAGTTTATCGACTGTGAGACTCGATACTCATTGCTCGAGAAAACTTGCTACGCTTTGGCATGGGCTGCTCGCCGACTGAGACAGTATATGCTAACTCACACTACCTTGTTGATATCAAAGATGGATCCGATCAAGTATATTTTTGAGAAGCCCGCCTTATCCGGAAGAATAGCAAGATGGCATATGATCTTAACCGAGTACGACATCCAATACACAACCCAAAAAGAAATCAAGGGGAGTGTATTGGCATATCATTTGGTGCATCAGGCCGTGGATGACTATCAGTCCATGAATTTTGAGTTCCCGGATGAGAATATCATGTTGGTAACCGACTGCGAAGAACCTGGACTGGATGAAGAACCCGAGAAGGGATCCCGATGGTCTATGTATTTTGATGGAGCCTCAAACGCATTGGGTAATGGCATTGGCGCTGTAATTATAAATCTTGAGGGCTGTCATACTCCGTTCACCGCCCGATTATGTTTCAACTGCATCAACAACATGGCGGAGTATGAAGCATGTATCACGAGTCTTCGAGCTACTATTGACCTGAGGATTAATTCTTGAGTGTATTCGGAGATTCCGCTCTGGTAATAAGTCAGATCAAAGGCAAGTGGGATACGAAGTACCCGAATATTATTCCTTACAAAGAGTATGTACTGACATTGCTCCCACACTTTGAGGAGGTAACCTTTGAACATTTCCCACGAGAAGAGAACCAGTTGGAGGACGCGCTAGCTACCATGTCTTCTATGTTCAAAGTCAGGTGGGACAATAAAGCTCCCCAGATTACTATTGAGAGGTTGGACGAACCCGCACATTGCTGTGACATTGAGACTGAAGAGGTAGCAAATAAAACCTGGTTTTATGAGGTAAAGAGGTATCTTGAGGCTCAATAATACCCCGAGGGGGCATCTGTTAATGATAAGAAGTTTCTGAGAAGGTTCGCCTGTAAAGTTATTTCTTAGAAATGGGATCCTCTATAAGCGTAACTATGATTCAACCTTACTACGGCGTGTAGACAAGAGCGAGGCGGAAAGGATCATGGCATAGTTACATGAAGGTACCTTCAGAACTCATTCCAGTGGACATACCATGGCGAAGAAAATCCTACGGGCAGGATATTACTGGTCCACTATGGAAGCCGATTGTTATCAGCACTCTCAAACCTGTCATAAGTGCCAAGTCTATGTTGATAAGGTACATGTACCTCCAGTTCCCCTGAATGTTTTGACAGCTCCTTGGCCCTTTACAATGTGGGGCATCGACATGATCGGCGAGATCAGACCTACCGCGTCTAATGGGCATCTCTTCATTCTGGTAGCCATTAATTACTTTACAAAGTGGGTGGAGGCAGCTTCCTTTGCTACAGTAACCAAGAACGTCGTGGAACGGTTTATCCGACACAATCTGATCTATCGATTTGGTGTACCCGAGAGGATTATTACTGATAATGGCACAAATCTCAATAACACAATGATCACCAAGCTCTGCAAACAGTTCAAGATTCAGCATCATAATTCTTCTCCCTACCGGCCGAAGATGAATGGGGCTGTTGAAGCGGCTAACAAGAACATCAAGAAGATTGTGCAGAAGATGACAGTGACGTACAAAGACTGGCACGAGATGCTACCATTCGCTCTTCATGGGTACCGTACCTCAACACGGACATTGACGGGGGAAACACCCTACTCTCTGGTGTATGGTATGGAGGCAGTCCTACCCATCTAAGTCCAAATACCCTCTCTCAGGATTATGAAGGATGCGGGTTTGAACGAAGACGAATGGATCCAAACCCGACTTGATCAGCTGAATCTAATAGAAGAAAAAAGACTTACTGCTATCTGTCATGGTCAGACGTATCAAACAGAATTCTATACCGTCAGCAACGGAAATTCATCCCCATCTGAGTTTATTTCTCCAAATCAGCAAGATCTATCAACAGAGCATCTCCTCTCCAACAGAGTTATGCCCGACAGAGTTATCCTCAGACAGGGTCTCTTCCGGCAGAATATTCAACAGTCGAGGGGATATGAATCCCCAGCAACTCATCTTTGTTCACCATCCCCAACAGAAGTAGAGGAACTATGGTTTTTTACAGCAGTCAAGAATACCATTTCTCATACTCTCTAAACAGCAGTCAGAGATTTATTTTCCGGGACTCAGATTATTAAGTCAGCATTTCATGTTCATACATCATGACACGTGCATACATTACATATAACATAATCTCAGTTATTTTGAGAACCTCATTAAAATGCATCTCATGCATTGCACATAACTAACCCTGTATTTCTTTCAGGAAAGACAGTTATTATCAACCATTTCCAGCAGGTCCATGATCAACACTCGAAGCTAAATAGAGTAATCATCGGTGCGACAAAAGCAACCTTACCCCGATTTATTCTGATGTTTTACACGAACTTATAACCAAGCAACCTTACCCAGGTTCCTTCTCATAACCTTACTATCCAGGCTTTCATATCGAAGTAACCCTACTATCCAGGTTCCTTCTCACAGCCCTACTATCCAGGCTTTCATATCGAAGTAACCCTACTATCCAGGTTCCTTCCCACAGCCCTACCATCCAGGCTTTCATATCGAAGTAACCCTACTATCCAAGTTCCTTCTCACAACCCTACCATCCAGGCTTTCATATCGAAGTAACCCTACTATCCAGGTTCCTTCTCACAGCCCTACCATTCAGGCTTTCATATCAAAGTAACCCTACTATCCAGGTTCCTTCTCACAGCCCTACCATCCAGGCTTTCATATCGAAGTAACCCTACTATCCAGGTTCCTTCTCACAGCCCTACTATCCAGGCTTTCATATCGAAGTAACCCTACTATCCAGGTTCCTTCTCACATCCCTACTATCCAGGCTTTCATATCGAAGTAACCCTACTATCCAGGTTCCTTCTCACAACCCTACCATCCAGGCTTTTATATCGAAGTAACCCTACTATCCAGGTTCCTTCTCACAGCCCTACCACCCATTATTTCATATCAAAGCAACCCTACTATCCAGGTTCCTTCTTACAGCCATACCATCCAGGCTTTCATATCGAAGTAACCCTACTATCCAGGTTCCTTCTCACAACCCTACCATCCAGGCTTTCATATCGAAGTAACCCTACTATCCAGGTTCCTTCTCACAGACCTACTATCCAGGATTTCATATCGAAGTAACCCAACTATCCAGGTTCCTTCTCACAACCCTACTATCCAGGCTTTCATATCGAAGTAACCCTACTATCCAGGTTCCTTCTCATAGCGCTACCATCCAGGATTTCATATCAAAGTAACCCTACTATTCAGGCTCCTTCTCACAGCCCTACTATCCAGGCTTTCATATCGAAGTAACCCTACTATCCAGGTTCCTTCTCACAGCCCTACCATCTAGGCTTTCATATGGAAGTAACCCTACTATCCAAGTTCCTTCTCATAGCCCTACTATCCAGGCTTTCATATCGAAGTAACCCTACTATCCAGGTTCCTTCTCACAACCCTACTATCCAGGCTTTGATATCGAAATAACCCTACTATCTATGTTCCTTCTCACAACCCTACTATCCAGGATTTCATATCGAAGTAACCCTACTATTCAGGTTCCTTCTTACAGCCCTACCATCCAGGCTTTCATCTTGAAGTAACCCTACTATCCAGGTCCCTTCTCATAACATTACTATCCGGGTTCTTCCTCTCTTATCCCCAGACAATAGTCCACAACACTGTAAGACCGGGACCCGATCAAACACGATTGGTTTCGTATCTCTCTAGTAAGTCGCGGTGCAGCATATACCCCGACCAGATACGCAGTTCACTTCCGCTTCCCTAAACCGGAGTTATTCCCCAGTAGAGTAATGAACAACTAAAGCTCCTAAAACTCCATTTCTCCAAGGACAGAGACCAACATTCCCCAACGAAGTCCTCCTCAACAACAGGTATACACGTTCTCGCAAAGGAATCTCATATGCGATCGACACCTCTTCGGATGGCATCTTTAAGCCCATCCCCGACAATCTTCCATCATCGACCTCTGAATGACATCTGTAAGCCCATTCCCGATATCACAAATCAAGTGCCACTTCACGCGAGTGTAAATTTCTTGGCACTCTAGTGTTCAATCATCTTCCACCTTCAGATCACGAAAAGGCAGATGAGCCAATCTACATCCTCATGTTTAAGAAGATTGAATAGGGGCAAACATGACCCTGCATCATAGGCCCTTGAGATCCTTTAAACGCTTATTGAAAAGGCTATGGTATGATGTTATGTACAAGTATGCAAAGTAAGCAAGTTTATATACAAATAATCATATACACACAAAGCAGACAAGTCCTTATGTTTAGGCTTGCATGGGGTTTGTAGGTAAGTACCCTCTTGAAGTTTAGTTGGCTCAACCTGTCCTAGTTAATAGTAACCGGGTTCTAAGGGATCTCAATATCACTGATTTGTCTTCTCGGGCATTGTTTCAGCACAAGCCTCTTTCACAGCGACTGAAATATCCCAAAAAGCCAAACCTCAATGAGTGTAGTATCGAGTATCTACTAACTTCGGACTGCACCAAAGCCGATCATGTCACTACGTCCTAATGGCCAAGTTGGTCAAGTAAAGGTTCTAGAAGTCAGTTAGTGCTTCATGACATCACTCAGCGGCCCTGTATTCTCCTTGACTACTCAAGGTTTACCAGTACCCACAAATATGTCACACTAACGTAGCTATTGCTTAGACCATGTCTGTATACCCCGCACAGTTTCCATAATGTATTGCTACTTACCTATAAGGTATCCCAAATCCGGGTAGAGGATTTAAACCCAAACAAAGAACCAAAATGTAAAGCATACAAGTCAAACAAAGAATGCAAGTAAAGGTGATCTATCCCCAAGGTTACCCCATTTTTAAGTTTTTTCCCCAGCAGAGTCACCAGTTCTGTGATACAGTGGGAGAACTGACTTGGGTGTTTGCGTTTTATCACAAATGTTGCGGTTAGCAAGAGTCGCCACCGACTTTTATTTTATCCACAAGGAAAGGCTGAAAAGAACAGGAAATACCTTTAGAGATGTTTTCTTGAGTTCGGGGGGGGGGGGGGTAGATTATGAAAAGGGAAGGTATTAGCACCCTTTTCACCTGTAGTTATCTACGGGCTCTTAGTTGCTTGCTAGATCACTTGCTTTTGTTTGAAAAATGTGCTTTGTGTGGTTTTTGAAAGTATTTTGAAAAGGCGCCATCGTTTAGGCAAACTTTGTAATAGTTCTTGTTCGTAAGAACGTATACAAAGTGTTGATCTTTTGAAAATATTTCAAATTTGAAATATGTTTTAAAAGTGTTGGTGTTTGTTTTGAAAATAGCAAGTATGTTTTGATTTGAAAATGAGCAAGCAACTAGGAACATTCTACCTACTCAAAAAAGTCTTTCTTGTTTATTTCCTCTTTCCTTTGACATTGTTATTTTACCTTGGATTGGTAAGTAACCTTATCTTTGGATGTAAAGAGGGACGAGCAAGGGTCATCGTATAGTCATGAATAACAATGTTTTAAGATATCTTAGCATTTTCTTTGAGGGACTAAGATCATTCGTAAGGAAACATTTGTAGCATCATCGAGGGACTATGATCTTATATTTTTTGTTTTGTTTTTGCTAAGACGTCTTACATGCATATTATGATCATTTATTTCTCAAGGCAACAAGTGGAGTGAACCCTAGAGGTGCAAAGTGTGCAAGTGTATCTTTTTCATGCTTGATTTGTCTTGTATTAGGGTTTTCTAAGTATTGATTTTATCTTTCCATAAAAACCCTAATTACTAGCATTTATATAAAGCGATAAATTGCGGAAAGTAAATATTCTACGCTATTACATTATTTGAGGGATGGGGTATATATTTTTACAAATGGGGATTGCAAGAATTTTAAATCAAATTAACTATTACAACCATATTGAACAATGTACAAGAATTGAAATAATAATGTACAAGCATGAATAAATGGGAAAGAGTATGAATTTGTTTGGATTTTTGTTAAGAAAAGTTTTGTTTGTTTTAACCTAAATAAACTAGAAGAAAATATTTAACCTAAAGAAATAAGAAAATTTAATTAAGTTAATTAGAAAAGAAAAGTTTTTTTAGGTTTTTTATGTAAGAGGTTTTGAATATTAAACTAGTATTAATTAAATAAAAGGAACTAGATCTCCTAAATTAATCTTAATTAAATAACTAATTAAACCCTAAGTCTAATTACTAATTTATTTATGAAAAGAATTAAATTTGTTTAAGAAATTTTTTTTTGTGTTATTTTAGTTTAGAAAAGGAAAAAAAATGTAAGTACACTAGATATATAAATAATAAATATAAAATATTTTTGGGGTTTTGATTAATAAAAATGATGGTAATAATAATAATAATAATAATAATAATAATAATAATAAAGAAAAAAATAAAATTAAAGTCAGGGGGGTTTTAAAATGAAAATTTACAAAAAAATGATAAAAAAAGTGTTAGGCCTGCGTGGAGGTTAGTAAACAGGGGGTATATGCATGAATAGGGAGCTGGGCCTAGGAACTAAGCCTAATGATGCTGAAATCAAAACAAAACATAAGGAAATTGGAAATAGAAAAATGTCCTGGATGGTCTCGAACCCAGGTCTTTGCATTCACAAAACAACATCTTCACCACTGCGCCATAGTCTTCTATCTGTTAATATTATGAATCCAATAATATATAAAAGAAAAAGTTATGTCTTTGAAAATAAAAAAAAGTATGGTGGCCTTGGTCCGAACCGGGCCGACCTAAGACCCACCTTTTAAAATGTAAATAAACAAAGGAAAGGGTTTGTGAACCCTAAACAAACAGAGGCAAGCGGCGCCTCTTCATCTCTCTCGCTTGCGTGATCGTGCTCTCTACTTCATCTTCCTTGCTACTCCATCTTCTTCGTTTGGACATCCTATCTCTGATTCAGTTGATTCTGAGTGAGATCTTTCTTTTCTCCTTTTCTTTTTTTCAACGAATTTCTGAAGGGTGTATGTTGTTGGAAAATGATGATAAGATTGTTTAGGGTTTTATTGTTGTTTGCATGCGATTTGTATTCTGTATAATCTTGCTGGAAAAAGATTTTTTTTGAGAAGATAATGTTGCCTTTGGTTTTCTAGGGCTCAACCTCTGTATATTTTTTTTGTGAAAAAGAAGGGTTTTTTATGTGATGGCTCGGTTCCTGTTTGAACAAAGTTTTGGTTTTGTTAGTTGCTATATAGTTTTGTGTTTAGACCCTCCCCCAAAACTCTCTCTTTCTTTCGAACAACATTGCTGCCTTTTATATTATGGCCTTTACTGTCCTTGCTTGCTGTATCGTTTACTTTGACTTTTGTACTTGCTGCTTTTGACTTTGCTTGCTGTGCTGTTAGACTTATCATCTTTTTTTTCTCTGATTTTCTGAACTCTGGTACTTTTGCTATACTTGTTGCTTGTTGCTGGCCAGTTGCTTGTTGCTTTTAGACTTTGTATAGGTTTTGGTACTTTCTGTACTTTCTCTTTTTAATGATGGATGTTGGCTTGCTGATTTTTTACTTGGCTGACTTTGCTTGCTTGTGGGATGAGTTACTTTGATTTTCTATGAACCAAAAGCTTTATCTTTTGAGGTGTTGCAATATAATTACTTGTCCTATGATTTTGACATTACATCTCTGAGTTTTCTTTGAAACAACCTGATTATGAGGCTTTTTTGTTTGCTTGTTAGATTGGTATTTTCTGTGATGCTAGTTCTGACTTTTCTTGATTTCCTCTTTCTCTTTTGTGAACCAAATATTGAGATTTGCAAAAGACTCCTTCTTAGCCAATGATGCAATTCTGACTTTGTGAAACAACATGTATGAGGCTTGATTTTTGGGCTTGAAATTCTGTTGAGCTGAATTATGTTGGACTTGAAATTCTATTTGCACTTTTTTGTCTATTGTGAACCAATTCCTTTGAGATCTGCGATAGAAACTTGGCCCATGATAAAATTCAAAAGTTGAGGCCTTAGCACATAAACAAACTCTCTCTTTTTCTGATTCTAAAAACCACCCTAATGATGAATTTTCAATCAATTGTAATTTTGTCTACTTTGAATTTATTTGATCACTAATTCTTTCTTGATTTTGTTTTATGTATGATCGATGAGGAGTGGGAGAAGATGTCAAAGCATCAGAGAGGTGGTGAAGCCGTGGCTTGCTACAAGGACTTAGAGAATTTGAAGACAAATAGAGTTTAGGACCTTTTGAACAACTTGTAATAATTTGAAGAATGTATAATATTTGTGACTTTAGAATTTGTAATAATTTGTGGGATGTATTTTGAAAAATAACTTGAGGAATGTATTGGATGATTTGAAAATGATAAGGCACTTTGTAGAAATTGTTGAATTACATGAAAAATTGAAAAAGATGATGAAAAAAATGATATGGGATTTGAACCCTTGGGCTTGGAATTGGACCTTAAGAACTTTGAATGGCACATGACCAAGATGAAATTATAATTTCCAATCTTAATCACAAATCTAAAAATTCTTGAATCTTTAACAAACCAAAACAAATCTTGAATGGTGTATCAGAATTGCTTTAAGAATGGGCCATGAAACAAAGTCAAATTTCCATCTTTCTCAATTTCTCAAAATACCTTAAACTTGTTTGATAACCTAATCTTCCATAAGAATACTTGAACTTTAGGTTTTTGGATAAGATCAAACGCAAACTTTGAATTTGAAAAATGTTCTAACATCTCGTAAACTTTGTGAAATCCCTAGACCAAAACCATTCTCAATGGTAAAAGACCTTCCTAATTCCATGATTCAAATTCGGACAAAGAACTAACGGATTTACTCTTGAGCGAAGACGAGAGCCATCAAAGCCACATAAGCCCTAATTTTTGACCAATGAACATCCCAGCTTAAACCTTAGCTCCATGAGGGAGAAAACCTAGAGCGGAGGTGAAAAGAAAATAAAGCTTTGTGACTCTTGATCGCCACATGTGTTACACACTTAGAAACTTTGAGCATTTGCAAACTCAAATCCTTGGCAAATTAATGACATGTTCGGAGATCTGAAAAGTTTTGAACATTTGAGAAACCCTAGAAGAGAATTTTTTTAGAGGAAAGGGAGGGAAAGTTTGGGGTACAACACAGGTGTATGTGCAGGAGAAGAACCTGGGTTCATCACCCAGGTTTATATTTGTTTCTTTTTCTAACGCTTGTACTGCAGATTAAGCCTGAGCAGACCAGCACACACAAGATCGAAGGACCTGGGTTCGACACCCATGTCCTGCATCTTTATTGTTCCAATGCTTGTCTTCCAGATATGGATCGAAAATAAGTTTTCCCTCCTGGATCAAAGAAGACAGCTCCTTCTCTGGATCGAAGGAGACATTTCCTTCTCTGGATCGAAGCCTCCCATTTTTCCCCTGGATCAAAAGACACATTCTCTGGATCGAAGCTTCCCAATTTCTCCCTGGATCAAAGGATGCCCTTTGTATTTTTATTTTTATTTTCGTTATTTCTTTATTGACTTTATCATTTGAATTAACTTTAAATAAAAAAATCACAAAAAACATTAGGTTAGTTTTTTATTAATCAAATTAATTTTGTAAACAAATTAATTAATTATTTTAACTTCATTTTATCAATTTAAAATCAACTAGACCTAGGTTTATTTAATTAAAATATTTTCTTAACAAAAAACAAAAAAAGACTTTCTTATTTACTTAGAAATTTCTTAGACGTCTCTTTTCCTTGTTTTGCGTGTGTTTATTTATTTTTCGCATTTTTCATATTTTTGTATCTGTTGATGGGATGTAATAGATTAAAATAGGACTTTATCGTTTTCTTTATTTTTCCCAAATTTGAACATGTAAATACCCCCTCCCCGAAGCATTGTAATAGCGTAGGATTTAAATTCTCGCACTTTAAATTTCTGCAACATTTATTAATTGCTTAGACGTATGACTAATAGGATTGCATGACAAGAGCCTAATAACAAAACGTTAGCAAACCTAATAACAAAGATAAATAAACTTAATTGAATCAATTGCACATATAGACCTCTAGGGTATCCCACTTTGGTTTCCTTCGGAAAATAGTCACAACTCTCGAAATGTGAGAGGTTTTAGTGGCTACCCTCTGGTTCAAAAAGATCATAAGTCCCTCGATGACCCGCTCGAAGTTGCCTTGGTAAAAACATGATCTTAGAACTTTAAGGTAGTTACTAAAACTTATTACCAAGTTGCCTTTGTGACTATAAATATTCCCTTCAAATGTCCCTCATACATCCAATTATAGGGCTACCTACTCACTAATAGTAGGATAACGCTGTCTAAAGGATAGGAGGAAAAGAACAAACATTTTCGAGTATAAGTAGATAGTTCTTAGATGATATGCTTAAAAAAAACCTTTTACACTTACACATTTCAGAAACAACTTTCAAAAACATTTGCTTTGTCAACACTCTTGAGGACTGATACAAGAGTTATCATAAAGAGAATCGCCGCACTAAGGCAAATTTAAAAATACTTTTCAAAAAACATAAAGCACAAGGTATTTAAAAAATGAGCTAAGCATCTAAGAGCCCGTAGAAAACTACGGATGGAAAGGGTTCTAACACCTTCCCTTTCCATAATCTACCCCCCTTACTCAGAAAACTCTTGAAAAGGTCTTTTCTGTTCTTTTCACCCTTTCCTTAATTTGGATAAAAGAAAAGTTGGTGGCGACTCTTGCTTACCGCAACATTTGCAAACACAAACACAAAATACAAATGGGAACTTCGATCTATGGAGAAAATGGGAACTTCGATTCAGAGAAGGTGTCTTTTGATCCAGGGAAAAAATGGGAGGCTTCGATCCAGAGAAGGACATGTCTCCTTCGATCCAGAGAAGAAGCTGTCTTCTTCGATCCAAGAGGGAAAACTGCTTTTCGATCCATATCTGCAAGATAATCATTATAACAATAAATATGCAGGACCTGGGTGCCGAACCCAGGTCCTTCGATCCTGTGCATGCTGGTATGCTCAGGCTTGATTTGTAATACAAGTGTTAGAAAAAGAAACAAATACAAACCTGGGTGTCGAACCTAGGTTCTTCTCCTACACATACACCTGCAAGTTTGATCAAATGTTGGATCGAAACAAATCCCAAGACCCTATTCTACGCATGGTCATTTCCTAAACCCAAATCTGGGGTTAAAACTAGCACAAGATCTTTGTACCACGAAGTTTGAAGCCTGGCTGCTTCGAAGCCTTAAAATGGCACCCTGTACTTCCACACTTTTATTTGTATGAATGATTAATAAGAACACAAACATGCATATAATAACAATTCAAATAGTAATCGAAAGGCTATGACCCAGAATTTTACTAAGGACTTGTGGGATTGATACGTGGCTTTTGGCTAGTGCTTGGGAACACTTCCTTCATACTTTAGGGAGTGAATAGAGCGTTGCTGAAGAATCCTTCAATTGGGACCACTTATGAGGATTTTGATAGCTTTGGGGTGGTTTATGGGATAGCGTGTCTCCAATACGTGTATGTATCTCGTTCTTGTGTGTATGTCCTTGTTGGCTTGTGGAAGTGCCTTGTATTTACAGGAGATAGGGGTGCATGGAAATGGCAAGAGACAACCATTAACCCAACTTTGAAGGCCATGGGACCAAAATCAGACACATTAAGGGACTTCCATTTTTGAAATGTTCATGCCTCTTTGAGCCTTAGTATGAACCTGGACACATTTATCTCTTTCGAATGCCCTCCAGCGTTGCTCTTCGATTGGCCTAGGGTTTTGATTCGAAGTGTTCAGAAACTTCTATGTTAGAGCTTCTTCGATTAGTCAGCTTCTGCATTGATTGCTTGATCTTGCTCTGATATTCCAATCTAAGGACATTTGTTAATCATGCCTTTGAAGTACCCTTTATCCTTCTCTTCGATTGGTCCAAAATTGTCTCCTTCGAATGGCTCAAGTCTCATCATTGGGGCCTCTTTGATTGAGCCCCTACTCATCTAGCCCCAATGAAAACTCTTTCCAGGCTAATCGAAGCTTCCTTCAGTATAAATGCTTGTGCAGGAAGCTTGAGTATGGCAATATGTGGGATTTTGGGCCAGCCAGCATCTTTGCATATTTCTCTTTCGTTTTGGCCAACTAGATCTAATCTTTGACTAAACCTCTTTCTTTCAAACAACACTAAGTGTCCTTCGAATGGGCCTTTAAATTGCTTCTTCGAATGGATCATTTACGTGTTCTTCGAATGGCTTTAGATGGGACCCATCTATTTTCCTTAGCTGTTTGATTCAGATACCCCCAAGTGAGAACTTCATTCTGTCAATCGAAGCCTCCTTCGTCACTTCCTTCAAATGGAATTGCACAGGAAGCCTGAGCCTGGCCACATGTAGGACCAAGACTCATCATAAGATAAACTTGCATTCAGTGATTATGTGTCTCCTTCGAACGGCCAGCAATATGTGTCCTTCGAATGGACTTTTGGAGTGCTATTTCAAAGGGGTCATATTGTGTGTCATAGCGCATAAGCTGTGTTGAGGGGTATTGGCCTTGAGAGCAAGCAAAAAGGAAGTCTTTGCCTTATGCATTGAAGGCAATCATAGAAAAAACCTTTGCCCATGTGAATCCAAAGCAAGCATGAAGGGACTTTTGGCCTAGTGTATCAAATGGAACTTGAAGAGGCCTTTATCCTTGTGAATTGAAGGCAAGCCTGAAGTAGCCAATGCACAGTCGAGGCCTTGTGATTTGAACGTGATCGAAGGGGGACCCATCTCCCATTCGAATCTTATGAATCAGACTTGCATCAAAGAGTGACAAATGCCTAATTGAAGACTTTGACACAAAGCTTGCTCGAAGGATTTAGATGCCCAATTGAAGTTTGTCAGGATGCCAATCGAAAGAAACTTGATTATCTTAAAAAAAAATTCATTTTCTTTAGGCAAGTGTTTGTAACCAACCATGTAAGAAAAAATCTTGGAAAACATGAGAGGGAAAATTTTGGGGTACAACTACGATGAACTACAATGTCAGTATCAAGCCCCGACATATATTTATATGAACAAGAAAACACCTCAACATAGTCGTGCAACATCTGAACCAATCTTCTTTTAACACCGTCTTCCAAGTTGGCGCCGATCTTGACCTCTTTCTTGTTTGTCTCAGTACCTAGGTTGATCACTTCAACTGGTTCCTCGTGCGATCTAATTTCCTTTTCCTCTTGCATCAGAAGTCTGGCTAGTTCCCCAGGTATTTCACAATCTTCTTCGCTTTCGTCTTCGGCTTGGTAGATTGGATGTTCAAAGTTATAGATGGCAATGGTAGAGTCATTGTCAATGAGATCCGGAGTGGATATGGATCTGAAAATGTGCGTGTGTGCATGTAAGGTCACATGGCTATTTTGAAAATGCAATAAAGTGAAAAGAAAGACAATGAGCGCAAAATTTGAATGCAAAAGAGTCCAATGTTTTTTCATTAAATGATCATATGGCATATGAAAATGAACAAACCCTTAACAAATGGACCATGGTGCCCCGAGCATGGCACATGGCTTAAAGTCATTGTTTCCCATAAAAATTACAGACAAAGTTCTTAAATTGATAAAACAGTAAATGGTAATTACTCCTTGTTGAAGGAGATTAGAATGAAGTCCTTGGTATGCCAGTTATTGAGTCCTTCTTTGGCAGTCGGGATGATCCAATCATCAATGTCACAGTCGTCGTCAGAGTCTTCAAGAGCATTCACTTCATGATTACTGATATGAAGAGGTGGTTTCCCTGCACGAGCATGTAGGACCTCCTTTTGAGCTTTGGTAGTGAATCCCAAACCACATTTGTCTGACTTGAAAGGGATGTCTGGGAGTTGTCCTCAAATGGTACAATCTCGGTCTTCGATCATAGCATGAGCATCTTTGAGAGAAGCTATCCTTGACACATATTGAATAGCTTTTGGAACATCAGGAGTAGTCTTGGCAGCAACAACCATGGGGGAGACCACTTCTAAGGCTTGACAAGGATTTTATATGAACTCACCATCCATCTCAACATACTTAAATGAATTTAGATGGCTAACCACAAACTCTTCTTCACCATAGACGGTAACAATCTTTCCCTTGACTGAATATTTCAACTTTTGATGAAGTATGGAAGTCATTGCTCCTGCCCCATGTATCCAGGGGCGTCCAAGCAGATAAGAGTAAGCAGGACAAATATCCATTACATAGAAAGTTGATTTGAAATTTTGAGACCCCACTTTGATGGGGAGATCAACTTCCATATGGACCTTCCTTTTTGATCCATCCAAAGACCTTACCATAATGTCACTTGGCTTCAACAGCAAACCTTCACAGTCCAATTGTTCTAGGGAACCTTTGGGTAGGACATTCAGAGAGGAACCAATATCCACCAATACATGGGCTAGAGTGGTTCCTTTGCATTCAATGGAGACAAGTAAATCTTTATAATGATTTCTTCCGGCTGGAGTTAAATCAACATCTGAAAATCCCAACCCATTATCATCAGTCAAACTCGCTATATAATTTTCAAACTGATCGGCTGTAGTCTCTTAAGGAACATGAGCTTTCTTTAGAAATTTTATCAATGCTTGAGCATGCGCATCAAAGAAAAGTAATAAAGATAGCATAGAAATCTTTGAGGGGGTTTTCCCCAACTTCTCTACTATCTTATAATCACTTTTCCTTATAATCTTCAGAATCTCCTCTATCTCTTGAGTTGAGGGTTCCTCAATGGTAATGTCTTTGGCGAGCGCCTCCATCCTGGCAGGCTCAATCATCTTTTCTTTGCCCCTAGCATCAATACTAGGTTTGTCAATAGTAATGAGAACATGTGTAGTTGTGGTGGTTGTAGGTGAAATATCAGGAGAGAAAATTATCCCTGTTCTAGTCACCTTGCTAGACCCAATAATGTTGGTAATATCAGCAGTCTTGTCTTCATCAATCCAGGAGTCTTGTCTAATACCACAGTAGTATACTTCAGCGCCATAATTCCAAGGTACCGCCTTATCGAAAGAATAAGGGACTGACCTTAGTGTGGTAATTATTAACGGGACTATCTTCGGTTAATTGGAAATCCTAATAGGACCTTTTGAGGTGAGCCTAATAGGTTTATTGGACATAGTGATGATGGATATGTATTCAACTTCTTGATGTACAACTTCAGTCAAACTTTTTACGAATGGAGTTATTTCAAATAGGATCTTATGGCTGTCCATTATGTGTTGGACACCTCTTTTCAGCCATTCACAACCATTGATTTGCACAGCACAACAACAACAACTTTCAAGGCAACCATGGAAAACCCCAACTTTCAATAAATTTTTTTTAACAAACTTTAGTGTAGTAGTCAAGTCATTAACAGAGGAAACAAAAAGAATATCTTCAATAGCGTTGACACCTTTGCCGTGGTTTGGCATAGGTGCGGTGATTACATTTGGAGTTGGAGGAGGATCAAATTCAATGGTCTTGTTGTCAATGAGGTCTTGGATCTTGCATTTCAGTGCCCAACAATGATCAGTGTCATGTCTGGGACTATTGGAGTTGTAATCACATTTGGCATTCAAGTTATTCTTTGGAGATGAAACATTGGGATTTGAAGGGGGATCACACAATGTTACCAAATTAGCCTTCAACAGGTGTTGTAGGGATTGAGATAGCGACATGTTAATCCTTGTAAATTGTCTTCTTAGAATATCAGGTCTTTGGTGGTTGGTTTGTTGTGGTCTTTGAGTAGAGGTTGGATTGGAGATTAGAACTGCATTTACTGATTGACGACAGTCCTTCTTGATATGGCCCCTTGACCCATACACGAAATTAATCTCTTTTTTACTGGTAAAATGTTTCTTCACAGTATTTGATGTAGAGGCAGTGGCCATGGGAATCTTCCCACTTTTAATGCGCTCTCGACCCTTTCACCAATCAAGATTAAATCAGTGAAACCAGAGGATGAGCTCCCAATTAGTAAGTTGAAAAATGACCCAGTCAATGTTCCCATGAACCTATCTACCAATTCCCTGTCAGTCAATGATGGATGCAGCCTGCCAGCCAGGTCTCTCCATTTCTTTGCATATTCTTTGAAGCCTTCATTGGAACCCATGGTCATTCCTTGTAACTGCACTCTAGTTGGTTCCAGATCGGCATTGTATTGATATTGACTGTAGAAAGCGGTGGCCAACTCCTCCCAGATATGGATGTTGGAACCTTCTAACTGGTAAAACCACCCCAATTGATTCCCAGACAGACTCTCTTGAAAGAAGTGCACCCACAACTTCTTATCGGTGGTATGCAGTTGAATTTTATGGACGTAATATCTCAAGTGAAGCTTCCGGTATGAAACGCCATCGTACTTAGCAAAAACTGGAATCTTTAATTTATGGGGGATTGCTACCCCAGGAACCAAACCCAAACCACCAAAATCTAGGCCAGGCACAACTTGAGTTTCCATGGCCTTCAATCTGTCTTCCAGTTGCTTATACTTGTCTTCAGCCGATGGATATTGTTCGTCAAAGCAGTCCTCATCCTCCCGATTGGATTATTACCACCCCTAGCACATGTGCTCTTTGCATCTTCATCCTGATTCTCATCCTCCTCGAAGGAGTCTTCTACCATTTGAACCTGTCGAACGAAGCCCTTGAACCTCTTCCCCATGTTGATCAAAGCCTTCTTCTTGGTCTTCTTCTTTGTAACCAGAAGTGACATCAGTTCTTGCTTCCCTTTGGCCAAGTTGAGCAAGGTTTCTTGAAATTAAGAATTTTGCATCTGCAAGTCTTTCACAGTCTGCTTGAGATCCATCTTACTGAAATAAACAGTAGAAAGATGAGGAAATCTGTGTTGGAAAACCTGCTTATGTTATGAAGCATGTAATGTGAATGCAAATGTTTTCAAGGACCTTTAAGATTTAAATTTGTTTAAACAAAGAAGGAACAAACATTAATTATATTAATAAGTTTAAACGGTTACAAAAAATGCCTCTTGGGCTTACAATAAAAGAAAATAAACAAAATGAACTAATACAAAAAGGCTCAGGTCTCCTATGGATGCTTCCTCTTTGGATTAATGTAGGCATCCAAGTTCTACTCCTCGTGAAGTTTCCTTGTGAGCTCCAACACTTTCTTCTCGCTTGAGTAGAATTGGGCTTCAAAGGTGTCTCGCTCCCCCTTGAGTTGAATCCATGACTTTGCAATTCTTCGAGAGTGGTAGGCATGTCAAGATGAAGAATAGTGCAGGGAACATATCCTTCTACAATAGGTTCCATGATGATAGGTAGGATGGCGTCATATGGCATCATGAGGTTTTGAGCGCGAGCTTGCACCCACTTGAGCTAAGGCTCCAAAGGAATGGAGTTTTTATGCCCCAACGTCTTGCTATCAACTTTGTTCACCATGACCCAGGCTCGTACAAATCTTTGACGATAACCTTGGACATCATTCTCGTAGTCAAATACAATTCCTTGGACAAGCGCTTCATGAGGGCCATCCCTCTGACCATACCCAAAATGTCGTAGAACCGAGCAAGGATTATAAGTGATACCTCCCCTAATGCCAAGGAGACAGACATTAGGGAATTACCCACAACGGTCAATAATGATAGCATCCTCCAAAGATCGATAACACCAATGAATATCCGAATGCGAGAGTGACATCAACCTACTATACCATCTCATGCCTTTCTCATTCTTCAAAATAGATCGAGGAAGGTGCAAAATAAACCACCTAGCCAACAAAGGAGTGCAACACATAAGAATTTCCCTTCTCTTCATGGTGCGAGTGTGAAGAGAGTGCAAAATGTCTCCAAGTAAGGTAGGCACCAGGTTACGAGATAGAAAAACTTTGACTGTATTCACATCTATGAGTTGGTCCGGGTTAGGAAATAGTATAATCCCATAGATTAGAAGAGACAAAACCTCTTCAAAAGCTTGCAAATCTAGAGCATCCCAAAATATTTGAGCCTTCTCAAACAGAAACTTGGCTAGAAAACCCTTAACACCACTTCTTGTTTCCCAATTTGCCATAACGTCGGACCATTGCAAATGTAAAGCTAGAGAAATCTCCTCAGGTCTTGGGTCTTTCTCAATACCGATAAAGGGTAGTTGACCAAGAATAAGCACTCCCAATAACTGAGAAAACTTCTCCATGGTAGGCACTAATTGGTAATCAGGAAATGTAAAGCAATGGTGTTTAGGGTCAAAGAATTGGAAAAGTACATGTACCATGTCCTCTTCAAAGTTTGAGGTAACCAAGTTGATGAGACGATCATACTTCTTGGTGAATGGAGAATCATTTGGAACCCTTGACGCTAACTCCTTGAGTTGATGAGGCACTCTCACAAGGTTGATTTAGATGATATTTCTTTGTATGGAAGCCATGTCCTACAAAACAGCACAAAGGTAAATCCCAAAAGTCCTTGAAATGGTTAGAGCAAAATGCCATGGTATGATGTCATGATGTTATGTACAAGTAAACATATACAGGAAAAGCAAACAAATCCTTTGGTTTAGGCTTGCATGAGGTCTCATGGGTAAGTACCTTCTTGAAGTTTAGTTGGTTCAAACTATCCTAGAAAATAATCGGGTTCTAGGGAATCTCAATATCATTAATCTTTCTTCACTGGGCATTGTTTCAGCGCGAGCCTCTGTTTTGGCAACCTAAATATTCCAAAAGTCCAATCTCAATGAGCGTAGTATCGAGTATCAATCAACTTCGAACTGCACCAAAGTCGGCAATCTCACTACTTCCTAGTTCACCAAAAGGTTCAACAAAAGGTTCTAAGGTCAGTTAGTGCTTCATGACACCACACAGCGGCCCCATATTCTCCTTAGTTAACCATAAGGGATACCAGTACCCAAAAATGTGTCACACTAATGTAGCTATTGTTTGAACCATATCAATTTACACCATACATTCTCCATAATCTTTGCTACTTACCTAATGATGTTCCCAGATCCGGGTGAGGATCAATACAAAACCTAAAGAAGGACCCAAAAATGTAAAGCACACAAGTCAAACAATGAAAGCATTTAAATATGATCTAGTCTCTAAGGTAACCCCACTTTTAAGTTTGTCCCCAGCAGAGTTGCCAGTTCTGTAATACGGTGGGAGAACTGACTTGGGTGATTTGTATTTTATCACAATTGTTGCGGATAGCAAGAGTCGCCACCGACATAGAAATCTATGCACCATTTGTTTTGAGACAAGACATAGAAATCATACTCCAATAATACTTAGTGCAATGGATCCAATGATGTTAATAAAGTTCATGATCAAAATTTCAATCCAAGATCAGCCAGAAAATATACAAAAATAAAACTGTATTTAAAATAAAAGAATAAGGGTTTAAAAATGATTAAAAATGAAAATAAGAGAGAAAAATGGAAACTATGTTCAAATTAATTAAGAAAAAATAAGTAAGACCATAGAAAAAATCAGAAATGGACACAAATATTTTTATAAAATTTTTGGTAATTTTTTAAAGTCAGAAACTATTTTTAAAATTAAAAGAAATAGGTAAAATAAATAAAAAATGATAAAAAATAACAAAGTAAGAAATAAAAAATAAATGAGGTCACTAATATTTGTCACAATCTCACTGGATCCTTCCCTATTTTTTTCAGAATTTAAAAATGAATAAAAGTATTTTTAAACATTTACAACAATTCAAATAAAGTGAAAAATTATAAACAAATATCAAAAGAAAAAATAAAATTTGAAAAAAAAAATAGAAATCAGAAAGAGAAAAATCAAAAGTACTTTCCATAATTTTTTCAAATTTTTTGGAGTTAAAATGAATTTTTTATGAACTTTTGAATTTTAAAACAAATAAAATATAAAATCAGAAAATAAAATAAAAACCAAAAAGATGTGGACCATCATATCATAGTCAAAACGCGTTAGTAAGCTGATCAAGTGGACCAAACGCGTTGTGCTTGATATGGACCCTATTGAATAAAGCATTGGATTACATATAAAATCAGATTTTTGAAAAATACAAATGGCATGCCATCATTGGTTGGAAGATGACATGTTGGTCATCTTCAACCTCCAGCCAACGTGAAACACATGTCTCTCAAACTGTAAAATCAGAAGCTCAGAATTATGTCATTTGCTTCGTCTCATCAAGACGAAGAAAACCATACCTTCGCGGAAAATTTATATAGATTGTAGCTCAAACAATTTGTAAGAGAAGTTTTGAAAAGGGATTTGAAATTTCATGGTCAAAACGTTCTTCCAGTTAAAAACAAATATTGCAACTAGAACCAGGACGATGAGAGCTTCACAATAGTATCAAAGTTTGAGAGAATTGGTGAAGGAATCTACCTATTGAAGTTAAGTTGTAGAGCTCTGAAACTGGACTTCTATGGATCAATATAGGTCACGATTCTTGAAGGTAATTGTATGGTTAGCTTCAGGGAAGTTCAATGAAGGTGATTTGACAAAGAAAAATGATTGAGGGATGCTGTAAAAGAAAATTCGAAGTAGATGGATATTGAGTTCAAGAGAGAGTTTGGAAGGGTGATCTTGGTTGTCTAAGCTTGAGGAAATGAATGGGGGATGACCCTCTATTTATAGGAAAATGAATGGGATCCTTAAGCGTGTGAATTGATGAAGTTTGGAGGGAAATCATGTGGGTATGCAGCATGAACAAAGTGTGACTTGTTTAGCATCAAAACTCATCCAAATCATGCGTTTCATGATGCTAAACGCCTTTGGAAAGTTGTAAACACGATTAGAAGCAAAAACACGTGGAAAACTTGTGATTAGAAGCCAAAATAAAGATTTCAAAATCTGACTTGTAATGAAACTTCAGTTTCAAGTTGCCAAATTCAAATCAATGGCATTCTCAACTCAAGTGGTCTTAGGGCCTGAAATTTAATGGGACAAAATGGTTGCTTGAGCTGAAAGTTGCAATGAGTCAAAGTTGGGAAAAAGAAGTTGACTTTTCATACTTAGAAAATTTCCAAGTTTTTCTTCAAAAATGACTTGTAATGTTTTGTATCCAAACATGGCCTTCCACTTGAAATTTTCTCTTGACCAAAAAAGATGGCAAGAAGTAGATATCTTGAATGGAATTTTGAAACTTGAACCATTCAAAATATCCAAAAATTGAGAGTTATGACTTCTTGCAGTTGGAAAAAATTCATGAAATGACCTATAATCTTTTTCATCCTTAGGGCATCTTCTTTCCATTTTCACACTTTACACATAAAAGAAAGGTTTGGGCTCACATCTTCAAGATAATTATGGAAAAGAAATGGACTCAAGGTGATAAAAATGTATCAATTTATGTTCATTTGAAGTCACATGAAGGGATTTGAGGGTTCATCTGAAGGACTTGTAATCTTTCTTCATCATCAAGTTTCTTACATACAAAATTTCCTTGAGACCTTTGAAGTGATTTGTTAATAACCCTTTGAAGAGAAGGATGTCTTTGGAATCACTCAAAAATACCAAAATATGAGCAAGATATACCCCCTTTGAAGTTCAAAACCCTAGCTCCTAGAGCAAGAAAATACCTTAGGAGAACTTTGCAATTTTTGATCAACCTTCTTGCACCAATACTTTTATCTTGCAAATAGAGGTTATTGAGGATGATAATGAGAAGTCATATAAACCAAAATCACTTTCACATATTGACAATTGAAGGAGATATGCACTTGTGATCAATGGAGACAAAGACTTGTCCAATTGAGTCTAACTTCTTTAGTCAACCCTTGTACTCTTGAGCTAACTTTGACAACTTGAGGCATAATGAATCATGGAAGACTTTGTCTTGATGTTACTTCAAAATGTATTTTATAGAGGCTTGAATATCAATGAGGCTTTTGTTGAGGAAGGCACAAAGAATGAACTTATGAATCCAAAAAGCTAACTTTGATGGAATGCATTGTGCTTTCACCTACATCATCAAAAACTAGGATACACATACACTGTATTTGTTAGTTAAACATAGATGATCACAAAATACAAGTCAATGTTCTTGGTGATTCCTCATAGAGTAAACTAAAGATAGGGAGAAGAAACAAACCCTAGTGTGTGACTTTGTTGTGATTGAATTGATAGGATATGATGAAGGGATCTTAGGGGAAAAAATTGGGGTGCAACAGCTGCCCTTATTTAAGTGTCTTCTATCCAGAGATACAAAGGTTAAAATCTTCATGTCGACGTGATTGAAGATACTTAAATATAAAATAAGCCCTATTTTTGTCCCTATGATACTGGGTAATGCTTATGATTATAAATGCAGATGAACGAATCTAAAGGGACGCAAAACAACATTGGGGCTGTAAAAAGTATAAGAGGAAAAAAACGGAAGACTTGACCAGGAAAATAAATCACTGGTAAAGGAAAGATAAGACTCTATTGGGGTAATGCCTAAGATAGGATCCAAAGCATCATCAACTCAAGAATTGAGGATAAAGATTAAAAGATAACAATGACTGACAGATGACTGCGAACTTACCAAACTTTGAGGAGATAGCAAAAAAGTAACGTCGACCCACCAGGGAAAGGGATGGTAAGATAATACCAGTAAATCTCAAGATGTATCCAATATTCATAACTGTGAACATATGAACTTCTATTGAGTAACAAAATCTCAACGACGAACTACCTTCTATAAGGACAAGGTTACCATCCATCGAAATAACAATCTTAACAACATACTACCTTCCATAATGACAAGGCTACCATCCATCAGAATAAAAATCTCAACAATAGACTAGCTTCCATAATGACAAGGCTACCATCCATTAGAGTAATAAAATCTCAACAACAGACTACCTCCATAATGACAAGGCTACCATCCATTAGAGTAACAAAATCTCAACAACAGACTACCTTCCATAATGACAAGGCTACCATCCATTGGAGTAACAAAATCTCAACAACAGACTACCTTCCATAATGACAAGGCTACCATCCATTGGAGTAACAAAATCTCAACAACAGACTACCTTCCATAATGACAAGGCTACCATCCATTGGAGTAACAAAATCTCAACAACAGACTACCTTCCATAATGACAAGGCTACTATCCATTGGAGTAACAAAATATCAACAAAAAACTACCTTCCATAATGACAAGGCTACCATCCATTGGAGTAACAAAATCTCAACAACATACTACCTTCCATAATAACAAGGCTACCATCCATTGGAGTAACAAAATCTCAACAACAGACTACCTTCCATAATGACAAGGCTAACATCCATTGGAGTAACAAAATATCAACAACAGACTACCTTCCATAATGACAAGGCTACCATCCATTGGAGTAACAAAATCTTAATCTTCTTTAAGAACAATTAGATTCATCGGGGAAATACATGTTACTCAAATAAAGAGTCTTTCCATTTGCTGCCATGAGGAAGAATTGCAATAAAGATTTCCTGAAGAAGAAATAACTTCTTGGATAAATGCCAATATAATTCCTATAGAAATTTCTTGTACAAAATAAATGCATATTCTCAAACTGGGCCTTGAAGTTCATAGAAATTCAAATAATAATACCGTTAAGGGTACCTGTGATACGATGGCAGAACCGACTGTTTTTACTGGTTTGCGTTTTGCGGTTTTTGTTTGCAAAATGTCGCGGTAAGCAAGAGTCGCCACCAGATTTTGTTTCATCCAACCGGAAAGGAAAAAAGTACAGAAAAAAATCCTTTTTAGAGATTTTGAATGCGGGGGGTAGATTATAGAAAGGGAAGGTGTTAGCACCCTTTCTATCCATGGTTTTCCATGGGCTCTTAGGTACTTGCTCATTTTTAAATTGCTTGTGTGTGTGCTTGCTTTGAAAAATGTTTTACTTCGTAATAACCCTTGTATCAGTCGTCAAGGGTGTGACGAAATTGTTTTGAAAATTTGTTTGAAAAGGTCTAAATGTGAAAAGTTTTGATTTGAGCAAGTACCTACTAGCATCTACCTACTCGAAAAAAGATCGTTTCTATTCTTGTTTCCTTTAGATAGCGCTATCCCACTATTAAGGAGTAGGTAGCACCGTCGTTGGAGTTGTAAGGGTCAATTCGAAAGGGACGTACGGTCACTAAAGTAATATTAGGAAACCTTAGTAGTAACCCTAGAGTCTTAAGATCCTTCGAGGCAACATTCGAATGAGGCATTTGATCTTTTTTAGACGAGAGGGAAACCACTAAGACACCCTATGCTTAATGATCGTTTACCGAAGGCAACCGAAGTGAGAGTATACCCTAAGAGTGGATATGTGTGAGTGATTTATTTTCAGTTATTTAATCTTTGCACATTAGGGTTTTCTAACCATTTTAATTTTGTCATGCATTCTTTCCATACAATCCTATTAGCATACATCTAGACAGTTCAATATTTGCGGGAAATAAAAATGCGAGAAAATAAACCTAGTTATTACAAGGCTTCGGGGAGGGGGATTAATTACATAACCAAAAATCAGGGATTTAAACAGTAAATAAAAACCCTAAGTTAACTATTACAAATCCTGAACAGTTACAAAATAATGGCAAAATAATCAACAAGCACGCGGTGAATTAAATGCGAGGCGATTAGGATTTTGACCCTTTGACTAATCCTACTTGCGATTGATTAAAGAAAAATGTTTTTTGTCATGTTTTTGTTATTTGAGAAAATAATGAATAATTAAAATAAAAGAAAATCCTAAGTTCTAATTTATATTAATTTTGAAAATAAATTAATTAATTCTAAACAACCTATTTTTGTATTTTTTTTATTTGAGAAAAAGGAGAAAAATTAAATCAAGAGTTAACCTAATTTTCTAATTTTATTTTAATGGTGAAAAACAAATTAGAGTTAACCTAGTTTTAATATTAATCTAATTAATTAACAAAATTAAATTTGATAAAAAACCTAATTCTAATTTTTATGAATTCTTGATTTTATGATTTTATGAAAAAAATAAAGAAAGTTATTTATTTTTGTTAATTAAAATGATTAAATAAAATAATAAAATAATTACAAAATAGGAAAAAAAATAAAAAAGGAAGAAATGGGCTTGTGTTGAATATCATGCTGGGGGGTGCAGATCTGATTTTTTTGGCCCAAATACTCCCAGCCTGGTTAACCACACTTGATCTGGTGTGGGTGTTGACTTGAGGAGCATGGTAGACCTTCATTGGAGAGGCTTGGGATCTAGCTAGTTGGGCATCAAACATATGGATGTTGATGATGTATGGTGGTCACCAAGAAGAGCAATGTGCTGGATCAACTGACTGAAAATAATATAAATGAAAACGCTGGGACCTAGGGATCGAACCCAGGTCATTATGCTCAAATCCAATGCTTGCTTGCCATCTGCGCTACTATGTTCTTTTGTTCATATAATAAAAAAAACAATATAAGCACAATACACAATAGATTCAGAAAATGCGCGCTAAATTTAAACCAGCCATTCAGGGGCTGCCACGCCTCATCTTCTTCCATGACCCGTGGCTTTAGGCCACAGACTTTTACCAACGATAATTTCCCGTCACTATAAGCTATAGCGACGAATTTGGTTTGTAGCCAAAAACCTACGTGATTCAAATATGTGATATATGCGATATAAATTGAAAACAAAGCTAGGGATCAATCAGGAATTAAGCCCTGAGTCTAATGGTATCCATAATTCCTCTCAATTTTCCCTGAAAGAGAAAGCCCCAATTTTGAGCTTTCGAACCCTAGTAATTGCAAATAGCTATTCCTGCATCAAAGCTTAAATCCAGGCTATCAAAAAGCTTCCTAGCATGATCATATACATGTATATGCAAACAAATTAGACTGAAAACGCATAAAACTAGAAGAACAAGTTTGAGTTTAGAGGATGCAAACCGTGATGTGTAGCTTGCATTTCTGATGGTTTGAGGACTTGGGAATGATTGGAATTACTTCAGTGCGCGCCCAAGAAGAGATTGCTAGCCTTAGATTGCTTTGAATCGTCCCCTAACCTGAAAACCGAATCACACTTTTTGCCCACTTTTTCCCCCAGTTTTTTCTATGCCTCTCACGACCTCTAACCCTTGATTTTTGATCTAGAATTGTTCATTATATAACCTAGATTGAATTAGGTTAACAAACTTGGATCCAATCTTGAGAATTCATGAATGGAATATTTGATTTTTAAGCCATATGATATCTTACTATTTTGAGCCAAACCATGTCTTATACCCCAAAATTTTCCCTCTCTTTTTACCAAGATTTCCCCTCACAAAACTCTTTGGACTCCAGACAGGATTAGGGTTTGCTCTGCTCAAGACATCTCCTTGCACTGATGACCTGAAATTAGGGTTTGAGTTTGCACAAGGATTTTTGGACTTCCAATGCGTAAAGTGACTTTCATACTTCATGTTGGACTTATAAGATTGCCCATACCAAGTTTCAAGCCTTGAATCAAATTTTTGCCCAATCAATTGGATAGTTGACCTATAAATCAGTTGTATTGGGGAAAAAGTCAACTGTGGCCAATTTACAGTCAAACCTCATAATTTTTGATCCACAGCAACATTATAGACTCATATGAACCATTTTATTAAGTTTGGACCACAACTCCTCAAGAAATTTGATCAGATCAACAAAAGGGCAAAATGGTCATTTTTAGGGTTTTGACTGTAGAAGGGCAATTTCTGTTTTTTGACCTAGCCAAAGGAAAATTGGGTTCAAGCATGGATTCAAGGACTCAATGGCATCATATTGACCTATTCACAAGGTTTAAAAGATCTCAATTACATTGGATTGACAGATGAATTTTCCAGTCAACTGATCAAAAATCAACTTTACACTGAAAAGTCAAACTTTGACTTTTTGGTCAAAATCAAGTGCCAAGGGTAATTTTTCATCAAGATGTGTCAAAACATGAAACTTGTTCATCAAGAAACCTAATTTTGAAAATTAGGGTTTAAAAAGAAAAATTTTCATAACTTAGAAAATTTCTAAGTAATGAAAATTTCTTATTTTTCCCAACTTTTGCCAACATTTTCACCATGATGCATTTCGATTCAAAGAAAAATTCCAACATGAAAGTTGTATTCCTCCACAAAATCTACAACTTTGATTCACAAAGTTTTCCTAAAAGATTCATGGATCTCAAGTTATGATTTTGTGAACAAGGGTCCATGAAACTTTTAACTTAGTGAAATTTTGCCCTAGTTTAGGTAGGATTTTGACCTATCTTCACGACAATTTTTCACATAGTTACAATTGGAATCTAAAAATTCATTTCAAATATGGATTGTAGAGAATGTTACAAGCTTTCCAAAATGTCAAAGAACTCTCCAAAATCATTTGTGTTTAGGGAGAATCGAAGATTTGAATTTGGCAAAATATCACTTTGGTCCATGGCATTTTTCATGTTGATACAATTTGCAATTTCTGTCCAGCCATGCTTGTACTTGTTTACAGGTCCTTAAACCCTTCCACACTCAAAAATTGAATGAAAACACATTGGTTAGAAGCATTGTTCTGATCAATGAAGCATTATACAAAGGTTTATTCCATTTATGGCATAAAGGTGGCAATACCATTTACATAAAGCATGCTTTATGTCAAATTGCTTATCTTGAGCCAAGGACCCATTCTTTTGCAGCAAACAAAGTTCACTAATATCAGGCAATTGGTACCAACTCTTAGCAGACCCTAAGCTAGATTGTACAAGCCTTTGCATTGTCAATTCTCACTTTTACTTCAAAAAAAGAAACCTTGCAAAATCACCACAACTTTGGTATCTGTTATAACCAAGACTTGTAACCATTTCAAACAAGTTTAGCATATAACACTAAGCCAGAAACACGAGCTAGCAACCTCTCAAACACCCTTGTACACAAAAATCACATTTTCTTGCAAAACAAGGCAGATTCTGCATTTTGATTTCCAAATCACAAACCACTTGTGCGTTTTGCTTGCAACCAGTTCCAACACACTCCATACAACTTACCTAAGCTATCCCAACCATTCCCAAGTCACTGTAACTCCATTTACACACTTCACCATTTCTGAATTTTGAGTTTGCAGGTTGAGTTCTATAGAGAGATTCAAACAAGTTCAAAGCTAGCTAAGCATTGGGGAAGGTCACAGGAACATCAAGCAAGCTCACAAGTATCTCAGGCCTCACTAAAAACCCCTACATTTCCATACTCAAGCTTGACTCAAACAGGTAAAGTTCAAACTTCTATCTCTCTATTTAGGAATCATTAGGCTTAGGTTTGTGAATAAAAAATGTAGTACTCATTGCCCTTGAGTTGTACATATGCATAGAATTCATTTAAGTTAACTGAGTTGGGAGAATTTGAATGATGAACTTTCTAAAAAAACTAGGTTAGAAATTAGGGCCAGAGAAATTCTCTCTGGTCTTTGAGAGTTAGATTAAGTTTTTTACATGGTTGAGATCATGTGATTATGCTCTATAACTTTCATGTTGCAAGTTTTTGCTTTTGAGCACGTATGCAGGATTTCTAGGTTTGAACAGGGCGCGCGTTTTTTGTTTGATCGGAGGTTGAAGATGAAGACAATCTGGGCTGGGCCTGGTCCTTTTGGCTTTTGACACCCCTTAGCTTGCTGTTTACACACCCTTGGCCCATTTAATTTACTTTTGTATATTTTTCTATTTCCTTTTTATTTTCTGACTTTTATATATTTTTCTAAACATTAAAAAATACCATAAATATTTTCTTAAATTTTTACATTTTATTTTATTTTTTTATATTTTATTTTTGGCATAATATTTAGTTTATTAGGTTTAATATATTTATTTTCTTAAAAATAAACTCATAAACAATACAAAAAATATCATATATTTTTATTTTTATTATTTATACACTTAAATAATATATATTTTTATTTTCTAAACATTTGTATATATTTTATTTTATTTACTTGTACATAAATAAATAATTATAATATATATTTTTTCCTAAACCAAAAATTAGGGTTTTACCCTTTTCAAATATAATCTTTTTGCTTTCTTATTTTTTAAGACATTAAATAATTCATTTTTTACATACATAAAAATAAATACAAAAATCATTTTGCATATTTATATTTAATTGCATATTTAAATATTTGTCCATTTATTTATTTGTACAAAGAATTCAATATGGTTGTAATAATTTTAGGGTATTTATTTCTTGCAAATATCCCCTTATTCAAATTTGTATCCCCCTCCCCATATCAATGTTGTAATAGTGGTAGATTTACCTTTACGCACTTTATAGCTTTCAAATATGCCATGATAGAAAGATTAGGGTTTGTATGCAAAAATTCAAAATCAAATAAATAGCTAGACCTAATATAAGACAAAAATGCATGAAAATTGACAACACAATGCACATAAGCACCCCTAGGGTTTCATCCACTTGTTGCCTTAAAAACCTGGCCATGGTATGCATGCTAGGTATCTTGGCAAAACAAAAACAAAACAAAAGATTATAGTCCCTCGATGACGCTATCTTGGTTTCCTATACACAAATGATGTAGTCCCTCAAACAAAAAACTTGCTAAGATACTTGGCACAATTTCTATCATGGTCATACGATGAACCACGCCTGTCCCGTTTAACATCCAAACACAAGGTTGTTTACCAAATGAAATGGTAAAACGACACTGTCAAAGGGTTAAAAATGTGTAGGAAAGACTTTTGAGTAGGTAGGTAGATGCTCCTAGTTACTTGATCAAATTTGCAAACATCCTTGTTATTTTCAAAAACACACAACACAATTTCAAAACATTTCCCAAAACAAACTTTCAAACATTGAAACATTTTTCAAAAGACAAACACCTTTGTATACATTCAAACAATAATTATTACAAAGGTTTCCTAGACAAAGGCCTCTTTTCAAAATATTTTCAAAACCACACACAAAAGCACCATTTCAAACAACTGAAAAGCAAAAGCAAGTGATCTAAAACAAGTAAATAAGAGCACATGGAAAACCATGGATGAAAAGGGTGCTAGCACCTTCCCTTTTCATAATATACCCCCCAAACCCAAGAAAACATCTCAAAGGTCTTTCCTCTGCTTTTTGACCTTTCCTTTGGATAAATAAAAAGTCATTGGCGATTCTTGCTAAACCGAAACATTTGCGAACACAAATGCAAAACCTCAAGTCAGTTCTCCCACTGTATCACAGAACTGGCGACTCTGCTGGGGACTAAAATTCTAAAAGTGGGGTTACCTTAGGGTTTAGATCACCTTTACATGCTTATCTTGTTTGACTTGATTGCTTTACATTTGGTTCTATCGTTTGGGTTTGAAATCCTCTACTCGGATTTGGGGAAACATTCATAGGTAAATAGCAATACGTTGTGGAAACTGTGCGGGGTATACCGAAATGGTTGAAGCAATAGCTATATTAGTGCGACATATTTGTGGGTACCGATAGCCTTTGAGTTAATCAAAGAGAATACGAGGCCGCTGAGTGTTGTCATGAAGCACTAATGGACTTTTAGAACCTTTACTTGACCATCTTGGCCTTTTTAGGGGTAGTGAGATGACCGGCTTTGGTGCAGTCCGAAGTTGGTAGATACTCGATACTACACTCATTGAGGGTTATTTTCTTGGAATATTTCGGTCGCTAGTAAAGTGGCTAAACTGAAACAATGAACACAGAAAATAATCCAGTGATATTTAGCTCCTTAGAACCCGGTTACTATTTATAGGACAGGTTGAGCCAACTAAACTTGAAGAGGGTACTTACCTATGAAACCCCATGCAAGCCTGAAACTAGGATCTTGTGTGATTTGTTTGTACATATATACTTGTGCATAACATCATAAACATCATGAAGCATCATATGCATCCACTAACCATTTCAAGGATTTGGATCTTCATGTTTGTTCCTGTTTTGTAGGTAATGGAATCACTTCGCAGGAAAATAATCCAGGTCAACCTTGTGAGAATTCCTCCTCAACTCAAGGAGCTTGCTTCCAAGATTCCCGAGTATTCTCCATTCACCAAGAGGCATGGTCGTCTTCTCAACTTAGTCAACACCAACACTGAGGAAGACATGGTGAAAGTTCTCTTCCAGTTCTTTGACCCCCTACACCACTGCTTCACATTTCCTGATTACCAGCTTGTGCCTACTTTGGAGGAATTTTCTCAACTCTTGAGGATTCCTATTCTCCATCAACTACCCTACAACGGTATGGAAAGAGATCCAAAGCCTGAAGATGTTGCTCAAGCCCTACACTTGCAACCATCTGATGTCAAAGGTCATTGGGAAACCAGAAGTGGTGTCAAGGGTTTCTTGGAAAAGTCTCTATTTGAGAAGGCTCAAGAATGCTGGAATTCCTTGGACTTACAAGCTTTTGAGGAGATTGTAGCTCTTCTCATCTATGGGTTGGTCTTGTTCCCAAACCCTGATCAACTTATAGATGTGAATGCTTTTAAGATTTTCATGTCCCGGAATCCTGTTCCTACATTGCTTGGGGATATCCTCCACTCATTTCACACTCGAACAATAAGGAAAAGAGGTGTTCTCATGTGTTGTACCCCTCTACTAGCAAGGTGATTTATTTCTCACCTTCCCCAATCAGTCTTGAAGAATGAGCAAGGCTTGAGGTGGTCACAACGATTGATGACCCTCACACATTCAGATGTTCATTGGGGTTCTCGATCCAGAGAAAATGTTATCATCATTGATTTTTATGGGGAATTCCCTAATCTCCCTCTACTAGGCATTAGGGGAAGAATCACCTACAACCCCTGCTTGGCTCTGAGACAGTTTGGGTATGCCCGAAGGGATGGCCCACATTACATGCTTATTCTAGACTTGGTTTTTGACTTTGATAACGACGATCAAGGACTTTGACAAAGGTTTATCCGAGCTTGGAGAATGCCCAACAAGATGGACATTAAGACCTTGGGACACAAGAATTCCATCCCCCTTGAGCCTTACCTCAAGTGGGTGCAAACCCGCGCCCAAAGTATTATGATGCCTTACCCCTACATTCTCCCTATGATCAAAGAGCCTGTTATGGAAGGAGAGGTTCCACACACCCTCCTACATCCTGACATGCCAACATCACTAGAAGATTTGCAAAGGAGTTGGATACAGCTCAAGGGAGAGCGCGATACATTCGAAGCCCAATTCTATGCCAGTGAGAAGAAGGTTTTGGAGCTTACTCTCAAACTTCATGAAGAGAAGACTCTCAACACCTACATAGCACCAAAGAGGATGCGCAACATCTTTTTACATTAGAATTTTGTATTATTTTGACCATGGGGCATTTATGTACTAACAAATTCTTCTTATTAATATGACGTGTGTTCCTTTTTGTTTAAAACAACTTTGAATTTCTGAATCCTTGAATGCATTACATGAATACATATCATTCATCATATGCATAAGCAGGTCTTCACACCAGGTTTCCTTATCTCTCTACTGTTTATTTCAGCAAGATGGATATAGAGCAGACGGTCAAAGACTTACAAGCACAGAATTCCCAGTTTCAACAGCTACTTCTGAACTTGGAAAAGGGGCAGGAGGAGCTTAAAACATTGCTGGAAAAGAAAAAGGAGAAAAAGAAAAATAAAAGAGTTGGTGTGTGTTGTACCCCAAAATTTTCCCTCCCATTTTTCACCAAAAAAAAGCACAACCCTAGGGTTTCTCAAATATCCAAGATTGGCTCAGGAATCGATCAGACAGATTTTCTCCTGTGGCAGTAAATCAGGAATTAGGGTTTTTCTCGCATCTCTCAGAAGAAACTGAATTCTCAGAAATTCAATTAACTGTCACATGTTTTCACGCTTTTTCCAGTTTACTGAAAGGTTACTGGTTGTTCTCAAGGCCTGTTTATCTGGGACAAGAAATGGGAGCTGAGACTTTCATTTGGAACATTCAGGTTTTGTCTGATCCAGGTTAACCAGATAATGTGCGTCTGTTAAGACATTTGCTTGAGACGTTTGCTCGCTTAGTGAATAAACGTTTTCTTGTTTATTGGAATACACAGTGCGTGTTTGGATTGGAATTCTGTTTCAAGGTTACAAGATTAGAGTTATTGGATTACTTGGAGTTTAAGTTATCTGGATTGGAATTATTGGAATGCAGTTTCAATTATTTTAATCAGGAATCTTAAAGAATTAGTGAAGATGCGAAAAGAAAATTGCAAGTTATTGACAGTAGAAGATTTTAATGGATACCAAATTATCTCATAAAGACTTTTTCATTTATTTCAAAAAATGTTACAATACAGTTTATTATTTAAATACTTTAAGTTGTGCAACTTATTGTATTTGAAAAGTAAATTGGTCCATTTGTTTGAATATTTATCTCTAAGTTACAAAGAAAAATCTAAGCCTAAGCTTCCATTGCTCCCATGCTCGCCACAAAGTTTCCTGCTTCCTCTGCTTTGTCACCATCCAATTTGCGCTCACATGAAATAAAGACAAAAAAGAAAAAAAGATTAGTACAGTTTAATTGAACATAAATAAGAATTTCAAAAAAAAGAAAGAAAAATGTTCATCATTAAAGTTTGCCATTTGGAATCAGAGGGGCTATTTTCATTTCATCATGTTTTTATTTTTCTCTTTGCAAATCACAAGAAGATTGCTCTTCTTGGTTCACAAAGAGAAAAATGAAAAATGCAAGCTAAAGAATGCAAGGCAAATGGTCCAACTGAAAATATACACCAAACTGAACTAAACAAGACAAGTACAAGGCAGCAGCATAGCAAGGCCAAACAATGCAACAAGCTAGCAAGTAACACAGCAGGCGCACAAATGTAACAAGGCCAAACTGGATGCAAACTAAACAATGCAGCAACAACTAGGACAAGTACAATACAACAAAACAAAGTACAAACAGCAGGCAAGAAAGAAGAATGCAGCATGGTAAACCAAATCACAAGCAAAGCTTGTTGCAAAAGCCTATCATCATTTTCCAAGAATTGGGGCAAACTTTTCAGAAAAAGCAGAGAAAAAACATAGTTTCTTTTATCATTGAGAGAGGAGAGAGAGAAAAGATATCACCTATTTTGCTGGGATTGTACAGTTTTGCTACCAAGGCCCACAAACTGTCACAAGTTACAAAAAAAAAGAAAGAAAGATATAATACCATCAAACTGTAAGAAGAAGGCAGATTTTCCAACAATAGAAGAAAAAATACACAAAAGATACATATCAAGTTTAAACCACAAAAAGCATTCAAACTGCAGTTTCTAAAACCTGTAACTCAAACAAAACAACCACAACTGTAACAACATTTCAAACTTACAGAACCAAGCTGCAAAATAACCTAAGACCAAACATTTACAACAAAACTGTAACAAGCCTGCCAAGCTGTGAACCAACTCTCACAAAAAAAAACTCCCAGCCTTTTAACCAAACATAATACCCAACCTGTTAACAAAAAGCCAACAAGCTGCAAAACATTCACAAAACCTGTAGCTCACAAATAATTCCGACAACTTTCAGAAAATAAACCAAAACTGTTAACAAAACACAACAATCAGTTTCCAGATCTGTTGAATCAAAGCCTACAAACTCAAACATTTTGGCAAGCTAGCAAAAACTGCAAAAGCCACAACTTAGTCCAACAACAAACAACCTCTAAACCTGTTATCAAACCAGTTTCCAAACCATTTTCAAACACCAACAAAAGCTTGTAAACCATCAAAACACAGTTCAATACCAAAAGAAAAAACATATAACTCATTTCAAAGATCCTGTAACCATCCTCCCAACTGTAAAAAAAATAGTTTTCAAAGTCATCAAACCAAACACAACCAAGGCTTGAAAACTACACCCCAAAATTGCCAAAAGAATTCAAAACCTGTATCTCATTTCAACAAAAAAAACATAACAATCTCCAGACATTCAAATTGTCAAAAATCAGTATCTAAGCCAACAAAGACACAATAGCATCCAACAGTCAGAAGGGCATCATCATCATCATTCAAGTTCAAGAGAGAGGAAAGAAATAACGAAGTCAGCATCATTATCATCATTCAAGTTAAAAGAGAGAGGAAAGAAATAACAAAGTTTAAGAAGCAATCTTCATCATCAACCACCAACAATAACAAATTTTCAGAAGCGATCTTCATCATCAACCAACAACAATAACAAAGTTTCAGAAGCAGCACCATCATAATCTCAAGTTCAAGGAACAAAGAAAAGATTACCAGAGGCGCATGTTCTTCACCTCATCATTTATTTCCTCCCCTCGTGTCCAGCCGCCAAGGAACACCCAGCTCAAATCTCTTTCCTCTCCATTTTCCAGAAAAGCGCCCAAGGTACGTTTCTCCTGAAATCCTTTCCTACATCTCATGAGGCAATAAAATTGATCAACAAAAAGATAAGAACCAGATTAACAAAAAGAAAACAAAAATTGTTCAACATTCGAAACCAACAGAACATCACCTTTTTATGAGAGAATCGTTTGAGCGTGGTTAGGAAGAGAAGGAGGGATGCTCCGGTGACGGGAAACGGGGAATGGAAGATCAGAGAGGAACGAGAGAACGAGTGAAGAGAGAATGAAGGACAAAGGAGCCGCCGTGAAACGAGTTCACAAACCCTAAACACAACGAACCCTGATCAAACATTTGTGAAAGGCTTAAGCATTGGGCCAATTCTGATCCCAAATCCATAAGCCCATGCGTTTCTAGTTCACCCCCCCCCCCCCCCCCCCCAATTTCTAGCTTTGTCTTTTTATTTGGGCCTCAAGCATTCAGCATCTTAAGCCCATTTATTTTCTTCTCTTTTCTTTTCATTCATTTCTAATATTAATTTGTTTTATTTCCTTGTATTAATAATATGATAACAATTATTTTTAAAACTTCATTTTTGTAAAATAAATTTGATTTTTCTTAAATAGTTTTATTTTAATCATTTTCTTTTTATTATTTTTCTTACACTTCATAAAAATACCAAAAAAAACATTTAAATTAGTTTAATTAATTTTGCTTTCTTTAAACCTTTTTTTACTTAATTAATAAAATACAAGAAAGAATAATAATAATTTTTAATCTTTTAGAATAAATTTTATTTATATCTTTTTAATAAATACATACATCTCATGCTTTGTTGATTTTATTTTGTCATAGCTTTATATTGAATCGCGACAATTCGATTTGGTTGTAATATTTGAACTTAGCTATTCTTATGAGATTCATCCCCATTTGTAATAATTGTAACCCCATTCCCGAATACTTTTGTAATAGCTTAGACTTTTAATTCCCGCAATTTATTGCTTTCGATATACTGTGTAGTAATTAGGCATGTATGGCAAGATTCAAAAATCAATCGCTAGACGACCTAATCCAAGAACAAATAACTTGAAATCAACACACTTCTCACACGCGCACCTCTAGGGTAACCTCGCTTGTTGCCTCAAAAATACAATCAATACCCTCGAATATGCGACACTCTAGCAAATGACCCTTCGATAAACAAAGATCGTAGTCCCTCGATGACCCTCGATGTTGCCTCCGATAAAACGATCTCGTCCCTTACAAAATTGCAAGAGCGTCTCACAAGTTGCTTTCAATGATTGTATGCGATAACCCATGCATGTCCCATTTAACATCCAAACACAAGGTTGTTTACCAAATTCAATGGTAAAATGACACTGGAAAAAGGGTTAAAAATATGTAGGAAAGATCTTTGAGTTAGGGTAGATAACTCCTAGTTACTTGATCTCTTGCAAACCATCCTTGCTAATTTCAAAACACACAATTTCAAAAGATTTCCCAAATACAAACTTTCAAACATTGAAACATCTTTTCAGAAGACAAACACCTTTGAAAAACATTCAAACAAGAATTGTTACAAAGGTTGCCTAGACAAGGCCTCTTTTCAAAACATTTTCAAAACCACACACAAAGCACCATTTCAAACAATTGAAAAGCAAAAGCAAGTGATCTAAACAAGTAACTAAGAGCCCATGGAAAACCATGGATGAAAAGGGTGCTAGCACCTTCCCTTTTTATAATCTACCCCCCGAACCCAAGAAAACATCTAAAAGGTCTTTCCTGTGCTTTTTGACCTTTCCTTTGGATAAAATAAAAAGTCGGTGGCGACTCTTGCTAAACCGAAACATTTGCGAACACAAACACAAAAGCTCAAGTCAGTTCTCCCACCGCATCACATAACTGGAGACTCTGCTGGGGAGAATATCTAAAAGTGGGGTTACCTTAGGGTTTTAGATCACCTTTACATGCTTATCTTATTTGACTTCTATGCTTTACTTTTTTGTTCCTTGTTTGGGTTTGTTTTAAATCCTACACTCGGATTTGGGGGCACCTTTTAGGTAAGTAACAGTAAACTGTGAGGGAACTGTGCGGGGTATACCGACATGGTTGAAGCAGTAGCTACGTTGATGTAGCACTTTGGTTGGTACCAGTAACCTTTGAGTTGAATCAAGGAGAGTACGGGGCCGCCACGTGGTATCGTGAAGCATCAACTGACTTTAGAACCTTACTTGACCATCTTGGCCTTATTAGGGGTAGTGAGATGACCGGGTTTGGCGCAGTCCAAAGTTGGTAGATACTCGATACTACACTCATTGAGGGTTGTTTCCTTGGAATACTTCGGTCGCCTGTAGGAGGCTAAATTGAAACAATGAACAAGGAAACCATCCAGGGATATTGAGCTCCTTAGAACCCGGTTACTATTTCTCGGACAGGTTGAGCCAACTAGATTTCAAGAGGGTACTTACCTACAAACTCCATGCAAGCCTAAACGTATGGACTTGTCTGCTTTATATGGATATGACTGTTTGTATATAACTTGCTTACTTCGCATATCTGTACATAACATCATAACATCATAGCATTTTCAATAACTATTTCAAGGATCTCGAGGGTCTTTGATGCAGGGTCATGTTGAACCAGACGTCTACTAAAAGGAAAGAGGATTCATTTTCCTCTAAACAAACGCCGTCAAAGATCAAGTACAACAACGTAAATCAAAAGCTATGACCCACTTGACATGGTGAGCTTGATTCTTGTGGAAAGACATCCACCGATACAGAGTTCTCCAATCAAATATGTCCAACTTCTAACATTTTCCCGTGTTTACCCCGTGAGATCCTTGAAAACATGCATCCACATATCATGCATCGTATCATGACAGGTTTCTCACTTTCAGGTCTCCTTATCTTCCTATTGTTTATTTCAGTAGAGATGGCTCTAGAGAAGACTATCAAAGACATCCAGGCTCAAAACGCTCAACTTCAAGATATGTTCTTGAACCTAGCCAAGGGGAAGGAATAAGTGAAAGCTCTCCTCACAAGGGGCATGGTCACAGGGAATCCAGGGGCATCAGGAATGGTCAGTTGGAAGGGCTACAGATTGAGATGGCAATAATGAAAATCCAAATGATGGGACAACTGGTGGGCCAGATGGCTCTTATTCAAAACCTAGCTCAAGGACAAGAGGAGTTAAAGGTCCTCATCACTAAACTGCATCAGGATGGATGTAACCAAATGGGGCAAACAATTAGGGTTGAGGATCAAGTCATCATTCAGCCTCCCTTGAGACAAGAAGTCAAGGGAAAGTCTCCCCAGTTTGTTTAGGGTCACAAGCCCAACAACACCCTCACCAACATCAACAGAGTAATCGGCGTAAGCAAAATACATCTGGAAGGCATTTCACTGAGATTAACATGCCATTATCTCAAGTACTAAAACGCTTGTTGGAGGTCAAGCTGACTGTATTATGGGATCCTCTTCGGAATCCCAACACCTCTGCTCCTAGCTATCATCCCAATGCATTATGTGCATACCACTCCAATAGTCCGGGGCATGATACAAATGACTGTTGGGCTTTGAAGAATAAGACCCAAGACTTGATTGACAGAAGAGTGATGGAGTTCACACAAGATGGCCAGATGAAGATCTTCCGTTGAAGGCTCTCCACCTAAAATGACAAGTTCAGACAAAGAAGCTTTTGTTTCATTTGAATTTTCAAGTTGTAATTTTCTTTTGTTATTCAAACAATTATCTATTATTGTCAAACTTTGTTTCATTAATGCATTGCATATGTTTGTCTTGAATTCATCCATTCGTTTTCAGTATACTTAAACTATGCTTTCTACTTTCTTTATGACATTTAACTCTTGTTAAAAGTTGCACACCTTTAGAGGGAGGATGACGAAAACAATGCCATAATCTCATACAATATGCTTTTGGACATACCTTGCTGACGATGTACAAGCGTTTCTTTCAAATCCTAAACATTGGAGTTATAAGGAAGATAATCCCTAGTCAACCCCTTCGAGCCAAAGAAGTAGAAGTTTCCCGTTTTAACACAAATTGAAACCTTTAATCGAACCTGGGGCAGGGTAGTCTCTCAGTTAATTCAAATGCGTGTTTAGTCGCAAACTCTCATCTCGTAATACAACAAATGACATCAAAAACATTCCTTTGGAATCAAAAGACGGCGATGGTTCCTTATCTCATAGGCAGTCATTATCTCTCAAAAAGAAAAAGCCCACTAAGTCAAAACCTACAAAGGAGGCTTGAGAAAATTGGGGCATCTGCTGACTGTAATTTCCAAAATAAGAACAGTAAGGCAAAAATTAGGGATAATAAATCGAAAGAAAGAGGTCTCTACAAATCCTCAACAAAAATAATGTTTGCAAAAATGACTGCCTGCCAACAAAATCAACTTGTTTGAACCATCACCAAAATGTCATTTCAAACTCATTTGAAGTTCGAACGCACAATTAACTGAGTTTAGGATTGAAGAACATCACGAAGAGCGGGTGGGTACAAATATACTTTGAGACTTTATCCTTTGTTTCTTAAACCGTGAACCAAGCCACGTTACAACCCTTCAAAAGTCCTAATTGAAGCATGGGTTAGTTCGAAAGCATACTGTTACAAAAGGTATCCTGACTCCTGTAAGGCTTTGCTCTAAATCTTGAGTTGAATTTTCTTATAAAAAGTTTTCTGCTAAAAAAATGCATTTTTCAAAGTTTCAAGACAAGCATAAACTTTGCATTATTTGAATATCGTTGTTTACATATGGCTATTTGTTTGACAGCAAAGAAATTCACACAGTGAATATCCGATGAACGAAAGCTCTTTCAGTAAACAAAATCACTTCAAGTGGAATGACACTTCCGTTGCAAAAATCTCCTATCCACACAGGGGACATGACATGGCATTGTCCAATAAACCTGGGGGAGTCCAATCAAGATTTCAAGAAATCTCTCAAAGTGCAGAGTAACCAGGGGCATTGAACATCAACTCCAATAAAGGGTTACATGCAGTCAAACATTTCTTGGCAAAGCCATAAACACTCGTTACTTGGGGCGGTGATAAATCTCTCCAAAATCCTTCTCATAAGAGGACTCCCAGCCAGAGTTTCGATCTTTGATAACCTCTTCCCAGCTAAGGAGACCTCAAGAATTCCTGAGAATTTTTCCTTTTGAAGTCGCCACATTTTTCGCTATCGGAAACGAAGAATTCAACTCTTTTCTCCAGCACCAATTCGGAATTTATTTTCTCCAGCGAGAGATCATCCTGAAAACATTGCATATCCGTACATCAAGACACCATACAACACAATCTCATTTATTTTGAGAACGTCATTGTTTGATATATGTCATGCAACTAACCTTTACCTTTCAGGAAAGATACAATCAAATTCTCACGAAATTCAAGCTATGAAGCCTGGACCACGACCAGATAGTAGTGCATCCAACTTTCCTCTTCAACAGAGAGGATTTCTCAACAGAATAACGGACGATCGAGGTTACCAAAGTTCAACAGAGATGATTCTTCAGAAGAATAATGGAAGACCGAAGTTCCCAAAATTCAATAGAGATGGTGCCCCAGCAGAATAACAAACAATTGAAGCTCCTAAAATTCTATTTCTCTCAAGACCAAAGATCAACATTTCCCAGCGGAGTTTCTCCTCAGACAACGAAACAGGAATCCCCATTGGAAACATTCTAAGCAAAGCTTAAAGACACACATACTCTTCAACAGCAGTCCAAGATTTATTTTCCCCGGCATCTGTTGAAGATATTCCAAGACTTTCGTTTGGCTCAGTTAAATCGATTCTAAGATTTTTCTGATTCTTATCCAGTCAAAGTTAATTCAAGACCTTCTCTAGCTCAGTCAGATCGACACTAAGATCTCCCTGATTCTTAATCCAGTTGAAGATACCCCGAGACTTTCGTCTAGATCAGTTAAATCTATTCTAAGATTTTTCTGATTCTTATCCAGTCAAAGTTAATTCAAGACCTTCTCTGGCTCAGTCAGATCGACACTAAGATCTCCCTGATTCTTATTCCAGTTGAAGATACCCCGAGACTTTCGTCTGGCTCAGTTAAATCGATTCTAAGATTTTTCTGATTCTTATCCAATCAAAGTTAATTCAAGACCTTCTCTGGCTCAGTCAGATCGACACTAAGATCTCCCTGATTCTTATTCCAGTTGAAGATATTCCAAATTTTGCTGTTTCAGATAAATCTCTCAGCGGTTTATTCTGATTCACTTCCAGTTTTTGCTGTTTCAGATAAATCTCTCAACGGTTTCTTCTGATTCATTTCCATTTTTTGCTGTTTCAGATAAATCTCTCAACGGTTTCTTCTAATTCACTTCCAATTTTTGCTGTTTCAGATAAATCTCTCAACAATTTATTCTGATTCACTTCCAGATTTTGCTGTTTCAGATCCAGTTCAAACTTTCTAAATGGCATCTTTAATCCCATTTCCATGCACAATCTCTACAACACGTCATTAAAATCCCCAGCGGAGCTGAAACTATCAAACCACAGTGGAAATCATCTGGTTTCTTCAATTCCCCAACAAGTTATCTTAAAGCCTGGAAATCAACCAGATAACAGTTAACTTTTGTTTTATCCCCAACCAAGGATAATTTCTCAGAAGATTGGCATACACCAAGCTCCGGATACCCTTAACAGAATAAAGATTCTCATTCTTGAAACCTCAGAAGATTGACATAGTCCTAAGCTCCTGATACCCTTAACAGAATGAAGATTCTCATTCTTGAAACCTCAGAAGATTGGCATACTCCCAAGCTCCTGATACCCTTAACAGAATGAAGATTCTCATTCTTGAAACCTCAGAAGATTGACATACTCCCAAGCTCCTGATACCCTTAACAGAATGAAGATTCTCATTCTTGAAACCTCAGAAGATTGGCATACTCCCAAGCTCCTGATACCCTTAATAGAATGAAGATTCTCATTCTTGAAACCTCAGAAGATTGGCATACTCCCAAGCTCCTGATACCCTTAACAGAATGAAGATTATCATTCTTGAAACCTCAGAAGATTGGCATACTCCCAAGCTCCTGATACCCTTAACAAAATGAAGATTCTCATTCTTGAAACCTCAGAAGATTGGCATACTCCCAAGCTCCTGATACCCTTAACAGAATGAAGATTCTCATTCTTGAAACCTCAGAAGATTGGCATACTCCCAAGCTCCTGATACCCTTAACAGAATGAAGATTCTCATTCTTGAAACCTCAGAAGATTGACATACTCCCAAGCTCCTGATACCCTTAACAGAATGAAGATTCTCATTCTTGAAACCTCAGAAGATTGGCATACTCCCAAGCTCCTGATACTCTTAATAGAATGAAGATTTTCATTCTTGAAACCTCAGAAGATTGGCATACTCCCAAGCTCCTGATACCCAAACACCTTAATGAATATTCTCATTCTTTCTTACCCAGAAGATTGGCATACACACAACCTCCTGACCCAAACGCCTGAATGAAGATTCTCATTCTTGCTTACCCGGAAGATTGGCATACACCCAACCTCTTGACCCAAACGCCTGAATGAAGATTCTCATTCTTGAAACCCCAGAAGATTGGCATACACCCAAGCTCCTGATACCCTTAACAGAATGAAGATTCTCATTCTTGAAACCTTAGAAGATTGGCATACTCCCAAGCTCCTGATACCCAAACGCCCGAATGAAGATTCTCTTTCTTGAAACCTTAGAAGATTGGCATACTCCCAAGCTCCTGATACCCAAACGCCTGAATGAAGATTCTCATTCTTGCTTACCCAGAAGATTGGTATACACCCAACCTCCTGACCCAAACGCCTGAATGAAGATTCTTATTCTTGCTTACCCAGAAGATTGGAATACACCCAACCTCCTGACCCAAACGCCTGAATGAAGATTCTCATTCTTGAAACCCCAGAAGATTGGCATACACCTAAGCTCCTAATACCCTTAACAGAATGAAGATTCTTATTCTTGAAACCCCAGAAGATTGGCATACTCCCAAGCTCCTGATACCCTTAACAGAATGAAGATTCTCATTCTCAAAGTGGCATACAACCCGAGTTCCTGATATTCCCGACAGAATGAAGATTCTCATTCCTAAAGTGGCATACAACCTAAACTCCTGAACTTCTCCCAAACAGTATAGCTGTTCCCCACAGAGTTTTTACTCCCCAACAGATTGGAGATTCTCATTCTTGATTCTCTAGTGAAGTTGCCAGAGCCTTGTTTACTCTCAGCATGAATTTGTCAGAATTTTTTTTAATCCTCTGCAGATCGAAGATTCTCGTTCTTGACTCCTCAGCACAAATTCCCCTAGCAGAATGAAGATTCTCATTCTCAATTCCCCACAGAAGTTGTCAAAGTTTTGATAATCCCTGCGAGTTGTCAAAGATTTTGAATCTCTAGCAGTGGTCAAGGATTTATTTTCCGCGGCAGCAGTCAAAGATTTTGTTATCTCCAGCCATCAAGGATTTATTTTCCTCAGCAAGACAGCTAATCAGCTTACATGCGCATACATTACAATCATATATCATAATCATTGATAAATCACATATATTGCATCATAACTTTCATGCAACATAACTTTGTGTTTCAGCTAATATTTTACCCTTTTCAAGATAAGATTAACAAGCTACCAGTATAGGATCATGAAAACAGTTTTTGGATGCTCCAAACACGGACGCTAATCTATTGCTTGTTCAAATTCAAAGATCATGAAAACAGTTTACGGATACTCCAAACACGGATGCTAATCTATTGCTTGTTCAAATTCAAAGATCATGAAAATAGTTTACGGATACTCCAAACATGGATGCTAATCTATCGCTTGTTCATATTCAGCTCATGAAAACAGTTTACGGATTCTCCAAACACGGATGCTAATCTATTGCTTGTTCAAATTCAAGGATCATGAAAATAGTTTACGGATGCTCCAGACATGGATGTTAATCTATCGCTTGTTCAGATTCAGCTTCAGAAAACAGTTTAGGGATACTCCAGACATGGATGCTATTCTATTGCTTATTCAGACCCCCATCTCAAAGACGTTTAAGACATGGATATCTTTCTGATACTCATTCTGTCCCCTACAACATACAATTCAACAAACATTCTTGGATGGCATCTTTAAGCCCATCTCCGACAAGATTCTGTCACATCTCCAAATGGCATCTTTAAGTCAATTCCCTCAACTATACTTTGACGAGTGCAAATTTATGGGCACTCTAGTATCCAATCATCTTTTACCTTCGAGTCGCGAACGACAAATTCACCGATCTAACTCTTTAGGTTCAAGAAGATTGAACAGGGGCAGCTGTTGTACCCCAAAATTTTCCCTCCCATTTTTCACCAAAAAAAAAGCACAACCCTAGGGTTTCTCAAATATCCAAGATTGGCTCAGGAATCGATCAGACAGATTTTCTCCTGTGGCAGTAAATCAGGAATTAGGGTTTTTCTCGCATCTCTCAGAAGAAACTGAATTCTCAGAAATTCAATTAACTGTCACATGTTTTCACGCTTTTTCCAGTTTACTGAAAGGTTACTGGTTGTTCTCAAGGCCTGTTTATCTGGGACAAGAAATGGGAGCTGAGACTTTCATTTGGAACATTCAGGTTTTGTCTGATCCAGGTTAACCAGATAATGTGCGTCTGTTAAGACATTTGCTTGAGACGTTTGCTCGCTTAGTGAATAAACATTTTCTTGTTTATTGGAATACACAGTGCGTGTTTGGATTGGAATTCTGTTGCAAGGTTACAAGATTAGAGTTATTGGATTACTTGGAGTTTAAGTTATCTGGATTGGAATTATTGGAATGCAGTTTCAATAATTTTAATCAGGAATCTTAAAGAATTAGTGAAGATGCGAAAAGAAAATTGCAAGTTATTGACAATAGAAGATTTTAATGGATACCAGGTTATCTCATAAAGACTTTTTCATTTATTTCAAAAAATGTTACAATACAGTTTATTATTTAAATGCTTTAAGTTGTGCAACTTATTGTATTTGAAAAGTAAATTGGTACATTTGTTTGAATATTTATCTCTAAGTTACAAAGAAAAATCTAAGCCTAAGCTTCCATTGCTCCCATGCTCGCCACAAAGTTTCCTGCTTCCTCTGCTTTGTCACCATCCAATTTGCGCTCACATGAAAGAAAGACAAAAAAGAAAAAAAGATTAGTACAGTTTAATTGAACATAAATAAGAATTTCAAAAAAAAGAAAGAAAAATGTTCATCATTAAAGTTTGCCGTTTGGAATCAGAGGGGCTATTTTTATTTCATCATGTTTTTATTTTTCTCTTTGCAAATCACAAGAAGATTGCTCTTCTTGGTTCACAAAGAGAAAAATGAAAAATGAAAGCTAAAGAATGCAAGGCAAATGGTCCGACTGAAAACATACGCCAAACTGAACTAAACAAGACAAGTACAAGGCAGCAGCATAACAAGGCCAAACAATGCAGCAAGCTAGCAAGTAACACAGCAAGCGCGTAAATGTAACAAGGCCAAACTGGATGCAAACTAAACAATGTAGCAACAGCTAGGACAAGTACAATACAGAAAAACAAAGTACAAACAACAAGCAAGAAAGAAGAATCCAGCATGGTAAACCAAATCACAAGCAAAGCTTATTGCAAAAGCCTATCATCATTTTCCAAGAATTGAGACAAACTTTTCAGAAAAAGCAGAGAAAACATAGTTGCTTTTATCATTGAGAGAGGAGAGAGAGAAAAGATATCACCTATTTTGCTGGGATTGTACAGTTTTGCTACCAAGGCCCACAAACTGTCACAAGTTACAAAACAAAAGAAAGAAAGATATAATACCATCAAACTGTAAGAAGAAGGCATATTTTCCAACAACAGAAGAAAAAATACACAAAAACTGCATAGCAAGTTTAAACCACAAAAAGCATTCAAACTGCAGTTTCGAAAACCTGTAACTCAAACAAAACAACCACAACTGTAACAACATTTCAAACTTACAGAACCAAGCTGCAAAATAACCCAAGCCCAAACAGTTACAACAAAACTGTAACAAGCCTGCCAAACTGTGAACCAACTCTCACAAAAAAAACTCCCAGCCTGTTAACCAAACATAATGCCCAACCTGTTAAAAAAAATCCAACAAGCTGCAAAACATTCACAAAACCTGTAGCTCACAAAGAATTCCAACACCTTTCAGAAAATAAACCAAAACTGTTAACAAAACACAACAATCAGTTTCCAGATATGTTGAATCAAAGCCTACAAACTCAAACATTTTAGCAAGCTAGCAAAAACTGCAAAAGCCACAACTCAGTCCAACAACAAACAACCTCTAAACCTGTTATCAAACCAGTTTCCAAACCATTTTCAAACACCAACAAAAGCTTGTAAACCATCAAAACACAATTCAATACCAAAACAAAAAAAATATAACTCATTTCAAAGATCCTGTAACCATCCTCCCAACTGTAAAAAAAAATAGTTTTCAAAGTCATCAAACCAAACACACCCAAGGCTTGCAAACTACACCCAAAAATTGTCAAACGAATTCAAAACCTGTATTTCATTTCAACAACAAAAACATAACAATCTCCGAACATTCAAATTGTCAAAAATCAGTATCTAAGCCAACAAAGACACAATAGCATCCAACAGTCAGAAGGGCATCATCATCATCATCATCATTCAAGTTCAAGAGAGAGGAAATAAATAACAAAGTCAGCAATATTATCATCATTAAAGTTCAAAGAGAGAGGAAAGAAATAACAAAGTTTCAGAAGCAATCTTCATCATCAACCACCAACAATAACAAAGTTTCAGAAGCGATCTTCATCATCAACCAACAACAATAACAAAGTTTCAGAAGCAGCACCATCACCATCTCAAGTTAAAGGAACAAAGAAAAGATTACCATAGGCGCATGTTCTTCACCTCATCATTTCTTTCCTCCCCTCGTATCCAGCCGCCAAGGAACACCCAACTCAAATCTCTTTCCTCTCCATTTTCCAGAAAAGCGCCCAAGGTACGTTTCTCCTCAAATCCTTTCCTACATCTCATGAGGCAATAAAATTGATCAACAAAAAGATAAGAACCAGATTAACAAAAAGAAAACATAAATCGTTCAACATTCGAAACCAACAGAACATCACCTTTTTATGAGAGAATCGTTTGAGCGTGGTTAGGAAGAGAAGGAGGGATGCTCCGGTGACGGGAAACGGAGAAGGGAAGATCAGAGAGGAACGAGAGAACGAGTGAAGAGAGAATGAAGGACAACGGCGCCGCTGTAAAACGGGTTCATAAACCCTAAACACAACAAACCCTGATCAAACATTTGTGAAAGGCTTAAGCATTGGGCCAATTCTGACCCCAAATTCATAAGCCCATGCGTTTCTAGTTCACGCCCCCCCCCCCAATTTTTGGCTTTGTCTTTTTATTTGGGCCTCAAGCATTCAGCATCTTAAGCCCATTTCTTTTCTTCTCTTTTCTTTTCATTCATTTCTAATATTAATTTGTTTTATTTCCTTGTATTAATAATATGCTAACAATTATTTTTAAAACTTCATCTTTGTAAAATAAATTTGATTTTTCTTAAATAGTTTTATTTTAATCATTTTCTTTTTATTATTTTTCTTACACTTAATAAAAATACCAAAAAAAACATTTAAATTAGTTTAATTAATTTTGCTTTCTTTAAACCTTTTTTAAATTAATTAATAAAATTCAAGAAAGAATAATAATAATTTTTAATCTTTTAGAATAGATTTTATTTATCTCTTTTTGATAAATACATACATCTCATGCTTTCTTGATTTTATTTTGTCATAGCTTTGTATTGAATCGCGACAATTCGATTTGGTTGTAATATTTGGACTTTGCTATTCTTATGAGATTCATCCCCATTTGTAATAATTGTACCCCCATTCCCGAATACTTTTGTAATAGCTTAGACTTTTAATTCCCGAAATTTATTGCTTTCGATATACTGTGTAGTAATTAGGCATGTACGGCAAGATTCAAAAATCAATTGCTAGATGACCTAATCCAAGAACAAATAACTTGAAATCAACACACTTCTCACACACGCACCTCTAGGGTAACCTCGTTTGTTTCCTCGGAAATACAATCATGTCCCTCGAATATGCGACACTCTAGCAAATGACTCTTCAATAAACAAATATCGTAGTCCCTCGATGACCCTCGATGTTGCCTCCGATAAAACGATCTCGTCCCTTACAAAATTGCTAGAGCGTCTCACAAGTTGCTTTCAATGATTGTATGCGATGACCCGCGCCTGTCCCGTTTAACATCCAAACACAAGGTTATTTACCAAATACAATGGTAAAACAACACTGTCAAAAGGGTTAAAAATGTGTAGGAAAGATCTTTGAGTTAGGGTAGACAACTCCTAGTTACTTGATCTCTTGCAAACCATCCTTGCTAATTTCAAAACACACAATTTCAAAACATTTTCCAAATACAAACTTTCAAACATTGAAACATCTTTTCAAAAGAAAAACACCTTTGTAAAACATTCAAACAAGAATTGTTACAAAGGTTGCCTAGACAAGGCCTCTTTTCAAAACATTTTCAAAACCACACACAAAGCACCATTTCAAACAATTGAAAAGCAAAAGCAAGTGATCTAAACAAGTAACTAAGAGCCCATGGAAAGCCATGGATGAAAAGGGTGCTAGCACCTTCCCTTTTCATAATCTACCCCCCGAACCCAAGAAAACATCTCAAAGGTCTTTCCTGTGCTTTTTGAACTTTCCTTTGGATAAAATAAAAAGTTGGTGGCGACTCTTGCTAAACCGAAACATTTGCGAACACAAACACAAAAGCTCAAGTCAGTTCTCCCACCGCATCACAGTGTGGCTACTTTGGGTATAAGATTTGAAGGTCAAGCTAGAAGGGTCCCGGATTTCCCCTCAACATCTGATGAAGGGGCAGGAAAGGGAACTATAGTGCAACTTGAGTCTGAGGAAGAAGAAGAGGAAGAGGATGAAGATTATTCTAGGCAGCAGTACCCACCTGCAGACGACAAGTACAAGAATCTGGAAGAGCGTCTGGTAGCTATGGAGGTACAGAGAGTGCATGGGTTGGACTTTGAAGATCTAGGGCTGGTTTCTGGGATTGTGATCCCCCCCAAGTTTAAGGTGCCTATATTTTCTAAGTACGACGGGTTGTCTTGTCCAAAGATGCATCTGCGATCTTACGTCAGAAAAATTCAACCTCACTCTTTTGACAAGGATTTGTGGGTTCATTTCTTCCAAGACAGTCTTTCAGGGACGCAGTTAGATTAGTTTTACCAGCTAGAGAGGGCCGATGTGCACAATTGGGAGGATTTGGCGGCTGCCTTCTACAGACAATATCAATATAATGCAGACTTAGCACCAACCCGTACTCAATTACAGAGTATGGGCATGGTCTCAAATGAAGGTTTCAAAGAGTATGCCCAAAAATGGAGAGACTTAGCAAGACGAGTACATCCACCTCTATCTGAGAGGTAGCTTATTAATATGTTCTTGGGTACACTGTCTGGCCCCTTTTTCAATCACCTGATTGGAAGTTCGTCTGCGGGGTTCACCGAGTTGATTTTGACTGGTGAGAGAGTTGAAGCTGACATCAAGAGCGGGAAAATTCAAAAGGATGCATTTGCTTCCTCTGCCATCAAAAAGACCTTTCCAGCAAAGAAAGAGGTATCAGCTGTCTACTCTTAAAGAAGTCAAGGAAGAGTTGAGCGTCGGCCAGCAGTGGGGGCAGTAATGATTCAGAAGACTGCAACTGATCAGCCTAGAAACAATCAACCTAGAACCAACCAAGCAAGGGTGGAAAGGCCTGCACGACAATACACCCGGATCAACATGACACCTGCTTAGGTTCTACCCCATCTCTTGAAGTTAAACCTTGTCAGTTTGAGGGAGGCCCCTAAAAACCCTAACACTTCGTCACTGCACTACCATCCTAATGCCAAGTGTGCTTATCATTCAGACAACCTGGGGCACGACACCAACAATTGTTGGGCCCTCAAAAATAAGATCCAGGACTTGATAGATGCTAAAGAAGTTGAATTCGACGCCCCTGAAAAACCTAATGTGATCTCTGCTCTGATGCCAAGCCATGGCCACAATGCCCATGCTGTTGAAGAGGATCTATTTGTGGCTATTGTTGATGATTTGATGACTCTGATACCGATAATCAAGTTGAATTTGCTGAAGGCTGGGATTTTCCCAGGCTGTGAAAAAGATTGCTACCTTTGTTCATCCTTACCAATCGACTATCTGTTGTTGAAGTTAGGCATCCAGCGCTTAATGGATAACCAAGAGATCCTTTTCGAAATGACTCCTGTTATACCGACTCCTGTCAATGATGTTTCAATAATTACCATATCCTCCAATCTTTCCAAGGTCTCCAAAAGACCTGTTAAGATTACATCCGATCCGAAGATTGTACCTTTGAAGATAACCATGCCAAGGCCTATCCCGTACAAGTCCAACAAATCAATACCGTGGAACTATGGGGGAGAGATATTTTACCACGGTATTAAACAAATTGAATCGACTGAAGAGAGTTCTGATGAAGAGACTTCCGACATTGGAAACAATGATGGAACGAGTAAAATCACCCGCAGTGGAAGAATTTTCTCTCCAGAGATTGTGCCACCAAAGGCAATCTTCGGACCCTCAGCCGCTCCTAAGGTTACTCATGTACCGGTCAACATATCTGCAAGAACTCCAATTATTGAAGAAGTTGTGACTCCTGTTGTTATCCCCTCTGCTACTGCTGATGATAGAGGAAAAGGGATCCAAGAAGAGTCTGTCAGGACGAAGGCTCAACCGTTGATCATCCCTGAAACCTCTCAAAAGGAAATGGAAGAGATTTTGAAAATAATCAAGAAAAGCGATTATAATGTTGTGGAGCAACTGGGGCAAACCCCCTCAAAAATCTCTATGTTAGCCTTGCTGCTTTGCTCAGAAGCTCATGCCAAAGCTTTGATCAAATTCTTGAAGACGGCCCATGTGCCCCAGGAAACCTCCGCGGAACAGTTCTAGGAATGTGTAGCTAGCCTAACCGCAGACAATGGTCTAGGATTCTCCGATGCTGATCTAACAATCAAAGGGAGAAAACATAATGACGCTTTGCATGTCTCGGTAGAATGCAGAGGGACTACTCTGGCACACGTTCTGGTAGACACTGGTTCATCGCTGAATGTCCTACCAAAGAAGGCATTGGATAGGCTAGATTGTGAAGGTCTCACTTTGAAGCCCAACAACATCATTGTCAGAGCCTTTGACAGTTCTAAAAGGATGGTCCACGGGGAGGTGGACATCCCGATCAAAGTGGGAACTGAAACCTTCAACTCCATATTCTATGTCATGGACGTCTGTCCCTCCCATTCTTGCTTGTTGGGAAGACCCTGGATTCATCATGCTGGAGCCGTTACTTCGACTCTGCATCAGAAGCTCAAGTACCCTGTCCAGGGGAAAATTGTAACAGTTCACGGTGAAGAGGAATACATGATAAGCCATCTTAATTATTTCCGCTATGTGGAATTGGATGGTGAATTCATCGAGACCCCCTTTCAACACTTCGAACAAGTTTCTGAAGAGATTGCAACAACCAAGATAGTTCCTTCTATACCCATGATTACCTGACCTCCGCCTCGGATGTCGTCACTCAAAGATGCAAAAGATGTGATTGAAGAAGGAGGAAGCACAATCTGGGGGCAGCTTCCTGATTTTCCTTTCAAATCTGACAAATTCGGCTTGGGTTTCACTGCTTCTGCTCAAAAGGCTGTGCGTCGCTCCCGGGCTGGAGGGCCACCAGTGAAGATCACCCATCATGGAGTCAATGCTTTGGAGGATAGTGAAGAGGAGAGCAACCTAGAAGACTGGATTTTCCATACCGTAGAAGGAGGATTATGCAATTGGGAGGCAAAGGATTTTGTTCCCATTACTTTCATGAATCAGTAATTTATCTTTCGAACATTTCTGTTGGTTTGTAATAATTCCTGAACAATTAGTTCACTTTTTTGCCTTGTGCCTTACCCGAGGTACATAGGTCCATTTGTAAGGGTTTGATTTTTCATCTTCATATGCCATTTTAATGAATCATGGACGTTTTCACATATAAACTTTTGTGTTCATTTTATTTCTTTTGCATTTTATTTGTTTAAAGGTGGCTATCCCTTACACACACCCACACTTATAAATGCAGGTACCCTTCCACTCTGGATTCCATGAGTAACAATTCTGCTATAGCCTTCAGTGACCCTGAAGATCTGGTCTACCATGCCGAATACGAAGGTGATGAAGACTGTGAAGTGCCTGGAGAATTGGCTAGACTGCTACAACAGGTAGAAAAGGCTATTATACCACATGAGGAGTTGTTAGAGACAATCAACTTGGGAACAGAGGAAGACAGAAAAGAAGTTAGAGTGGGGGCCAACCTGGAGCCAAGTGTCAAAGAGCGCCTAGTTCAGTTGTTGAATGAATATGTTGAGATCTTCGCCTGGTCATACGAAGACATGCTGGGACTTGATACCGATATCATGGTACACCGTCTCCCCACAAGAGAAGACTGTCCACCAATTAAACAGAAAGTCCACCAAATGAGGCCCGATATGTCTGAAAAGATCAAAGTTGAAGTTATGAAGCAGTTCAATGCTGGATTTCTTACAGTTACTTCCTATCCATAGTGGGTTACTAACATTGTGCCCGTGCCTAAGAAGGATGACAAAGTCAGAATGTGCGTGGATTACAGAGACTTAAACAGGGCTAGCCCTAAAGATGACTTTCCACTACCGCACATTGACATATTGGTTGACAATACAGCTCAGCATAAGGTATTTTCTTTCATGGATGGATTTTCAGGTTACAACCAGATTAAAATGGCCCCTGAAGACATGGAGAAAACTACTTTTGTTACACAGTGGGGTACGTTTTGTTATAAAGTGATGCCATTCGGACTGAAGAATGCCGGGGAAACCTATCAACGCGCCATGGTGGCTTTGTTTCATGATATGATACATCATGAAATATAAGTCTATGTAGACGACATGATAGCCCATTCACAAACGGAAGAAGAACACCTCGACCATCTGCAAAAGCTGTTTGTCAGGTTGAAAGAGTACAAGCTCAGACTGAACCCTAATAAGTGCACTTTCGGAGTCAGGTCCGGTAAACTCTTGGGTTTCATAGTTATCAACAAAGGCATCGAGGTTGATCCTGCCAAAGTCAAAGCTATACAGGAAATGCCTGCCCCTCTCACTGAGAAGGAGGTCAGAGGTTTCTTGGGACGCCTAAACTATATTGCAAGGTTCATTTCTCACCTAACATCTACCTGTGAACCAATCTTCAAGCTGTTGAAGAAAGATCAGGTGGTTAAATGGAATGATGACTGTCAAGTTGCTTTCAATAAAATCAAGGAGTATTTGCTAGAACCTCCTATCTTGATGCCTCCCATCGAAGGAAGACCTCTAATTATGTATCTGACTGTCCTAGAGAATTCAATGGGGTGCGTATTGGGCCAACATGACGAGTCTGGACGAAAAGAGCATGCCATTTATTACCTTAGCAAAACGTTTACCGACTGTGAGACTCGCTACTCACTGCTCGAGAAAACTTGTTGCACTTTGGTATGGGCTGCTCGCCTGCTGAGGCAGTATATGTTGACTCATACCACTTTGCTGATCTCTAAGATGGATCCGATCAAGTACATCTTTGAAAAGCCTGCTTTATCTGGAAGAATAGCAAGGTGGAAGATGATCCTCACAGAGTATGATATACAGTACACGACCCAAAAAGTTATAAAGGGGAATGTGCTAGCCGATCATCTGGCCCATCAAGCTGTCGAAGATTACCAAACCATGAGGTTCGACTTCCCCAACGAGGATATCATGACTTTGAGCAACGTCGAAGAAAACAGACCGTATGACGGACCTGAACAAGGATCCCGATGGACCCTGTACTTTGATGGTTCCTCCAACGCACTTGGGAACGGTATCAGCGCGATACTTATTTCTCCAGAAGGTTGGCATACACCTTTCACCGCCAGACTCTGCTTCAGCTGCACCAACAACATGGCTGAATATGAAGCTTGTATCTTTGGTCTCAAGGCTGCTATTGACTTGGTAATCAAATCTTTGATTGTATTTGGGGACTCCGCATTGGTCATCAGTCAGATCAAAGGAGAGTGGGATACTAAACATCCAAACCTCATCCCTTACAAAGAACATGTCTTGACATTGTTACCACATTTCGAGCAGATCACCATCGAGCACTTTTCGCTAGAAGAGAATCAGCTAGCAGATGCGCTAGCTACAATGTCCTCCATGTTTAAACTTAACTGGGATAATGAGGCTCCTCAAATCACCATTGAAAGGATGGATGAACCTGCACATTGTCATGAGATTAATACCGAAGAAGTGGTGGACCGACCTTGGTTTCATGACGTCAAAAGGTATCTCGAAGCACAAGAATACCCTGAAGGAGCTTCAGTCAACGACAAAAAGTTCTTAAGGAGGTTCTCGGCAAAGTTCTTCCCGAGCAATGGTATCCTATACAAGCGCAATCATGATTGCATTATGCTCCGTTATGTGGACAAGGTTGAAGCTGAGCAGATCATGGCTAAATTGCACAATGGTACCTTTGGCACTCACTCAAGTGGACATATGATGGCTAAGAAGATTCTACGGGCAGGCTATTACAGGTCTACCATGGAAGCTGACTGCCATCAACATTCTCGAACATGCCATAAATGCCAAATCTATGTTGACAAGGTACATATACCTCCAGTTCTTCTCAATGTCTTAACAGCTCATTGGCCATTCGCGATGTGGGGAATCGACATGATTGGAGAGATCAAGCCTACAACATCCAATGGACACCGCTTTATACTGGTGGTTATTGATTACTTTACCAAGTGGGTCGAAGCAGCTTCCTTCGCATCCGTCACAAAGAATGTGGTTGCCCGCTTCATCAAGCAGAACCTCATTTGCCGATATGGTATCCCCGACAGAATCATCACTGAAAACGGTACAAACCTGAACAACACTATAATCACCGCTCTGTGCGAGCACTTCCAGATTCAACATCATAATTAATCTCCCTATCGGCCTAAGATGAACGGTGTTGTCGAAGCTGCGAACAAAAATATCAAGAAGATCATACAAAAGATGACAATCACCTACAAGGACTGGCATGAGATGTTACCTTTCGCTCTGCACGGGTACCGTACCACGGCACGAACATCAACTGGGGCAATGCCCTATTCTTTGGTATACCGCATGGAAGCTGTTTTACCTATCGAGGTTCAAATTCCCTCCTTGAGAATCATGAAAGATGCTGGTTTGAGTGAAGACGATTGGATTCAGACCCGGCTTGATCAACTTAACTTGATTGACAAGAAGCGACTTACTGATGTTTGCCATGGTCAGGCGTATCAAAAACGAATGATCAAGGCATTCAACAAGAAAGTCAGGCGCCAGGTATATCAAGTCGGGGATCTTGTAATCAAGCGGATCATCTTGCCGCAAACTGATACCAGAGGCAAATGGACTCCTACTTACGAAGGACCATTTTTGATCAAAAACATCTTTTTTGGTGGGGAAATGATCCTGACCACCATGGACGGTGATGACCTGCTGCACCCTGTGAACGCGGACATAGTCAAAAGATACTACGCATAAGAGACCCGACAAGTTGAAAATCCATAAGGGCGACTTGGGCAAAAATGGGCATCCCGGTGAATCGAAAACCCGAAAGGGCGGTTCAGGCAAAAATTAGGGATAAATAAAAAGAATTTGTACACCCGACAAGTTGAAAACCCGAAAGGGCGACTTGGGCAAAAAAGGGTTTTTCGGTGGACTGAAAACCCGAAAGGGCGGTCCAGGCAAAAGTTAGGGAATTAAAGCGTATGACTATGTCTCGTCGGATCACTTTAAGGGCAATCTCTTCACAGACAAGCTCCAAGATTCTGATCAATCTAATCATCGTCGGATGAAGCAACGAATGGACAAGATATCCAGAGTTACAAAGGCTATAGCAGAATGGGAACCCCGTGGAATTTTTACACATAGCCACCTTTCTTTGTATAAATTTTTCTCATTTTTATGACAACATTCTCTTACTAAATGTCTGTCTCCTTTGTACAAAATACTTACACAAAGTTAATACAAAGATACTTCAAAGTGTAGAAAACTATTTGCCTTTTCTTATTTTTTTACACTTGTGTTTTATTTGAAAACGTCCTATGGTTTATTAAATGAGCATATGCATTTGAAAATAATCACTGTTTACAAATAAACGAAATGTGAAAGAATAATTACTGACGGGTTGAAAGTATGGGAAAACGTCTTCAGGCTATTCCAAGAGAAATCCCCTGCAGTACATCATCTGGATCCCCAGCGGAGCTAAAACCTTGAAATACATATCTCCAACGGAACTACAAATTCAAAATCCCCGCCAGAGTAAAATCTACAAACTCCCAATCCCCGACGGAGTCATATTTTCAAACCCTTAATCCACCATCAGAGTTAAGTTTTCAAAATCCTAATCCTTAGCGGAGCAAAAACTTTGGGTCATAAATCCCCAGCAAAGATGAAACCTTCTTCCCCAGCAAAGTCAAATTTCCAACTACCAATCCACAGCAGAAACCATCCAGTTTCTCCAGATTTCCCAGCAAGTTATCTTAAAATATGAGAATCAACCAGATAACAGTTAACTTTTATACCCAACTAAGGATAATTCCCCAGTAGATCGGCATACAACCCAAACTCCTGAACTTTTTCCAAACAAGAATAAACCTCTTCCCCAGAGTCCTGATCTCCCCAGAAGAGTAGCTACTCTCCAGCAGTATAACTATTCCCCACGGAGTTCTTAATCCCCAACAGAATGTAAATTCTCATTCTTAACTCCCCAATTTGAAGTCCCCAGGGATTTATTTTCCCCTAGCAGATTGAAGATTCTCGTTCCTGATTCCCCAGTGAAGTTTCCTGAGTCTTCATAACTTCCCAGCATAAATTTGTCAGAATTTTTAATCCCCTACAGATCGAAGATTCTCATTCTCACTTCTCCAATGAAGCCCCAAAAGGTTTCATTTCCCCAGAAGATCGAAGTTTCTCATTCTTAATTCTTCGCAGGAGCCATCAGAGTCTTCCTTATTCTCCAGCAGTTCAAGGTTTTCCTTTGCTTAATCCCCGGTAGAGATCATCAGAAGTTTCCCTATTCCTCAGCCAAGTAAAGATTCCCATCGTGTAATCTCCAACCATAGTCATGAAAGTTCTCTGGATTCCCCAAACAGTTTTCTCAAGCAGACTTGAAAGGTTTCCTATCCCTAGGAAAGTCATGAAGGATTCTCACATCCTTATAGAAGTTGTCAAAATTCTTGTTAATCCCCGCAGGTTGCCAAGTATTTTCTATCCCCAACAGTGGTCCAAGGGGTTCCCATCCTCAGCAATCAAATGTTTTAATCTCCAGTAGCGGTCATCGACTTATTTTCCCCGGCAGCAGTCAAGGATTTTATTATCTCCAGCTATCAAGGATTTATTCTCCTCAGCAAGACAACCAATCAGCTTACATGCGCATACATTACATTCATATATCACAAAACACATCTTATTGCATCATACACTTCATGCAACATAACTTTGTGTTTCAGCTAACGTTTTACCCTTTGCAGGATAAGATTAAAAGCTATCTTTAACAAATATTCAAAGATTTCAGATACAGTACGGATACACTCCATACGCAGAAGTCATTCTGTTACTCATTTCGATCTCTTATTAAGATACATTATGGATACACCCCAGACACGGAGGTCATTCTATTACTCATTCAGAATTCAAAGTCAAGATACAATACAGATACGCTCCAGACACGGATTCCATTCTGTCGCTCATTCAGACTTCAACAATCAGATACATATTAGATACGCTCCAGACACGGAAGCCATTCTATTTCTCATTCAGATTCAACTATCAGTTTCAAGTCCAGATACACTCCAGACAAGGAAGTCATTCTGTCACTTATTCAGATCCCAGTTACAGTACAGATACACTCCAGACACGGAAGTCATTCTGCAACTCATACAGATCTCAACTTCAAATACAATCCAGATACGCTCCATACACGGTTGCCATTCTGTCACTCATTCGAACATTTCCCCAACCCAGAGATGTTCCAGACACAGATGTCATTCTATCGCTTGCTCAGATTCCAGATTCAGATACAATACAGATACAATCTAGACACGACAATCATTCTGTTATTCATTCAAGAATCAAATACAGTTACAGCTCGTATACGCTCCAGACGCGGACGCCATTCTCTTGCTCATACAGATTCAGTCTCCAGATACAACTCAGATACGTTCCAGATACGGATACCATTCTGATGTTCATTCTCCTGATTTTTCAACAAACAGTATTGGATGGCATCTTTAAGCCCATCTCCAACAAATTCAACCATCTCCAGATGGCATCTTTAATCCCATTTTCTCAAACAATATTTTGACGAGTGCAAATTTACGGGCACTCTAGTGTCCAATCATCTTTTACCTTCGAGTCACGAAAGGCAATCTCGCCAATCTAACTCTTTAGGTTCAAGGAGATTGAACAGGGGCAGCTGTTGTACCCCAAAATTTGCCCTCTCTTTTTACCAAGATTTCCCCTCACAAAACTCTTTGGACTCCAAACATGATTAGAGTTTGCTCTGCTCAAGACATCTCCTTGCACTGATGACCTGAAATTAGGGTTTGAGTTTGCACAAGGATTTTTGGACTTCCAATGCCTAAAGTGACTTTCATACTTTATTTTGGACTTATAAGATTTCCCATACCAAGTTTCAAGCCTTTAATCAAATTTTTGCCCAGTCAATTGGACAGTTGACCTATAAATCAGCTGTATTGAGGAAAAAGTCAACTGTGGCCAATTTACAGTCAAACCTCATAATTTTTGATCCACAACAACATTATAGACTCATATTAACCATTTGATCAAGTTTGGACCACAACTCCTCAAGAAATTTGATCAGATCATCAAAAGGGCAAAATGGTCATTTTTAGGGTTTTGACTGTAGAAGGGAAATTTATGTTTTTTGACCTAGCCATCGGCAAATTGGGTTCAAGCATGGATTTAAGGACTCAATGGCATCATCTTGACCTATTCACAAGGTTCAAAAGATCTCAATTGCATTGGATTGACAGATGAATTTTCCAGTCAACTGATCAAAAATCAACTGTACACTGAAAAGTCAAACTTTGAGTTTTTGGTCAAAATCAAGTGCCAAGGGTCATTTTTCATCAAGATGTGTCAAAACATGAAACTTGTTCATCAAGAAACCTAATTTTGAAAATTAGGGTTTGAAATGGAAAATTTTCATAACTTAGAAAATTTCTAAGTTATGAAATTTTTTTATTTTTTCCCAACTTTTCCCAACATTTTCACCATGATTCAATTGGATTCAAAGAAAACTTCCAACATGAAATTTGTAGTCCTCCACAAAATCTACAACTTTTATTCACAAAGTTTTCCCAAATGATGCTTGGATCCCAAGTTATGATTTTGTGAACAAGGGTCCATGAAACTTTTAACTTCGTGAAATTTTGCCCTAGTTTAGGCAGGATTTTGACCTATCTTCACGACAATTTTTAATATAGTTACAATTGGAATATCAAAATGAATTTCAAAGGGGGATTGTAGATCATGTTACAAGCTTTCCAAAGTGTCCAAGAACTCTCCAAAATCATTTGTGGTTAGGGAGAATCAAAGGTTTGAATTTGGAAAAATATCACTTTGGTCCATGGCATTTTTCATGTTGATACAAGTTGCAATTTCTGTCCAGCCATGCTTGTACTTGTTTACAGGTCCTTAAACCCTTTCACACTCAAAAATTGAATGCAAACACATTGGTTAGAAGCATTGTTCTGATCAATGAAGCATTATACAAAGGTTTATTCCATTTATGGCATAAAGGTGGCAATACCATTTACATAAAGCATGCTTTATGTCAAATTGCTTATCTTGAGCCAAAGACCCATTCTTTTGCAGCAAACAAAGTTCACTAATATCAGGCAATTGATAACAACTCTTAGCAGACCCTAAGCTATATTGTACAAGCCTTTGCATTGTCAATTCTCACTTTTACTTCAAAAACAAGAAACCTTGCAAAATCACCACAACTTTGGTATCTGTTATAACCAAGACTTGTAACCATTTCAAACAAGTTTTGCATATCACACTAAGCCAGAAACACGAGCTAGCAACCTCTCAAACACCCTTGTACACAAAAATCACATTTTCTTGCAAAACAAGGCAGATTCTGCATTTTGATTTCCAAATCACAAACCACTCGTGCGTTTTGCTTGAAACCAGTTCCAACACCCTCCATACAACTCACCTAAGTTATCCCAACCATTCCCAAGTCACTGTAACTCCATTTACACACTTCACCATTTCTGAATTTTGAGTTTGCAGGTTGAGTTCTATAGAGAGATTCAAACAAGTTCAAAGCTAGCTAAGCATTGGGGAAGGTCACAGGAACATCAAGCAAGCTCACAAGTATCTCAGGCCTCACTGAAAACCCCTACATTGCCATACTCGAGCTTGACTGAAACAGGTAAAGTTCAAACTTCTATCTCTCTATTTAGGAATCATTAGGCTTAGGTTTGTGAATAAAAAATGTAGTACTCATTGCCCTTGAGCTGTACATATGCATAGAATTCATTTAAGTTAACTGAGCTGGGAGAATTTGAATGATGAGCTTTCTAAAAAAACTAGGTTAGAAATTAGGGCCAGAGAAATTCTCTCTGGTCTTTGAGAGTTAGATTAAGTTTTTTACATGGTTGAGATCGTGTGATTATGCTCTATAACTTTCATGGTGCAAGTTTTTACTTTTGAGCACGTATGCAGGATTTCCTGGTTTGAACAGGGCGCGCATTTTTTGTTTGATCAGAGATTGAAGATGAAGACAATCTGGGCTGGGCCTGGTCCTTTTGACTTTTGACACCCCTTAGCTTGCTGTTTACACCCCCTTGGCCCATTTAATTTACTTTTGTATATTTTTCTATTTCCTTTTTATTTTATGACTTTTATTTATTTTTCTAAACATTAAAGAATACCAAAAATATTTTCTTAAATTTTCACATTTTATTTTATTTTTTTATTTTATTTTTGGCATAATATTTATTTTATTAGGTTTAATATATTTATTTTCTTAAAAATAAACTCATAAATAATACAAAAAATATCATATATTTTTATTTTTATTATTTATACACTTAAATAATATTTTCTCATATATTTTTATTTTCTAAACATTTGTATATATTTTATTTTATTTACTTGTACATAAATAAATAATTATAATATATATATTTTCCTAAACCAAAAATTAGGGTTTTACCCTTTTCAAAAATAATATTTTTGCTTTCTTAGTTTTTAAGACATTAAATAATTCATTTTTTACATACATAAAAATAAATACAAAAATCATTTTGCATATTTATATTTAATTGCATATTTAAATATTTGTCCATTTATTTATTTGTACAAAGAATTCAATATGGTTGTAATAATTTTAGGGTATTTATTTCTTGCAAATATCCCCTTATTCAAATTTGTATCCCCCTCCCCATATCAATGTTGTAATATTGGTAGATTTACCTTTACGCATTTTATAGCTTTCAAATATGCCATGATAGAAAGATTAGGGTTTGTATGCAAAAATCCAAAATCAAACAAATAGCTAGACCTAATATAAGATAAAAATGCATGAAAATTGACAACACAATGCACACAAGCATCCCTAGGGTTTCATCCACTTGTTGCCTTAAAAAACATGGCCATGGTATACATGCTAGGTATCTTGGCAAAACAAAAACAAAACAAAAGATCATAGTCCCTCGATGACGCTATCTTGGTTGCCTATACACAAATGATCTAGTCCCTCAAACAAAAAACTTGCTAAGATACTTGGCACAATTGCTATCATGGTCATACGATGACCAGCGCCTGTCCCGTTTAACATCCAAACACAAGATTGTTTACCAAATGCAATGGTAAAACGACATTGTCAAAGGGTTAAAAATGTGTAGGAAAGACTTTTGAGTAGGTAGCTAGATCCTCCTAGTTACTTGATCAAATTTGCAAACATCCTTGCTATTTTCAAAGACACACAACACAATTTCAAAACATTTCCCAAAACAAACTTTCAAACATTGAAACATTTTTCAAAATACAAACACCTTTGTATACATTCAAACAAGAATTATTACAAAGGTTGCCTAGACAAAGGCCTATTTCCAAAATATTTTCAAAACCACACACAAAAGCACCATTTCAAACAACTGAAAAGCAAAAGCAAGTGATCTAAAACAAGTAACTAAGAGCCCATGGAAAACCATGGATGAAAATTGTGCTAGCACCTTCCCTTTTCATAATCTACCCCCCGAACCCAAGAAAACATCTCAAAGGTCTTTCCTGTGCTTTTTTACCTTTCCTTTGGATAAATAAAAAGTCAGTGGCGACTCTTGCTAAACCGAAACATTTGCGAACACAAACGCAAAACCTCAAGTCAGTTCTCCCACCGCATCACACCATGCCTTTCTTGTATCAATTATGCTTGATTAGATTTGCTCTTGTTTACTCAGCATATCTTGATTGCCAAACTATAAAAAAAACAAATCAAATCATATCTTTATTAATTTTCATCATTTATTTGATTTAATCCACTTTTTAATTAATGAAAAATCAAAATAAATTGAAAAATGAATCATATAATGGGTTAGTGAACATTTGAGTCGTGGACCAAATTATAATTGAGGTGCAAGCATAAAAAGTTGGGCCCATTTAGCAAAAAAATAAAAATTTGAGCATATTTGACTTTTGGCAATTTTGCAAAAATGGTCAACTTGGCCAATGCATAACTCTCTCTATTTTGACCCTAGTGAGGTTTTCTTGGACTTTTTAGAAAGACTATGATGTCCTATAAACAACCCTTTTTGTCTCATATCAATTGAGTCCTCCATTTTCATGTATGAAGCTTTGACCTAAAAGGTGTTTTTGTTGACTTTTCAAAAGGACCTATAATGTCAAAATTCATATCTTTTTGTGAGTGTATATTTTGGACTTGGGATATGAATATGAATTGTAGGGAATTGCATCCTCTTCAAAATGAGCTTTGGATGGGTCATTTCTGATAAAGTATGAGAAAGTTATGCTTGGTCAAAGTTGAGTTGACTTTTCCTGCAAAACCCTAATTTAGCAACTTTTGGGTTTGATGAATTGTGAGCAATCCTTGAGGAATCATAATCAACCCTTGATCAAATGATGGATAATAATTCAAAATGAGTATGTTGACCAAAAATATTGAAGTTTGACTGTATGTGGGCCACAATTGACTTTTGACCTAGTACAGTTGATTTTTAGGCAATTGAGCAATTGACTGAGCAAACTTCTTCTGCAAGGCTTGAAAGTCGACATGGATGATCTTAAGAACATATTGGGATAATGGTGAGCATTTTAGTCCTTTGTGGTTCACACATCTTGATTAAGATGGAAACCCTAATTTGAGGTATACTGCCTTATGAGAGAGTTTGTCTGGTCAACTCTTGAACTTCCTTGAGCAATTTGGGGACCTCCCTTGCCATGTGTTGAGAAATACGGGAGGGGAAATTTTGGGGTAAAACAACACCCATTCCAACCAAAAATAAATTGGAATGAAGCAGTCAACCAAAACACACCTTTCGAGAAATAAACTCAAGAGGGAACTTCCATCCCATCCAGACAACAAGCTAGAGAGAAGGTTGAAACAAAATTCTTCACGAGGGATAACTCAGTGGGAAAGTTGAAAGAATATACACTTTCTGCTTAAAGGTTGACATTCTATTAGAGAGAGGGTAGTATAACTCTGCAAAACAGGGTAATATGTCAGTAAAAAATTAATGAATGCAAATGGGCAATGCTTTTCTAAATTCAAACATGCAGATATGTGTGAATGTATGAATGTCACCATGTATGCTGACAAAACAGACACAGAACACTGGGGATAACCAGGAAAGGCCACAAATGGGTATAATCAATACTCAGCTGAATCATAATTAGGATGGAATTTCCATAAGAAAAGTAAGCACCAACTGAGAAACAAATTCTCATTTCATAGCTTGACTTTACCGAGGAAGAACAACATCAAATTAAATGTTGATGTAACATCTTCCTTTGAGCTTTAACTGGAAATCAAACAAACTGAATACCCAAAGAGAGTTTGAAGTTCAAATTTCTGCCACGGTTTACTTCACTAGAGAAGAACAAAATCATCTCGTTGAGTTGTCAGTTGGGGTAGCAAACAGACTTCAATGGGGAAGATAATACTATATTGGCGAAGAATACTTCAAGATACATCTTCAATAACGAGAGTGATAATTGCACCAACTTCTATGGGCGAAAGTACGAAAACCTCACAGGGCAATAATTTCAAATACTACAACAAAAACTTCTGGGGATTTTAAATGAAATCCTGCACTCGGCGGGAGAAAACCCAAAAAAATGATAACCATCCCAATACTTCTTCAATAAAACACTGCCCTTGCCTGACTGTCGAGCAGATAAACAGAATGCTAATGTTACTGAAAGGAGATGCTTCATGAATGAGTCCAATCTCAGCAGGTACGGGGAGGCAAGACTTATTACCAAATGAGTGAAGCCTTAAATGGGGAAACTTGGATAGAGTCCTCATTTTATGCAAACCTTTGAGTTTCATCCGTCCTTGAGATCACTAATTTTGTCCTCATTGTACCAAGAAATTTAAAGCAATTTGCAAATTCTTTTCAAAAAATAACTTTGTTATTTAATCTGTTTGCTTTGATAATTACTATTAATAATAAATGAAATCTTTATAAGCTGAATAAAATAAGAATTGCAAAGGATTGGATAAAGGGCTCAAACTTTATCAATAGAATGATAGCCTAAAAATGGCAAGACTCCATAGATGATTACAAAAGTTGGAAAATGGTAATATATATTAGAAAAGATACATTGAATTACAATGACCACCATTCTCTCTAGCAACTTTGAATTCCTGAGCTGAAACTTTGGTTGAAGAGTAGCAAGATCCAAGTAGATTGTTGCCTCCTTTGATCAAGTCTTGTCTGATGCAGTTACTTGCCCGAAAATCCATAACTTTTGCCTAGGTTTCCCTTGCGGGTTTTCAACCTACCGGGAATCATTTATTTTGTTTTATGTCTCTAACTTTTTCCTAGATCACCCTTTCGTGTTTTCGACCTACCGAGATGCTCCTTTTTCCAAAGCCGCCCTTTCGGGTTTTCGTCTTAGCGAGTTGTTCTTTTATTTTTTCTAGGAAAAGTATTTCTTGACTGCATCATCATTCACAGGACGTGGGAACTCCTTACCATCCATTGTTTCAAGAATCAGTGCACCGCCAAAGAAGGCTTTCTTGACAACATTTAGGCCTTCAAAATTGGGAGTCCACTTGCCCCTAGAATCAGCGTTGAAAGACACGATCTTCCTGAGCACGAGGTCGCCTTCTCTGAATTCATGAGGTTTGACCTTCTTATCAAAAGCTTTATTCATTCTCTTTTGGTACAATTGACCATGGCATAAGGCCGTCATTCTTTTCTCTTCTCTTAAATTCAGCTGGTCAAACCTGTTCTGGATCCATTCAGCCTCCGACAGCTTGGCTTCCATTATTACACGCAAAAAGGGAATTTCAACTTTAATGGGGAGGACTGCTTCAATTCCATATACAAGAGAAAATGGGGTTGCCCCTGTTGAAGTGTGTACAGATGTTCGGTACCCATACAGAGCAAAATGGAGCATCTCATGCCAGTCTTTATAAGTAACCACCATTTTCTGGATGATTTTCTTGATGTTCTTATTGGCCGCCTCAACAGCTCCATTCATCTTTGGTATGTAGGGAGATGAATTATGATGGACGGTCTTAAATTATTTGCAAAGTTCAGAAATCATTTTGTTATTCAAATTTGAGCCATTATCGGTGATAATCCTGCTTGATGCACCATACCGACATATGAGGTTGTTCTTGATAAAATGCACCACCACTTGTTTAGTGACATTATCATATGAAGCTGCCTCCACCCATTTGGTAAAGTAGTTAATTTCCACTAAGATAAAACGATGCCCATTTGACGCCTTTGGTTCAATCATTCCGATCATATCAATACCCTACATAGAGAAAGGCCACGGGGAAGAAATAACATTGAGAACTGTAGGAGGCACATGAATTTTATCAGCATAAATTTGGCATTTATGGAATTTCTTAGAAAATTTGTAATAGTCAGATTCCATTGTCATCCAATAGTAACCTGCCCTAAGCATCTTTTCGCCATTGAATGTCCATTAGCATGGGTACCAAATGAACCTTCATGAATCTCATGCATTAACATGTCTGCTTCATGTCTATCCACGCATCTGAGCAAGACCATGTCATGATTTCTCTTATACAATACATCTTTATTAAGGAAAAAGTTACCTGCCAACCTTCTCAATGTCTTTCTATCTTTATTTGATGCACCGATTTGGTATTCCTGGGTTCATAGGAAATGTTTGATATCAAAATACCAAGGTTTTTCAACTGCCACATCCTCAACTATAAACACATGATCCGGTCTATCCAAATGTTGCACTGTAATACGAGGCACATCATTCCAAGTGTTAACTTGATACATATAAGCCAGAGTTTCCAAAGCATTCACCATCTGATTTTCATCTCTCGGGATATGATGGACTTCAACCTTATTATAGAAGGGTAATAGTCTTCTAGCATAATATTTGTAGGGGATCAAGCCAGGATGAAGAGTATCCCATTCTCCTTTAATATGATTAACAACCAAAACCGAATCACCATACACATCTAGAACCTTGATTCTAAGGTCAATGGCCTCCTCGAGACCCATAATACAAGCCTCATATTCCGCCGTATTATTAGTGCAATCAAATGTCAACCTTGCAGTAAAAGGAATATGTGATCCATGTGAAGTAATGATCACCGCACCAATTCCTTTTTCGAAAGCATTCACCGCGCCATCAAATACCAAGCCCCAACGAGATTCAGGATCTGGACCTTCCCCAGGAAAAGGTTCATCATAATATTTTGCTTTTAAGAACATCACATCCTCATCAGGGAAATCCAACTTGACAAATTGATAATCATCTACCAGTTGGTGAGCAAGATAATCCTCCAGCACACTGCTTTTTATGACCTTTTGAGTGTGGTACTCGATGTCATATTCAGACAATAGGATTTTCCAGCGGGAAATTCTCCCCGTGAGAGCAGGATTTTCAAAGATATACTTAATTGGATCCATTTTGGAAATCAACCAAGTAGTATTATTCAACATATATTGTCGTAACCGCTTTGCCGCCCAGGCCAGAGCGCAACATGTCTTCTCCAACATAGGATACTGTGACTCAAAATCGGTAAATTTCTTACTGAGGTAATATATGGCATATTCTTTCTTTCCTGTCTCATCTTGTTGTCCCAAAATACAACCCAGAGAACTGTCCAACACTATTAAATACATGATCAACGGTCTTCCTTCCGTGGGAGGGAGCAAGATAGGAGGTTCAAGAATATATTCTTTGATACTTTCAATGCCTTCTGACAATCTTCTGTCCACACACAACCCTGATCTTTCTTTAGCAACTTAAAGATCGGTTCACATGTTACAGTCATATGGGAGATAAATTTGGAAATATAATTCAGACGCCCAAGGAACCCTCTAACTTGCTTCTCAGTCCTTGGTTCAGGTATTTCTTGGATTGCTTTGAATTTTTCTGGGTCAACTTCAATCCCTTTCTGGCTGACAATAAAACCCAACAACTTTCCTGATCGGACACCAAAAGTGCATTTATTTGGATTTAGGCGGAGACAGTACTTTCTAAAATGCTGAAACAACTTCAACAAATCCTGCACATGCCCTTCTTTGGTCTGTGATTTGGAAATCATGTCGTCAACATATACCTTAATTTAATTATGCATCAGATCATGGAATATGGTTGTCATAGCCCTCTGGTACGTTGCACCAGCATTATTCAACCCAAAGGGAATCACTCTATAACAGAATGTTCCCCAGGGTGTGATAAACGTTATTATTTCCATGTCCTCATGAGCCATTATTATTTGATTATATCCAGAAAATCCATCCATGAACGATAACACTTTGAACTTTGTTGTGCTATCAACCAGCATATCAATATGTGGTAATGGAAAATCATCTTTTGGACTAGCTTTATTTAGATCTCTGTAATCTACGCACATGCAGACTTTTCCATCTTTCTTTGGTACGGGCACGATGTTGGCTATCCATTGAGGATATACTGATGTCACAAGAAAACCAGCATTTATCTGCTTTAACACTTCTTCTTTGATTTTTACTGCCATATCAGGGTGGGTTCTTCTCAACTTCTGCTTGACGGGCGAGCACTCTGGCTTCAAGGGCAAGTGATGCTCTACAATATTGGTATCTAGGCCCAGCATATCTTGGTAAGACCAAGCAAAGATGTACACATACTCATTCAATAGTTCAGTCAACCTGTTCTTCACATCAGGATGCAATGATGCTCCAATCTTGACTTCCTTTGGCTCTTCTTCTGAACCCAAATTTATTGTTTCTAATGACTCCTCATGCGGATGAATGGCATTCTCCTCGTTTTCGAGCAACCGTGAAACATCTTATGGAATCTCATCATACTCTTCTTTTTCTGTCCCAAACACAGGATATTCAAAGTTGGGAGAGGGTGTGGGGTCATTGTATTCCACGGGTTTATTAATTAATCTACACATGTGATTTATGATTTTGTTTAGAAATTGAAACATATATATCAAACGATTATGCAGATTTATTCACAAACATATTCTACTCAAAAAAGGTTTTTTCTGATTACCATTTTCCATGAAAAATAAAACAAAAAAACAAAAAAACAAAAGACGCAATTTTTGAGAATCAAAGTTAACTTTTATTCATGATTTTAATGATCACAAAAAACAGATAAGCCCATACAACATTAACTTTCATCTTGGGCAGAATGAGAGATTTTTGCAAAGAAAAACAAATTACTTTGAGACATGGATGCAAGAGGGAACATCATAAGTGACCCAATTCTGGATTCTTACTCCAGGTGTCACATAATTCAGAACTTCTTGATCTTCTTCACCCTTCTCAATAGCATTAACTCCAGAGACAGTTGGATGGAGGTAGCCTTTGCTGTATAAAACGTCATGATAACCTCTCATAATAGACTTTGGCTTCAAACCTTCATTCTTGCCATTCTTGGTAGAGAATCCTAAACCATTCCTGTTCTTGTTTACGGGAGGATCAACAACTTGTCCCCATACTTTACTTGGACCATTGCGCACAATCTGCTGAGCATCTTTTAATGAAACCATAAATTTATCATTCCCCTTTACATTATCAACAGATAGAACCTGGAAGTGCGTCCCCACAACAACCTCATCTGCCTCCACAATACTGAAAGATGATAGGTGAGATATCAACAACGTTTGCTCTCCATTTATGATAACCACTTTGCCTTCACGCACAAACTTCAACTTTGGTGCAGTGTGGAAGTGACAGCCCCTGCTTCATGTATCCATGGTCTTCCCAGTAGACAACTATATGCGAGAACAATATGCATGACTTGGAAAGTGATCTGGAACAAATGCGTGCCTATGTGAATATGCATATTAACCTCCCCAATAACCGACTTCCTTGACCCATCAAAAGCTTTGACAACAATACCACTTGGGCGCATAGGTGCCCCTTGATATTTCAACTTCACTAATGTACTCCTCGGTATCACATTCAAGGCGAATCCATTATCAATCAAAACATTTGATAATGAATCACTTTTACAGTTCATGGATATTTGGAGAGCCAAATTGTGATTCTTCCCCTCGTTAGGAAATTCATCATCGTAAAAGCTTAGGTTATTACATGATGTAATATTACCTACCACACTGTTGAATTGATCTAACGACATGTCATACTCCACGAAGGCTTGGTCCAACACCCTCTTTAAAGATTCTCTATGAGCAGCAGAATTCATTAATAATGCCAAGATAGATATTTTTGAAGGAGTCTGCAATAACTGATCCACAATTCCGCAGTCGCTCATTTTAATTATTTTCAAAATATCATCCACGTCCTTCTCCAGGGTGGCGCCGCTAGATTCCCCTGTAGCCTTCTTATCTTTAAAACTTTCAACAACCTTCTTTCCAACATCGTCAATTCCCCGAACAACCGGTGTAAACACACGACCGTTGCGGGTCACCCTACTAGTTTCAACAATATTTCTGATATTAGACATAGGCTGGATGGGAACTTCTACACCATCCTCTAAAATTGTAGCATTATACTTGTACGGTACATCTTTGTCAGATTCGTAAGGAACGGGCCCCGGTAAGAAAATCACCATAAGGGCAACAACTGGCTTACTACAATATTCAATTTCAACAGGGAAAAATCATTGAAACACGGCACAATCACATTCACACCTTTTTCAGACACTCATGTCATCAAAGATTCATCACAAGAGAATAAACCCTCTTCTGAGGAAAAGAATTCATCTGCATAAGAATACACATCATCATCTGATTCTTCCTCATCCAAGCAAACCTCAATCTCGTTAACCTCATGGTAATCATCTCTTTTTCCTGAAACCTTGATGGTTCCATTATCCAACAGCAATTGAATACCTTTTCTCACCATTGAACATCCTCGGGAGTCCCTGCAACAAACCCGAAAAGATCCATAGTGGTGCTCCACCTGACCATCCATGTGGAAGAAAGTAGCATGCATTTGTACAAGATTATCATTCATATGTTTTACATCAAAGATTCTGAATTCTCCAGGACATCCAGAAACCATGTTTACTTCTTCCTCATATTCCGCTCTTGGTCTGATTATATGGATGAGGCCCTCATCCATCATCTCCTACAAATCAGCCTTTATCTTATCGCAACCTTGTATATTAGTACTATAGGTACCACAACCAGCATGGTCATGAGTGTAGTAATTAAACTCGCAAAGGTCTGCATGCATCTTTACCAGGTCTCCTCTAACCAAGTTAATATCATAGATGCGGAAGTCCTCTGGACAACCAGCAACCATGTTAACAGCATTCGATCCTCCATGTTTCGGGAGAGGATTATCTTCTACATTCAGACTGACATCTTTGAAGGATAAAAGGCTAGATCTAACCATTCTCTGTACCTCAGATTTCAGAGGGTAACAATTTTCCACATTATGTCCCGGTGCACCCTGATGGAAAGCGCACGTCTAATCTTCCTTGTAGTACCAAGGTAAAGGGGATGGTAAAGCAGGACGTGGCCTAGTCTGGACCAAATTTTTATGAATCAATGCTAGAAGTAGCTCTGAATAACTCATAGGGATATATTCAAAAGGTTCTCTCCTTTGATTCTGCCCTTGGCTTCCCTGAGGGGCTGGCCTTTGATAAGGGACTATAGTCGGAGCTGCATTTATAACCATATTTACTTAGGAAACCTGTTGAGGGTGCTGATGATTTCTTCTAGAGGTGTTAACCCTTATTTCTTGAACAACATCATTTGTCTCTCCCTCTTTCTTCTTAACAAATCCAAATGATGGCTTCTTCACATTGCTGGAACTTACACTTTTTGTGAGACGAACTTATCTTACAGCCTCTTCCAAACAAACACCCATTCCCACCATTTTAGTAAAATCATTGGGTGCACTCGCCACCATTATTTAATAATAGAATGCACCTAGTGTCTTCAGGAAAATTTTGGTCATCTTTTTCTCTTCCATTGGAGGAATCACTTGGGCGGCTACCTCACGCCATCTCTGTGCATATTCTTTGAATGATTCCCTGTCCTTCTGGACCATGGCCCTGAGTTGATCACGATTGGGCACCATGTCCACATTGTATTTGTACTGTCTAATAAATGCTTCACCTAAATCATTAAAAGAATGAATACTTGCACTGTTCAAGCTCATGTACCATTTCAACGCTGCACTGGTTAGACTGTCTTGAAAGAAATGAATCAACATACGTTGATCATATGTATGAGTAGACATTCTTCTTACATACATTACCAAGTGAGCACGTGGACAAGTGTTTCCCTTGTACTTTTCAAACTCCGGTACTTTAAACTTCGCAGATATCTTAACATTGGGAACAAACACATGTCATTCACATTCTGCTCAAACAACTGTTTCCCCTGAGGGCCTTCAACTCTTTCTGCATTTTGTCAAACTGGTCTTGAAAATCATCCATTCTATCATAGAAACCCAAGCTTTCACTTGGTGGAGGAACAGGATGATACACATCATCATTAGCAAACAGGACCACATTCACCGAGGGCGGTACAACATATTGAATTTCATTTCTAGCAGCAGGGGTAACATGCACCACAGGAGGTGCAGGAACAACAGCAGTCTGAGTAAGCAGAGCAATCTGAGGATCCTGATTAAAACCTTTTGACATAAAGTTTTCTGGCATCCCCCAAGGATATCCCAGAGGCATACGATTCTAAATAACAGTTGGAGTAGGAGATATAGGGACAAACAGAGCTTCAATAGTAACCATTGTCTGTTAAGGCTGAACACTCGGTGGCTGATTCTGAGCAACCACCAGAGACTCCATCAGAGCAGTGAGATTGGCCAAGTCGGCCTTCAGAGCATAAACTTCCTCACGCAACTTGCAATTCTCTTGTTCTAGGTTATACATCTCCCTTCTGAAATTAGCTCGGGTATTGTACAGGTGAGACAACTTGCTGAAAAAAGTGAAGAAGCTCAGTAAGACACCTGGATATGCATAAAAAAATGCAAGAAGTATGTATGACATGATGCATGATATGCAATGCACATGATTTATTTTATTATTAATATTTCAAGGGACTTAAAGATTTATAGACAATTTTGCAAATATCAAGGTAATAACACATTTGAAATACTGAATTTTTTTACTATAATAACTTCAAAAGATGGATTAAAAGTTTCAATAATCCCAAGTACAAGATGAAAATAAAGTCTAAAACTCCAATAAGCAAAGCTGATAGAGATCACTCTGTGCGCTGACGCTTCCCGGTAAGTCTGGTAATCTGAGCCTTCAACCTCTGGTTTTCTTCCGCATACCTGGTGGAAACCTCCTTCTAATCATCAGAGTCAGGAAGTGAACAACTAATGCCTAATTGAGGCTTAGGAGAAAATAATTCTCCTTGCCTCTCCATCGCCTCTACAGCCCGACTCTCAAGAATCTCAATCAAGTCATCTTTCTCTTTCAAGTCTAATTGGTAGGAAATCTCTAGAGTTTGGCACTTATTCTTCCAAGCTTCCCTTTCCTGCTGCATCCTGACTAAAGCAAGTTATATATCTTCAACATCATCCAATAGGGGAATAATGGTCTTCACAAAAAAATCAGGCATAGGTGCTTCTTGAGAATATGGAATCTTCAACTGAATAGCTCTGGCTACTCTTCCTGAGAATAAGGCTCCAAAGAAACATCCCCAATAGGTCCCAAGTCCTTCCTACTCTTCATGTGAATGTGACACAAAGCCTTCACAATCTGCTCCCTAGCTTCCTTATGGTCTTCTCCCTCTTTCAGGAAGAAACTACTCAAATGAATACTACTTGGTTTACCCCTCATCGGATATTCAAGCTATCGTCGTGCAAGAATAGGGTTGTAGTTAATTACTCCCTTTGTACCAAGAAGAGGTACATTGGGGAAACTACCACAACTGTCAACAATCTCTACATCATGATAAGCCTGATGATACCAAACAATATCTGAGTGAGTAAGTGCCATAGTCTTAGGAGCCCAACGGGGTTCCTTCCTGACATCCCAGAAGAAATCATATTGAGGCAAATGAGAAGTAAACCACCGGTACAACAGAGGCGTGCAGCAGATAATCACCCCTCTATGATAATAATCCCGAAGATGAATAGAGTAATAAGTATCACCCAACAATGTAGGAACTGGGTTTCCAATCATGAAGATCCTGATGGCATTAATGTCAACAAATTTGTCCACATTAGGAAATAAGAACAACTTGTAAGCAAGTAGAGCAAAAATGGCCTCAAAAGCGACTGTACTCTTCATCCTAGCAAAGTAAAAAGCTTTTTCCAATAAGAAATGATCTGGTAGCCCTCTAATCCCTCCTTTAGTAGTCACGTGGGCTTCAACCTCATACTTCCCAAATGGATCAAGGCAGCAATCTCATGTAGTTTTGGCTCACCCTCCAAACCAGTAAAAGGAATACGATCGATAATAGGTAAACCCAGCAGATAATAATACTCTTCTAGCATAGGCATCAACTGATAATCAGGGAAAGTAAAGCATCGATACATCAGATCATTGAATTGGACCAAGGTCGAGAGAATACCCTCCTTCATCCTGAGCTTCATGAGAGAAATGATGGACCCATACTTCCTCCGAAAATCTATAGAACATTCAATCTCGGTGTTGTACCCTAAAATTTTCCCTCTCATTTTACTCAACACATGCCCATTGAGGTCCCCAACTTGCCCATAGATGACCAAGAATTGACCAGACAAATTCTCCTCCTAAAGACAATGAACCTCAAACTAGGGTTTCAGTTTTCATCAAGATGTGTGAGCTCCAAAGGTCTCAAATGTTTTACATGGAACTAATATGTCCTCAAGATCATCCATTCCAAATTTCATGCCTTGCACAACAAGTTTGCTCAGTCAACTGCTCAAATGCCTAAAAATCAACTATACTAGGTCAAAAGTTAATTGTGGCCTATATACAGTCAAACCTTAAGATTTTTGGTCAACACCAACCTTTTGAATTGATATCCATCATTTTATCAAGGGTTGATCATGATTCCTCAAGAAATGCTCCTAACTCATCAAAAGTCAAAAATGGCAAATTAGGGTTTCTATAGGAAAAGTCAACCAAACTTTGACTAGGCATAACTTTCTCATGCTTTATCAGAAAGTTTTCCACCAAAGCTCATTTTGAAGAGAATCCAATCCCCTACAACTTCTCTCATCTCCCAAGTTCAAGAAATTACCCAGTTAAAAGATGCAAGCTCGGACATTATAGGTCCTTTCAAAAAGTCAACAAAAACACTTTTTGGGTCAAAGCTCCTTACATGAACATGGAAGATCCATTTGAAATGAAACCAAAAAGGTTGTTTAGAGGACACCCTAAGATCTCTAAAAAGTCCAAGAATACCCTCTTAGGGTTAAAAATGAGAGAGATATGTATTGCTAAAGTTGACCAAATTTTGGAAAAATGCATGAAGCCAATATTGACCAAACTTGAATTTTTTCCAAATGGGCCCATCTTTTCACGTTTGAAACTTATTCCTAACATATCCAAGAACCTATAAACTCAGCCATGCATAAATTTGATTTTTATTTTATTTATTGTTGATTTTTATCCAAATAAAATCAAAATAAATTAAATAAATGCAAGATTGATGTATAAGGCGTGCAAGGCTGGAGATTTTGTCATGTTGGAGGCCCAAAAAGCTTACAAATAGCTGTCAAAAACGCACAAGGCAAGAGGAGGGAAATATCTTCTTGTTTTAGAAATTTTGGATCAAATCTTCATAACTTTAAGAGCATGGTTATATTTGATCTCATGGATTTTTTATTGACCTAATCTTGTCCACTACATATGCACAACAATTCCAGACCTAATAAACATATGCAGCAGCCTAAAAAAAACCCTAACACTTCTCAAAAAATTTCAAAGAGTGGTGCAACTCGTATTCACATTTGCAACCAACTTCAAAGCCTTCTAAACATTCCTTGGTGTTCCTGAGGTAAGCTTAGGTAAGTATGGATCATCATCCATAGCCATAACACGCTGAAACTCATCATACATAATTCAAATTTTTCATGATTTTTCTGTCTATCGTATTTTAAATTACAGCATATTTCAATGTGGTTTAACCCCATTAACATGATCACATGAGGATAAGGAACATATCAGGGAAATCGTTGATGATCTTTGATGGCTAAATAGCCATCTGCCATATCTAAGGCATAATGAACTGCAAGCTTCGTATCTCCCTGTACAGGGACTTTCAGACCAAACAGACACCACGACTGGATTCACAACCCTCAAATTAGGGGGTAGGGTCCTTCTTTTGCGTTTAACGTGGCTATTTTTCAGGTTTGACGTTTGAAGCCCGTCGGAGAAGATGACCGGAGTGTTGGCTCCGGCATCGCTAGGTTCTTGACTCAAGCGAAGGCATGCGTGGAACAATCCACTCTTTTAATTGGTCCATTCAAATATCCAGGGCCCACTGGGGCGTATGCGTTTACACCTCAGCATCTTTTTGGTGTTTCCAATATATTATTATTTTGTCATTAGTATAAACGATCAACAGGTTGGCTGAGTGGTAAAAGGAACGTATGCAAAGGGAGAGACTTGGGTTCGATACCCAGGTCTGGAGTTTTGTTTTTCTAACAGGTTTCATGCAGATTCAGTGTGCCCAGATCCAAGGCGTGCACCATAGGCCATCACATTCACACCATTAGATCCCAGTTGGATTGGATCCAGCGCCTCCAAGCGTGCAACCCCACCATAGACTCTCAGATGCTTCCTTACCATATCCAACGCAAGGGTAATGGGCCAACAGATCTGGGCCTTAACAAAAATTCAGCCAACACCTCCCAATTTGCTTCTTACTCCAGGCCCATTTCTCTCTTTTTTAATTTACTTTATTTTTCTTTTTTTGATTAGTTTATGTTTTTTTTAAATTCATTTTTTTAATCATAAAATCAACCAAGAATCCCAAAAAATAGGTTTAGGTTTTTTCTAATTAAAATTAACTCTTGCAAATTAATTTAATTTAATTGATTTTAACTTGTTTTCTTTAATTTAAAATTAATTAGAAACTAGGTTAAATTAGTTTTTAAGCAATTAGATTTTTAGGCTTTGTCAAACTTATTCTCGTCTCAATTTTTGCGCGTTATTATTTTTTGTACTATTATTCTTTTTAATTATGTAATGTTCCCGGTTTGTAATAGTTTAATTAGGGTTTAAAAGTCTGCATTTAATTATGTAATTGCCCTGAAGCCTTGTAATAGATAAGGAGTTTTTACTTTCTGCAGTTTACTTTCCGCACTATAAACTGCTTAACTGTTTAGCTTAATAGGATTGCATGAAAAAAGACTCAAATTAAAACGATTAGATAACCCTAAATGCGCAAGATAATATATCTGAATCAAGCACACTTGCACATGCTCACCCCTAGGGTATCTCCCACTTTAGTTGCCTTCGAAACAGTCACAATTCTTGAAACGTGAGAATCTTTAGTGACTGTCCTTTTGTTCAAGAGATCACAAGTCCCTCGATGACCCTTTCGACCGTTGCCTCGGTTAAAAAAGTGATCTTATAACTTTAGGACATTTACTAAGAGTTCTTGCCCAGTTGCCTTAGTGACCATAAAGCGTCCCTTTTGATAATCCCTCAACATCAAACGATAGGGCTACCTACTCGCTAATAGTAGGATAGCACTATCTAAAGGAGAGGAGGAAAATAATGCCTTTTTCGAGTAGGTAGATAGTTGTTAAGTACTTGCTCAAAAAACAACTTTTTCACACCACACTTTCAAAATTCTTTTCAAAAACGCTTTATCACACTCTTGAGGTCTGATACAAGAGTTATCATAAAGCAAACAAAACTTTTCAAAACACACAAACACGAAAGCAATTTTAAAAAATGAGCAAGTACCTAAGAGCCCGTGGAAAACCACAGATGGAAAGGGTGCTAACACCTCCCCTTTCCATAAACTACCCCCCTTACTCAAAAAATCTCGAAAAAGGTCTTTTTCTGTTCTATTCACCCTTTCCTTTGTTGGATAAAAGAAAAGTCGGCGGAGACTCTTCTTACCATGAAATTTGCGAATACAAAATGTAAACCAGTATAATAGTCGGTTCTGCCACCGTATCACACTCGAGAATCATATTTATCAACTCATCTATCTTAGGATCATTGAAACTGTACTTTTCGGTCTTTCTTTTTCCGGAATCCATAGTCAAAAAGTACCTGAGATATTCACAAATAGTCAACTCTTAAGTCCCTTGAAACAAAATGTCCTTAAGAGATGCTCACGAGTGCATGAATGCATGATGCAACAACCACACACAAAATCACACACATAGGGTTCATAGGTTCAACGTCACGAGCATGAGGTCAAAGGCATTACCCATAAGGTGTGGTCTAAAAGTTATCACCTGCCAAACAAGGTTCTAGAGGTTCCCAGAGTCTGCATTCTTCCTTCTGATATTACCAACTTCCCGATTAACTTGGTAATTAGTAATATTCTCAAGAAATAATCATTCGAGCATAGTATCGCGTGACAATTATTTCCAGATTCCTACGTCATAGCTTCCGCACTACACCTAAAAGGCTAAGATGGGTTAGGTAATCTATGATCCTCAGTTTCAACAGGCTCCCAGGTCTAAAGCAACACATCTTCCTGATTACTAGGTAAATGACACTACAGTCAAAGGGGCCTTCACTAAGTGGGGGATCTCATGCCTTCTTTTTTGGGATGACTCCCTCAAAGTTAACATGACTATACCTCCCGTCCTATCTTAAGTTTGCCCGTGTCCGGGTATAGGACTTATGAGAAATCCCCAAGCACCCTGAAAACCAGGAAAAATTCAGACAAACATATATATGACATATAACACATAATAACACATATATAGATATAAACAAAGATAGGATCAACCCACTTAGGGATGCACCAACAAGAGGTCAATCTTTGCCCAGTGAAGTCGCCTTTTTTTTTCTATAGCGTTAGAAATTTTTAAGACTAAGCCATTAGATTGACTTGACTTGTATAGATCAAAAATAAAAAATCGCCACCGCTCTTTATTGTTTCCAAAGGAATGGGAAAAGAGCGAATAACCCAAAATAGGGGGGAAAGATTCTAGGTAAGGGGGTTGGTTATGCAAAGGGAAGGTATTAGCACCCTAAACATCTACGGTATTCCACATGAACCTCTTTGTAAAATCTGTATATTTTGGCTATAAAATGTTGTATAAAAACAGATGGTAGAGGTGAGAAAAGAAATGTTTTTTTTATGAATTTTGCACCCGCCGCAATTGCGAACCTTTAGTGCCTAAGTACCATCTTCCATGCAATAGGAGATCAGGGTACATATAGTTCCTCTTTTAAAAATTTTAATACACAAGTGCATTGGTTAATTTTAAGAGATAAGACGTCATCATCATTGTCCGTGTGGAAAACATACTTACTACCCACAATCATGAGAAAGGAGAATTTTCATCATCTCAAAGTGGAGGATATGACTTGGATTTTAAAATCAACAAAACCTCACTCAACAACCAAGTGGAAAATGTCTCCCTTCACTACATATTGTAGAAGTATAGTTGTTTGCATCACTACAAGGATTGACAAGAGTCCAATATTTTGAGAAAAAGTTTTAAAGCAAAAGCCAAAGTGGCAAAAATGGTTTGAATGAGATTGATTGACTTTTAGTCTTCTCACAAAAAATGTTCAAGTATGGTTAAATTGATTAATGTTTGATTAAGAAAATATTTCGAAAATGCATGGACCTAAGTCCAAGTTTATTATGAAAGTGGTTCAAGTTTAGAAACAAGAAGATTTTTCAAAAGGAGAGAGAAGATTTTTGAAATTAAAGAAGATGGAAGGAGATGAAGAGACTATCCTAAAGCATAAGGAAAAAGCTATGGAGAAGAATCATCTAACCAAATAAAAATCCAAAATTTAACATAGTGAGTCAGTTTAGAACCCCATCCTTTGGATTTGAAACCAAGCAAACAATTAATAAACCTCTGGAGAATACCAAAATTTTAATTGCATTAAGTCTTCACAAAAATTAGGCAGAGTAACAGCTGTATACTGATGAATTCCAGATTACTGACAAAACATGTAATCACAATAACATGCACACAAAACAAACAAACAACTCAATGTCTTGGGGTAAACCCTAAGAAATCCAGACAAAATATCAATCAAGGTCCCAAGATCTTCAACATAGGTCAAGGTTTCTACTCTTAAGTCCAAGAAGTCTATAACTCCACAATGCTAAGGATAGTAACCAAGTAGTCCAAGTACCATTAAAGTTTTTTATGATTCAAGTTGATTATTAGATATCTTCAAAAAGAAATGAAAAAGCTCAATTGAGCAAAAATAAACAAGACATAAGAGATAAAGGCTCAAGTGAGCAAAGATGAAAATAGCATGAAATGTAAATGCCAAAGTAAATGGTACATAAAGTAAAAGCATACAATAAAATCATAAAATAAAGTAAATTGTTAGAAGTTAATGGTTAGTTGGATGGCCATCTTGAAACTTGAATTTGGAACTCATTAGAGGATTGGTAGAACCAAATCCTCTCAACAACAATTTGCATTTGCTTTTTGTCAAGTATATCATCCATTTTAAGAATATCAAAGTAACTTAATGATCAATGATGTTTAAGTGATCCAGTTTGACCAAAATTGATGAAGTTCCATTAGAGGATTTGTAGAACTAAAGCCTCCTAACAATGGATCTCAAGGTTATTAGATCATAGGGTTCAAATTAACATACTTGGGCTTGCAAACATAAGTTTGGGCTACGAATGATCATTTTCTCAAATCAAGACAAAATTTAGTGCTATGTTAAGAAATCGTAAATGGACTTATATAGAAGTCACACCTATTTTGAGGCCAGTCAATAGAAATCTATGCACCATTTGTTTTGAGACATGATATAGAAATCATACTCCAATAACACTTAGTGCAATGAGAAAGGGATGAGATAAAGAGGGAAGGGAAAAATGAATAAACCACATTTGAATCATAATTTAATCAAACTATTATTAAAATCATTCATCCATATTTATGGAGTTAAACTCAAAATCATGGATCCAGTGATGTTAATAAAGTTCATGATCAAAAGTTCAATCCAAGACCAGCCAAAAAATATACAACAATAAAATTATATTTAAAGTAAAATAATAAGGGTTTAAAATGATTAAAAATGAAAATAAGAGAGAAAAATGGAAATTATTTTCAAATTAACCAAGAAAAAATAAGTAAGACCATAGAAAAATTAGAAATGGACTCAAATATTTTTATAAAATTTTTGGTAATTTTTTATAGTCAGAAACTATTTTTAAAATTAAAATAAATAGGTAAATAAACAAAAAATGATGAAAAATAACAAAGTCAGAAATAAAAAATAAATGAGGTCACTAATATTTGTCACAATGTTATTGAATCCTTCCCTATTTTTTTTTCAGAATTTAAAAATGAATAAAAGTATTTTTAAACATTTAAAGCAATTCAAATAAAGTGAAAAATTATAAAAAATATCAAAACACAAAATAAAATTTGAAAAAAGTAGAAATCAGAAAGAGAAAAATCAAAAGTATTTTTATAATTATTTCAGATTTTTTGGAGTTAAAATGAATTTTCTATGAATTTTTTAGTTTTAAAACAAATAAAATCAAAAAATCAAAAAATAAAATAAAAACCAAAAACATGTGGACCATTAGATCATAGTGAAAACACGTTAGTAAGATGATCAAGTGGACCAGACGCGCTGTGCTTGATATGGACCCTATTGAATAAAGCGTTGGATTACATATAAAATCAGATTTTTGAAAAATACAAATGGCACACCATCATTGGTTAGAAGATGACACGTTGGTCATCTTCAACCTCCAGCTAACGTAAAACACATGTCCCTCAAATTGTAAAATCAGAAGCTCAGACCTATGTCATTCACTTCGCCTCATCAAGATGAAGACAACCATACCTTCACGAAAAATTTATATAAACTGTAGCTCAAACAATTTGTAAGAGAATTTTTTAAAAGGGATTTGAAATTTCATGGTCAAAACGTGCTTCCAATTAAAAACAAATGTTGCAACTAGAACCAGGATGATGAAAGCTTCAGAATAGTATCAAAGTTTGAGAGAATTGGTGAAGGAATTTACCTATTGAAGTTAAGTTATAGAGCTCTGAAACGGGACTTTTGTGGATCGATATAGGTCACGATTCTTGAAGGTAATTGCATGGTTAACTTCAGAGAAGTTCAATGAAGGTGAATTGATAAAGAAAAATGATTGAGGGATGTTGTAAAAGCAAATTTGAAGTAGCTGGAAATTGAGTTCAAGAGAGAGTTTGGCAGGGTGATCTTGGCTGCCTAAGCTTGAGGAAATGAATGGGGGATAACCCTCTAGTTATAGGAGAATGAATGGGATCCTTAAGCGTGTGAAATCGTGTGGGTCTGCAGCATGAACTAAGTGTGACTTGTTTAACACCAAAACTCATCCAAATAGTGCATTTCATGATGCTAAACGCCTTTGGAAAGTTGCTAAATATGATTAGAAGCAAAAATGCATGGAAAACTTGTGATTAGAAGCCAAAATAAAGATTTCAAAATCTGACTTGTAATGAAACTTCAGTTTCAAGTTACCAAATTCAAATCAATGGCATTCTCAACTCAAGGGGTCATAGGGCCTGATTCTTGAAGCTTTAGAAAGATGAGATTACAAGCTTTGTAATGGAAAAATAATGAGACAAAATGGATGTTTGAGCTGAAAGTTGCAATGAGTCAAAGTTGGGAAAAATAAGTTGACTTTTCATACTTAGAAAATCTCTAAGTTTTTCTTCAAAAATGACTTGTAATGTTTTGTATTCAAACATGGCCTTCCACTTGAAATTTGCTCTTGACCAAAATAAATGGCATGAATTAAATCTCTTGAATGGAATTTTGAAACTTGAAACATTCAAAATATCCAAAAATTGAGAGAGATATGACTTGTTGAAGGTGGCAAAAATTCATGAAATGACCTATAATCTTTTGCATCCTTAGGGCATCTTCTTTCCATTTTCACACTTTTCACATAAAAGAAAGGTTGAGGCTCACATCTTCAAGATCATTTTGGAAAAATAATGGGCTCAAGGTGATAAAAATTGATCAAGTTATGATCATTTGAAGTCACATGAAGGGATTTGAGGGTTTATCTGGAGGACTTGTAATCTTTCTTCATCATCAAGTTTCTTACACACAAAATTTCCTTGAGACCTTTGAAGTGATTTGTTAATAAACCTTTGAAGAGAAGGAAGTCTTTGGAATCAATCAAAAATACCAAAAGATGGGCAAGATATACCCCCTTTGAAGTTCAAAACCCTAGCTCCTAGAGCAAGAAAATACCTAAGGAAAACTTTGCAATTTTTGATCAACCTTCTTGCACCAATACTTTTATCTTGAAAATAGAGGTTGTTGAGGATGATAATGACAAGTCATATCAACCAACATCACTTTCAAATCTTGAGAATTGAAGGAGATATGCACTTGTGATCAATGGAGACAAAGACTTGTCTAATTGAGTCCAACTTCTTTAGTCAACCCTTGTACTCTTGAGCTAAATTTGACAACTTGAGGCATAATTAATCATGGAAGACTTTGTCATGATGTTACTTCAAAATTTATTTCATAGAGGCTGGAATCTTAATGAGGATTTTGTTGAGGAAGGCACAAAGAATGAACTTATGAATCCAAAAGCTAACTTTGATGGAATACATTGTGCTTTCACCTGCATCATCAACAACTAGGATACACATACATTATATTTGTTAGTTAAACATATATGATCACAAAATACAAGTCAAGGTTCTTTGTGATTCCTCATAGAGTAAAACTAAAGATAGGGAGAAGAAACAAACCCTAGTGTGTGACTTTATTGTGATTGAATTGATATGATATGATGAAGGGATCTTAGGGGGGGGGGGGGGGAATTGGGGTAAAATAGCTATCCTTATTTAAGTGTCTTCTATTCGGAGATACGAAGGTTAAAATCTTCGTGTCGACGCGATTGAAGATACTTAAATATAAAACAAGCCCTATCTTTTTCCCTAAGATACCCGGTAATGCTTATGATTATGAATGCAGATGAACGAATCTAAATGGACACAAAACAACACTGGGGATATAAAAAGTAAAAGAGGAAACAAAAGGGAGACTTGACTAGCAAAATAAATCATTGGTGAAGGAAAGACAAGACTCTGTTGGGTTAACGCCTAAGACATGATCCAAAGCATCATCAACTCAAGGATTGAGGAGAGAGAGTAAAAGGTAACGATGACCGACAAATGACTACGAACTATCTAAAATTTGAGGGAATAGCAAAAAAGTAACGTCGACCCACCGAGGAAAGGGATGGTAAGATAATACCAGTAAATCTCAAGATGTATCCAATATTCATAACTGCGAATAAATGAACTTCTATTGAGTAACAAAATCTCAAGGATGAACTACCTTCCATAATGACAAAGTTACCATCCATCAGAATAACAATCTCAAAAATAGACTACCTTCCATAATGACAAGGCTACCATCCATCAGAATAACAATCTCAACAACAGACTACCTTCCATATTGACAAGGCTACCTTCCATTGGAGTAACAAAATCTCAACAGCAGACTACCTTCCATAATGACAAGGCTACCATCCATTGGAGTAACAAAATCTCAATAACAAACTACCTTCCATAATGACAAGATATCTAGCTCTTAGAATCTTCTTGGCCATAGTATGCCCGCTAGAGTGAGTTTCGAAGATACCTTCATGCATGTCTTCCATTATCTTTTCTGCTTCCTCCTTGTCCACACAACGGAGCAAAGTATAAAAATGGTTGCGCTTATACAGGATCCCGTTGCTTACAAATAATTTGGCGGAGAACCTTCGCAGGAATTTCTTGTCGTTGATTGAGGCTCCTTCAGGATATTCTCGTGCTTCAAGGTACCTCATCACTTCATGATAGCATGGCTTCTCCTTATCAGTGCGGATCTCATAATAGTGTGCAGGTTCGTCAAATATTTCAATAGTAATTCTGGGAGCTTTGTTGTCCCAATTGACCTTGAACATAGACGACATAGTTACTAAGGCATCTGCCAACTAGTTTTCTTCCCTTGGTAAGTGTTCAAAGGTGACATCTTTGAAGTAAGGAATCAAGGTTAGCACATGCTCTTTGTAGGGGATCGGATTTAGATGTTTGGTATCCCACTCTCCTTTAACTTGACTGATTACTAGGACTGAATCTCCGTATACGGTTAAGAATTTAATTCTTAGGTCAATGGCAGCCTTTAGACCCAAGATGCACGCTTCATGCTCGGCCATGTTGTGTGTACAGTCGAAGCACAGTCTGGCAGTGAAAGGCGTATGGCAACCTTCGGGAGAAATGATCACAACACCAATTTTGTTACCTAAGGCATTGTAAGCTCCATCAAAAACCATAGTCCATCGGGATCCTTGTCTAGGTCCTTCATACGGTCCAGGATTTTCACAGTCAGTTATCAACATGATATTCTCGTCCGGGAATTCAAATTTCATAGATTTGTAGTCATCAACAGCTTAATGGGACAAATGATCCCCCAGTATACTTCCCTTGATTGCTTTTTATGTAGTATACTGGATATCATATTCAGTCAAGATCATTTTCCATCTAGCTATTCGTCCGGAGAGAGATGGCTTCTCGAAGATGTACTTGATGGGATCCATCTTAGAAATCAATAGAGTGGTGTGAGTCAACATATAATGTCTTAGCCGGCAGGAAGCCCATTCCAAAGCGCAACAAGTTTTCTCGAGCAGTGAATATCTGGTTTCATAGTCGATAAACTTTTTGCTAAGGTTGCATGCTCTTTTCGGCCAGACTCGTCATGTTGACCCAAAATACACCCCATTGAATTCTCTAATACAGTCAAGTACATAATCAGAGGTCTTCCTTCAACTGGAGGCATCAGGATTAGAGGTTCTTGTATGTACTCTTTGATTTTGTCAAAATCTGTTTGGCAGTCATCATTCCATCTGACCACTTGATCTTTCTTCAACAATTTGAAGATTGGCTCACAGGTAGCAGGTGAGAGATGAATCAAGTGATGTAGTTAAGTTGACCTAAGAAACCCTTGACCTCCTTCTTAGTACAGAGAGCTGGCATCTCTTGTATGGCTTTGACTTTTGCTAGATCAACCTCAATACCTTTTACACTAACGACAAACCCTAGAAGTTTTCTAGACCTCACCTCGAAGGTGAATTTGTTGGGATTCAGCCTCAACTTGTATTTATTCAACATTTCAAATAGCTTGTGTAAATGATCAAGGTGTTCTTCCTTATTTTGCGACCTTGCAATCATGTCATCAACGTACACTTCTATCTCATGATGGATCATGTCATGAAATTGAGCTACCATAGCCCATTGATAGGTTGCGCCTGCATTCTTTAAACCGAAAGGCATGACCTTATAACAGAAGGTGCCCCACAGTGTAACAAAAGTGGTTTTCTCCATGTCTTTGGGTGCCATTTTGATTTGATTGTATTAGGAGAAGCCGTCCATGAAGGAGAAAACCTTGTGTTGAGCCGTGTTGTCAACCAAGACATCAATATGTGGTAGCGGGAAATCGTCTTTGGGTCTTGCCCTATTCAAATCCATGAAGTCTACAAACATACAGACTTTCCCATCTTTCTTCGGCACTGGGACCACATTTGCAACCCATTGGGGATATGATGTCAGTACCAAGAAACCTGCATCGAATTGTTTTAGTACCTCAACCTTTATCTTCTTAGACATAGATGGCCGCATGCAACGAACCTTTTTCTTGACCGAAGGACATCCTTCCTTCATTGGCAGATGATGAACCATGATATCAGTATCAAACCCCGACATATCTTTATATGACCAAGAAAACACCTCCACGTAGTCACGCAACATCTGGACCAATCTTCTATTGACATTGCCTTCCAAATTGGCGCCGATATTGACTTCTTTCTTGTCTACCTCAGTACACAGGTTTATCACTTCAACTGGTTCTTCGTGTGGTTGAATAGCCTTTTCCTATTGTATTAGAAGTATGGCGAGTTCCTCAGGTATTTCACAACCTTCTTCACCTTCGTCTTCGACTTGATAGATTGGATTTTCAAAGTCATAGATGGCGATAACAGAGTCGTTGTCAATGAGATCCGTAGTGGATATGGATCTACAAATATGTGTGTGTGCATGTAAGTTCACATGGCTTATTTTGAAAATTCAATAAAGTAATTAAAGACAATGAGCACAAAATTTGAATGCAAAAGAGTCCAATGTTTTTCATTAAAATGAGCATATGGCATATGAAAATGACAAACCCTTAACAAATGGACCAATGTGCCCCGGGCAAGGCACATGGTTTAAAGTCATTATTTTAATGGAAATTACAGACAAAGTTCTCAAAGTAATAAAAACAGTAAATGGAAATTACTTCTTGCTGAAGGAGATTGGGATGAAGTCCTTGGTCTGCCAGTTGTTGAACCCTCCGTCAGCAATCGGGTAGATCCAATCATCAAAGTCACAATCAGCATCATAGTCTTCAAGGGCATTAATCTCATGGTTACTAATATGGAAAGGTGGTTTCCCTACACGAGCATGCCAAACCTCCTTTTGACTTTTGGAAGTGAAGCCTAATCCAAATTTGTCTGACTTGAAAGGGAAATCAGGAAGTTGTCCCCAAATGGTGCAACCTCCTTCTTCAATAACAGTACATGAATCTTTGAGTGAAGCCATCCTTGGTGTATCTTTAGTAGCTCCGAGAGTGTCAGGAGTGGCTTTGGCAAAAGCGACCATGGGAGAGACTACTTCAAAGGCTTGACAAGGAGTTTCAATGAACTCGCCATCCATTTCAACATATTTGAATGAATTTAGATGACTAATCATAAACTCTTCTTCACCACAGGCGGTAACAATTTTCCCCTTGACTGGATATTTAAACTTTTGATGTAGTGTGGAAGTCACCGCACCTGCCCCATGTATCCATGGGCGTCCAAGCAGGCAAGAATAAGCTGGACGAATATCCATCACATAGAATGTTGAGTTGAAGACTTGAGACCCAACTTTGATAGGGAGATTAACTTCTCCATGGACCATTCTCTTTGATCCGTCAAAAGCTCTCACTACAATGTCACTAGGCTTCAGTACCAAACCTTCACAGTCCAACCGATCTAGATCACCTTTGGGTTAGACATTCAGAGAGGACCTAGTATCCACCAATACATGAGATAAAGTGGTTCCTTTACATTCGATGGAAACATGCAGAGCTTTGTTGTGGTTTCTCTCGGCCGGAGTCAGATCTGCATCTGAAAATCCCAAACCATTGTCAGCAGTCAAACTCGCTAAACAATTTTCAATTTGGTCGGCTGTAGTTTCTTGAGGGACATGTGCATTTTTCAATAATTTTATTAGTGCTTGAGCATGTTCCTTGGAGAATAGCAACAAAGACGACATAGAAATCTCCGAGGGTGTTTGCCCCAACTGTTCCACTATCTTATAATCACTTTTTTTAATGATTTTTAGAATCTCCTCCATCTCTTGGGTAGATGGGTCCTCAATGGTAATATCTTTTGCAGGCGCCTCCATCAGGGCAGGCTCAATCATTTTTTCCTTTCCTCTAGTGTCAGCAATAGGTTTAATAGCACTAATGCGAACGAGTGTAGTTGTGGTTTTCGGAGGTGAAATCCCTGGAGAGAAGATCCTCCCCGTCCTAGTAACTTTACTTGATCCAACAATGTTTGTAATATCAACAATTTCATCTTCATCAATCCATGAATCTTGTTTGATACCATGGTAATACACTTCCGCTCCATAATTCCAGGGTACCGCCTTATTAGAAGAGTAGGGGACTGGCCCCGACATGGTGATAATTAGTGGAGCTATTCTTGGTTCAAAGAGAATCCTAATAGGACCTTTGGAGGTGATCCTAATAGGTTTGTTTGAGATAATAATTATGGGCACGTCTTCAAATTTTTGAGATACACTTTACGTCAAACTTCTCACAAATGGAACTTTTTCAAATAGAATCTCGTGGCTATCCATCAGGTGTTGGACACCTCTCTTAAGCCATTCACAACCATTACTTTGTATAACATAATAGCAACAGTCATTAGGCAGCCAGGAAATACTACAAATTTCAACAAATTCTCTTTAACAGTTTTCAAAGGAGTGGTCAAGTCATTGACGGAGGAAACAAAAGAGGCATCTTCAATAGCATTGACACCCTTACCATGATTTGGAATGGGTGCGTTGATTACGTTAGGAGTTGGCGGAGGGTCAAATTCAATTGTCTTATTATCAATTAGGTCTTGGATTTTGTTTTTCAATGCCCAACAATTATTGGTATCATGTCTGGGGTTGTTTGAGTGGTAGGGGCATCTTGCATTGTGATTGTATTTCGGTGAGGATGTATTAGGATTTTGTGGAGGATCTCTTAGTGAAATGAGCTCAGCTTTTAGTAAATGTTGTAGGGCTTGTTGTAAGTACATCCCAATCTTTGTGTATTGTATTTCTTGAAACTTTGTCCTTTGTTAATTAGCTCGTTGTTGTGGTTGTTGAGTAGAAGTTGGATTGGAGATTAGAACCGAACTTACTGACTGAGGACGGTCTTTCCTAGCATGACTCCTTGACCCATACACAACATTAGTCTCTTTTTTACCAATAAATGCCTTTTTCACAACATTTGAGGTGGAGGCCATGGGTATCTTCCCGCTTTTAATCCCTCTTTCAACCCTCTCACCAGTCAGGATCCAATCAGTGAATCCAGATGATGCACTTCTAATCAGTAAGTTGAAAATTGGTCTAGGCAATGTTCCCATAAACATGTCTACCAACTCTCTATCCGTTAAAGGTGGATGCACCCTGCCATCCAGGTCTCTCCATTTTTGAGTGTGTTCTTTGAATCCCTCGTTGGTACCCATGGTCATTCCTTGCAATTGCATCCTAGTTCGTGCAAGATCAGTGTTATATTCATATTGGCGGTAAAAGGCAGTGGCCAAATCTTCCCAAGTATGGATGTTAGTCCCTTCCAATTGGTAAAACCACTCCAACTGCGTCCCAGCTAGACTTTCTTGAAAAAAGTGCACCCACAGTTTCTTATCAGCGGTATGCGACTGAATTTTGTGGATGTAAGATCTTAGGTGAAGCTTCGGACACGAGACACCATCGTACTTGGCAAAAACAGGGATCTTGAATTTATGGGGAATGAATACCCCTGGAACCAAACCCAAGTCAACAAAGTCTAAGCCAGGCACAACTTGGATTTCTACAACCTTCAATTTGTCTTCTAGTTGCTTATACTTGTCGTTGGCCGGTGGATATTGCTCGTCAAAATAATCCTCGTCTTCGGAGATTTGATTGTTTCCACCCCCAGCATGGGTTCTCCTAGCATCTTCATCTTGATTCTCATCCTCCTCGCAGGAGGCTTCTTCAACTTGAACTTGTTGGGCGAAGCCTTTGAATCTCTTCCCCATGTTGATTACAACTTTCTTCTTTGCCTTTTTCTTTGTGACAAGAAGTGTCATCATTTCTTGCTGCCCCTTTGCTAAGTTGAGCAGAGTCTCTTGGAATTGAGAGTGTTGAGTCAGCAAGTCCTTGACAGTTTTCTCGAGATCTATCTTATACTGAAATAAACAGTAAAAAGATGAGGAAACATGTGTCAAAAACATGCTTATGATATGATGCATGTTATGCGTATGCAATGTTTTCAAGGACCTTTAAGATTTAAATTTGCTTAAACAAAGAAGAAACAAAACATTAATTGTATTAATAAGTTCAAAGGTTAAAAATTTCCTCTTGGGCTTACAATGAAAGAAAATCATCAAAATGAAATTATACAATAAAAGAATCAAGTCTCCCATTGACGCTTCTTCTTTGGACTGATGTAGGCATTCAAGTTCCTCTCCTCGTGAAGTTGTCTTATGAGCTCTAACACTTTCTTCTCGCTTGAGTAAAATTGGGCTTCAAAGGTGTATCTCTCCCCCTTGATTTGAATCCACAATTTTTGTAATTCCTCGAGAGTAGTAGGCATGTCAGGGTGAAGAACAATATAAGGAACATCCCCCTCGGTGATAGGCTGCACAATTATGGTAAGATGGCCACATACGACATCATGAGGTGTTGAGCGCGAGCTCACACTCACTTGAGATAAGGCTCCAAGGGAATGGAGTTCTTATGCCCCAAAGCTTTTCTATCAACCTTGTTTACCATGCCCCCAGGATCGTGTAAGTTTTTGATGATAACCTTGAAAATCATTCTCATAGTCAAATACAATACCTTGGACGAGCGCGTTATGAGGACCATCCCTCCGAGCGTACCCAAACTGTCATAGAGCCAAGCAAGGATTATAAGTGATTCCTCCCCTAATACCAAGGAGTGGGACATTGTATAATTCCCCATAGTGATCAATAATGGTAACATCCTCCATAGATTGAGAACACCAATGAATATCCGAATGCGAGAGCGACATCAACCTTTGAGACCACCTCATTCCTTATTCATTCTTCAAAACTGATCGAGGAAGGTGCGAAATAAACCACCTAGATAGAAATGGGGTGCAACACATAAGAATACCTCTTCTCTTTATGGTACAGGCGTGAAGAGAATGCAAAATGTCTCCGAGTAAGGTAGGTACCGGGTTACGAGATAGGAAGATTTTGACTGCATTCACATCTATAAGTTGGTCTGGGTTAGGGAATAGTACCATCCCTTAGATTAGAGGAGCCAAAACTTCTTAAAAATCTTGCAAATCCAGAGCATCCCAAAATAGTTGAGCCTTCTCAAATAGAAACTTGACTAGAAAAACCTTAACACCACTTCTTGTTTCCCAATTAGCCATGGTGTCAGACCATTGCAAATGTAAGGCTAGAGCAATCTCCTCAAGTCTTGGGTCTTTCTAAATACCAATGAAGGGTATTTGATAAAGAATAGGAACTCCAAATATTTGAGAGAAATCTTCCATGACAGGCACCAATTGTTGATCAGGAAATATGAAATAGTGATGCTTAGGATCACAGAATTGAAAAAGCACATGTACCATGTCTTTTTCAAAGTTTGAGGTAACCAAGTTGAGGAGTCGACCATGCTTCTTGGTGAACGGAGAATTTTCAGGGACCCTTGATAATAGCTCTTTGAGTTGAGGAGTCACTTTCACAAGGTTGATTCGGGTGGTATTTCTGCGAATGGAAGCCATATCCTATAAAAAACAAAGATAAATATCTTGGTCCTTGAAATGGTTAGTGCAAATGCTATGGTATGATGGCATGATGTTATGTACAAATAAACATATACAAGAAAAACAAAAAAATCCTTAGGTTTAGGCTTGCATGGAGTTCATAGGTAAGTACCCTCTTGAAGTTTAGTTGGTTTAACCTGTCCTAGAAAGTAATCGGATTCTAGGGAATCTCAATATCATTGATCTTTCTTCATCGGGTATTGTTTCAGTGCAAGCCTCTGTTTTGGTGATCGAAATATCTCAAAAGTACGATCTCAATGAGCGTAGTATCAAGTATCAACCAACTTCAGACTGCACCAAAGTCGGCTACCTCACTACTTCCTAATGGCCAAGATGTTCAACTAAAGGTTCTATGGTCAGTTAGTGCTTCACGACCCCACACAGCGGCCCCGTATTCTTCTTGATTCGCCACAAAGGATACCGGTACCAACGAATGTGTCACACTAACGTAGCTATTGTCTCAACTATATCAGTCTACGCCGTAGAGTCTCCACAATCTTTGCTACTTACCTAATGATATTCCCAGATCCGGGTAGAGGATCTATACAAAACCCAAACACCCTTTTAAGAGTAAAGCAAACCAATCAAACAATGAAAGCATTTAAAGGTGATCTAGTCTATAAGGTAACCCCACTTTTAAGTTTTATCCCCAGCAGAGTCGCCAGTTCTGTAATACGATGGGATAACTGACTTGGGTGTTTTGTGTTTTATTCGCAATTGTTGCGGATAGCAAGAATCGCCGCCGAATTTTCTTTTATCCAATAAAGGAAAAGGTGAAACGAACAGGAAATACCTTTTGAAAATTTTCTTGAGTTCGGGGGGTAGGTTATGAAAAGAGAAGGTATTAGAACCCTTTTCATCCATAGTTATCTACGGCCTCTTAGTTGCTAGGGTACTTTAAAATGCTTTGTAAATGTTTTTTTTTGTGTTTTGTGTAAGTTTAAAAATATTTTGAAAATTCCTTTTTTCCAGCAAACTTTGTAATGATTCTCGTCTCTATAAGAATGTATACAAAGTGTTATTTTTGAAAATAGTTCAAAAAGATGTTTGTTTTTGGAAATATGTTTTGAAAGTGTGAGTGTGGAAATGGTTTTTAGTTTGTGAGCAAGCAACTACGAGCATTCTACCTACTCAAAAAGTCTTAGTTTTTTTCCTCCTCCTTTAGATATTGCTATCTTACCATTGATTAGTAAGAAGCTCTATCATTGGATGTGAAGGGACAGGCGTGGGTCATCATACAATCATAGAAGGCAACATTGTAGGATACCTTTGCAATTTGTCATAAGGTTCTAAGATCGTTTAACGAAGGCAATGTTGAAGGTTCATCGAGGGACTACGATCTTGTAATCGAGGGTCTTTGCTAAAGTATCCCACGTCAGAGGGACATGACTGTTTCATTCTAAGGCAACAAGTGTGGGTTAACCCTAGAGGTGCAAGTGTGCGAAGTGGATTGTTTTCATGTAATTTGTCTTGAATTAGGGTTTTCTACTTGCTTGTTTATATGTCTTTCCATACAAACCCTAATTACTAGCAATAATATTGAAAAGAGATAAATTGTCGAAATTTAAAGTTCTATGTTATTACATAATTTAGGGGATGGGGGGTATAAATTACAAATGTGGATATGTTACGCAGTGGGAGAACTGACTTGGGATGTTTGCGTTTGATTGCAATTGTTGCGGATAACAAGAGTCGCCACCGAATTTTCTTTTATCCAAAAGGAAAGGCTGAAAAGAACAGGAAAGACCTTTAGAGATGTTTCTTGAGTTCGAGGGGTAGGTTATGAAAAGGGAAGGTATTAACACCTTTTTCATCCGTAGTTATCTACGGGCTCTTAGTTTCTTGCTAAATCACTTTATTTTGTTTGAAAAAACGTCTTTGCAATGGTTCTCGTTTCTATAAGAACGCGTACAAAGTGTTGTTTGGAAAATAGTTCAAAGTAGTTTTTGTGTAATGTGTTTTTGAAAGTGATTTTGAAAAAAGACGTCTTTGTAATGGTTTTCGCTTCTAAAAGAATGCGTACAAAGTGTTGTTCTTTTGAAAATGTTTCAAGGTGAGAGTGTTGGTGTATAAAATGTTTTTGTTATGAGCAAGCGAGCAACTAGGAGCAATCTACCTACTCAAAAGGTCTTAAATGTTCTTTTCCTCCTCCTTTAGATGTTGCTATCTTACAACCGATTTGGTAAGAAGCCCCATCCTTGGATGTGAAGGGACGGGTGTGGGACGTTTGTATAGTCATAAAAGGCAACCTATGGGACGTTTTAGCAATTGTCGTTTAAGGACTAGATCGTTGACTGAAGGCAACATTGAGGGTCATCGAGGGACTACGATCTTTATCGAGGGTCTTTGCTAAAACTCCCATGTTCGAGGGACATGACTATTTTTCCGAGGCAACAAGTGTAATTACCCTAAGGGTGCATGTGTGAATAGTGTGTTTGATTTGAATGCATTTAGTCTTTGATTAGGGGTTGTCTACTTGTTGTTTTTATCTTTCCATACATTCCTTATTTTACTAGCAAGCATACAAAAGTAATAAAAATGCAGAAAAATAAAATCCTACACTAATACAACCATATTGAAGTGCATAAAAAAAAGATAAAAGTAATAAAAATGAAGGTCTTTCGATTGAGGTAGAAAACCCTTCAATTCTGCACTTTCTGGCTTCCTTCGATTGGGGGCTGGCACCAGTGTAGGCGCGTCTTTCGATTGAGGCCTGGAGGGTCAGCATGTTGTGACTTTTGATTGGGTATGGAACCAATGCAAGATGCAATATGCCTTTCTTCCTCCTTCGACTGGTGGTTGGAACCAGTGTAGGCGTGTCTTTTGTCTGGGCATGGACTTAGTGCAAGCATGCCTTCTGGCTGCCTCTTTCGTTTGACCTGGAAGTTAGTATGGAAGCCAAAGGCTTCATTCTCTACTTCATGTTTCCCGTTGTCCTTCGTTTGAGATGTTAGCACTGCCTTACAACCAGTTTCAATACTTAATGCATGTTTAGGTAAACAAGAAGCAAAATGAAAGGGTTAGCTCTGAAAACATGTTAAAAGGGTGGAAACGAAAAGAAAAATGATATGTACATGCTTAAAACGAAAGAAAATCTTATTCACATGTTATACAAGAAACAGAAAGCTCAAGGTTTGGAACAACTTACCTTGCTGGAGGCTGGAGGGTGTGCTGGACCTTCAAGTGGCTGAACTAAATGCTCCTGGATTCGAAGAAAAGAAACAGGTGTAGTGTTCCTTTGACTGGATTCGAAGGTCAGAAGGTGTAAGGGTGGTGTTTATTATTTTTGGGTTTGAAGTAGGAGAACAGGTGTAGTGTTCTTTCTTGAATCGAAAGAGGCAAGTGTTAGATTCTTGGTTTTTACTTTCACAAGTGTTTGAGTGTTTGAGAGCTTTGTTGTGTTTGATAAAATTTTGGAGATTCGTTCCTCTGGCCAAAAAGTCCTCCTTGAACATGTATTGGATCCTCTTATTTATAGGAAAGGCTGCCTGAAGCTTTTGGAGGGAAAACAAAAGGTTTGAACAAATTGAGTAATCTGTTCCTTGTAGCTTTCGAGAGACAGTGCCTTGTATGCTATTTTGGGGTAAGAAGGGGACAGTGCTTCAGGACTGTTGTGCAGCAGTTTTGGCCAGTGTACCAGGCCTGAACTTGGCAGCAAGCATCTTTGAACATTTTACCCTTTCGTTTTGACGTTTCCTCGACCAGACTCTTCTCCAAATAAAACTATTTGATTTTCCTCTAACAAGTGCCTTTCGATTGAGTCACTTTCGTGCATCCTTCGAAGGAGTCAAAAGTGTGACCCTTGGATGGGTCACCAAAAACCTGCCTTAAAGTGGTCTTGTAAATCCTTCGAATGGACTATCAAGCATATCCTTCGAATGGGATGCCAAGAGTTAGATTCGAAGGATGCTGATTCGAAGGGGACACGGGATGTAAGGAAACCTTGTGAAGGTGGTTCTGTCCAGTCAAAGGCTTGCCTGCCCAAAGGTCCAAGTGGCCAAATGAAGGATTGTACATAGGGGGTTCTTGCCTTGTGAATCAAAGGCAAACATATAAGGCCAAAGGTGCATTCAAAGATTGTATGCATGAGGCTTAAATGGTGCAATTGAAAGAAACATTCAGAAGACATTGCCTTCTGAATCGAAGGATGTTTTTCAGAAGTGTGATACAGTGGCAGAACCAGTTGTTTAATATTGGTTTTTCGTTTTCATTCGCAAATGTCGCGGTAAGCAAGAGTCGCCAACGTCTTTTATTTTATCCAACAAAGGAAAAGGAAAAAAGAACTGAAAATACCTTTTTCGAGATGTTTCTGAGTACGGGGGCGAAGGTGTTAGCATCCTTTCTATCTGTGGTTTTCCATGGGCTCTTTGGTACTTAGTGCGGCATTTCACTTTATGGTAACCCTTGTATCAGTCCTCAAGAGTGTGATAAAGCATTTTTGAAAACTTTGTTTGAAAAATGTTTGAAAGTGTAAGTGTGAAAAATTGGTTTTTTTGAGCAAGTACTTAAAAGTTTCTACCTACTCGAAAAAAGCTGTTCGCTTTCTTATTTCCTTTAGACAACGCTGTTGTACCCCAAAATTTTCCCTCTCATTTATCAATAGCAGCTCGAAGACCCATGAAACATGCTTCATACTCCGCCATATTGTTGGTGCAATTGAAACATAATCGGGCAGTGAACGGAGTATGACAACCCTCAGGAGATATGATTACAGCGCCAATGTCGTTACCCAGTGCGTTTGAGGCTCCATCAGAATACATAGACCATAGGGATCCTTCCTCAGGTCCTTCAGCTGGTCCATGTTCTTCACAGTCGGTTGCTAACATGATATTCTCATCTGGGAACTCAAAATTCATGGACTGGTAGTCATCCACGGCCTGATGAGCCAAATGATCAGCCAATACACTCCCCTTTATTTCTTTTTGGGTTGTATATTGTATGTCATATTCAGTTCAGACCATTTCCACCTTGCTATCCTTCCGGAGAGAGTGGGCTTCTCGAAATTGTACTTGATCAGATCCATCTTTGATATAAAAAAGGTAGTGTGAGTCAGCATATACTGTCTCAGTCGGCCAGCAGCCCATGCCAAAGCGCAACAAGTTTTCTCGAGCAGTGAGTATCTTGTCTCACAGTCAGTGAACTTTTTGCTAAGGTAGTATATTGCATGCTCTTTTCGACCAGACTCGTCATGCTGCCCCAGCACATACCCCATCGAATTGTCTAGCAATGTCAGGTATGATATCAAAGGTCTCCCTTCAATTGGAGGCATCCGAATTGGTGGTTTTGCAGGTATTCCTTGATTCTTTCGAAAGCAATATGGCATTCATCATTCCACTTTACCACCCGATCTTTCTTCAGAAGCTTGAAGATCGGCTCACAAGTAGCAGTCAGATGTGAAATGAACCTGGCAATATAATTCAGGCGTCCCAAGAAACCTCTAACTTCCTTCTCTGGACGGGGAGCTGGCATTTCTTGTATAGCCTTTACCTTTGCGGGGTCTACCTGAATACCTTTGTCACTGACGATGAAACCTATAAGCTTACCGGACCTTACCCCGAAGGTGCACTTGTTCGTATTCAACCTCAGCTTGTATGTCTTCAACCTGTTGAATAACTTTTAGAGATGATCAAGGTGCTCTTCCTCAGTCTGAGACCTGGCTATCATGTCATCGACATAAACTTAGATCTCGTGGTGAATCATATCATGGAACAAAGCGACCATGGTGCACTGATAAGTTGCCCCAACATTCTTCAACCCAAAAGGTATCACCTTGTAGCAGAAGGTTCCCCACTGTGTAACGAAAGTTGTCTTTTCCATGTCTTCAGGAGCCATATTGATCTGGTTGTAGCCAGAGAAACCATCCATGAAGGAGAAGATTTTATGATGCGTGGTGTTGTCAACCAGAACATTAATGTGGGGAAGCGGGAAGTCATCCTTGGGGTTTGCCATGTTCAGATCTCTGTAATCCACACACATTCCTACTTTGTCATCCTTCTTAGGTACCAGAACGACGTTAGCAACCCACTGCGGATAGGAGGTGACGACTAAGAACCCTGCATCGAACTGCTTCATGACCTCTGCCTTGATCTTCTCTTACATTTCAGGGTGCACACGGCGGACCTTCTGTTTAACCGGCGGGCAATCTTCCTTAGTCGGCAGGCGATGTACCACAATATCAGTGTCCAAACCAGGCATGTCTTCATAGGACCAGGCGAAGATCTCAACGTAGTCGTGTAACATCTGTATCAACCTCTGTTTGACGCTAAGCTCCAGATTTGCACCTATTTTAACCTCTTTTCTGTCTATCTCTATGCCCAAGTTTATCATATCAACTGGCTCTTCATGAGGCTGTATAGCCCTCTCTTTCTATTGTAGCAGTCTAGCAAGTTCTCCAGATACCTCACAATCGTCCTCACCTTCATCCTCGGCTTGGTTGATCGGATTTTCGAAGTCATAACTGGCAATAACATGATTGTTATCAATGGGGTCCAGAGTGGATATGGATCTGCAGTTTGATATGTGAGTGTGTGTGTGTAAGAGCATAACTGTATTGATAAACTAAAGTCAGAAAAGAAAAACAGAGAGCGCAAAATTTGTATGCAAAGAATGTCCAATGCTTCATTGATGAAATATGAGATGACATATAATAACCCTCACAGATAGAAACATTGTGCCTCGGGTAAGACACAAGGCCAAAAAGTTTAAATTGTTCATTACAAACTCAGAAAACAAGTAAGACAATTACTGTGGAATAAAAGAAACTGGAACAAAATCTCTAGCCGTCCAGTTATTTGGTCCACCATTGGTAGTTGGGTAGATCCAGCTGTCGATGTCAGGGTCTTCCTGACTGTCTTCAATAGCATTGACCCCTCGATTGTTGATGCATAGGGGAGGTCCTCCAACTCAAGCGTGCCGAACGGCCCTTTGAGCCCCTAAAGTAAAGCCTAAGCCAAACTTGTCAGTTTTGTGAATAAATTCAGGGAGCTATCCCCAAATGGCACACCCACCTTCTTCAACCACAGCCCTGGCGTCCTTGAGAGAAGCCATCTTCAAAGGAGGTTTGTTGCTAGCAGTTTCAGTCGATGCTAAGATCTGAGGGACCTCTTCAAAATTCTGACAAGGAGTTTCAATAAATTCCCCGTCCATCTCTATGTAGCGGATGGAATTGAGATGGATCACCATATACTCCTCTTCACCCCCTACAGTGACAAACTTCCCTTTCATCGGATACTTCAGCATTTGGTGGAGTATGGAAGTAACTGCCCCAGCCTCATGGATACAAGGACGACCTAGCAAACAAGAATACGACGGCCTGATGTCAATCACATAGAAAGTGGACTTGAAAGTCTAAGAGCCTATCTTTACAGTGAGGTCCACTTCCCCATGCAGCATTCTTTTCGACACGTCAAAAGCTCTTACCACAATGTTACTAGGCTTTAAAGTCAAACCCTCGCAATCCAAACAGTCCAACGCCTTCTTGGGCAGAACATTCAGCGAATACCTAGTATCCACCATGAAATTCTGGCTACAGATACTCAATGTCACGTCCAATGTTATGACACCGTATCTGACTTACTATATGACAGTAAATACAAAAGCAGTAAATAACACAGTCAATTGTTTACCCAGTTCAGTGTGCAACAACACCTACTCTGGGGGCTACCAAGCCAGGGAGAGAATCCACTATAAGAGATGTTAATTCAGGAATAAACCAACCAGTTTATCTCCTTCACTTAAGACCTACCCAATGCAATTCTAATCTAAGTACAACTTAAACCTGAGTTCCTACTCACTCCCCCTCAATCACAACAGTGATACATAAACCAATTTTGACTTAAGAATTGATGAAGACACTCTTCAAAACACACACTTGATTAAGCTTCACAGCTTTTTAATCAAGTAACACAATCACTCGTGCTTCACAGCTTTGAGTGATGTACACAACTAACTTGACTCTGCTTCACAGCTTTAGTCAAGTGACATTCAAACACTCTTGCTTCAAAGCTTTGAGTGCTACACAATCCTTACAATTGAAACCTATTCCAAGGCACTTATCACAATGATAATTGCTTGGAGTACAATAAACAAATCTATACAGATTACAAAATTGATCTTCTAATCAATCAGCAGGGATATCTTCAAAAACCGCAGCTCTGTTGAATATATATAGCAGCTGCAACTTCAGTTAGGGTTTCCAAAAACCTAGGGTTGATTCCGTTTGACCTAAAGACCAGGTCACAGTACTTTATTGATCAGGTTAGGATTGAGCTAGGTTACTCCTCAGAAAACGCAGGATTCTGTTTAGAAAGGACTGAGTTATTTCCTGAAAAAACTCAGACTTATCCAATCCTGCAATCCTGTTAGTTCAGAACAGGATGTCATAACATCTGTTATGACATCTGAGAAAACCTGTCTACTGATTTAGCAAAATGTGATCATTTTGCAAACATGCTCAGATACACACTTATAAACATCAGTATTTGAATTACAATATTTTTCTGCACATGTACCTAATGAGTTAGTACAACCTGAACTAGAATGTTATGACATCAGTCATGACATTCACACATACACTTGGGATTTACCAAAAATGCAAGCCAATACCTAAACACCTACAAACTCCCCCTTTGGCAGATTTTTGGCTAAAGTCCCTAAACAATCAGAGATAGATAGATAGCAGCAGAAATAAGTGACAGCAGAAAAATATAATGTCAAGTAAGTACCAAAATATTCTCCCCCTCTTTAGCCATAAATGGGCCAAAGATACATGTTCATAAAGTTATACAGTTATCCAAAACAAAAATAATGAGATCAGCATCTGACAACAGCAGAACACACTTCCAAACTCCACCAGCAACACCACCAAGCATCAATCAACCTTCAAGCACTGTCATCAGACTCAGAGGAGCCAGTTTCTTCAATGTTGAGCTGTCCTTCAGCTTCTATACCTTCTTCCCTTCTGCTTTCTTCAGCTTCCTCCTTTTCTAGCCTGGCAATTAGAGCTTCTAGGGTCCTTTTTCTAGCATCCAGATCTTTGCAAGTTTCTTTTAAAACAGCTATGACATCTGATGTCTTGGACTGGGTCTTTGCAGACGATGTCTCAGCTGATGTTATGACAATGTCTGGAGCATGGGATCCCTGAAACAGTTTGTAGTGCAGACCAAGGGCAGGAGCTCTTTTGCAGACTGTATCTCTTGCTACAAGGATGTCAGGGTATTGTGCAAGGATGATTCCACAAAGGAGGGAGGGAAAAGAAATTGGTCCTTTGACACCATAACTGCCAGCATGCTTCAAAGTTTGTTCAAAGATGTACCTTCCATAGTCAAAGGCAGTCTTGGTTCCTACAGCATAGATAAATCTCCCCAATCCTGTGGAGATGGTTGATTTGTGGTTTGTAGGCACCCAGTTTGCTGCACCTATTTTATGCAAGATGGCAAATTTCATGCTGAGTTTACTAGCATTCAGCTTCCCTTTCAATGGCCAGCACTTTACTTGCCTGGCAGTGATGGTTAAACACACTTCATTGTCAGTTGCCTCTAGATCAGGACAGTCCTTATTTGTTCTTCCAAGAAACTTGTTGATTTCTGATGGAGAGAACTTGACCCTTCTTCCTCTAACAAACACACTCTCAAAGTCAGCTGACCTCCCATCAGCACAATCATTGGACAAGTTCACTACAAACTCTTTAACCATATTTTCATAACATTTGTTAAACTTCATCACTGTCTTCATTAGCCCAGCATTCCTGATCAGATCCATGATGTCCTTGCACTCCAAGGCATCATTGTTGGGTTCTCTCTCCAAGGCTATTCTCTTCAAGCAGACATACTTCCATCTGTTTGCATTGTCAGGATGATGAAAGGAGATGTTGTCTGTTGGCACTTCAGGCACTCTAGCAATCTTGCTGGAGGGGAGCTTCCTTCTGATGGGAGTATCTTCAATATCAATCTCAAATTCTGATTCATCATCAGAATCAGAAGTTTCAGGTTCTTTACTTTTCTTAGAGATTGGTTGTCTAGCAGTCTGCACCTGTGCCTTCTTTCCTTTTGTCTGAATTTTCTCAGCCATCCCTTCAGCCTTGGATTTCTTAGCATCAGGTTTAACATTCTGACTACTCTTTCTTTTCATCAATCTTCTAGCAATGCTAGGGTTCACATTAGCAATCAGTTCATTATCTGAGTAATCTTCATCCACATCAATGATAGGTGGATCAGCAGCCTTTTCAGATGTGTTATGAATGTTGTCTTTTGGTGTCACAACATCCTCAGTGACATCTACATTTTCAGCACCTTCCACATTTAGACTTTCTGATTGATTCAAAGGGATGGAAATCCCCGGTACAGATTGGTTGCCACTCAGAATGCTAGTAACCAGCCTAGCAATAGCTTGGTGTACTTGAACTGATCCTTCTCTATTAGGTATAGAAGACGAAGGATGAGAAGAATTACCAGAGACTGTAGCTTGAGCTCTTCCTGCATGTCTGGTTCTGAGCTTTTTGACTCTGGCTGGGTCAGTTGCCATCTCCCTGAGAGGAGTGACCTCAAGAACTTCAGATTCTATGCATGTAGTGATTGCCCTAGAATCTTGATCAGATGATGACGATGATGAGGGAGACGAAGCCGCCATGGTGGAAGACGATGTCTGAGACATTTTGTTTAACTTTGAGTAATAGTAGCAGTTTGAGAAAACTCTTTGATTGGGAGGAGGAAACAGGTTGCAAGAATGAGAGAGGTAGGGAATAAAAGGGAGTCTCTTCAACTTCTTAAGGCTTTTGAAGGAATTGTGAATGAATATGATTAACCCACTAAATATAGACTTAATAGAATTAATCCCTTCAACCCTTGTTTTCAGCAAAACTAATTGCTATAATTTCTCATGTTGGTGAATACCCAATCTGCCCCTCAAATTTTCAAGTTTATTTCCAACAAGCGCCTTGGTAGAAGAATCAGTCAGCTGAAGCTTAGAGAAACTATGTTCCAGTTCAAATGACTTCTTCTCTTCAAAGTCAGTAGGGTTCAAGGAAATGTTGAATGTTTTCAGATTATCACACCACAATGTCACAACATCTTGTATAACATTGTACTCAGGTAGCATCTGTTTTGACCAGATGTTTTGAGAACAGAATTTATGAGACTTGTTCTTTCCAACATCCTTGTCAATATGACTTAAGGTTCTGACAACACATTCTTCTTCAAGTTTATTTGCCACATCACATATATTATCAGCCTGTAGTTTTGGAGTTCTTCTGACAGCTTCCATAGGAATAGCTCGTTTCATTCTTCCAAGCTTATGCTGCCACTGTTTCATCTCTTTTTCTTCTTTGATGATTTGACTCATAGTGGAGATATCAGTGTTCTCAGGCTGCCACACATAACAGTTATCTTTGGATTTGATTCCTCTCATTACAATCTCTTGTTTGTCATTGATTACAAGGCATTCAGATTTTGAGAAATTGACCTTGAATCCTAGATCACACAATTGACTGATGCTAATGAGATTAGTAGTCAACCCTTTTACCAGCAGTACCTTATTCAGACTTGGAACTCCAGGGTAGTCCAAATTACCAACTCCTTTGACTTCTCCTTTAGCACCATCTCCAAAGGTCACAAAACTGGTGGTGTGAGGCATAACATTATTGAGGAGATTTTTGAATCCAGTCATGTGTCTGGAACATCCACTGTCAAGGTACCAATCTTCCTTTGCAGAGATCTTCAGGGAAGTGTGAGCTATCAGTGCAGTAGCCTTTTTCTTCCATTGAGGAGCGTGTGGTACCTTTTTAGACTTAGGTTTGACATCTGAGTTCTGATTAGGATATCCATGTAATCTGAAGCAGAAGGGCTTTATGTGACCATATTTCCCACAATGATGACATCTCCATCTTTGGTACCTCTTCTTCATATGTCTCTGTCCCTGATGTTGAGAGTAATGTTGAGACATCCGTTTTGACATTTGCTTCCCGGTACCAAATTTCTTTGTTTCCACAAATCCTAGGCCAGATTTATTTCCCATATTTTGTCCAGCCTGAAGGATCTCTTCCAATTTGTCTGTTCCATTGGTCAACATCTTGACAGATTTGGTCATTTGATTCAGTTGTGAGTTCAGCAGTTGAACTTCTCCTTCTAAATGACTTATAGTTTCAAGATTTGCCCTCTTTTCAGCCTCCAGTTTTACAATGAGTTTTGATTGTTTCTCATTTTGCACACAGACTTCACCACTTCTGATACACAATTTCTTGTAGGTATCAGCCAGTTCTTCAAATGTCACTTCTTCATCACTGGTGTCACTTTCAGAAGTACAAACACTAGTTAGGGCAGTAACTAGTTTGGCAGATTCTTCTTCAGAATTGCTTTCTGAATCATAGTCAGACCAAGTAACAGTCATTCCTTTCTTTTGCTTCTTAAGAAAGGTAGGACATTCAGCTCGAATATGTCCATATCCTTCACATCCATGGCATTGAATACCTCTGCCTTGGTTTCCCTTATCTTCTGACCTTGGTCTTCTGCTGGAACTGTCAATGTCAGAAGGAATGTTATGAACATTAGACCTTGACTTTGGGTCCATTCTTTTGATGAGCCTGTTGAACTGTCTTCCAAGCATGGCAATGGCTTCTGATATGTTTTCTTCTTCATCCTCCTTGTATTCAACATCAGTGTTGGATACAAGTGCTATGCTTTTGTTCTTCTTGTCACCATTATCAGTGATCCCCATCTCAAAAGTCTGAAGAGACCCAATAAGTTCATCCACTTTTAACTTGCTAATGTCCTGGGCTTCCTCTATGGCAGTTACCTTCATTGCAAATCTTTTAGGCAAGGATCTGAGAATCTTCCTCACCAGTTTTTCTTCTGACATTTTTTCTCCCAGTGCTCCTGAGGTGTTGGCAATCTCCAAGATGTTCATGTGAAACTCATGAATGGTTTCATCTTCCATCATTTTTAGATTCTCAAACTTAGTGGTCAACATCTGAAGCCTTGACATTTTTACTTTGGAAGTGCCCTCATGAGTAGTTTTGAGAGTGTCCCAAACTTCCTTGGCCAGTTCATATTGATGTACTAGTCTGAAGATGTTTCTATCAATTCCATTGAACAAGGCATTTAAAGCTTTTGAATTTCCCAGAGCTAACTCATCTTCTTCTTTACTCCAATCTTCCTCAGGCTTCAGACTGATTGTCCCATCTCTTTCAGTTATGGTGGGATGAATCCATCCTTTGTCAGCAGCTCTCCAAGCCTTTTTGTCCAGAGATTTTAGGAAGGCAATCATACGAGGTTTCCAGTAGTCATAATTGGTTCCATCCAGAATGGGTGGTCTATTTCCAAAAACTCCTTCTTTGTCCATAGTGCCAGAAGGTGATATCCCTAGATCTCACCCAGTAATACAGGCAGGGTGCCTGCTCTGATGCCAATTGAAATTCTGGCTACAGATACTCAATGTCACGTCCAATGTTATGACACCGTATCTGACTTACTATATGACAGTAAATACAAAAGCAGTAAATAACACAGTCAATTGTTTACCCAGTTCAGTGTGCAACAACACCTACTCTGGGGGCTACCAAGCCAGGGAGAGAATCCACTATAAGAGATGTTAATTCAGGAATAAACCAACCAGTTTATCTCCTTCACTTAAGACCTACCCAATGCAATTCTAATCTAAGTACAACTTAAACCTGAGTTCCTACTCACTCCCCCTCAATCACAGCAGTGATACATAAACCAATTTTGACTTAAGAATTGATGAAGACACTCTTCAAAACACACACTTGATTAAGCTTCACAGCTTTTTAATCAAGTAACACAATCACTCGTGCTTCACAGCTTTGAGTGATGTACACAACTAACTTGACTCTGCTTCACAGCTTTAGTCAAGTGACATTCAAACACTCTTGCTTCAAAGCTTTGAGTGCTACACAACCCTTACAATTGAAACCTATTCCAAGGAACTTATCACAATGATAATTGCTTGGAGTACAATAAACAAATCTATACAGATTACAAAATTGATCTTCTAATCAATCAGCAGGGATATCTTCAAAAACCGCAGCTCTGTTGAATATATATAGCAGCTGCAACTTCAGTTAGGGTTTCCAAAAACCTAGGGTTGATTCCGTTTGACCTAAAGACCAGGTCACAGTACTTTATTGATCAGGTTAGGATTGAGCTAGGTTACTCCTCAGAAAACGCAGGATTCTGTTTAGAAAGGACTGAGTTATTTCCTGAAAAAACTCAGACTTATCCAATCCTGCAATCCTGTTAGTTCAGAACAGGATGTCATAACATCTGTTATGACATCTGAGAAAACCTGTCTACTGATTTAGCAAAATGTGATCATTTTGCAAACATGCTCAGATACACACTTATAAACATCAGTATTTGAATTACAATATTTTTCTGCACATGTACCTAATGAGTTAGTACAACCTGAACTAGAATGTTATGACATCAGTCATGACATTCACACATACACTTGGGATTTACCAAAAATGCAAGCCAATACCTAAACACCTACACACCATCACATGATCCATGGTAGTGCCATTGCATTCGATCGAGACATGCAGAGCATCATTGTGTTTCCTTCCCTTCGGTGTCAAGTCTGCATCTGAAAAACTCAGCCCATTGTCAACAGTCAGGCTAGCCACGCAATCTTTAAATTGATCAGCTGAAGTCTCTTGGGGCACATGCGCAGTTTTGAGGAATGCAATCAAAGCCTTCACATGGGCCTCGGAGCACAACAATAGGGATAACATGAATATCTTTGAGGGAGTCTGCCCCAGCTGCTCGAACACATTGTAGTCACTCTTTTTAATTATTTTCAAAATTTCCTCTATCTCTTGCTTAGAGGTTTCCACAACAATTTTTCTAGGTGCCTCCATCCGAGCAGGCTCACCTACAACTTCTTTGCCTCGCATCCCAGATGACTTATCGACAGGGGTACCAGCTGGAGTAAGAACATGAATAGTAACTGAAGTACTGGCGGGTGATGAAGATGAAATAACGACAAGCTTAGTGACAGTCTTCGGGGAGATCTCAGAAGATAAAACCCTTCCACTTCTAGTAATCATGCTGGTCCCGATAATGTTACCGACATCAGGATCGACTTCTTCGGTCTTCAAGTTTTGTTTAACGCCATGATAGTAAACATCGGCACCATAATGCCAAGGGAAAGCTTTGTCCGAGGCGTACGGGATAGGACTAGGACATATGATTATTAGCGAAGCGATTCTCGTAGCGGGTGTAATCCTAACAGGTCTTCTCGAGGAGGCCTTGGAAGGATTGGCGGAAATGGTTATAATATCAATGTCTTCAGATGGAACAACGGGAACCAGAGTTTTCTCGAACAAAATTTCTTTGCTGTCCATCAGGTGTTGAACACATGACCTCAGCAAATGGCAACCAGAAGGTAGAAATGAACACATGTGGCAACCTTCACCACAACCCGGAAATAAACCGTCCAACAAAAAATTCTTCTAAACAGTCATAAGAGGAGTAGAAACTTCGTCCACTGAGGTTATGAATAGATCAATATCAATGGCGTTAACTCCATGGTTGTGCTTAGGCATGGGAGCAGTTATGACATTGGGCTTCTCTGGAGCATCGAACTCAATCTCCTTGGCTTCAATCTAATCTTGTACTTTATTTCTTAGTGCCCAACAGTCATTTGTGTCATGACCAGGACCCTCAGAATGATAAGTGCACCGAGCGTTCAGATTGTATCGAGGAGAGGAGGTATTAGGATTCTTGGGAGCCTCTTTCAAAGTTTCCAAGTTAGATCTCAACAGATGGGGTAGAATCACTGTCAATGTCATGTTGATCCGGGTGAACTGCCTTTGTGGTCTTTCCACCCTTTGCTGATTGCTATGTTGCGGGGTAGCCGCAGGCTTAGGTATTATTACAGGACTTACCGTTGGACGGTATCCCGCTCTGCCCTGATCTCTCGGGTTGTAAATGGCATTGGCCTCCTTCTTACCAGTGAAGGGTTTCTTCATTGTGCTCAAGGATGCATCTTTTTGGATTTTGCCACTTTTTATACCGGCTTCGACCCGCTCGCCGGTCATGATTAGTTCAGTAAATCCAGCTGAGGAACTTCCGATCAGGTGGTTAAAGAATGGACCTGATGATGTGCCTAGGAACATATCCACTAATTCTCTGTCAGATAGAGGGGGTTGGACTCTCCTTGCGCGATCCCTCCATTTCTGAGCATAGGTTTTGAAACCTTCACCTGCACCCATAGACATGCCTTGCAATTGCGTCTGAGTTGGAGCTAAGTCAACATTGTACTGGTATTGTTTGTAAAAAGTGGAAGCCAAATCTTCCCATTTGCGAATGTTGGTCCCTTCCAATTGATATAACCAATCCAACTGCGTCCCTGATAAGCTCTCTTGGAAGAAATGCACCCACAGATTCTTATCATCCGTATGGGGTTGAATCTTTCTGACGTATGACCTTAAATGCAGCTTTGGGCAAGAGACACCGTCATATTTAGCAAAAGTGGGGACCTTGAATTTCTGCGGGATGACAACCCCCGAGATATGTCCTAACTCTTCAAAATCCAACCCGGGTACCCTCTGGACCTCCATAGCATTCAAACGATCCTCTAGCTCCTTGTATTTATTATCAGTAGGAGAATACTGATCCTCAGAGTAATCAGGTTCTTCCTCTTCTTTGGATGATGGGTTGCTGTTCACTTCCTTGGTCTTGTCTTCTTGATTATCTCCTTCACCCGATAATGTTGCAAAGTCCAAAGTCCGCCTGACTTGCCCTTTTAACCTTCTTCGCATGATTGCAATACCAGTTGGTTTCTTCGCTTTCTACTTCTTCTCTTTGGCCAGTAGAGTTTTCAACTCCTCTTGTCCTTTTGTCAGAGTCAAGAGAATTTGTTGAAACTGGATGTTCTGTGCCTGAAGATCTTTCACTGTCTGTTCAATATCCATCTCACTGAAATAAATATTAGAAGGATAAGGAGACCTGTTGTAAGAAACCTGTATGATGTTATGATGAATGAAGATGCAATATGCAAATGATTTCAAGGAAATTAGAGATTTAAATTTGCTCAAACCAAAAGGAACACACTTTATATTAGATCCAAGTTTGAATACATCATGCCTCTTTGGGCTTACAATGTAAGAAACAAAATACAACAAAAGCTCCTAAGACAGAAAGGTCGAACGCATCCTCTTTGGAACGATGTAGGCGTTCAGATTCCGTTCTTCATGAAGCTGCTTGGTGAGTTCCAGAACCTTCTTCTCACTGGCATAAAATTAGGCTTCAAAGGTGTCCCGCTCTTCCTTCAACTGAACCCAAGCTTTCTGCAAGTCTTCGATGGAGGTAGGCATGTCAGGATGATAGATAATGTATGGGACGTCTCCTTCAACAACAGGCTTTATAATAACAGGGAGGATGGAATGGTAAGGCATTGGGAGACTTTGAGAACGAGCCCGTACCCACCTAAGATAAGGCTCGAGAGGGATAGAGTTCTTGTGTCCCAGAGTCCTACTGTCCACCTTGTTCACCATTCTCCAAGCTCGTGTAAATCTCTGGCGGTAACCTTGGTCTTCTTTGTCATAGTCGAACACCAGACCTTGAATGAGCATCTCATGAGGACTGTCTCTTTGGGCATACCCAAACTGTCGAAGAGCTAAGCAGGGATTGTAGGTGTTACCTACCCTAATACAAAGCAAAGGGACATTACGGAATTCTCCACAGCCATCAATGATAGAGACGTCTTCCAAGGATCTTGAACACCAACGGGTGTCAGAATGGGTGAGGGACATCATCCTTTGAGACCATGTCAGTCTTTGCTCGTTCTTCAATGCTGATTGAGGTAGGTGTGAAGTGAACCACTTAGCGAGTAGGGGAATATAACACAAAAGAGTACCTCTCTTTTTCACGGTGCGGGTATGAAGGCAATGCAAGATGTCACCCAGTAAGGTAGGTACAGGATTGCGAGAGAGAAAGACTTTGATGGTGTTAACATCTATTAATTGGTCTGAATTGGGGAACAGAACCAAACCATAAATGAGAAGAGCCAGGATGTCTTCAAAATCTTGAAAATCCATGTCATCCCAGAATGAACGAGTCTTCTCCAATAGAAACTTGGCTAGGAAAGCTTTAACCCCGCTTCTTATCTCCCAATTGGCTATGATGTCAGCTCTCTTCATATGCAAAGCTTCGGTGATGAATTTAGGCTTTGGAATCCCTTCTAGACCGGTGAACGGTATCTGATCAAGCACGGGCACCCCTAAGAGTAGAGAAAACTCTTCCAGTGTAGGTACTAACTGATAGTCCGGGAAAGTGAAACAATGATGTACGGGATCAAAGAATTGGAACAACACACACATCATCTCTTCTTAGAAACCGGATGTGGCTAAACTGAGGAGTCGACCGTATTTCTTGGTAAAAGGAGAATCCCCAGGCACTCTTGAGGCTAACTCTTGAAGTTGAGGGTGTGCTTTTACAAAGCTGATTCAGATGGTGTTTCTTCGAACGAAATTCATGTCCTACAAAACAAAAACAAAGATAAATTTCTAAATCCTTCAAATGGTTAGTGAGCATGCTCATGATGCTTATGATGTTTATGATGTTATGTACAAGTAAATATATACACACAAAGCAAACAAATCCCTATGTTTTAGGCTTGCATGAGGTTTTATAAGTAATTAACCTCTTGAAGTTTAGTTGGCTCAACCTGTCATAGTAATAGTGATCGGGTTCTAAAGAATCTCAATATCACCGAACTTTCTCTTAGGCATTATCTCAGCACAATCAATCTTTTATTGCGGCCGAGATATCCCAAAAGTCCAGCCTCAATGAGTGTAGTATCGAGTATCAACCAATTTTCAGCTCTACACTGAAACCGGTTATCTCACTACATCCTAATGGCCAAGTTTGTTCAATTAGGGTTCTAAAGTCAATTAGTGCTTTATGACGCCACTCAGCGGCCTCGTATTCTCCTCCATTCACCACGAGAGATATCGGTACCCACAAATGCGTCACACTAACATAGCGATTGTTCCAACCATATCGGTGTACGCCGTACAGTTTCCACAATCTATTGCTATTTACCTAAAGAGGTCTCCCAGATCCGGGTGGAGGATCAAAGCAAGCCCAAACAAAGAACAAAATATAAAGCATACAAGTCAAAAAAAGAAAGCAAGTAAAGGTGATCTAACCCTAAGGTAACCCCACTTTAAATTTAATCCCCAGCAGAGTCGCCAACTCTGTGATGCGGTGGGAGAACTGACTTGGTTGTTTTGCGTTTGTGTTTGCAAATGTTGCGGTTTAGCAAGAGTGGCCACCGACTTTTCTTTTATCCAATAAGGAAAGGTGAAAAAGCACAGGAAAGACCTTTAGAGATGTTTTCTTGAGTTCGGGGGGTAGATTATGAAAAGGGAAGGTATTAGCACCCTTTTCATCCATGGTTTTCCATGGGCTCTTAGATACTTGCTAGATCACTTGCTTTTGTTTGAATGTGTTCTTGTGATGTGGGTTTTGAAAGTATTTTGAAAATTTGACTTTGTAATGATTCTCGTCTCTATAAGAATGCAAACAAAGTGTTGTTTCGAAAATAGTTCAAAAAGATGTTTGTGAGATGTGTTTTTTGAAAGTGATTTTTGAAAAGGGTTTCCTTTGTAATGGCTCTCGTCTCTATAAGAACGCGTACAAAGTGTTGTCTTTCGAAAATGTTTTCAAAATGAAAGTGTTGGTGTATAAAAATGTTTTTGTTGTGAGCAAGCAAGCAATTAGGAGCGAATCTACCCACTCAAAAGGTCTTAGATGTTCTTTTCCTCCTCCTTTAGATGTTGCTATCTTATCATTGATTTGGTAAGAAGCCCCATCGTTGGATGTGAAGGGACGGATGTTGGGACGTTTGTATAGTCATAGAAGGCAACCTATGGGACATTTTAGCAATGTCGTTTAAGGGACTAGATCATTTACCGGAGGCAACATCGAGGGTCATCGAGGGACTACGATCTTTTATCGAGGGTCTTTTGCTAAAACGCCCATGTTCGAGGGACATGAATATTTTTCGATAGGACACAAAGTGAGATTACCCTAAGGGTGCATAAGTGAAAAGTGTGTTTGATTGCATGCATTTTAGTCTTGATTAGGGTGATCGATTTGTCAATTTAATGTCTTGCCATACACGCCCTAATTACTAGCATTTATATTTGAAAGCGATAAATTGCGGAAATGTAAAGTCCTACGCTATTACAATATTTTAGGGATGGGGTATACAAATTTACGAATCGGGGTTTGCAAGAAAATAAATCCTAATTATTTATTACAACCATATTGAAATAATGCAAGAAAGAAATGGGACCTTGTTTAAAAAAAGGTTTTTTTGTGTTGATGAATAAAAAAAAGGGAATGAATTAGCTTAATAAAAAAGAAAATATTTTTATGCCTTTTTATATTGGTGAAAAGAGTTTTAATGTTGAAAGTGATAAAAAGGAAAATAAATGAGATATAATACCAGCGTGCTGCTACAAGCAAATCAAACGGAATCAGAAGTTTTGAAGCCAAGAGCGTTGTGACTCAGTAGGAGACGTCAGTGGGTATCAGAAATTCTGAGTTGGTAAACTTTGGGGTCCTGCAAGGAACATTAGAGGGGAACCACAAAAGTTCTGGGTGGTATTCAGACAGTGGACCACAAGTCAGAAGTTTTGTATTACACTAAAACAATGACTAAACCCCATAAATTCAGTGTATTATCAGCATGTAAAAATTAGAAACTCTGAGTGTGTAAAAACAGCGAGTGGAAACATCAGAAGTTCAGTATGTTTGACATGTAGGGAGAACTCAGAAGTTTTGTGCTGTGTTAGAACAATGAGTGAATAATGGAAGTTCTATGTGTTAGAATGGTGAGTGAAAAACAGAAGTTTTGTGTTACATTTCAACTCTTTCCTTATATCAATCAGCATAATGATAACTTATTCAGTTTTCAGCAAACAACAAATCAGAAGGATAAAAGCACAATAGTTTATAGAGATTCTGATTCTGATCCTGGGTCTAGCCTTAATTAGGAATTTATGAACCACAGTCTTTCTACTTATGCAGTGATATAGACAACATCAATACTATGATATTTACATGTTTAAAGATGTTCTGAATGAAAAGATGCAAGGTCAGGGAGACTTACCTTGAATCTGGAGCGTGTGCTTAGGGGCTTGAACTGCTGCCTTTAGATGTTCTGAGTCAGCAAGAGCAACGAAAGAGAAAATGCCAAGCTCTTTGATTCAAAAGGAAGAACACAGGTTTGGATTTCTGTTTGGGATTTCTGGATTTTTATAAAGGGGTTCCACATATTTATTTTCTCTCTTTTTGATGATTCCCTCTCTCCAAAAGCCAGCCAGCCCTTTGCAAGTCTGATGGAGCAACTTATTTATAGGTGGATTTATTGTGATTTTTGGGGGGAAAACAAATGGGATTCAAACCTTTTTGGTATATTGTTCCATTGCTTTTTAATCACAGTTTTCGTATGCTAATTTGATGCAAATATAGGGTTTCGGAAAAATGCAGGCGTGGTCTAGATCAGCAGCAATTTGGAGTGTTGTGGCAGCTGGTTGCAGGACTGTGCCATAGCAGTGCAACAGGCTGTTTAAACAAGGTTTTGGGGATTTGTGATGTTCTGATTGAAGCATATGCTGAAGAGTCATATTCTGACCAAAGACCATCGCTTCCACATGTTCTGGTTGAAGTATACGCTAAAGAGTCATGTTCTGACCAAAGGGCATCGCTTCCACATGTTCTGGTTGAAGTATCATACTGGGAGCCGTGCTTTCAAATTCTGATTTCGCCTGCGTAGGGGGCTGGCCCAGAAGTTCTGAAGCATCATATCCTCTTAACACTTAGAGAATTTTCTAAATGCTTAGAAACTTGATTCTTTCAGGGTAATTTTTGACTTCTGATTTTAATGAACTAGTTTCATGTCTTGATGAAATATAATTGTTGAAACTTGATTTTTGATCCAAAAGTCAAAGTTTGACTTTTCAATGTGCTTTTGACCATTTTGCCCTTGTGAATGGTTTTCTTGGAAAATTATAATTCAAGGCTTGAAATTGGATGGAAGCAAAAACTGAGGGTCCAGGATGATCCTTTGAGAAATGAGACGGCAATTTTTTGGGTACAACAGTTACCCCTATTCAATCTTCTGAGCCTGAGGATGTAGATTGGCTTATCTGCCTTTCGTGATCTGAAGGTGGAAGATGATTAAACACTAGAGTGCCCAAAAATTTGCACTCGTATGAGGTAATACTGATTAGTGATGTCGGGAATGGTTTTACCGATGCCATTTGGAAGGCGACGGGGAATCGTCGGAGATGGGCTTAAAGATGCCATCTGGAGAAGATCGGTTGCATAATAGATTCCATGGCGAGAATTCATGTACTTGCCGTTGAGGGGGACTTTGCCGGGGAGTGTTGATTTATGCATTGGGGAGTAAAGTCTAAGAGCTTCGGTTGTTCATTACACTATTGGGGAAATTAACTCTTGATTGAGGAGGTGAAAATAGAACGTATACTTGGTCAGGGTCCAGGCTGTACAGCGACTCGCTGGGGAAATATGAAATTGACTGTATTTGGTCAGGTCCAGGCCTTACAGTGTTGTAAACCGTTATCTGGAGATAAGCGAGAAGGAACCTGGATAGTAAGGTTACCTCGAGATGAAAGCCTGGATAGTAGGGCTTGTGGGAAAGAACCTGGGTAGTAGGGTTACTTTGAGATGAAAGCCTGGATTGTAGGGCTTGTGGGAAGGAACTATGGTAGTAGAGTTACTTCGAGAGGAAAGCCTGGATAATAGGGCTTGTGGGAAGGAACCTGGGTAGTTGGGTTACTTCGAGATGAAAGCCTGGATAATAGGGCTTGTGGGAAGGAACCTGGGTAGAAGGGTTACTTCAAGATGAAATCCTGGATAGTAGGGCTTGTGGGAAGGAACCTGGTTAGTAGGGTTACTTCTAGATGAAAGCCTGGATAGTAGGGCTGGTGGGAAGGAACCTGGGTAGTAGGGTTACTTCGAAATGAAAGCCTGGGTAGTAGGACTTGTGGGAAGGAACCTGGGTAGTAGGGTTACTTAGAGATGAAAGCCTGGATAGTAGGGCTTGTGGGAAGGAACCTGGGTAGTAGGGTTACTTCGAGATGAAAGCCTGGATAGTAGGGCTTGTGGGAAGGAACCTGGGTAGTAGGGTCACTTCGAAATGAAAGCCTGGGTAGTAGGGCTTATGAGAAGGAACCTGGGTAGTAGGGTTACTTTGAAAAGAAAGCCTAGGTAGTAGGGCTTGTGAGAAGGAACCTGGGTAGTAGGGTTACTTCGAAATGAAACCCTGGGTAGTAGGGCTTGTGAGAAGGAACCTGGGTAGTAGGGTTACTTCGAAATGAAATCATGGGTAGTAGGGCTTGTAAGAAGGAACCTGGGTAATAGGATTACTTCGAAAAGAAAGCCTGGGTAGTAGGGCTTGTGAGAAGGAACCTGGGTAATAGGGTTACTTTGAAATGAAAGCCTGGGTAGTAGGGCTTGTGAGAAGGAGCCTGGGTAGTAGGGTTACTTCGAAATGAACGCCTGGGTAGTAGGGCTTGTGAGAAGGAACCTGGGTAGTAGGGTTACTTCGAAATGAAAGCCTGGGTAGTAGGGCTTGTGAGAAGGAACCTGGATAGTAGGGTTGCTTCAATGTGATCATGTGGATTAGTTGACTCGTTTGGTTTCGGGAACTGATTTTCCCTTGGTTTCCTGCAGATATGACATGTATAATTGCTGGAATTATTGGTGATAATTGCCTTTCCTGAAAAGATAACAGGGTTAGTTATATGTGATGCATGAAATGCATTGTGAGATGACGTTCTCAAAATAAACGAGATTATACTGTATTTGATATATATGTGCATGTCATGGTGTATGAGCATGTTAGTTGTGACATATTCGAGTTTGGGAAAATAAATCCCTGACTGCTGTTGGAGAAAATAGAATTTCTTGACTGTTGTAGAGAAACATGGTTCTTCTACTTCCGCTGGAGATGATGAATGGAAGTGACTGTACTTCTGTCAGAGGGAGATTCTGTTTTGAGAATAACTCTGCAGGGAACAACTTGAAAGGTGAATTTCCCTAGCTGAAGTAATGGACTCTGTCGGGGATTGAGCTCCTGTATCCATAAAAATAAACTCTGCTTGGGGAGTTAGAATTTACAATGATCTGCTCGCGATTATGAAATTTGGCTAGGGGATATAGATGTCAGGTTTTTGGGCGACCCTGGCTAGGGAGATTATTTCCCGTTCTGAGAGAGTTGATATCAAGGCTTTGAGTACCTCTACTATATGGGGAATACAGATGTTACAAGGTCACATGTATTGATGACTGTGCTCCAAAGCTCTCTCTGCCCTGGTACCTGCTGGACAGAGTAACAATCGAGTTTGACATTTTAGTTTTTTTTCGTCCCTGTTACTTAAGTTATGAGCCATTGTCTTTCTTTCCCTATGCAAATATTTGTTAACAGCAATCACATTCAAGTGCATATGTCAAGAATAAACCATTGGACGTTCTTGCAAAAACAAAACAGAAAAAGAAAAACAAATAGTTTTGTAAAAATGACTTGTATTAATTTTGACGTTGGCCTATAACAAGCGTTTTTGTACAAGGAAGCTGACGCTCTAGTAAGATAACGCCGCCGTAAAAATGAAAGATATACATTATTGTGTACAACAAAAAGAAAACAACTATGTGCAACGATCCCATTGGGTTTCAAGTCCGCTATTGCCACTATGCCTTCGAGCGTCTCCTCACATTGCTTCTTGTCCAAAGCCATTCTACAGGCCATCCCAAGCCATTTTAGTGATCCCAATCGCTTGCTAGGAATCCCAGGAAGCTATTCCAATCACTCCCAGGTCTTGAAACCCCCAGAATCGCACCCTACAGGCACCACGGTTTGCTTAAAAACTTGATTTTGATTTCACTAATTCACGCATCTTTAGCACTTTGGATTGTTATATTCATGTTTATAATCATGTTTGCAAGCTAATCATTCCATCTAATTTCATTTTTTATGCTTGTACGTGATATTTCCATTGTTAGGGTTTTATGTTCTTGTTTAGGGGTTCTCAATGCAGGCGAAATTAGGCTTTAATTCTGGTACCATGATGCTCGTGAGGATGAGACGAGTTGATTGGTACCAATACTTGTCATTTATCTTGATCATATGCAATTTTGGGTATGAACAAGGTTATACCTACAACAAACGTCTGTAGGTAAAAGTCTTGTTTGCTAAAACGACGGTTCAAGGAAGGAGACGAAGGCGTGGCAACGTGGAACTGGCCCGTTTGAAATTTTGCGCGTTTGGCTGACCCCACAAGCTTGTTTTGAATATTATGTTTTGTTATTGTTATAATTACAACTAATCACGCTAGCTCAGATGGTTGGGGGGAAGGCCTTTGATGCACACGTCCTGGGTTCGATTCCAGGCGTGTGCATTTTATTATTTTCTTGTTTGTTTCAGGTGAATCCCATGCAACACAGCATCATACGCCTTCCATACACCCTCAATGCCTGGCCATTGCATGCCTAGATAATCAGATCCAACGTGCCATCCATGAGAGTACCACCATACACCTCAAGTCAGCACCTGCACCTAATCCAGTGTGGTCAATACAGGCTTTGGAGTTTTGGGCCAAGGAAATCAGATTTGCACCCCCCCAAAATTGCTAACACACAGGCCCATCTCTATATTTTTTTATTTCTTCTTTTTTTTATTCTTTTAATATTTCCTTTAATTATTTTTATTAACACCATTAATCTTTTTTATAAAATCATAAAATCAATAGTTCACAAAAATTAGAATTAGGTTTTTTTATCAAATTTTATTTTCAATTAATTAGTTTAATTTAATTTAGGGAAATTTTTTTAATTAAAAATAAGTAGAAAAATTAGGTTTAAGATGCTTGATTTAATTCTTTTCTTTTTTTCAAACCAAAACACAAAAATAGGTTAACTTAAGTAACTTATTTTTAAAAATTAATATTAATTAGAATTTAGGATTCTCTTTTAATTTAATTATCCATTATTTTCTCAAATAACAAAGCATGACAAAAACATCTTTTTTTCAATCGCAAATAGAATTAGTCAAAGGGTCAAAACCCTAATCGTCTCGCATTTAATTCGCCGCGCGCTTGTTATTTATTTTGCCAATATTTTGTAACTGTTCATGGCTTGTAATAGTTAATTTAGGGTTTTTATTTACTGTTTAAATCCCCTAGTTTTTGGTTATGTAATTAATCCCCCTCCTCGAAGCCTTGTAATAGCGTAGGTTTATTTTCTCGCATTTTTAATTCCTGCAAATATTTAACTGTCTAGATGTATGCTAATAGGATTGTATGGCAAGAATGCATGACAAATTAATACAGTTAGAAAACTCTAATGTGCAAAGATTAAATAATTGAAAACAAATCACTCGCATATATCACTCTTAGGGTATACTCTCACTTCGGTTGCCTTCGGTAAACGATCATTAAGCATAAGGTGTCTTAGTGGTAGCCCTCCAGTCTAAAAAGATCAAAATATCCCCATTCGAATGTTACCTCGGAAATGTTGCCGCGAAAGATATTAAGACTCTAGGGTTGTTACTAAGGTGTCCTAATATTGCTTTAGTGATCGTACGTCCCTGTCGGATTGACCCTTAAAAATTCCAACGACGGTGCTACCTATTTCTCAATAGTAGGATAGCACTGTCTAAAGGAAACAAGAATAGAAACGATCTTTTTTCGAGTAGGTAGATGCTAGTAGGTACTTGCTCAAATCAAAACTTTTCAAACTTACACTTTTCAAACCAATTTTCAAAATAACTTCGTCACACTCTTGAGGACTGATACAAGGGTTATCACGAAGTAAAACAAATCTTTTCAAAGCACATAAACACAAGCAATTTAAAAATGAGCAAGTACCTAAGAGCCCATGGAAAACCATGGATAGAAAGGGTGCTAACACCTTCCCTTTCTATAATCTACCCCCTGTACTCAGAAACATCTCGAAAAAGGTTTTTTTCTGTTCTTTTTCCTTTTCCTTTGTTGGATGAAATAAAAGTCGGTGGCGACTCTTGCTTACCGCGACATTTTGCAAACGCAAAATGCAAACCAGTATTAAACAGTCGGTTCTGCCACCGTATCACAGAACTGGCGACTCTGCTGGGGAATAATAAGTATGGTATACCTTAGGATCTAGGTCATTAAAAACTGCTTCTCTTGATTGTTTTGTTTGCTTTATTTTTGAGGGTTTTGTTTGGGGTTACTATAGATCCTACACCCGGATATGGGAAATACCTTTTAGGTAAGTAGCAATAAATTGTGAGGGAATTGTACGGCATAGACTGATACGATTGAAGCAGTAGCTACGTTGGTGTGGCACTTTCGTTGGTACCGGTATCCCTTGTGGATAAACGAGGAGAATACGGGGCTGCTTCATGGTGTCGTTAAGCATCAACTGACCTTAGAACCTTTAATCTCCCAACTTGTCCATTAGAAAGTAGCGAGATAGCCTGCCTCGGTGTATAGTTGAGAGTTGGTTGATACTCGATGCTACACTCATTGAGACCAGACTTTTGGAATATTTTGGCTGCAAGAAAAGATTGCGTGAGCTGAAACCATGACCGATAAAGGATGGTTAGTGATATTGAGATCCTCTAGAACCCGGTTACTTTTTTCTAGGACAGGTTAAACCAACTTAACTTCAAGAGGATATTACCTTTGACCTCATGCAAGCCTTAAACCTAAGGGTTTTGTGTAATTTGTCTGTGTTTGCAATACATGTGTTTGCTATACCTGTGATTTATCATGACATCATGCATCATAACATGGCATTCATGCTTCATTACACTAACCATTTCAAAGAACAAGGGAATTTATCTTTGTTCTGTTTTGCAGATCATGGCTTTTGTGCATAGAAATACCATCTGAATCAGCTTTGTGCAGATACCTGCCCCACTTAAAGAGCTAGCATCAAGAGTTTCTGAAAATTCTACTTTCATTAAGAGACACGGTCAACTTCTCAGCCTGGTTACTTCAAACCTTGATGAACAGATGATGAGCGTACTTTTTCAAGTTCTTCGATCCCAAGCATCACAACTTCACCTTTCCAGATTACCAGCTGGTACCCACCTTGGAAGAATTATCTCAGCTATTGGGCATATCCATTCTTGAACAGGTACCCTTCATAGGTATGAAAGAGGTTCCTAAGCTAGAAGTCATTGCCTCAGCTTTGCATTTGAAACGGGCCGATGTGGTATCCAATTGGGAAACCAGATGTGGAGTCAAGGGTTTTCTAGCCAAATTTCTGATAGACCAGGCTCAACTGTTTTGGGATGATATGGAGTTTCAGGCTTTTGAGGATGTCTTGGCTCTTCTTATCTATGGTTTAGTTCTCTTCCCTAATCCGGACTCTTTCGTAGATGTGAATGCTATCAAGATTTTCCTTTCTCGCAAACTCGTGCCTACCTTGCTTGGAGATATCTTGCATGCTCTTCATACTCGTACTATGAAGAGAAGAGGGAATCTTATGTGTTGCATGTCGTTGTTGTCGAGGTGGTCTATTTCTCACCTCCCTAGGTCTATATTGAAGAACAAAGAAGGTTTGGGTTGGTCACAAAGAATAATGTCACTCGCTCATACAGATATTCTTTGGTGCTCCCGAGCTATGGAAGACACTGCTGTTATTGACCGTTGTGGGGGGTACCCTAATGTCCCATTACTTGGTATCAGAGGGGGTATAAATTACAGTCTTTGTCTAGCTTTGGGACAATTTGGTCGTGCTCGAAGGGATGGTCCCCATGAGTTACTTCTCGAGGACATTGTATTCGACTATAAGGATGATGTTAAGGAGCATCGTCGGAGATTCATACGAGCTTGGGGCATGGTAAACAGATCTGACCCCAAAGAGTTGGGACCGGAGACTTCCCTTCCTATGAAGCCTTACCTCCAATGGGCCCGAGCTCGTGCCCAGAAGCTTATGATGCCTTATGTGGCCGTATTACCAATGATTGTGGAGCCCACTACTAAAGACTGCATTCCTTGCACGTTTTTATATCCTTACATGTCCACTGATCTTGGGGAGTTACAGAGGTCTTGGATTCAGCTGAAGAATAAACAGGATACTTACAAGGAACAATTCCATGATCAAGAGAGGAAGGTTCTAAAGCTCACCAGGAAGCTCGAGGAAGAAAGAGTGCTCAGTGATTAAATCATCACAAAGAGAAAGCGTCCTTGGGACTTTTGATTTTTCTTTTCTAGTTTTAGATTTGTTTTATTTACCTCTTTGTAACGCCTTAAAGGCATGTTGAACCTTTCAAATTTAAGCTAATAAAGTTTTGTTTATTTTGGTTTGCAAATTTAAATCTCCCAAAATCTTTGAAATCATTACATGCGCATCCCATTATCATACACATCATTACATGTACCACTACAGGTTTCTCATCTTCTTCGCTGTTTATTTCAACAGAAATGTCTTCCGATCAAGTCATCAAAGATCTTCAGGAACAGAACGCCCAGTTCCAACAGATGTTCATCAGTCTGGCAAAGGGGCAAGAGCATCTGAAAGCCCTCATTCTGAAAGAGAAGAAGAAGAAGAAGAAGACTGGTATTCTGAATATGGGTAGAAGATTTGGAGAAAGGTTGAAGCATCAAAAGGATCTGACCTCTTCATACAAGGAAGGGGAGAACCAAGAAAGGGAAAAGGACCCTAGTCCCTTGGTCTCTGACAATGATACTGATTATAATGATGACCAATATCCTCCTGCCGAGGATATATACAAGTAGCTAGAAGACCGTCTGAGTGCTACGGAAGTTCAGAAGATACCTGGCTTGGATTTCGGGGAATTGGGATTGGTATCAGGAGTTGTCATCCCTCATAAGTTTAAAGCTCCGGTTTTACCAAGTATGATGGAGTGTCCTGCCCAAAGCTCCATCTCCGCTCTTATGTCTGAAAGATCCAACCCCATAGCGCTGACAGGAATTTATGGGTGCACTTCTTTCAAGATAGTCTGTCAGGGACTCAACTTGAATGGTTCTATCAGCTGGAGGGAGCCAATGTCTGAAACTGGGAAGATCTCGCTGCTGCTTTCTACAAGCAGTATCAGTATAATGCCGACCTTTCTCCCACTCGTACTCAACTCCAGAGTATGTCCATGGTTGCAGGTGAAAGTTTTAAAGATTATGCTAAAAAATGGAGAGACTTGGCTGGGAGAGTTCAACCCATGTTGTCTGATAGGGATTTGGTTGACATGTTTCTGGGGACGCTATCAGGTCCATTTTTCAATCACTTAATCGGAAGCTCGTCATCTGGTTTCATCGAGCTGATTTTAACTGGAGAAAGAGTAGAAGCTGGAATTCGAAGTGGTAAAATACAGAAGGATACCTCCTCGAGTTCAACAAAGAAGCCTTTCGCTGGAAAAAAGGAAGCCAGTGCAGTCTATAGCCTGAGGGGCCAGAGAATATTTGAACACTGTCAAACGGTAAATGCTGTAGTGATACCAAGACCCGCAGTTGCTCCACAATGCAATAATCAACAAAGGGTGGAAAGACAACAGCGGCAGTTTACCCGCATTAGCTTGACATTATCTGAAGTGATACCTCACCTGCTGAGATCCAACTAGGAGACTTTGAGAGAGGATCCCAAGAATCCAAACACTACCTCTCCCAGATACAATCCCAACGTGTGGTGCGCCTATCATTCTGAGAGTCCTGGCCACGATACCAATGATTGCTGGGATTTGAGAAACAAAGTACAAGACTTGCTTGAAGCTAAGGAGATAGAGTTTGATGCTCTAGAAAAGCCAAATGTTATAACTGCTCCCATGCCCAAACATGGTCGTGAAGTTAATGTTGTTGACACTAATTTGTTTGTGACCTCTGTTGAGGAAATTTCTACTCCTCTTATGACTATTAAGAAGAATTTTCTATTGGCCGATTTATTTCCGGGTTGTGGTGAAGGTTGCCACATGTGTTCTATTATACCTTCTGGTTGCCGTTTGTTGAAGTCATGCGTTCAGAGCCTGATGGATAATAAAGAAATTTTGTTTCAGAAGACTATGATTCCTGTTGTTCCAAATGAAGACGTTGCCATTATAACCAATTCCGCTAATCCTTCCAAGGTTTCCACGATAATACCTGTTAGGATTACATCTGCTCCAAGAATTGCTCCGCTGATAATCATTGTTCCTGGTCCCATCCCGTACACCTCAGACATGGCTGTCCCATGGCACTATGGTGCTGATGTGTAATATCATGACATTAAGCAAGATCTGAAGAATGAAGAAGCTGATATTGATGTCAGTAATATTGTCGAGACTAGTAAGGTTACCCGAAGTGGAAGAGTTTTCTCTCCGAGACTGCTCCGAAGATCATCAAGCCTACTGTTATTCCAACTACTGCTCCAACCAGCACTCCTAACATCTCTCCTGCTCCTACTCCAGTTATTACCCCTGTTGCTGAGCCATCTTGGACTCGGGGCAAGGAAATTATAGGTGAGCCTGCCCGGACAGAGGCACCTAAGAAAATCGTTGTGGAAGCCTCTAAACAAGAAATAAAGGAAATACTGAAAATCATTAAGAAGAGCGATTACAATGTGGTCGAGCAGCTAGGGCAGACCCCATCAAAGATATCCATGTTGTCTCTGCTGTTGTGTTCTGAAGCCCATACGAAGGCTTTGATTGCATTTCTCAAGACTGCGCATATGCCGCAGGAAACTTCAGCAGATCAGTTTAAATATTGTGTGGCCAGCCTGATTGCTGGCAATGGGCTGGGTTTTTTAGATGCGGATCTGACACCGAAAGGAAGGATTCATAATGATGATCTGCATGTCTCGGTTGAGTGCAGGGGCACCACTATGGGTCATGTGCTGGTAGATACTGGGTTTTCACTGAATGTTCTGCCAAAGAAAGCGTTGGACCGTTTGGATTGTGAGGGTTTGACTCTAAAGCCGAGTAACATTGTGGTAAGGGCTTTTGACGGATCAAAGAGAATGGTGCATGGGGAGGTGGACATCCCTGTCAAATTGGGTTCTCAGACTTTTGGGTCCACCTTCTATGTAATGGATATCAGGCCGTCGTATTCTTTCTTGTTGGGTCGTCCTTGGATCTACGAGGCTGGGGCAGTTACTTCCACACTCCATCAAATGCTGAAGTATCTGGTGAAGGGAAAGATTGTCACAGTTCCAGGTGAAGAAGAATATATGGTGAGTCACCTCAATTCCTTCTGCTACGTAGAGATGGACGGGGAATTCATAGAAACTCCTTTTCAGAATTTCAAAGAGGTCCCTCAGTTCTCGGCATTAACTGAAGTTACTACCAACAAACCTCCGTTGAATATGTCTTCTCTCAAGGACTCTAGGGCTGTAGTTGAAGAAGGTGGATGTACCAATTAGGGTCAACTCCTTGATTTCACTCACAAAACTGACAAATTTGGTTTTGGCTTTACTACAGGGGCTCAAAGGGCTGTTAGGCGCACTTGGGCTGGAAGACCTCCTCTACACATCAGCAATCGGGGAATTAATGCAATTGAAGACAGTGAAGAGGATTCAAACATCGACAGTTGGATCTACCCAACAACCAACGGTGGACCGAATAACTGGACGGCTAGGGACTTCATACATGTTTCTTTTATTCCGCAGTAATTGAATCATTTGTTTTAATATTTGTAATAAACAATTTGAAACTTTACGGCCCGGTGCCTTGCCCGAGGCACCTTGGCTTTGCTTGTGAGGGTTTATTATTTGTCATTTCATATATCATTAATAAAGCATAGGACGTTTCTTGCATACAAATTTTGCGCTCCTTGTTTTTATTTTCTGTCTCTCACTTTATCAAAACAGTTATTCTCTTACACACACTCATGTATCATACTGCAGATCCATATCCACTATGGATCCCATTGATAAAAGCTCTGCTACTGCCAATTATGACTTTAAAAATCTGATCAACCAAGCCGAGGACGAAGGTGAGGATGATTGTGAGGTGCCTGGAGAACTTGCTAGACTATTACAGCAGGAAGAAATGGCCATACAGCCTCATGAAGAGCCATTCGAGTAAGTGAATTTGGGTACAGAAGAAGACATGAAAGAGGTTAAAATAGGTGCGAATATGGAGCCTAGCATCAAACAACGGTTAATACAGATGCTACACGACTATGTGGAGATCTTCGCCTGGTCCTATGAAGACATGCCTGGTTTGGACACTGATATCGTGGTACATCGACTGCCGACTAAAGAAGATTGTCCTCTGATTAAACAGAAAGTTCGTTCTATGCGCCCTGAAATGTCAGAAAAAATCAAGGCAGAGGTCATGAAACGGTTCGACGTAGGATTCTTACCTGTCACTTCTTATCCGCAGTGGGTTGCCAACGTCGTTCCAGTACCTAAGAAGGATGGTAAGGTACAGATGTGTGTGGACTACAGGGATCTGAACAGAGCAAGCCCCAAAGATAACTTCCCACTTCCTTACATTGATGTTATAGTCGACAACACCGTGCAACACAAGATCTTCTCCTTCATGGATGGTTTTTCTGGCTACAACCAGATCAAGATGGCTCCTGAAGACATGGAGAAGACAACCTTCGTTACGCAGAGGGGCACCTTCTGTTACAAGGTAATGCATTTTGGGTTGAAGAATGCTGGGGCAACTTATCAGCATGCCATGGTCGCTTTGTTCCACGATATGATTCACCATGAGATCGAGGTTTATGTTGATGACATCATAGCTAGGTCCCAGACTGAGGAAGAGCACCTTGATCATCTCCAGAAGCTGTTTGACAGGTTGAAGACGTACAATTTAAGGTTGAATCCAAACAAGTGTACCTTCGGGGTAAGGTCTGGTAAGCTTCTGGGTTTTGTTGTCAGTGACAAAGGTATTCAGGTAGACCCTACAAAGGTAAAAGCCATACAAGAGATGCCGGCTCCCCGCACAAAAAAAGAAGTTAGAGGTTTCTTGAGACGTCTAAATTACATCGCCAGGTTCATTTCACATCTGACCGCTACTTGTGAGCCAATCTTCAAGTTGTTGAAGAAAGATCAAGTGGTAAAGTGGAATGATGAGTGCCATACCGCTTTCGAAAGAATCAAGGACTACCTTCAAGAACCACCAATTCTGATGCTTCCAGTTGAAGGAAGACCTTTGATATTATACTTGACAGTGCTATACAATTCAATGGGGTGTGTGATGGGGTAGCATGACGAGTCTGGTCGAAAAGAGCACGCCATTTATTACCTTAGCAAAAATTTTACCGACTATGAGACCCGATACTCATTGCTCAAGAAAACTTTTTGTGCTTTGGCATGGGCTGCTCGCCGACTGAGACAGTATATGCTGACTCACACTACTTTGTTGATATCAAAGATGGATCCGATCAAGTATATTTTCGAGAAGCCCGCTCTCTATGGAAGGATAGCAAGATGGAAGATGATCTTAACCGAGTACGACATTCAATACACAACCCAAAAGGAAATCAAGGGGAGTGTATTGGCGGATCATTTGGCGCATCAGGCCGTGGATGACTACCAGTCCATGAATTTCGAGTTCCCGGATGAGAATATCATGTTGGTAACCGACTGCGAAGAACCTGGACCGGATGAAAGACCCGAGGAGGGATCCCGATGGTCTATGTGTTTTGGTGGAGCTTCGAACGCGTTGGGTAATGACATCGGCGCTATAATTATATCTCCTAAAGGCTGTTATACTCCATTCACCGCCCGATTATGTTTTAACTGCACCAACAACATAGCAGAGTATGAAGAGTGTATCATGGGTCTTCGAGCTGCTATTGACCTGAGGATTAAGTTATTGAGTGTATTTGGAGATTCTGCTCTGGTAATAAGTCAGATCAAAGGCCAGTGGGATACGAAGCACCCGAATCTCATTCCTTATCGAGAATATGTATTGACATTGCTCCCACAATTTAAGGAGATAACCTTTGAACATTTCCCGCGAGAAGAGAACCAGTTGGCGGACGCGCTAGCTACCATGTCTTCTTTGTTCAAAGTTAGGTGGGACAATGAAGCTCCCCAGATTACCATTGAGAGGTTGGATGAACCCGCACATTGCTGCGAAATTGAGACTGAAGAGGTAGCAGATAAACCCTGGTTTCACGAAGTCAAGAGGTATCTTGAGGCTCAAGAATACCCAGAAGGGGCATCTGTTAATGATAAAAAGTTTCTAAGAAGGTTCACTGCAAAGTTCTTTCTTAGCAATGGGATCCTCTATAAGCATAACCATGATTCAACCTTACTGGGGTGTGTAGACAAGAGAGAGGCAGAAAGGATCATGGCGGAGTTACATGAAGGTACCTTCGGAACTCATTCCAGTGGACATACCATGGCTAAGAAGATCCGACGGGCAGGATATTACTGGTCCACTATGGAAGCCAATTGTTATCAGCACTCCTGAACCTGTCATAAGTGCCAAGTCTATGCTGATAAGGTGCATGTACCTCTGGTTCCCCTGAATGTTTTGAAAGCTCCTTGGCGTTTTGCGATGTGGGGCATTGACATGATTGGCGAGATCAGACCTACTGTGTATAACGGGCATCGCTTTATTATGGTGGCTATTTATTATTTCACAAAGTGGGTCGAGGAAGCTTCCTTTGCTACAGTAACCAAGAACATCGTGGAGCGGTTTATCCGACACAATCTGATATGTCTATATGGTGTCCCAAGAGAATTATTACTGACAATGGTACAAATCTCAATAACATAATGATCACCGAGCTCTGCAAACAGTTAAAGATTCAGCATCATAACTCTTCTCCCTACCGGCCAAAGATGAATGGAGCTGTTGAAGCGGCTAACAAGAACATCAAGAAAATTGTACAGAAGATGACGGTGACATACAAAGACTGGCACGAGATGTTACCATTCGCTCTTCATGGGTACCGTACCTCAGTACGAACGTCGACAGGGGCAATACCCTACTTTTTGGTGTATGGCATGGAGGCAGTCCTACCCATCGAAGTCTAGATACCCTCTCTCCGGATTATGAAGGATGCGAGTTTGAATGAAGACGACTGGATCCAAACGCTTGATAAGCTGAATCTAATCGATGAAAAGATACTTACTGCTATCTGTCATGGTCAGACGTACCAAAAGCGAATGATCAAGGCTTTTAACAAGAAAGTCGGATGTCAAGAATATCAAGTCGGGGATCTGGTGATCAAACGCATCATACTACCGCAAGGTGATCCCATGGGAAAATGGACCCCCACATACGAAGGGCCATTTGTGGTTAAGAACGTTTTCTCAGAAGGAGCTATGATTCTAACCACCATGGATGGAGACGACCTTCCTCACCCCGTCAATGCAGACATAGTGAAAAGATACTACGCATAATCAAAGACCCGCTAGGTTGACTGGCCTAGGAAAAAATAAGGGCTTCCCGGTGAACCAAAAGGGTTCGGGCAAAAGTAAGGGATGAAAATGAAAAAAAACTGTACACCCGGCAAGTCGAAAACCTGAAAAGGCGACTTGGCAAAAAAGGGTATCCCGGTGGACTGAAAACCCGAAATGGCGGTCCAGGAAAAAATTAGGGATCGAAGCGTAACACTATGTCTCATTGGATCATCTTGCAACCAGACTTCGGTATCGACTATCAAGCTCGGACGGTGCCAATCGATCTGATCCACCTTCGAACAAGCAGCAGGTTGATGAGACACTTGAAGATATAAAGGCAATAGCAGAGTTGGAACCCAATGGGGTCGTTTCACATAGCTGTTTTTCTTTCTTTTACACAAATTGTACAATTTGTCTTTCGGCGGCGTTCTCTTACTAGGACGTCAGCCTCTTTGTACAAAAATGCCTATTACGGGCCAATTTCAAAATCAATACAATTCATTTTTACAAGAAATTTTAATTTCTTTTTCTTTTTTTTTTCTGTTTTGTTTTGCAAGAATGTCCAATGATTCATTTTTGATATATGCATTTGAAAGTAATTGCTGCTCATAAGCATTTACACAAGAAACAAAAGACGATTACTCGTAATGCCAGAAACAGGGAAAACAAGAAGTGCCCAAACCTTATAGTTACTCCGCCCATCAGGTATCGGGATAGAGCCATCTCGAAAACATGAGTAGTGGTACATACACTCCGCACAAAGTAAAGAGTATCCAAGGACAATAATGTTAGCTTTCCCGAACATGATATAACTCTCCCCAACTGAGGTTCACAATCGCGAGTGAGTCGGTAAATTTTTCCCCAAAGCAGATTTTATTTCTCTCACAAGCAGAAATTCAATCTCCAACAGAATTCATTATCACCAGCAACGAAAATTCATCCCCGGTGGAGTTTATTTCTCCAAATCAGTAGATCTATCAACGGAGTATCTCCTCTCCAACAGAGTTATTCTCCCACAGAGTTGTTCTCAAATAGAGTCTCCCATCGGCAGAATATCTGTAAATAAGGGGCAAATCCCCAGCATAGTCATCTTTGTTCACCATCCCCAACAGAAATAGAGGAACTATGGTTTTTACAGCAGTTAAGAATACCATTTCTCATACTCTCCAAACAGCAGTCAGGGATTTATTTTCTCGGACTCAGATTATTACGTCAGCATTTCATGTTCATACATCATGACACGTGCATACATTACATATAACATAATCTTAATTATTTTGAGGACCTCATCACAATGCATCTCATGCATCACGCATAACTAACCATGCATTTCTTTCATGAAAGATATTTATTATCAACAATTTCCAACAGGTCCATGATCAACACTCGAAGCTAAATAGAGTAATCATCAGTGCGACAAGAACAACCCTACCATCCAGGCTTTCATATCGAAGTGACCCTACTATCCAAGTTCCTTCTCACATCCCTACTATCCCGGCTTTCATATCAAAGTAACCCTACTACCCAGGTTCCTTCTCACAACCCTACTATCCAGGCTTTCATATCGAAGTAACCCTACTATCCAGGTTCCTTCTCACAACCCTACTATCCCGGCTTTCATATCAAAGTAACCTTACTATCCAGGTTCCTTCTCACATCCCTATTATCTCGGATTTTATATCGAAGTAACCCTACTACCCAGGTTCCTTCTCACAACCCTACTATCCAGGCTTTCATATCGAAGTAACCCTACTATCCAGGTTCCTTCTCACAGCCCTACTATCCCGACTTTAATATCAAAGTAACCTTACTATCCAGGTTCCTTCTCACGGCCCTACTATCTAGGCTTTCATATCGAAGTAACCCTACTATCCAGGTTCCTTCTCACAGCCCTACTATCCAGGCTTTCATATCGAAGTAACCCTACTATCCAGGTTCCTTCTCACAGCCCTACTATCCAGGCTTTCATATCGAAGTAACCCTACTATCCAGGTTCCTTCTCACAGCCCTACTATCCAGGATTTCATATCGAAGTAACCCTACTATCCAGGTTCCTTCTCAAAGCCCTACTATCCAGGCTTTAATATCGAAGTAACCCTACTATCTAGGTTCCTTCTCACAACCCTACTATCCAGGCTTTCATATCGAAGTAACCCTACTATCCAGGTTCCTTCTCACAACCCTACCATCCAGGCTTTCATATCGAAGTAACCCTACTATCCAGGTTCCTTCTCACAGCCCTACTATCCAGGCTTTCATATCGAAGTAACCCTACTATCCAGGTTCCTTCTCACAACCCTACTATCCAGGCTTTCATATCGAAGTAACCCTACTATCAAGGTTCCTTATCACAGCCCTACTATCCAGGCTTTCATCTCGAAGTAACCCTACTATCCAGGTTCCTTCTTATAACCTTACTATCCGGGGTCTTCCTCTCTTATCCCCAGACAGCAGTCCACAACACTGTAATACCAGGACCTGATCAAACACAATTGATTTCACATTTCCCCAGAAAGTCGCGGTGCAGCATATACCCCGACCAAACACACAGTTCACTTCCGCTTCCCAAACGGAATTACTCCCCGGTAGAGTAACGGACAACTGAAGCTCCTAAAACTCTATTTCTCTCAAGATAGAGACCAGCATTCCCCAACGAAGTCCTCCTCAACAACAGGTATATAGGTTCTCACAAAGGAATCTCTTATGCAATCGACACTTCTTCGGATGGAATCTTTAAGCCCATCTCCGAAAATTCTCTAGCAACTACCAAATGGCATCTATAAGCCCATTCCCGATATCACAAATCAAGTATCACTTCATCTGAGTGCAAATTTCTGGGCACTCTAGTGTTCAATCATCTTCCACCTTCAGATCACGAAAGGCAGACGAGCCAATCTACATCCTCAGGTTTAAGAAGATTGAACAGGGGCAGCTGTTGTACCCCAAAATTTTCCGTCCCATATTTCTTTGCACATGGCAAGTGAGGTCCCCAAATTGCTCAAGGAAGTCCAAGAGTTGACCAGACAGACTCTCTCCCAAGACAACCTATCTCTAATTAGGGCTTCCATCTTCATCAATATGTGTGAACCACAAAGGACTCAAATGCTCACCATTGTCATAATATGTCCTCAAGATCATCCATGTCAAGTTTCAAGCCTTGCAGAAGAAGTTTGCTCAGTCAATTGCTCAAATGCCTGAAAATCAACTATACTAGGTCAAAAGTCAATTGGGGCCCACATATAGTCAAACTTCAAGATTTTTGGTCAACATCCTCATTTTGAAGTATTATTCATCATTTGATCAAGGGTTGATCATGATTCCTCAAGGATTGCTCACAATTCATCAAAACCCAAAAGTTGCTAAATTAGGGTTTTGTAGGAAAAGTCAACTCAACTTTGACCAAGCATAACTTTCTCATACTTTATCAGAAATGACCCATTCAAAACTAATTTTGAAGAGCATGCAATTCCCTACAATTCATCTTCAGCTCCCAAGTTCAGAATATGCACTCACAAAAAGATATGAATTTTGACATTATAGGTCCTTTTGAAAAGTCAACAAAAACACCTTTTGGGTCAAAGCTTCATGCATGAACATGGAAGACTCAATTGAAATGAGACAAAAAGGGTTGCTTAGAGGATATCCTAAGCTTTCTAAATAGTCCAAGAACACATCTCTAGGGTCAAAATTGAGAGATTTATGCATTGGCCAATTTGACCATTTTTGCAAAATTGCCAAAAGTCAAATGTGTTCAAATTTGCATTTTTTGCAAAATAGGCCCAACTTTTTATGCTTGCACTTCAATTATAATGTGGTCCACGACTCAAATACTTATCCACACATTATTTGCTTAATTTTTCAATTTATTTTGATTTTTCATTAATTAAAAGTGAATTAAATCAAATAAATGATGAAAATTATCAAAGATATGATTTGATTTGTTTTTTTTTTACAGATTGGTAATCAAGATATGTTGAGCTTGCATGATCAATTCGAATCAATGGCAATTGGTACAAGAAAGGCATGATTGGCATGAAAATAGAAAGATATCATACAAATTGAAAATCAAATCAAATCTTGGATAAATGCAAAGATTCATGCCAAGTTTGTTAACCTAATTCATTCTAGGTTATATAAAAAAGCTTTGCAGATCAAAAGAAGGAGGCTAGAGATCGGAAGAAGCTTGGAACAAAACTGAAAAAAGTTGGCAAAAGTGTGAATCGGTTTTCCTTCTATAGGCCATCCCAAGCCATTCTAGTGATCCCAATCGCTTGCTAGGCATCCCAGGAAGCTATTCCAATCACTCCTAGGTCTTGAAACGCCCAAAATTGCACCCTGCAGGCACCATGGTTTGCTTAAGAACATGATTCTGATTTCACTAATTCACGCATCTTTAGCACTTTTGATTGTTATATTCATGTTTATAATCATGTTTGCAAGATAATCATTCCATTTAATTGCATTTTTGATGCATGTACGTGATATTTCCATTGTTAGGGTTTTATGTTCTTGTTTAGGGGTTTTCAATGTAGGCGAAATTAGGCTTTAATTCTGGTACCATGATGCTCGTGAGGATGAGACGATTTGATTGGTACCGGTACTTATCATTTATCTTGATCATGTGCAATTTTGGATATGAACAGGGTTATACCTACAACAAACGTTTGTAGGTAAAAGTCTTGTTTGCTAAAACGACGGTTCAAGGAAGGAGACAAAGGGGTGGCAGCGTGGGACTGGCCCATTTGAAATTTCGCGCGTTTGGCTGATCCAACTAGCTTGTTTTGAATATTATGATTTGTTATTGTTATAATTACAACTAATCATGCTAGCTCAGATGGTTGGGGGGAAGGCCTTTGATGCACACGTCCTGGGTTCGATTCCAGGCGTGTGCATTTTATTAGTTTCTTGTTTGTTTCAGGTGAATCCCATGCAACACAGCATCATACGCCTTCCATACACCCTCAATGCCTGGCCACTGGATGCCTAGCTAATCAGATCCAACGTGCCAACCATGAGAGGACCACCATGCACCTCAAGTCAACACCTGCACCTAATCCAGCATGGTCAATACAAGCTTTGGAGATTTGGGCCAAGGAAATCAGATTTGCACCCCCCAGAATTGCTAACACACAGGCCCATCTCTACATTTTTTATTTCTTCTTTTTTTTTATTCTTTTAATATTTCCTTTAATTATTTTAATTAACACCATTAATCATTTTTTATAAAATCATAAAATCAAGAGTTCACAAAAATTAGAATTAGGTTTTTTTTATCAAATTTAATTTTCAATTAATTAGTTTAATTTTATTTAGGGAAATTTTAACTTGTTTTTTTTAAATTAAAAATAAGTAGAAAAATTTGGTTTAAGATTCTTGATTTAATTCTTTTCTTTTTTTCAAACCAAAACACAAAAATAGTTTAAATTAAGTAACTTATTTTTCAAAATTAATACTAATTAGAATTTAGGATTCTCTTTTAATTTTATTATCCATTATTTTCTCAAATAACAAAGCATGACAAAAACATATTTTTTTCAATCGCAAATAGAATTAGTCAAAGGGTCAAAACCCTAATCGTCTTGCATTTAATTCTCCGCGCACTTGTTATTTATTTTGCCAATATTTTGTAACTGTTCATGGCTTGTAATAGTTAATTTAGGGTTTTTATTTACTGTTTAAATCCCCGAGTTTTTGGCTATGTAATTAATCCCCCTCCCCGAAGCCTTGTAATAGCGTAGATTTATTTTATCTCATTTTTAATTCCTGCAAATATTTAACTGTCTAGATGTATGCTAATAGGATTGTATGGCAAGAATGCATGACAAATTAATACAGTTAGAAAACCCTAATGTGCAAAGATTAAATAACTGGAAACAAATCACTGGCACATATCACTCTTAGGGTATACTCTCACTTCGGTTGCCTTCGGTAAACGATCATTAAGCATAGTGTGTCTTAGTGGTAGCCCTCCAGTCTAAAAAGATCAAAATGTCCCCATTCGAATGTTACCTCGGAAATGTTGCCTCAGAAATGTTGCCGCGAAAGATCTTAAGACCCTAGGGTTTTTACTAAGGTGTCCTAATATTGCTTTAGTGATCGTACGTCCCTGTCGAATTGACCCTTACAAATTCCAACGACGGTGCTACCTATTTCTCAATAGTAGGATAGCGCTGTCTAAAGGAAACAACAATAGAAACGATCTTTTTTCGAGTAGGTAGATGCTAGTAGGTACTTTCTCAAATCAAAACTTTTCACACTTACACTTTTCAAACCAATTTTCAAAACAACTTCGTCACACTCTTGAGGACTGATACAAGGGTTATCACGAAGTAAAACAAAACTTTTCAAAGAACATAAAAATAAGCAATTTAAAAATGAGCAAGTACCTAAGAGCCCATGGAAACCCATGGATAGAAAGGGTGCTAAAACCTTCCCTTTCTATAATCTACCCCACGTACTCAGAAACATCTCGAAAAAGGTTTTTTTCTGTTCTTTTTCCTTTTCCTTTGTTGGATGAAATAAAAGTCGGTGGCGACTCTTGCTTACCGTGACATTTTGCGAATGCAAAATGCAAACCAATATTAAACAGTCGGTTCTGCCACCGTATCACATGTTACTTCTTTAAAGTGTGGGAGCAACGTCAGTACATACTCTCTGTAAGGAATGAGATTCGAATGTTTCGTATCCCACTCGCCCTTGATCTGACTGATCACCAGAGCGGAATCCTCGAATACACTTAAGAACTTAATCCTCAGGTCAATAGCAGCTCGAAGACCCATGAGACATGTTTCATACTCCGCCATATTGTTGGTGCAGTTGAAACATAATCGGGAAGTGAACGGAGTATGATAACCCTCGGGAGATACGATTACAGTGCCAATGTCGTTACCCAGTGAGTTTGAGGCTCCATCAAAATACATAGGCTCTATCAAAATACATAGACCATCGAGATCCTTCCTCAGGTCCTTCATCCGGTACAGGTTCTTCACAGTCGGTTGCTAACATGATATTCTAATCCAGGAACTCAAAATTCATGGACTGGTAGTCACCCACGGCCTGATGAGCCAAATGATCAGCCAACACACTCCCCTTTATTGCTTTTTGGGTTGTATATTGTATGTAGTATTCAGTTAAGACCATTTTCCACCTCGATATCATTTCAGAGAGAGAGGGCTTCTCAAAAATGTACTTGATCGGATCCATCTTTGATATCAACAAGGTAGTGTGAGTCAGCATATACTGTCTTAGTCTGCGAGCAGCCCATGCCAAAGCGCAGCAAGTTTTCTCGAGCAGTGAGTATCTTGTCTCACAGTCGGTGAACTTCTTGCTAAGGTAGTATATTGCGTGCTCTTTTCGACTAGACTCGTTATACTGCCCCAACACACACCCCATCGAATTATCTAGCACTGTCAGGTATAATATCAAAGGTCTCCCTTCAATTGGAGGCATCAAAATTGGTGGTTTTTGCAGGTATTCCTTAATTCTTTCGAAAGCGATCTGGAATTCATCATTCCACTTTACGACTTGATATTTCTTCAGAAGCTTAAAGATTGGCTCACAAGTAGCAGTCAGATGTGAAATGAACCTGGCGATATAGTTCAGGCGTCCCAAGAAACCTCTAACCTCCTTCTCTGTATGGGGAGCTGGAATTTCTTGTATAGCCTTTACCTTTACGGGGTCTACCTGAATACCTTTGTCACTGACGATGAAACCTAGAAGCTTACCGGACCTTACCCCGAAGGTGAACTTGTTCGGATTCAACCTCAGCTTGTATGTCTTCAACCTGTCTAACAACTTTTGGAGATGGTCAAGGTGCTCTTCCTCAGTCTGAGACCTGGCTATCATGTCATCGACATAAACTTCGATCTCGTGGTGAATCATATCATGGAACAAAGCGACCATGGCGCGCTGATAAGTTTCCCCAGCATTCTTCAACCCAAAAGGAATCACCTTGTAGCAGAAGGTGCCCCACTGTGTAATGAAAGTTGTCTTTTCCATGTCTTCAAGAGCCATCTTGATCTGGTTGTAGCCAGAGAAACCATCCATGAAGGAGAATATTTTGTGTTCACGGTGTTGTCAACCAGAACATCAATGTGGGGAAGCGGGAAGTCATCCTTGGGGATTGCCCTATTCAGATATCTGTAATCCACACACATTCGTACTTTTCCGTCCTTCTTAGGTACTGGAACGACATTAGCAACCCACTACGGATAGGAGGTGATGGCTAAGAACCCTGCGTCGAACTGCTTCTTGACCTCTTCCTTGATCTTCTCTGATGTTTCAGGGTGCATATGGAAGACCTTCTGTTTAACCGGAGGGCAGTCTTCCTTAGTTGGCAGGAGATGTACCATAATATCAGTGTCCAAACCAGGCATGTCTTCATAGGACCAGGTGAAGATCTCAACGTAGTCATGCAACATCTGTATTAACCTCTGTTTGACGCTAAGCTCCAGATTTGCACCTATTTTAACCTCTTTTCTATCTATCTCTGTGCCCAAGTTTATCGTCTCAACTGGCTCTTCATGAGGCTGTATAGCCCTCTCTTCCTATTGTAACAGTCTAGCATGTTCTCCAGGTACCTCACAATCGTCCTTACCTTCGTCCTCGGCTTGGTTGATCGGATTTTCGAAGTCATAACTGGAAATAACAGGATTGTTATCAATGGGATCCAGAGTGGATATGGATCTGCAATTTGATATGTGAGTGTGTGTAAGAGCATGGTTGTATTGATAAAGTAAAGGCAGAAAAGAAAAACAGATAGCGCAAAATTTGTATGCAAAGAACGTCCAATGCTTCATTGATGAAATATGAGATGACATATAATAACCCTCACAGATAGAAACATCGTGCCTCGGGTAAGACACAAGGCCAAAAAGTTTAAATTGTTCATTACAAACTCAGAAAACAAGTAAGACAATTACTACGGAATAAAAGAAATTGGAACAAAATCTCTAGCCGTCCAGTTATTCGGTCCACCATTGGTAGTTGGGTAGATCCAGTTGTCGATGTCAGGGTCTTTCTCACTGTCTTCAATAGCATTGACCCCTCAATTGCTGATGCATAGGGGAGGTCCTCCAACTCGAGCGTGCCGAACGGCCCTCTGAGCCCCTGAAGTAAAGCCTAAGCCAAACTTGTCAGTTTTGTGAATAAATTCAGGGAGCTGTCCCCAATTGGCATACCCACCTTCTTCAACCACAGCCCTGGCGTCCTTGAGAAAAGCCATCTTCAAAGGAGGTTTGTTGCTAGCAGTTTCAGTCGATGCCAAGATCTGAGGGACCTCTTCAAAATTCTGACAAGGAGTTTCTATAAATTCCCCGTCCATCTCTATGTAGTGGAAGGAATTGAGATGGCTCACCATATACTCCTCTTCACCCCGTACAGTGACAATCTTCCCTTTCACCGGATACTTCAGCATTTGGTGGAGTGGGGAAGTAACTTCCCCAGCCTCATGGATCCAAGGATGACCCAGCAAACAATAATATGACGGCCTGATGTCCATCACATAGAAAGTGAACTTGAAAGTCTGAGAGCCTATCTTTACAGGGAGGTCCATTTCCCCATGCAACATTCTTTTTGACCCGTCAAAAGCTCTTACCACAATGTTACTAGGCTTTAAAGTCAAACCCTCGCCATCCAAACGGTCCAACGCCTTCTTGGGCAGAACATTCAGCGAAGACCCAGTATCCACCAGCACATGAGCCATGGTAGTGCCACTGCATTCGATCGAGACATGTAGAGAATCATTGTGTTTCCTTCCCTTCAGTGTCAAGTCTGCATCTAAAAAACCCAGCCCATTGTCAGCAGTCAGGATAGCCATGCAATCTTTAAATTGATCAGCTGAAGTCTCTTGCGGCATATGCGCAGTTTTGAGGAATACAATCAAAGCCTTCGCATGGGCCTCAGAGCATAACAGCAGGGATAATATGGATATCTTTGAGGGGGTCTTCCCCAGCTACTCGACCACATTGTAGTCACTCTTTTTAATTATTTTTAAAATTTCCTCTATCTCTTTCTTAGAGGTTTCCACAACAATTTTTCTAGGTGCCTCCGTCAGAGCAGGCTCACCTACAGCTTCTTTGCCTTGCATCCCAGATGACTTATTGGCAGGGGTACCAGCTAGAGTAAGAACAGGAATAGTAACTGAAGTATTGGCGGGTGCAGAAGATGAAATAATGACAGGCTTAGTGATAGTCTTCAGAGAGATCTCAGGAGAGAAAACCCTTCCACTTATAGTAATCTTGTTGGTCCCGATAATGTTACCGACATCAGGATCGACTTCTTCAGTCTTCAATTTTTGTTTAACGCCATGATAGTAAACATCGGCGCCATAATGCCAAGGGACAACTTTGTCTAAGGCGTACGAGATAGGACCAGGACATGTGATTATTAACGGAGCGATTCTCGTAGAGGGTGTAATCCTAACAGGTATTATCGAGGAGGCCTTGGAAGGATTGGCGAAAATGGTTATAATAGCAATGTCTTCAGATGGAACAATGGGAACCAGAGTTTTCTCGAACAAAATTTCTTTGCTGTCCATCAGGCGTTGAACACCTGACCTCAGCAAATGGCAACCAGAAGGTAGAAATGAACACATGTGGCAACCTTCACCACAACCCGGAAATAAACTGGCCAACAGCAAATTCTTCTTAACACTCATAATAGGAGTAGAAACTTCGTCCACTGAGGTTATGAATAGATCAGTATCAATGGCGTTAACTCCATTGTTATGCTTAGGCATGGGAGCAGTTATGACATTGGGCTTCTCCGGAGCATCGAACTCAATCTCCTTGGCTTCAATCAAATCTTATACTTTATTTCTTAGTGCCCAACAATCATTTGTGTCATGACCAGGACCCTCAGAATGATAGGCGCACCGAGCGTTCGAATTGTATCGAGGAGAGGAGGTATTAGGATTATTGGGAGCCTCTTTCAAAGTTTCCAAGTTAGCTCTCAGCAGATGAGGTAGAACCTCTGTCAATGTCATGTTAATTCGGGTGAACTGCCTTTGTGGTCTTTCCACCCTTTGCTAATTGTTGCATTGTGGGGTAGCCGCAGGCCTAGGTATTATTACAGCACTTATCATTAGACGGTATCCCACTCGACTCTGATGTCTCGGGTTGTAAATGGCACTGGCATCCTTCTTACCAGTGAAGGGTTTCTTCATTGTGCTCGAGGATGCATCTTTTTGGATTTTGCAACTTTTTATACCAGCTTCGACCCGCTCGCCAGGCATGATTAGTTCAGTAAATCCAGTTGAGGAACTTCCGATCAGGTGGATAAATAATGGACCTGATAATGTGCCTAGGAACATATCCACTAATTCTCTGTCAGATAGAGGGGGCCGCACTCTGCCTGCGAGATCCCTCCATTTCTGAGCATAGGTTTTGAAACCTTCACCTGCACCCATAGACCTGCCTTGCAATTGCGTCCGAGTTGGTGCTAAGTCAGCATTGTACTAGTATTGTTTGTAAAAAGCGGCATCCAAATCTTCCCAATTGCGAATGTTGGTCCCTTCCAATTGATATAACCAATTGAACTGTGTCTCTGACAAGCTCTCTTGGTAGAAATGCACCCACAGATTCTTACCATCCGTATGGGGTTGAATCTTTCTGACGTATGACCTTAAATGCAGCTTTGGGCAAGAGACACCGTCATATTTAGCAAAAGTGGGGACCTTGAATTTCTTCGGGATGACAACCCTCGAGACAAGTCCTAACTCTTCAAAATCCAATCTGGGTACCCTCTAGACCTCCATGGCATTTAAACGATCCTCTAGCTCCTTGTATTTATTGTCAGCAGGAGGATACTACTCCTTAGAGTAATCAGGTTCTTCCTCTTCTTTGGATGTTGGGTTGTTGTTCGCTTCCTTGGTCCTGTCTTCTTGATTATCTCCTTCACCTGATGATGTTGCAAAGTCCAAAGTCTTTCTGGCTTGTCCTTGAACCGTCTTCCCATGATCACAATACCGGTTGGTTTCTTCACTTTCTTCTTCTTCTCTTTGGCCAGTAGAGTTTTCAAATCCTCTTGTCCTTTTGTCAGAGTCAAGAGCATTTTTTGAAATTGGACGTTCTGCACTTGAAGATCTTTCACTGTCTGTTCAATATCCATTTCACTGAAATAAACAGTAGAAAGATAAGGAGACCTGTTGTAAGAAACCTGTATGATGTTATGATGAATGAAGATGCAATGTGCAAATGATTTCAAGGAAATTAGAGATTTAAATTTTCTCAAACCAAAAGGAACACACGTTATATTAGATCCAAGTTTGAATACATCATGCCTCTTTGGGCTTACAATGAAAGAAACAAAATACAACAAAAGCTCCTAAGACAGAAAGGTCGAACGCATCCTCTTTGGAACAATGTAGGCGTTCATATTCCGTTCTTCATGAAGCTGCTTGGTGAGTTCTAGAACCTTCTTCTCACTGGCGTAAAATTGGGCTTCAAAGGTGTCCCTCTCTTCCTACAACTAAACCCAAGCTTTCTGTAAGTCTTCGAGGGAGGTAGGCATGTCAGGATGATGGACAGTGTATGGGACGTCTCCTTCAACAACAGGCTCTATGATAACAGGGAGGATGGAAGGGTAAGGCATTAGGAGACTTTGAGCACGATCCCGTACCCACCTAAGATAATGCTCGAGAGGGATAGAGCTCTTATGTCCCAGTGTCCTATTGTCCACCTTGTTCACCATTCTGCAAGCTCGTGTAAATCTCTGGTCGTAACCTTGGTCTTCTTGGTCATAGTCGAACACCAGACTTTGAATGAGCATCTCATGAGGACCATCTCTTTGTTAATATCCAAACTGTCGAAGAGCTAAGCAGGGATTGTAGGTGATACCTCCCCTAATACCAAGCAAAGGGACGTTAGGGAATTCCCCGCAGCGGTCAATGATAGAGACGTCTAACAAGAATCTTGAACACCAACGGATGTCAGAATGGGTGAGGGACATCATCCTTTGAGACCATGTCAGTCTTTGCTCATTCTTCAATGCTACTTGAGGTAGGTGTGAAGTGAGCCACTTAGCGAGTAGGGGAATACAACACAAAAGAGTACCTCTCTTCTTCATGGTGCGGGTATGAAGGCAATGCAAGATGTCGCCCAGTAAGGTAGGTACAGGATTGTGAGAGATAAGGACTTTGATGGTGTTAACATCTATGAATTGGTCCGAATTGGGGAACAGAACCAAATCATAAATGAGAAGAGCCAGGATGTCTTCAAAAGCTTGGAAATCCATGTCGTCCCAAAATGAATAAGTCTTCTCCAATAGAAACTTGGCTAGGAAACCTTTAACCCCGCTTCTTGTCTCCCAATTGGCTATGATGTCGGCTCTCTTCATATGCAAATCTTCGGCGATGACTTCAGGCTTTGGAATCCCTTCTAGATCGGTGAACGGTATCTGATCAAGCACGGGCACCCTTAAGAGTAGAGAAAAATCTTCCAGTGTAGGTACTAACTGATAGTCCGGGAAAGTGAAACAATGATATACGGGATCAAAGAATTGGAATAGCACACGCATCATCTCTTCTTGGAAACTGGATGTGGCCAAACTGAGGAGTTGACCGTATTTCTGGGTAAAAGGAGAATCCCCAGGCACTCTTGAGGCTAACTCTTGAAGCTGAGGGTGTGCTTTTACAAAGCTGATTCAGATGGTGTTTCTTCGGACGGAATTCATGACCTACAAAACAAAAACAAAGATAAATTTCTAAATCCTTGAAATGGTTAGCGAGCATACTCATGATGCTTATGACGTTTATGATGTTATGTACAAGTAAATATATACACACAAAGCAAACAAATCCCTATGTTTTAGGCTTGCATGAAGTTTTATAGGTAAGTACCCTCTTGAAGTTTAGTTGGCTCAACCTGTCCTAGTAATAGTGATCGGGTTCTAAAGGATCTCAATATCACCGACCTTTCTCTTAGGCATTGTCTAAGCACAATCAATCTTTTCTTGCGGCTTAGATAACCTAAAAGTCCAGCCTCAATGAGTGTAGTATCGAGTATCAACCAGTTTTCAGCTCTACACCGAAACCGGTTATCTCACTATGTCCTAATGGCCAAGTTTTTTCAATTATGGTTCTAAAGTCAATTAAAGCTTTATGAAGCCACTCAGCGGCCCTGTATTCTCCTCGATTCACCACGAGGGATACCGGTACCCATAAATGTGTCACACTAACATAGCCATTGTTTCAACCATATCGGTCTACGCCATACAGTTTCCACAATCTATTTCTATCTACCTAAAGAGGTGTCCCATATCTAGGTGGAGGATTAAAGCAAGCCCAAACAAAGAACAAAATATAAAGCATACAAGTCAAACAAAGAAAGCAAGTAAAGGTGATCTAACCCTAAGGTAACCCCACTTTAAATTTAATCCCCAGCAGAGTCGCCAGTTCTGTGATGCGGTTGGAGAGCTGACTTGGTTGTTTTGCGTTTGTGTTCGCAAATGTTGCGGTTTAGCAAGAGTCACCACCGACTTTTCTTTTATCCAATAAGGAAAGGTGAAAAAGCACAGGAAAGACCTTTAGAGATGTTTTCTTGAGTTCGGGGGGTAGATTATGAAAAGGGAATGTATTAGCACCCTTTTCATCCATGGTTTTCCATGGGCTCTTAGCTACTTGCTAGATCACTTGCTTTTGTTTGAATGTGTGCTTGTGATGTGGGTTTTGAAAGTATTTTGAAAATGTGACTTTGTAATGGTTCTCGTCTCTATAATAATGCATACAAAGTGTTGTTTCGAAAATAGTTCAAAAAGATGTTTGTGAGATGTGTTTTTTGAAAGTGATTTTTGAAAAGGGTTTCCTTTGTAATGGCTCTCGTCTCTATAAGAACGCGAACAAAGTGTTATCTTTCGAAAATGTTTTCAAAATGAAAGTCTTGGTGTATAAAAATGTTTTTGTTGTGTGTAAGCGAGCAACTAGGAGCGAATCTACCCACTCAAAAGGTATTAGATGTTCTTTTCCTCCTCCTTTAGATGTTGCTATCTTACCATTAATTTGGTAAGAAGCCCCATCGTTGGATGTGAAGGGACGAATGTTGGGACGTTTGTATAGTCATAGAAGGCAACCTATGGGACGTTTTAGCAATTTCGTTTTAGGGACTAGATCGTTTATCGGAGGCAACATCGAGGGTCATCGAGGGACTACGATCTTTTATCGAGGGTCTTTTTCTAAAACGCCCATGTTCGAGGGACATGACTATTTTACGATAGGCCACATAGTGAGATTACCCTAAGGGTGCATGTGTGCAAAGTGTGTTTGATTGCATGCATTTTAGTCTTGATTAGGGTGATCAATTTGTCAATTTAATGTTTTGCCATACACGCCCTAATTACTAGCATTTATATTTGAAAGCGATAAATTGCGGAAATGTAAAGTCCTACGCTATTACAATATTTTAGGGATGGGGTGTTCAAATTTATGAATGGGGGTTTGCAAGAAAATAAATCCTAATTATTTATTACAACCATATTGAAATAATGCAAGAAAGAAAAGGGACCTTGTTTAAAAAAAGGTTTTTTTTTTGTGTTGATCAATAAAAAAAAGGGAATGAATTAGCTTCATAAAAAAAGAAAATATTTGTATGCCTTTTTATATTAGTGAAAAGAGTTTTAATGTTGAAAGTGATAAAAAGGAAAATAAATGAGATATAAGACCAGCGTGCTGCTACAAGCAAAACAAACGGTATCAGAAGTTCTGAAGCCAAGAGCAATGTGACTCAGCAGGAAACGTCAGGGGGTATCAGAAATTCTGAGTTGGTAAACTATGGGGTCCTGCGAGGAACATTAGAGGGGAAACACAAAAGTTCTGGGTGGTATTCAGACAGTGGACCACAAGTCAGAAGTTATGTATTACACTAAAACAGTGAGTAAACCCCAGAAATTCAGTTTATTGTCAGCATGTAAAAATGAGAAACTCTGAGTGTGTAAAAACAACGAGTGGAAACATCACAAGTTTAGTATATTTGACATGTAGGGAGAACTCAGAAGTTTTGTGTTGTGTTAGAACAGTGAGTGAATCATGGAAGTTCTATGTGTTAGAATGGTGAGTGAAAAACAGAAGTTCTGTGTTACATTTAAACTATTTCCTTATATCAATCAGCACAACGATAACTTATTCAGTTTTCAGCAAATAGCAAATCATAAGGATAAAAGAACAACAGTTTATAGAGATTCTGATTCTGATCCTGGGTCTAGCCTTAATCAGGAAGTTCTAATCCACAGTCTTTCTACTTACGCATTGATATGGACAACATCAATAATATGATATTTACATGTTTAAATATGTTCTGAATGAAAAGATGCAAGGTCAGGGAGACTTACCTTGAATCTGGAGTGTGTGCTTAGGGGCTTGAACTGCTGCCTTTAGATGTTCTGAGTCAGCAAGAACAACGGAAGAGAAAATGCCAAGCTCTTTGATTTAAAAGGAAGAACAAAGGTTTGGATTTCTGTTTGGGATTTCTGGATTTTTATAAAGGGGTTCCACATATTTCTTTTCTCTCTTTTTGATGATTCCCTCTCTCCAAAAGCCAACCAGCCCTTTGCAAGTGTGATGGAGCAACTTATTTATAGGTGGATTTGTTGTGATTTTGGAGGGGGGAAACAAATGGGATTCAAACCTTTTTGGTATATTGTTCCGTTGATTTTTAATCATAGTTTTCGTATGCTAATTTGATGCAAATATAGGGTTTGGGAAAAATGCAGGCGTGGTCTAGATCAGTAGCAATTTGGAGTGTTGTGGCAGCTGGTTGTAGGACTGTGCCATAGCAGTGCAGCAGGCTGTTCAAACAAGGTTATGGGGCTTTGTGATGTTCTGATCGAAGCATATGCTGAAGAGTCATGTTCTAACTAAAGGGCATCGCTTCCACATGTTCTAGTTGAAGTATACGCTGAAGAGTCATGTTCTTACCAAAGGGCATCGCTTCCACATGTTCTGGTTGAAGTATCATACTCTGAGCCGTGCTTGCAAATTCTGATTGCGCCTGCATGGGGGGCTGGCCCAGAAGTTCTGAAGCATCATATCCTCTTAACACTTAGATAATTTTCTAAATGCTTAGAAACTTGATTCTTTCAGGGTAATTTCTGACTTCTGATTTTAATGAACTAGTTTCATGTCTTGATGAAATATAATTGTTGAAACTTGATTTTTGATCCAAAAGTCAAAGTTTGACTTTTCAATGTGTTTTTGACCATCTTGCCCTTGTGAATGGTTTTCTTGGAAAATTGTAATTCAAGGCTTGAAATTGGATGGAAGTAAAAAGTGGGGGTCCAGGATGATCCTTTGAGAAATGAGAGGGTAAATTTTGGGGTACAACACTAGGGAATCTCAATATCATTGGTCTTTCTTCATCGGGTATTGTTTCAGTGCAAGCCTCTATTTTGGTGATCGAAATATCTCGAAAGTACGATCTTAATGAGCGTAGTATCAAGTATCAACCAACTTTAGACTGCACCAAAGTCGGCTACCTCACTACTTCCTAATGGCCAAGTTGTTCAACTAAAGGTTCTATGGTCAGTTAGTGCTTCACGACACCACACAGCAGACTTGTATTCTCCTTGATTCGCCACAAGGGATACCGGTACCAACGAATGTGTCAAACTAACGTACAGTCTCCATAATCTTTGCTACTTACCTAATGATATTCCCAGATCCGGGTAGAGGATCTATACAAAACCCAAACACCCTTTTAAGAGTAAAGCAAACCAATCAAACAATGAAAGCATTTAAAGGTGATCTAGTCTCTAAGGTAACCCCACTTTTAAGTTTTATCCCCAGCAGAGTCGCCAGTTCTGTAATACGATGGGAGAACTGACTTGGGTGTTTTGCATTTTATTCGCAATTGTTGCGGATAGCAAGAATCTCCACTGAATTTTCTTTTATCCAATAAAGGAAAAGGTGAAAAGAACAGGAAATACCTTTTGAGAATTTTCTTGAGTTCGGGGGGTAGGTTATGAAAAGGGAAGGTATTAGCACCCTTTTTAGCCGTAGTTATCTACGGGCTCTTAGTTGCTAGGGCACTTAAAATTATTTGTAAATGTTTTTTTGTGTTTTGTGTAAGTTTGAAAATATTTTGAAAATTCCTTTTTTTCGAAAAACTTTGTAATGATTCTCGTCTCTATAAGAATGTATACAAAGTGTTGTTTTTAAAAATAGTTCAAAAAGATATTTGTTTTTGGAAATATGTTTTGAAAGTGTGAGTGTGGAAATGGTTTTTAGTTTGTGAGAAAGCAACTACGAGCATTCTACCTGCTCAAAAAGTCTTAGTTTTTTTCCTCCTCCTTTAGATATTGCTATCTTACCATTGATTAGTAAGAAGCTCTATCATTGGATGTGAAGGGACAGGCGTGGGTCATCATACAATCATAGAAGGCAACATTGTAGGATACCTTAGCAATTTGTCATAAGGGTCTAAGATCATTTACCGAAGGCAACGTCGAAGGTTCATCGAGGGACTACGATCTTGTAATCGAGGGTCTTTTCTAAAGTATCCCACGTTAGAGGGATATGATTGTTTCATTCTAAGGCAACAAGTGTGGGTTAACCCTAGAGGTGCAAGTGTGCAAAGTGGAATGTTTTCATGCAATTTGTCTTGAATTAGGGTTGTCTAGTTGCTTGTTTATATGTCTTTCCATACAAACCCTAATTACTAGCAATAATATTGAAAAGAGATAAATTGTCGAAATTTAAAGTTCTACGTTATTACATAATTTAGGGATGGGGGTACAAATTACAAATTTGGATATGTTACGCAGTGGGAGAACTGACTTGGGATGTTTGTGTTTGATCTCATTTGTTGCGGATATCAAGAGTCGCAACCGACTTTTCTTTTATCCAAAAGGAAAGGCTGAAAAGAACATGAAAGACCTTTAGAGATGTTTCTTGAGTTCGAGGGGTAGGTTAAGAAAAGGGAAGGTATTAGCACCTTTTTCATCCGTAGTTATCTACGGGCTCTTAGTTGCTTTCTAAATCACTTTATTTTGTTTGAAAAAACGTCTTTATAATGGTTCTCATTTCTATAACAACGCGTACAAAGTGTTGTTTGGAAAATAGTTCAAAGTAGTTTTTGTGTAATGTGTTTTTGAAAGTGATTTTGAAAAAAGGTGTCTTTGTAATGGTTTTAGCTTCTATAAGAATGCGTACAAAGTGTTGTTCTTTTGAAAATGTTTCAAGGTGAGAGTGTTGGTGTTTAAAATGTTTTTGTTGTGAGCAAGCGAGCAACTAGGAGCAATCTACCTACTCAAAAGGTCTTAAATATTCTTTTCCTTCTCCTTTAGATGTTGCTATCTTACCATTGATTTGGTAAGAAGCCCCATCCTTGGATGTGAAGAGACGGGTGTGGGACGTTTGTATAGTCATAAAAGGCAACCTATGAGACGTTTTAGCAATTGTCGTTTAGGGACTAGATCGTTGACCGAAGGCCACATTAAGGGTCATCGAGGGACTACAATATTTATCGAGGTTCTTTCCTAAAACGCCCATGTTCGAGGGACATGACTATTTTTCCGAGGCAACAAGTGGAATTACCCTAAGGGTGCATGTGTGAATAGTGTGTTTGATTTGCATGCATTTAGTCTTTGATTAGGGGTTGTCTACTTGTTGTTTTTATCTTGCCATACATTCCCTATTTTACTAGCAAGCATACAAAAGTAAAAAAAAAAGGAGAAAGATAAAATCCTACACTAATACAACCATATTGAAGTGCATAAAAATAAGATAAAAGCAATAAAAATGAAGTTCTTTCGATTGAGGGAGAAAACCCTTCGATTCTGCACTTTCTAGCTTCCTTCGATTGGGGGCTGGCACCAGCGTAGGCGCGTCTTTCGATTGGGGCCTGGAGGGTCTGTAGGTTGTGACTTTCGATTGAGTCTGAAACCAATGCAAGATGCAATCTGCCTTTCTGCCTCCTTTGACTAGGGGCTGGAACCAGTGTAGGCGTATCTTTCGTCTCGGCCTGGACTTAGTGCAAGCGTGCCTTCTAGCTGCCTCTTTCGTTTGACTTGGAACTTAGTATGGAAGCCAGAGGCTTCGCTCTCTACTTCCTGTTTCCTGTTGTCCTTCATTTGATATGTTAAATAGAAACATGGCCTAAGGCCATGCTAGCACTGCCTTACAACCAGTTTCAATACTTAATGCATGTTTAGGTAAACAAGAAGCAAAACGAAAGGGTTAGCTCTGAAAACATGTTAAAGGGGTGGAAACGAAAAGAACAATGATATGTACATGCTTGAAACGAAAGAAAAGCTTATTCACATGTTATACAAGAAACGAAAAGCTCAAGGTTTGGAACAACTTACCTTGCTGGAGGTTGGAGGGTGTGTTGGACCTTCAAGTGGATGAACTAAATGCTCCTGGATTCGAAGGAAAGAAACAGTTGTAGTGTTCCTTTGACTGGATTCGAAGGTCAGGATGTGTAAGGGTTGTGTTTATTATTTCTAGGTTCGAAGGAGGAGAACAGGTGTAGTGTTCTTTCTTGAATCGAATGAGGCAAGTGTTAGATTCTTGGTTTTTACTTTCACAAGTGTTTGAGTGTTTGAGAGCTTTGTTGTGTTTGATAAAGTTTTTGAGATTCGTTCCTTTGGCCAAAGAGTCCTCCTTGAACATGTATTGGATCCTCTTATTTATAGGAAAGGCTGCCTGAAGCTTTTGGAGGGAAAACTAAAGGTTTGAATAAATTAAGTAATCTGTTCCTTGTAGCTTTCGAGAGATAGTGCCTTGTATGCTATTTTGGTGTAAGAAGGGGATAGTGCTTCAGGACAGTTGTGCAACAGTTTTGGCCAGTGTACCAGGCCTGAACTTGGCAGCAAGCATCTTTGAACATTTTACGCTTTCGTTTTGACCTTTCTTCAACCAGACTCTTCTCCAAACAAAACTATTTGATTTCCTCTGACAAGTACCTTTCGATTGAGTCACTTTCGTGCATCCTTCGAAGGAGTCAAAAGTGTGACCCTTGGATGGGTCACCAAAAACCTACCTTAAAGTGGTCTTGTAAATCCTTCGAATGGACTATCAAGCATATCCTTCAAATGGGATGCCCAGAGTTAGATTCGAAGGATGCTGATTCGAAGGGGACACGGGATGTAAGGAAACCTTGTGAAGGTGGTTCTGTCCAGTCAAAGGCTTTCCTGCCCAAAGGTCCAAGTGGCCAAATGAAGGAGTGTACATAGGGGGTTCTTGCCTTGTGAATCAAAGGAAAACATATAAGGCCAAAGGTTCATTCAAATCTTGTATGCATGAGGCTTAAATGGTGCAATCGAAAGAAACATTCAGAAGATATTGCCTTCTGAATCGAAGGATGTTTTTTAGAAGTGTGATACAGTGGCAGAACCGAATGTTTAATACTGGTTTTGCATTTGCATTCGCAAATGTCGCGGTAAGAAAGAGTCGCCAGCGTCTTTTATTTTATCCAACAAAGGAAAAGGAAAAAAGAACTGAAAATACCTTTTTCGAGATGTTTCTGAGTACGGGGGCGAAGGTGTTAGCACCCTTTCTATCTGTGGTTTTCCATGGGCTCTTAGGTACTTTCTCATTTTTAAATTGTGTTTGTGTGTGTTTTGAAAAGTTTTGAAAATGACTTAGTGCAGAGTTTCACTTTATGGTAACCCTTGTATCAATCCTCAAGAGTGTGATAAAGCATTTTTGAAAACTTTGTTTGAAAAATGTTTGAAAGTGTAAGTGTGAAAAATTGATTTTTTTGAGCAAGTACTTAAAAGTTTCTACCTACTCGGAAAAAAAATGTTCGTTTTCTTATTTCCTTTATACAACACTGTTGTACCCCAAAATTTTCCCTCTCATTTAACAAGAATTTGCTCACAAGATCTCCTTTGGCTCAAGACTGCACTAGGGTTGATCAGCTCAAGACACCTCCTTAAGCACTGATGACCAAAATTAGGGTTTGAGATTGCACAAGGATATTTGAACTTCCAATGCCCCATATGACTTTCATGGATCATTATGTACCCTCAAGATTGCTCATGTCCAGTTTCAAGCTTTGGATCAAACTTTTGCTCAGTCAATTGAGCAGTTGACCTAAAAATCAACTGTATTGGGGAAAAAGTCAACTATGGCCAATTTACAGTCAAACTTCATAATTTTTTATTCACATCAACATTTTAAACTCATATGTATCATTTGATCAAGTTTGGACCATAATTCGTCAAGAAATTTGATCAAATCTTCAAAAGGGCAAAATGGTCAAAATTAGGGTTTTGACTGGGAAAGGGAAATTTCTGATTTTTGACCTAGAAAATAATCATTTGGTTTAAGTCATGATCTCAAGAGTCCAATTGCATCATTTTTACCTAATGACATGGCTCAAAACATTGCTCAAGTCCAATGGATTGACAGATGAATTTTTAGTCAACTGATTAAAAGTCAACTGTATACTGAAAAGTCAAACTTTGACGTTTTGGTCAAAATCAAATGCCAAAGATCACAATTCATCAAAGCATGTCAAAAAATGAAACTTATTCATCAATAAATCAAAAATTCAAAATTTCATTTTTGAAAGTTAAAATTTCTAAACTTAGAAATTTTTCAAGTGTGGGAAATTTCTTATTTTTTCATAACTTTGAGCAAAATTTTCACCATGATGCAAGATGATTCAAAAGAAACTTCTAACATGAAAGTTTTAGATATCCATGAAATATACAACATTTCTTTATACAACTCCTTCCAAAAGTGCTTGGATATCAAGTTATAATTTTAAGAATACATGGTCATGAAACAAAACACTTAGTGAAATTTTGCCCTAATTTGGTCAGGATTTTGACCCAACTTCATGGAACTTTTTCATATAGTTCCAAGGGGAATTTTCAAAAGTGATTCAAATATGGGTTGTATATAACATTACAAGCTTTCCAAAATGTCATAGAACTCCTTGAGATCATTTTTTAGTAGGGAGAATCGAAGAGATGAAGTTAGGCTTTTCACACTTAAATTACAAGTCATTTTGTGATGAACAAGATTCAAAATTCAAACTTATGCTGCATAACCTCTACTTTTCAGGCCTCAACCTTGTTAGGCACTCCATAATTAATTGCTTGCACAACTGTTAGAAGTCTCATTTCAAGCATTCAATGCAAGGCCATGCTTTATATCCATTTTGGGAAGAAAGTTCACAATGCCATTTTGATAAAGTAGGTTTTTGCATAAAACTTGTTCTTGAGCCTTGCACTTGTTCTCTTCTGATCATACAAGTCCCATAACTCATAAGAAACTTATTGGACGCTTACAATCCTCAGCCCATGCTTGTACTTCCTCTTTAAACTTTCCCTCCCACTTTTCTTGAAAATCAAGTAACATAGCCAATAGCTTGTAACTTGTACTTATGAATTTCCAAAGCACTCAAACCCTTTTGCTTATACATACACAAGCCATTTTCCACAAATCCCACGCATGCTTAAGCCCTAAAAAGACCAAGAACACAGAATTACCAAAAACACTTCAAAACTTGTCATTTCTGAATTTTGAATCCAATCTCCAAATTTGCTCGTGCGTTTCTTGCCCTTTTAATTTCAAAAGCTTCTAAACAACATACACAAACAATCCCAACACCTGCAACACCACTGTAACACCTCCAGCATCATCCACCATTTTCAAAAACAGCACCTTGCACCTTGACTTCTCCAGAACTCCTCAGGCACTTTCAGCTCAAGCTAAGCATCCCATTAGCTTCCTAGGAACTTGAGGAAGCTAACCCAATCATTGGAACTCACTAAAAGCTACTCAAACTCCAAACACGATACCCTTTTGCAAGGTAAGTTTTATGACTTTGGAACTCTTCATACATGCCTCATTAATGGTTTATTTGTGAATGAAAAATGTAGATATCATTGCCCTAAAGCTAACCATGTCCATAGTTTTCATTAATTTTTCTTGAGCTTAGAGAATTTTAAGATTGAAGTTTCTGAGATTTTTAGGGTTCAGATCAGGGCCATTAAAATTCATGCTTATCTTTGATCTATAATTTTATTGCTTTGCATTTCTGAAATCGTGAGGAAATTTGCTACAAGTTTCTTGTTTACAATTTTCATTTTTGTTGAGATTTGAATAAGATACAGAGGCTCTGGCTGGGCGTAAGGTTCAAGATGAAGTTCAGGCCATGAACTTATTTACTATCATATATTTGTTGTTTTGATTATATAAACAGATGTATAACCACCCCCAGTGATAGAAGCATGCACATGTGACTAGAGGGACCTAGGTTCGAGCCCCAGTGGTATCCTTTTGGATTTTTTTACATTTTTTACACATCCTAACTTTTTTGGACAGGCGCATGGGCCTCCCTTGGGCCTTATTGTGTTTTTTTCTCACTACTAACCCCCCTTGCTGGCTATCCACACCCCTGGCCCTTTTTTTTTCTTTTTCTTATTTTTATTTATTTGTTTTTTCTTAAATATTTTATTCTATGCTAAAAAATCATAAAAAAATATAAAAATAGTAGATTTATATTTTGACATAGTTTACTTATTTTTTCTCACAAAAAAATTATTTTATTTAATCATACTTTATTTATTTTACAAATTATTTTTGTAAGTTTAATTAAAAAACTAGGATTTTAGTTATTTTCTTTTACACCACTTAAATATATTATTTTAAAATATAAAAAGACCAAAAATATTTTATAATACTATAATTTATTTTTAAGATAAAAACACCAAAAATATTCTTCTTACAAACTTAATTTCTTTTTAACCAATTAATAGATTAGGGTTTTATTTAATTTCTTTTTCTAGTAAATTTAGGTTTTACTTTTAATTAAATATTTTTCTTTTAGTTAGTTAGGTTAAAACAAAACCCCTTTTCTCTAAAAAAATCCAAACAAAAATATCCATTTTCTTCATATTTACATTCTTGTATATTTATTCATTTTGTACATTATGTATTCAATCCTTGTATTAAATTCAATATGGTTGTAATAGATAATTAGGCTTTATTTTCTTGCAATCCCCATTTGTAATTTGTAGACCCCCCCCCCCCCCCCCCCCCCCCCCCCCCCTCCCACAAGTATTGAATAGCGTAGTAATTTTTAAATTCCGCAATTTATCGCTTTATATACAAATGCTAGTAATTAGGGTTTGTATGGAAAGACTAAAACCAATCAATTAGAAAATCCTAATCAGAGACAACCAAGCATGAAAAACAATACACTTGCACACAAGCACCCTTAGGGTAAAATACACTTGGTTGCCTTACAAAATGGTCATATTACGCATGTGAGGTATCTTAGCAAAAACAAGCAAAATACAAGATCATAGTCCCTCGATAACACTATCTATGTTGCCTTTCAAATGATCTTAGTCGCCAAAAGAGAATGCTAAGGTACCTTGCAAAATTGCTAATCATGGTTATACGATGAGCCACGCCCGTCCCGTTTACATCCAAAGATAGGGTTACTTACCAAATCAATGGTAAGATAACAATGTCAAAGGAAAAGAAAATGAACAAGAAAGACTTTTGAGTAGGTAGAATACTCCTAATTACTTGCTCCATTTCAAAACATAAATCCTTGTTATTTTCAAAACAAACACCAACACTTTCAAAACATCTTTCAAATTTGAAAACATTTTCAAAAGATCAACACTTTGTATACATTCTTACGAACGAGAATCATTACAAAGTTTGCCTAAACGAATGCGCCTTTTCAAAATACTTTCAAAAACCACACAAAGCATAATTTCAAACAAAAGCAAGTGATATAGAAAGTAACTAAGAGCCCATGGAAAACCATGGATGAAAAGGGTGCTAATACCTTCCCTTTTCATAATCTACCCCCCGAACTCAAGAAATAATCTCAAAGGTGTTTCCTGTGCTTTTTCACCTTTCCTTTTGGATAAAAGAAAAGTCGGTGGCGACTCTTGCAAACCGCAACATTTGTGATCAAACTCAAAACACCCAAGTCAGTTCTCCCACCGTATCATAAACGCTATCCTAATATTAAGGAGTAGGTAGCTCAATCATTGGAGTTTAAGGGACGATTGCGATCACTTAAGGCATCATGGCAAGATCTCTTAGTAACCGTCCTAAAGTTATAAGATCACATTTTATTTTACTGAGGAAACCTTTGAAAGGGACTTGCGATCTCTGAATTAGAGGGCAGTCACTAAGAATTCTCACGTTCGAGAATAGTGACCGTATTTTTGAGGCAACCGAAGTGGGAGATATGTTAGAACATAGTTTGATTCTACAACCCTTAATTAGAGTTTTGATGATAACAAATACAAAGAACAAAAAATGCACCCTAAAAATTTTGTTATTTGGTGTGCAGAAGTTCTAACCAAAGCAGCATCAGAAGTTAAGCTATAGAAACTACACGCTGAAGTAATCAGAATTTGTGCTGAAGAATGATGATCAGAACCTGCGCTTAAGTGAAGTAAACTCTGATTCTGAACAGAAGGAATATAATTTAAGGCATCAATGTTCTGAAGCATCAGCAGCAGGCAAGGATGTAAGATTCTGAAGTGTTACTTTACAATCCAAACAACATCAATTACAACGGCTTCTTTCAGACAGGATCTTCTTAAAATGGAAACTGCGTTAATGACCATTATCACGCTTAAAGTTGGACAAAATTCCATTGCCTATAAATACAAGCTAAAGAGACCAAATCTTTTACGATTTTTGCAAACTCTACTGCAAAACAATTCAAAAACGCTGCAAGCTTTTTCTAGTATTATTCGACCCTCTAAAATTGTGTAAATTATCACGGTTGTGATAACTGTTTTTGTAACGAAAAACATCTACATAAAATTCTTGTATATTTGATTAAGAACAGTTTTCCTTGAGATTAAACGGATTGTGGTTGTACTCAAGAGGACTTTGACAGTTGTCAAAGTAGTGATTGTAATATATTTGAGATTAGTGGATTAAGACCTCGTTGGAGAGAGGAGAAATCACCTTGACGGGTGGACTGGAGTAGTTTGAGATCAAACGAACCACGATAAAAATATTGTGTCATTGCGCATTTGATTTCAAGTTTTCAATTCAACCCCCCCTTCTTGTGTTTTTCACTTCTTCAATTGGCATCAGAGCGTCTGGTTTTGAGTTCATACACTTAACCTTGTCAGTACAAGATCCAAGCTTCAGAAAAACACTATGGTGGGACCAAGCCAAAACATGAGCAATGACTATCATGAAGACAAAGACAGAATCAGTGGAAAACCTCCAGTATTTGATGAAGAAAACTTTGACTACTGGAAAGACAGAATTGAGAGCTTCTTTCTGGCCCATGATGTTGATCTATGGGACATGGTAACTGATGGATACACACATCCAGTGGATGGAAGGCGTCAAAAGATGGAAAGAAAAATGATGTCTTACCAGTAGAAATGTGACTTCAGAAATCATCATAAGGCCAGAAAAATACTTCTCAGTGCTATCTCATACTCAGAATATGAAAAATCTCAAACAGAGAGACAACCAAAAATATGTTTGACTCTCTGAGAATGACGCATGAAGGCAACATTCAAGTCAAAGAAACCAAAGCCCTTGCACTCATTCATAAGTATGAGGCATTTAAGATGGAAGATAGTGAATCCATAGAAACAATGTTCTTAAGATTCCAGATCCTTGTGGCTGGGCTGAAAGTTCTTGACAAAGGATATTCTACTGATGATCACGTAAAGAAGATCATAAGAAGTCTACCCAAGAAATGGAGGCTAATTGTCACAGCATTTAAGCTAGCCAAAGATATCAACAAGATATCTCTGGAGGAACTTGTCATCTCCCTCAGAAGTCACGAGATAGAGCTTGAAGAAGATGAGACTCAAAAGCAAGATAAGCCACTAGCTTTAAAATCTAACAGAAAATCTGATTCTAAGGTTTTGCAGGCTATGGAAGAAACCTCTGATGGATCCTCATCAGAAGAAGATGAATTGTCTCTCCTCTCCAGAAGGGTGAATCAACTGCGGAAGCAGAGACAAAGGAAATTCATAAATCCTAGAAGATCAGAGAATAAAAATGAATCCTCTTCCAGATACAGAAAGTCTGAGTCTTCCTCTAGACATAGAAGATCTAAAGGCTCTTCAGGACACAGAAAGTCAAATAACAAGGACATCATTTGCTATGAGTGCAATGAGCAAGGGCACTACAAAAGTGACTGTCCAAAGCTTCATAAGGAGAAGCCCAAAAAGAAGTTCTTCAAGGAGAAGAAGAAAAACCTCATGGCAACATAGGACGATTCAGACACTTCTGATGCTGACTCAGAGTCAGATGATGAAAGAGCAAACATAGCTCTCATGGAAAACGTATCAGAAGACAGTGAAGCTTCTAGTTCAGACTCAGAATCAGACACTGAAGAGGTATTCCCTGACTTTGCTATTAATTTCACTAAAGATGAACTTGCAGAAAGTCTAAATGAAATTCTGGAAAGGTATCAACAAATAAGAGTCAAATTCAAGAACCTGAAAAAGGAACTTGTCTCTGACTCTGAAAAGACTGAGAGTCTTAGATTAGAAAATTTGAGTTAAAAGAAAAAGTTTCAAAATTAGAAAACAATTTGCAAAACTCTCAGAAGGAAATAATCTCAGAGACTCCCAGTAATGCTGATGAGATAATCAAAGAAAATAATCACAGCTTTCAGAAGTTTCTGGCTAAAAGCTTAGATAGAAGCAAGATGGCTTCAATGATCTATGGAGTTAGCAGAAATGGCAGAAAAGGGATAGGATATCAAGGTAAGGTACCTACACCTTAGAAATCCATGGACTTATTCATAAAATGCACACCACTTAAATTAAACTTCATATATGGACACACACATGACCTAAATTACACTAGTCATAATTACTCTGTCAAACCAAAATTCAACCAGAGTTTTGGTAAAACTAACAAACCAGGACCCAAGAAGATATGGGTACCTAAGGATAAAATTATATATGTAGCAGATATCTTTAGCAGCAAGGCTAAAACACCAGTCATGGTACCTGGACTCTGGATGCTCTCGACACATGACGGGAAGAAAGCATATGTTCCAAAGCCTGGAACTTAAACCTGGAGGCTACGTAGGCCTTGGAGGCAACCAAAGAGGAAAGATCATTGGCTTTGGAATAGTAGGTAATGGAAATCTTCCCTCTATAAATAATCTGCTATTAGTTGATGGATTAATGCGTAAGCTATTATCCATAAGCCAATTAAGTGATAATGGTTATGATATAATCTTTAATCAAAATTCATGCAAAGCTGTTAGTCAGAAAGATGGAACTATACTTTTTAATGGAAAGAGGAAAAACAACATTTATAAGATAAAACTTTCTGAACTAAAGAGTCAGAGTGTAAAATACCTTCTTTCTGTTAACAACGAGCAATGGGTCTGGCACAGAAGATTGGGGCATGTTAGTATGAAGAATATCTTAGATTAACAAACTCAATCTGGTCAGAGGACTTCCTAATTTGAAGTACAACTCAGATGCTCTGTGTGAAGCATGTCAGAAAGGCAAATTCTCAAAACCTGCTTTTAAATCCAAAAATGTTGTTTCCACCTCTAAGCCATTATAACTTCTGCACATAGACTTATTTGGACCAGTTAAAACTGCGTATGTCAGTGGCAAGAAGTATGGGTTAGTGATCGTAGATGACTATAGCAGATGGACATGGGTAAATTTCTTAAGACACAAGGACGAGTCACACTCTGTTCATTGCATTCTGTAACCAAGTTCAAAATGAAAAGGATCTTAGAATTGTCAAAGTCAGAAGTGATCATGGTGGAGAATTTGAAAATAAATATTTTGAATCGTTTTTTAATGAAAAAAGGAATCTTGCATGACTTCTCTTGTCCTAGAACTCCCAAACAAAATGGAGTTGTAGAACGAAAGAACAGAACATTGCAAGAAATGGCCAGAACCATGATCAATGAGACTAACATTTCTAAGGTCTTCTGGGCAGAAGCAATCAACACAGCATGCTACATTCAGAATAGAATCTCTATAAGACCTATTCTAGAAAAGACTCCATATGAACTATGGAAGAACAGAAAGCCCAACATTTCTTATTTCTATCCGTTTGGATGCACCTGTTTCATTCTGAATACTAAAAATTATCTGAACAAGTTTGAATCTAAAGCACAAAAGTGTATTATGTTAGGATACTCTAAACGCTCAAGAGGGTACAGAGTATACAATACAGAAACACAGATTATTGAAGAGTCAATCAGTGTTAGATTTGGTGATAAGCTTGACTCTCAAAAGTCAAAGCAGAATGAATTCTTTGCAGATATATAAGTTGAATTCACATGTACTGAAGATAAAGCATCAGATGTTCTCAACAGAGACGCTCCAACAACGTCAGAAAGAAATGCTACAAGCAATCCAGCACCTTCTGTTGATAAACTCCAGAAAAGGTTTTCCAGAAGCAGCATAGCTCACCCAGAAGATAAAATCCTGGGAAAGAAGGATGATCCAATCAGAACAAGATCAACATTCAGAAACTCTGAAGAATCCATCATGGGACTAGTATCTCTGATTGAACCAACAAAAATTGTTGAAGCTCTTCTGTAAAATGACTGGATTCTGGCAATGCAGGGTGTAGCGATAAAAAATGTAGCGGGGTAAATCGGAGATCGAATTATTGATTAATTCGTCTCACAAAAGCAAGAGTCGCCACCGCGCTTTATTATTTCCAAGGGAAAAGGGGAAAGAGCGAAATAAAACCCTAAAATATGCAATGTAAAATAATACTTTCTAAAAGTAATAAAAATACAAGGCGTTTTTGAAAAGAGGTATATGGTTCGGGGGTTGGTTATACAGTGGGAAGGTATTAGCACCCAATGTATCTATAGTACTCTATAGGAACCTTTTGAAATATCTGTTTATTAAAATGTTTGTTTGATTAAAAATAAATTGTTTTGGCCGAAAAGGGGTACAGACGGGTTTTGAAGGTACGACGACCTAACGTCGAAGTTTTGGCTTAAAAGGTATAAATTTTGAAAAGATTGAATATTTGGGAAAAATTGTCTTAAGTTTTAATGAAATGAAGATATTCGCGTGATTGGACTTGAGGACATGAAGTCAACAAGTTTAATCATTTTTTCTCTTGGATTTAGACGTAAACGGAATAAACAAGTAAAGACGAAATAATTAAACAGAAAATTATGCAGATAATGATTAAGTAGCTAAGTGATATATGACCATAACAATGATTGAATAAGCAGACTAAATGGCGTGAACATGCATTTTATATTTTTTCGTTTAATATGTACAAAACAAGAGAATTAATTAAAGAAAAATAAAATGTTTTAATTCTTAAATTTCTATTTTTTATATATTTTTGTATTAATATAAAGTATTATTTTAAGAATTATTAAATAATTTTAAACTAAATTAAAACTTTAAAAGTTACTAACTTAAATCTAATTAAAAAAAGGAATACTAAAATTACTAAATTAATCCTAAAATTAAACTTAATAAAAATTGGTCACATTATTTAAAATTTGTTTAATTAAATTACCTCTATTTGATTAAGTTTTATAATTAAACTAAATTAATAAAATTCAAAAAAAAACTAAAAGAAAATAAATAGAAAGAGGGGTATTAAAAAAAATAAAGGGGTAGATAAACAATTGTATGGGCCAAAGGGTTTTTAAGGGGCCTAATCAAAACAAACAGAAATGGGGGGTGTTATAATGGAAATCGTTGGGCTTTTAGGCAGGGAAACGGGTCAAGCCCACACATTCACAACTTGTTTAGGGTTAAACATATTTGTTTACTTGAGTTAGGGTTAGCAGAGGGTACAACGCCGTTCGTTCGTTCACGCGTTCTTCTTCGTTCGTCTTCTTCGTTGCTCTCATGCCCGCTTCTGAACTTCCCTTGCCCGAGCCACCAACGCCTCTTTTGTGTTCTCCTTCCCATGACGAAGCACGCGATAGTTCAAAGGTTAACTTCCGTTTTATCTCTTTGGGGTTTTTTATGATTTTGCATGTTTATGATCTACATCCATTTTGATTCTGGCTTTATTTTTTACATGTGGTTTCTGTTGAGATGGTGGAAAGGAAAAAGAAAAAACATAGCTACCTTTATGAAGGAGGAGGAAGAGGCGTTCCGGAGGCTTGCTGGCGGAGGAGTGAAGCGCGGTGGCTTAGAGTCCTAGTATTTCGTTTCTTACTTCTTTTGTTTGGTGATGAAATCCTGAAAACAAAACTTTATCCTCTTCTCCTTGCTGCTTCTTTGCTTCGTATGCTTCTTTTCCTTCTTCTTTCTGTGGGCTCATCATATGCTTGATTGTTGCCTTCGTTTGTATGCTTGACTGTTGCCTTCGTTTGTATGATTTTTCCTCTTCTTCTTCTTGCCTTGTTACCTGGATATGTTGGTTAGTGTGTTTGACAGCCCAGTGATGAGAAAACTCTGAGGGCTTTGAGTTGTTATGGACTTGGATGGCCTTCTGGTCATGGTTTCAGGTTCGTGGCCTTGAGGTTTTCTTTGACAAGGTTTGGACCATTTGTTGGTTACAGGCTTTTCTGGTTATTGCTTTGATGAGGCTTTACTGGTTATGGCTTTAGAACTGGGCAGGTTTCTTGTGGTTTTGTTGTAGGTTCTATGGTTTAAGGCTTGAACACAGGTTGGAGCCTCTTGACAGGTTTACTATTTTTTAGGCTTCAGTTTTGGCATGGAATGGTAAGGTTTGAAACAGGTACAGGTTTCGGGCCTGGGGACTGGTTTTAGGCTTGATGCTGTTTGGGATATGGTTTTTCAGCAGGTTGTGTTTGACAAGGCCAAGGTTTTGGATAGGCAACAGGTTTGTGCAGGTTATGGTTTTATGGTCTTGGCTTGAGACAGTAGGTTATCGTTTTTGAAAGGGGTAAGGCTTTTCAAGCTTTTTCTCTTTGAGAATAGGCTTGTGGTATTTGAACTCAGTTTTGGTTTTTTAGGCTCTCAACAGGTTATGAACTCTCTTCCTTTTTGCTTGAGATGTTTTGTGTGGTTATCATATCCGTTTTCCTGGCCTCTATTTGACAGTTCAGGTTTTGTATATTTTTATTATTTCCTCTTGATATCTCTGCACTCTTACTGTTCCATTCAGTTTGCTTTATCCTTTTCTATACTTCCTTTTTTTACTTTATTATTGTAGTTTTGTTTTCTATCCCTTTTTCTGCCTAAGGCCAAAACCTGTAAACCCACACTCTTTCTCTCTTCTCTCTCCTTAGTATAGTTTGACATTAAAAAAATGATGTTATGTACTTGTTCTGAAAAAGCAAAGCTGGAAAATGATGAAATTAGGAAATACTTGTTTGCATAGTTTTAATCTGTACATGTTTCTCTTTGCCATCTGCATTGTACAGTATGGAGCCTTGTGTTTTTGACCTCTTCCCATACATTGGGTAGTTTACGTTGGACTTTGGCTTTGAAAATGTAACTTTGACTATGCATATGATGTTGATTTTGAAATATGCAGTTTTGACAAAAAATTGGATTTGTGCAATTGGTTTTGAACTATGCAGTTTACTTTGAAATATTGAATTTGTGCATAATTTTAACTTGTGCATTCATATTTATCAATAAAATTCATCCCCTTTTTGTGAACCGGGAGAAATCCCGTGATTTGCAAAGAGGGTAAAAACTGATTCCAGCCGTTTGCTTTTAATGATGAACGCTAAATTAATTTTCTGCTTTTAATTATATATCTATCTCTTGACTTTTTCTTTTAATTCTTTGCAGGTAAAATCAAATGGGCATCAAAGAAGTATTGGATAGAAGATGAAGATTTAGAACTTAGAAAAATTAGGATAATTTTTATTTCACTTTAAACATTTGTAAGAATTGTCATTATAAATACTTTGTTAAATAAATACAGTATTTAAACAACAATTGTAACAATTAGAATAAAGTGAATAAAACTCCAATATTTTACCAGTTAATTCTTTTCTTCTTTACAATTGTTTACTTTATTATTTATAATTCTTTAAATTATATAATAACTGAAAATAAATTCCAATTATTTAAATTTAGAATAATAAATAATTAAATAAACATCATTGATCAATAAACTTCTCTTCAATTATTTACTTCATTATTTATAATTCTCTAAATTATAATAACTGAAAATAAAATTTCAACTATTTAAACTTAGAATAATAAATAATTAAATAAACATTGTTGATCAATTAATAAACTTCTTTTCAAATATTTATTTTATTATTTATAATTCTTTAAATTATATAATAACTGAAAATAAATTCCAATTATTTTAAATTTAGAATAGTAAATAATTAAATAAACATCATTGATCAATAAATTTCTCTTCAATTATTTACTTCATTATTTATAATTCTCTAAATTATAATAACTGAAAATAAAATTTCAACTATTTAAACTTAGAATAATAAATAATTAAATAAACATTGTTGATCAATTAATAAACTTCTTTTCAAATATTTACTTTATTATTTATAATTCTTTAAATTATATAATAACTGAAAATAAATTCCAATTATTTAAATCCAGAATAATAAATAATTAAATAAACATCATTGATCAATTAATAAATTTAGCGTTTCAAAAATAAACAGCTCTTGACTTGAAAAAGTTATGAATTTAAAAACTGCTTTGAAAATTGATAAAAATAGGTCAAAACCCTTGCAATGTAATGATGCAGATGGGAGATGGTATCTTAGGTCAAAATTTGGGGTACAACAGCTGCCCCTATTTAAGTTTCTTCTATCCGGAGATATGAAGATTAAAATCTTCGTCTTGACGAGATTGAAGGTACTTAAATACATAATACGCAAATTTTTGCCCTAAGATACCGCCATTATGTTTGATATGAATGTAGTGATTGAGTTCCCAGGGAAAGATATTGTATGAAACAAGATAATGCTGGAGAAACCAAACACCAACAAAACACAGGAACATAGATTATACACTACTGGGGAAATGAACCATCGACTTCAAGTAATAGACTCTTGACGGCGAATAAAAATTTGAGAGAATACGACCTCTGACCCTAACAAAGAAGGCATCTTGCATAGGCCACAAAAACAGATTATTGACCCAAAAATATCAGTGAGCTCACAACTCAAGGTCAAAAATAGACAGAGAGTATCAAATTTGCTGGCGACGGATTACCGACTTCGGAAGGTAAAGATTCATAACAAACTTCTCTGCGAGATTTCCGGAGATATACTCATTAATGCTGAAATAATAATAAGATTGTAGATACACAAGTTGCCTCAAATAAAGAAGCTGCCACTTGCTGTCTTCCAAAAATACTATGACATACAAGCTGCTCAAATAAAGAAGCTGCCACTCGCTGTCGTCCAGGGATGTCAATAACATACAAGTTGTTCAAATAAAGAAGCTGCCACTTGCTGTCTTCCAAAAATACTATGACATACAAGCTGCTCAAATAAAGAAGCTACCACTTGTTGTCTTCCAGAAAAATAATAACGTACAAGTCGCTCATGAAGAGACCGCCGCTTGTCGTTTTCCAAAATAATAACGTACAAGTTGCTCATGAAGAGACCGCCGCTTGCCGTTTTCCAAAATAATAATAACGCACAAGTTGCTCATGAAGAGACCGCTGCTTGTCGTTTTCCAAAATAATGATAACACACAAGTTGCTCATGAAGAGACCGCCGCTTGTCGTTTTCCAAAATAATAACGTACAAGTTGCTCATGAAGCGACCGCCGCTTGCCGTTTTCCAAAATAATAATAATGCACAAGTTGCTCATGAAGAGACCGCCGCTTGTCGTTTTCCAACGATGTCTATAACGTACAAGTTGCTCATGAAGAGACTGCCACTTGCCGTTTTCCAACGATGATTCAGAAGGAAATTGCGATGATATTGGAAGAGAATAAAATCTTCATCAAAGAGAACCATGAATCAATCCTTCCCAAGGAGATCACATACTTAAAGGTGCAAAATAAATGCACCATTCATCTAGTTCGCGACTTCACTGGGAAAAATCATGAGATGGCCTATGCAAGAGACAACAACTCCCTCCAGGAATAAACCAGAAAGGAAACAGTCAAACAAGACTCCACCCAATGAGAAAGTAACTTGATTGGGGATTCATCCTATCCAGAAATGGACAAGGTAGGCTAAATCAAAAATCATCCACGAGGATTAGCTCAGTTGTGGAATTTAGAAAGGAAGCACATTTTCTGCCTAAGCTAACCTTCTACTTGGAAAGAACGTGTACATTGTATTAAAACAAAGTAAAACAACCCAAAATCAACGGCAAATGTGAATATACATACTGATGTAAGTGTAAATGAGTAAATGAATGTTATGCTGACAAAACGAACAGATGGAATAACTTGAAGACAATAAGATGTCACGACATAATAGATACTCGGCCAATCTTAAAAAGACGGAAAATAACTGGAACTGGAACCCCAAAGCAACGTCGGAGCGTAACACGCCACAAGGTTCAAGTCTTCTGAGGAGAAAAGCATTCAAATCTAATCTTCTAATACCAATAAACCTCTGGCATGAGACAAAGCATACCACACCACAGAAATCGCCCAAATAAAGGTAGCCAAAACAACGCTTAACTGGAACAACTGGGGAGTCACCAAACTTAGTACTGCGAGAAACGCAAGTTTAACACAACCAACACCTCATGACGATTTTGAAACGAAACATGCTCATCATGCAAGGATAAGTTACTGTATTGTTTTGCATTTCATGGCTTGGCCATCCTCGGAACAACTGTTAATGTTCCTTTCATTATTCACGACACATTTTTTTTTAATAAGAATACTTTAAATAACTTTGTTTCAAATATTTCCGTACAAATTAAAATTTTGCCCACAAAGGGTAAATGCTCAAATTTCATTAATAAGATAGTAGTTCGCTAACAATGCGACTCTAACGGTTTACAAAAGCTTGGGAAATAGTACATGAAAGAAAGGGTTACACAAAAACAATGATCACTATTCTCCCTAACAACTTCGAATTTCCAAAATGTGTTCAAATGCCAAGACCGGTCTGACCAAAAGCTTGCCTAAGCCGCCCCTTCAGGTTTTCAACTTAGCAAACTGTCAACTCAAACCTAAGCGAAATACTTCTTGACTGCATCGGTGTTCATGGAGCACGGGAGCTCTTCACCGTCCATATTTGTGAGAATCAAGGCACCTCCAGAGAAAACTTTCTTAACGACATACGGTCCTTCATAATTTGGAGCCCACTTGCCCCTAGAATCAGGTTGGAAAGATAATATCTTCTTGAGCACAAGGTCACCTTCTCTGAACTCGCGTGGTCGAACCTTCTTATCAAAAGCCTTCTTCATTCTCTGCTGATATAATTGACCGTGACACAACGCTGTCAATCTCTTTTCTTCAATTAAATTCAACTGATCATATCTACTTTGACACCATTCAGCCTCAGAAAGTTTAGCTTCCATCAACACTCTCAGAGACGGAATCTCAACCTCCACGGGGAGTACTGCTTCCATACCGTAAACTAGGGAAAAAGGGGTTGCACCTGTTGAAGTTCGAACTGAAGTACGGTATCCATGCAGAGCAAACGGAAGCATTTCATGCCAATCTTTATAAGTTACCACCATCTTCTAGACAATCTTTTTGATGTTCTTGTTAGCAGCCTCAACAACCCCATTCATCTTTGGTCTGTAAGGAGAAGAATTATGATGTTTGATCTTGAACTCTTCACAAAGCTCTCTCATAATCTTGTTATTCAAATTCGAGCCATTATCAGTGATGATCTTGCTCGGGATGCCGTATCGACAAATGATCTGATTCTTGATAAATCTGACTACCACCTGTCTGGTTACATTAGCATAAGATGCTGCTTCCACCCATTTAGTAAAATAATCGATCGCTACCAAGATGAAACAATGACCATTTGAAGCTTTGGGTTCAATCATTCCAATCATATCAATGCCCCACATAGAGAAAGGCCAAGGTGAAGTGATAACATTTAGGAGAGTCGGTGGCACATGCATCTTGTCCGCATAAATCTGGCATTTATGACATTTCTTCACATATTTGCAGCAATCAGATTCCATTGTCATCCAATAGTAACCAGCTCTCAGCATCTTTTTAGCCATTGCATGTCCGTTGGCATGTGTGCCAAAGGATCCTTCATGTACTTCTTGCATCAGCATGTCTGTTTCACGTCTGTCTACACATCTGAGCAAGACCATGTCATAATTCCTCTTATACAATACTTCTTCATTGAGGAAGAAACTTCTTGCTAATCTTCTCAACATCTTACTATCTTTATTGGATGCCCCAGGCGGGTACTCTTGAGTTTCAAGCACACGTTTAATGTCATAGAACCATGGTTTGTCGTTGGTAACTTCTTCTACTGAGAACATATGAGCAGGTCTGTCGAGGCGCATAACCCGGATTGTAGGCACATCGTTCCAACCATTCACTTGAAACATTTAAGACAAAGTAGCTAAAGCATCAGCCATTTGGTTTTCATCTCTAGGGATATGATGTAATTCCACTTTGTTGAAGAAAGTTAACAATCTTCTAGCATAATCTCTGTAAGGGATCAAACCAGGATGACGAGTCTCCCATTCTCCTTTGATTTGATTAATTACCAATGTCGAATCTCCGTAAATATCAAGAATCTTAATCCTTAGATCCACTGCTTCTTCGAGACCCATAATACATGCCTCATACTCAGCCATGTTGTTCGTTCAGTCAAACTTCAATCTCACCGTGAACGGGATATGAGTACCTCGGGGAGTGACGATGATTGCCCCAATTCCATTTCCATAAGAATTTACAGCTCCGTCAAAAATCAAACTCCAATGGGATTTGGGATCAGGTCCTTCTTCAGGTAACGGCTCTTCACAATCCTTAGCTTTCAAGTACATAACATCTTCATCTGGGAAATCAAACTTGATGGATTGATAATCGTCAATTGGTTGGTGAGCCAAATGGTCGGCTAAAATACTCCCTTTGATTGCTTTCTGAGTGTGATACTCAATGTCATATTCGGACAACAACATCTGCCAACGGGCTATTCTTCCAGATAAGGCGGGCTTCTCAAAGATATACTTGATCGGATCCATTTTGGAGATCAACCAAGTGGTATGGTTAATCATATACTGGCGCAGACGGCGAGCAGCCCAAGCTAAAGCACAACAGGTTTTCTTAAGCAATGAGTATCGAGACTCACAGTCTGTGAATTTATTACTCAGATAATATACAGCATGTTCCTTTCTTCCAGTCTCATCTTGTTGACCAAGCACACATCCCATGGAATCCTCCAATATAGTCAGGTACATAATCAAAGGTCTTCCTTCCACCGGAGGAATCAAAATGGGAGGTTCAAGTAAATATTCTTTGATGCTATCAAAAGCTCTCTGACAATCTTCTGTCCACACACATCCTTGGTTCTTTCGGAGAAGCTTGAAAATCAGCCCACAGGTAGCAGTCATATGAGATATAAATATAGAAATATAATTCAGTCTCCCAAGGAATCCTCTTACTTGTTTTTCCGTCTTGGGTGCGGGCATTTCCCGAATAGCTTTGACTTTATCAGGATCTACCTCAATACCTTTCTGACTAACAATGAAACCCAGAAGTTTTCCAGAACGAACACCAAAAGTGCACTTGTTGGGATTCAGACGGAGTTTATACTTTCTCAAACGCTGGAATAACTTCAATAAATGTTCCAAATGATCTTCCTCAGTTTGTGATTTGGCAATCATGTCATCTACATACACTTCTATCTCTTTATGCATCATATCATGGAACAAAGCAGTCATGGCTCTTTGGTATGTTGCACCAGCATTCCTCAGACCAAACGGCATAACCCGATAACAAAATGTTCCCCAAGGTGTAATGAAAGCTGTCTTCTCCATGTCTTCTGGTGCCATCTTGACTTGGTTGTAACCAGAGAAACCATCCATGAAAGAAAAGACTTTGAACTTTGCAGTACTGTCGACCAATACGTCAATGTGCGGTAACGGGAAGTCATCCTTTGGGCTAGCTCTATTCAGATCTCTATAGTCTACACACATTCGAACTTTTCCATCCTTCTTAGAAACAGGCACTATATTGGCTAACCATTGAGGATAGACCGATGTAACAAGGAAACCTGCATTAATTTGTTTTTGAACTTCTTCTTTGATCTTGTCAGCCATATCGGGACGAGTCCTTCTCAACTTTTGCTTAATCGACAGACATTCAGGTCTCAACGGTAAACGATGCTCCACAATATTGTTGTCCAAACCTGGCATATCTTGGTAGGACCAAGCAAACACATCAACATACTCTTTGAGAAGCTCCAACATTTTCTCTTTGACCTCTGGGATAAGCAATGCTCTGACCTTGACTTCCTTTTTATCTTCTTCATCACCCAAATTGATCATCTCTATAGGTTCTTCAAAATGGCTGAATAGTCTTTTCATCAAGCAAACGGGAAATTTCATCAGGAATTTCTTCACTATCCTCTTCTTCGGCTCTGAACACAGGGAATTCAAAGTTGGGAGAGGGCATAGGATCATTGTTTTCAATGGTTAAGTCATGGATTAATCTGCACATATGATTATGCTTTATTTTAGAAATTGATTTGTACAAATAAAACAAAAAGTTATTATATTTCCTATTACTACCAATTAATTTTCATTACTATTTCCTAGAAAAAGTGAAAAATAAAACAGTGGTGGACAAAATAACATTTTTATTCATTAGGGGAAATACTTGAAACAAAGAGCCCAGACATTTTCTCTTTTGCCTTGGGCAGAGCAAAAGGATTTATTTTCAACATAGCCCGACACAAATACTTTTCGCCTTGGGCAGAGCGAATTTTTTTCAAAAGCAAAACAAAACATTACTCAGAAATGTCCATCATAACAGGAACATCAACAGCAATCCAGTTCTGGCAAGCCACTCCATGCGTTACAAAATCGGGTAAATCCTCTTCAGAATCGTCTCCTATTATAGCATCAACTTCAGAAGGAGTCGGATGGATAAAACCTGCGCTTCGGAAAACCTCTTGTATCGGACGAGTAACTACTTCCTGCTTGACTCTTGTAGACACGGGATGAAAACCAAGACCTTCTCCAGACTTGTTCTCGGGCAGAGTCAACACCTGGCCCCAACCTTCAGCCGAACCACTTTCAACCACTCGTCGCGCATCCTCAAAAGAAGAAATAGATGTCCCTTGCTTCTTCACTTCATTATTAGCAACAGATAGAGCTTGGAATTGGGTTCCGACATCCTCATCAGCATCAATAAAAGAGAAAGATGACAAATGGCTTACCACCATAGCCTGCTCTCCACCAATCATTACCAGCTTTCCATGCCTTACAAACTTCAATCTCTGATGGAGCGTGGAAGTGACTGCCCCTGCATCATGGATCCATGGACGACCCAATAGGCAACTTTAGGCGGAACGAATATCCATTACTTGAAAAGTGATCTGAAAAGTATGAGGGCCAATTACTATAGGAAGATCTACTTCACCAATGACAGTCTTCCTAGAACCATCAAACGCCTTAACAATTACTCCACTAGGTCTCATGGGAGCACCTTGATATGAGAGTCGAGATAATGTAGTTTTGGGCATTACATTTAACGACGAACCTGTATCTACCAACACACTTGATAAAGTATCATTTCCACAACTTATTGAGATATGCAAAGCCATATTATGGTTCCTTCCCTCCTTCGGAAGCTCTTCATTACTGAAACCAAGATTGTTACACGAAGTAGTATTTCCCACAATTCCATCAAATTGGTCAACCGTCACATCATGATCCACGAATGCCTGGTCGAAGACCTTCATCAAAGCTTCTCTATGGGCACCAGAATCTCTCAGTAAAGCAAGCAAAGAAATCTTGGAAGGAGTTTGTAATAGTTGGTCCACAATCTTATATTCACTTCTCTTGATGAGCTTCAGAATCTCATCATCATCGGGATGTGGGATAGGTTCATTGGATCGGCCTATCTCAACCCTTGGTTCAACATTTCTCGCTGGAATTTATGCCGGTATGGGCCTCCTGACTTGAACTTCTGGTCTCTTCAAAGGTACTGCTGCAAAGACACGTCCGCTTCTCGTAACTCTACTCACATCAGCGATGTTAACAAAAGACGGCCTTGTTGGTATAGGGACTTCTACCCCATTCTCAATCATTGTGGCATTATACTTATACGGTATAGCTTGGTCTGAGTTGTAAGGCACAGGACCAGGCGGGTAAATGATCAAAGGAGCAACAGGTGCAGTCTGACTATCGTAAACAATCTCTACTGATTCAGGCAAATTGAATTGTGGTATTATAACATTCACTTCATCCTCCGGATCTCTGTCATATGTAATAGTGATAACCCTCTGGTCTAACAATTTTTGAATATCCTCCTTCACAATAGGGCAATCGACCTCTCTTGAACAAAATTCACAAACGTCATAATCATGCTGATGCCTAACAAAGGCAAGTCTTCTTAAGCTCTGATGTAACCTGATCAACGAATCTCTTATGTGTTCAACTTGAAAAACTCGAAACTTTCCCGGACAACCTTCCACCATATTCACTGATGCTGCCCCATGTAGAGGTAAAGGATTATCTCTAACATTTGGGTTAACATCCTTGAAAGACAAGATACCATTCTTAATCAACCTCTGCACGTCCGCCTTTAGAGCAAAACAATTTTCAAGGTTGTGCCCCGGCGACCCTTGATGATATTCACAAAACTGATCCGCCTTATACCACGGAGAAGTACTGTTTGGTGCGACAGGAGGAGGTTTTGTCGTTATGAGGTTCTTTCTGATAAGAGCAAGGAACAATTCAGTATAAGTCATAGGAATGGCATCGAATTGCGGTTTTCTTGGTGAACGGTTCTGGTTGTTGAATGGATAAGCCTGTTGTCGAGGCTGCTGTTGAAATGGCCGTTGTTGAGTTGGTGGGGTTTGATGAGCTGGGGTCATCAAAGCTGGACGGACAGCCGGAGTGACTGCCGCAACGTGTGAGTAACCTCTCCTCGGTCTCCCTTGGAAGATTGCACTGACATCCTGCTCTTTTCTTTTTGGGAAAACACTTCCAAACTTCTTGGTACTGCTAGACGAACTTCCTTCTTTAACCAAACGCCCTTCACGAATCCCTTCCTCCAACCGCATGCCCATGCTTACCATTTCGGTGAAGTCACTAGGTGCACTGGCGATCATTCTTTCATAGTAAAAGGAACCTAAAGTCTTCAAGAATATCTTCGTCATCTCTTTCTCCTCAAGGTGAGGATAGATTTGAGCAGCAATTTCACGCCACCTCTGGGCGTATTCCTTAAAGGACTCTCTGTCTCTCTGGGACATCGCCCGGAGTTGATCCCTGTCCGGCGCCATGTCAACGTTGTACTTATACTGGTGAACAAAAGCTTCGCTAAGATCGTTGAAGTTGCGGATCCGAATACTGTCCAAACCCATATACCACTTTAGGACGGCACCAGTCAAACTATCTTGAAAATAGTGAATCAACAAGTCATGATCATCAGAATATGTAGACATCTTTCTCACGTACATAGTCAAGTGACTCCAAGGACACGAATCACCCTTATATCTTTCAAAGTCTGGCACTTTGAATTTTGCTGGAATCTTGACATTTGGAACTAAACAAAGGTCATGAGTGTTCTTTCCAAACAAATCCTTCCCCTTTAACGCTCTGAGCTCCCTCTGCATTTCTTGGAATTGGTCTTGAAATTCTTCCATTCTATCAAAAAGACCCAAACTTTCAGCAGGCTCGGCAGGATAAGTAGGTTCATTCAAGTATGGCACGGAGTGAACCACAGGAGCGACAGCTGTCATCACCGGTTGCGGGAAAGGTGTTACAGACGGGATTACAGTCGGCATGGCAGTTGTCTCTGGTTGAGGAAAAGACAAAGCAGGTTGAAACAAAGGCTGGACGACAGGCTGATACCCCTCTGGCACAAAGTTGTAAGGCATTCCCCACGGAAAACCTTTTGGCATCTGATGTTGAAGCGGAGAGTTGATTTGAGTCACAGATGTTGGAACGGTGACAATCTCGGAAACTACAGTAGTTGAAGTCTGAATCTCAGCAGCTGTAGTCGATGGCTGATTCTGAGCAGCCATCAAACTTTCCACTAGCGTAGTTAACTTTTCCATACCGACACGAAGGGTAGCGACCTCCTCACGAAGCTCGTGGTTTTCCTGTTCCAGATCTTCCATCTTCCTCTGACGATTGGCTCGAGTATCGTATCGATGAGACAACTTGACAATCTATCGGAGTGGAAAAAGAAACAAGGATGAGACTCTAGAAAACATGTGAAGTGGAATGTTGGATGATGCATGATATGTGATGCAAATGATAATTCATTTTAATAGTTTTCCAAGGAACTTCGATAATTTTGCACACATCAATGGTAAAGGAATTTGGAACAACAAAAACTCATTTCATTAATCAAAAGCGGTAAATTACAACTTACAACTTTGGAACAACAAAACAATAAATTACACTTTGAGATAACAACCCAATAATAAAAGCAGTAAACTACAACTTTGGAACATGAAGCCCATAATAAAGCAGTAAATTACAACTTTGGAACATGAAGCCCATAATAAAAGTAGTAAATTACAACTTCGGAACATGAAGTCCATAATAAAAGCAGTAAATTACAACTTCGAAACATGAAGTCCTTTTACAGAGTTTTACAAAATGACATCAGTAAAATAAAACTAAGAACTAAAGATCACTCAGAATCATCAGATGAAGGACCAAATGCCAACTGTAACCGGAGCTTCCTGATCTTCTCTTCATAAAAGTCTTCCATCTCTTTCTTCTCAGCTACCAGTCGATCAATGATTTCCTTTTGTGGATTAGGAATAAGAGCAACGCTTACCGAACCTTCCTTCTTTCTCTTCCTTTCACTTGCATACTTCTTCAGTAAAGCATCCTTTTGACGAAGCTTCTCATCATGATCAATGAACCAGCCGTCTTGAATAAATAGTAAATCCTCCTTTTCCTTTAGTTGTCGAGCCAGGACCCGATTCTCATATTCAGACATATTGTACTTTTCTTTCCAAGCATCTCTCTCGGACTTCATTCTAGCCAGATTTCCTTGGTATTCCCCCATATTCTCGATAGGGATATCAACAGATGATGATGCAACAGTAGGGAATAAAGGTTTCTCAGGTTTATAGGGCATCTTGAGAGCACAAGCCCTAGCACGGACCCATTGTAGGTAAGGCTCCAAAGAAACGGCACCCCTATGTCCTAACATGTCTCTCCCTTTCCTAGGGATGTGGCGCCAAGCTCCTTCGATCTCCCTCTTAGCTTCCTGGTGATCTTGTCCTTCCTGTAGAAAGAAACCACTCACATGGATGTTGTTTGGCTTGTCCCTCATCGGGTATCCAAACTGACGGCGCGCGAGAACAGGGTTATAGTTAATTCCACCTTTCGTACCAAGAAGAGGCACGTTAGGAAAAGCACCACAGCTATCGATGATCTTCACGTCATAGTAAACTCGATTATACCAATCAATGTCGAAATGAGTGAGAGCCATAATTTTTGGCGCCCATCGCGGCTCCTTCTCGAGATCCCAGAAAACATCAGACCTAGGTAGATGAGAAACATACCACTGATACAGCAACGGTGCATAACAAATAATCATTCCTCCTTGATAAGAGTTTCGAAGATGGATGGAATAGTAGGTATCTCCTAGCAGCGTAGGGACCGGATTTCCAATCAAGAAAATTCTGATGGCATTGATGTCCACAAACTTATCAACATTAGAGAACAAGAATAGACCATAAGCGAGTAAAGCAAAGACGTCTTCAAAGGCAATAGTATCTTTTATCTCAACGAAATGACGAGCTTTCCTCAATAAAAACTGCGCAGACAAGCCTCAGATTCCCCCTTTTGTAGTCATGTTCTCCTCTATCTCTGATTTCTTCAAGTGGGTGATGGTTGCTATCTCGTGAGATTTGGGTTCCTCTTCTAAGCCAGAAAAAGGAACACATTCGGTGATCGGCAAGCCCAGTATGTAGGAGTACTCTTCTAAGGTGGGCATTAACTGGTAATCCGGAAAGGTAAAACATCGGTACAAAGGATCGTAAAATTGGACTAAAGTATTAAGGATGCCTTCTTTCATCTTGAGCTTCATGAGAGGTATAATGGACCCATACTTTTTCTGAAAATCCGTCGGGTTCTTGATCTTAGGAATTAAACTCTTCAGTTCTTCAATCTCGGGCTCCTTAAAACTAAAACTTCGAGTGTTTCTCCTTCCAAATTCCATAATAATAGTACCTGAGATGTCTTCAAAAATCATTCCTAAGTTCCTTGAAAAACAAGTTTTTTACAAAAATGTTGATGAATGCATGAATGAATGATAATGCAACAGTTACACACAAGTTCACAAACATGGGGTTCAAAGGTTCAACGTTTCAGCATGGAGTCGAGGGTAAAGCCCACCCCAAGGTATGTACTAACGGTTCAATCACACCTGTAAGACAAGGTTCTAAGAGTTCTCAAAGTCTACATTCCTCCTTCGGATATTACCAACGTCTTGATTACTCAATAATTAGCAATATTCTCAAGAGAAACTCATCCGAGCGTAGCATCGCGTAACAACTACTTCTAAATTACTCTGTTATAGTCTCCGCGCTACACCTAAAAGGCCAAGATGGGTTAGGGTTCTACGGTTCTCAATTTCTCTGGCTCCCAGGTCGAAAATAATAATGTCTTCCCGATTACTCGGTAAACAAATATTATGTTCAAAAGGGCCTTCCATTGAGTGGGGGATCTCATGCCTCATTCTTCGGGATTACTCCCTCAAAGTTAACATGACTATACCGCCCGTCCTATTCTTAAGTGTAACTTAATCCGGGTATAGGATTCGTCCTTTGCAAAAAACCCAAACAACCCCAATTTAAACACATAATCAAACAAATCAAATAATAATAAAACAGATAAAACAAACTAGGCTTAACCCACTTAGGGATGGACCAGCAAGAGGTCAATCTCTCCCCAGCAGAGTCGCCAATTCTGTAGCGATAAAAAATGTAGCGGGGTAAATCGGAGATCGAATTATTGATTAATTCGTCTCACAAAAGCAAGAGTCGCCACCGCGCTTTATTATTTCCAAGAGAAAAGGGGAAAGAGCGAAATAAAACCCTAAAATATGCAATGTAAAATAATACTTTCTAAAAGTAATAAAAATACAAGGCGTTTTTGAAAAGAGGTCTATGGTTCGGGGGTTGGTTATACAGTGGGAAGGTATTAGCACCCAATGTATCTATAGTACTCTATAGAAACCTTTTGAAATATCTGTTTATTAAAATGTTCGTTTGATTAAAAATAAATTGTTTGGCCGAAAAGGGGTACGGACGGGTTTTGAAGGTACGACGACCTAACGTCGAAGTTTTGGCTTAAAAGGTATAAATTTTGAAAAGATTGAATATTTGGGAAAAATTGTCTTAAGTTTTAATGAAATGAAGATATTCGCGTGATTGGACTTGAGGACATGAAGTCAACAAGTTTAATCATTTTTTCTCTTGGATTTAGACGTAAACGGAATAAACAAGTAAAGACGAAATAATTAAACAGAAAATTATGCAGATAATAATTAAGTAGCTAAGTGATATATGACCATAACAATGATTGAATAAGCAGACTAAATGGCGTGAACATGCATTTTATATTTTTTCGTTTAATATGTACAAAACAAGAGAATTAATTAAAGAAAAATAAAATGTTTTAATTCTTAAATTTCTATTTTATATATATTTTGTATTAATATAAAGTATTATTTTAAGAATTATTAAATAATTTTAAACTAAATTAAAACTTTAAAAGTTACTAACTTAAATCTAATTAAAAAAAGGAATACTAAAATTATTAAATTAATCCTAAAATTAAACTTAATAAAAATTGGTCACATTATTTAAAATTTGTTTAATTAAATTACCTCTATTTGATTAAGTTTTATAATTAAACTAAATTAATAAAATTCAAAAAAAACTAAAAGAAAATAAATAGAAAGAGGGGTATTAAAAAAAATAAAGGGGTAGATAAACAATTGTATGGGCCAAAGGGTTTTTAAGGGGCCTAATCAAAACAAACAGAAATGGGGGGTGTTATAATGGAAATCGTTGGGCTTTTAGGCAGGGAAATGGGTCAATCCCACACATTCACAACTTGTTTAGGGTTAAACATGTTTGTTTACTTGAGTTAGGGTTAGCAGAGGGTACAACGTTGTTCGTTCGTTCACGCGTTCTTCTTCGTTCGTCTTCTTCGTTGCTCTCATGCCCGCTTCTGAACTTCCCTTGCCCGAGCCACTAACGCCTCTTCTGTGTTCTCCTTCCCACGATGAAGCACGCGATAGTTCAAAGGTTAACTTCCGTTTTATCTCTTTAGGGTTTTTTATGATTTTGCATGTTTATGATCTACATCCATTTTGATTATGACTTTATTTTTTACATGTGGTTTCTGTTGAGATGGTGGAAAGGAAAAAGAAAAAACATAGCTACCTTTATGAAGGAGGAGGAAGAGGCGTTCCGGAGGCTTGCTGGCGGAGGAGTGAAGCGCGGTGGCTTGGAGTCCTGGTATTTCGTTTCTTACTTCTTTTGTTTGGTGATGAAATCGTGAAAACAAAACTTTATCCTCTTCTCCTTGTTGCTTCTTTGCTTCGTATGCTTCTTTTCCTTCTTCTTTCTGAGGGCTCGTCGTATGCTTGATTGTTGCCTTCGTTTGTATGCTTGACTGTTGCCTTCGTTTGTATGATTTTTCCTCTTATTCTTCTTGCCTTGTTACCTGGATATGTTGGTTAGTGTGTTTGACAGCCCAGTGATGAGAAAACTCTGAGGGCTTTGAGTTGTTATGGACTTGGATGGCCTTCTGGTCATGGTTTCAGGTTCGTGGCCTTGAGGTTTTCTTTGACAAGGTTTGGACCATTTTTTGGTTACAGGCTTTTCTGGTTATTGCTTTGATGAGGCTTTACTGGTTATGGCTTTAGAACTGGGCAGGTTTCTTGTGGTTTTGTTGCAGGTTCTATGGTTTAAGGCTTGAACACAGGTTGGAGCCTCTTGACAGGTTTACTGTTTTTTAGGCTTCAGTTTTGGCATGGAATGGTAAGGTTTGAAACAGGTACAGGTTTCGGGCCTGGGGACTGGTTTTAGGCTTGATGCTGTTTGGGATATGGTTTTTCAGCAGGTTGTGTTTGACAAGGCCAAGGTTTTGGATAGGCAACAGGTTTGTGCAGGTTATGGTTTTATGGTCTTGGCTTGAGACAGTAGGTTATCATTTTTGAAAGGGGTAAGGTTTTTCAAGCTTTTTCTCTTTGAGAATAGGCTTGTGGTATTTGAACTCAGTTTTGGGTTTTTAGGCTCTCAACAGGTTATGAACTCTCTTCCTTTTTGCTTGAGATGTTTTGTGTGGTTATCATATCCGTTTTCCTGGCCTCTATTTGACAGTTCAGGTTTTGTATATTTTTATTATTTCCTCTTGATATTTCTGCACTCTTACTGTTCCATTCAGTTTGCTTTATCCTTTTCTATACTTCTTTTTTTTACTGTATTATTGCAGTTTTGTTTTCTATCCCTTTTTCTGCCTAAGGCCAAAACCTGTAAACCCACACTCTTTCTCTCTTCTCTCTCCTTAGTACAGTTTGACATTAAAAAATGATGTTATGTACTTGTTCTGAAAAAGCAAAGCTGGAAAATGATGAAATTAGGAAATACTTGTTTGCATAGTTTTAATCTGTACATGTTTCTCTTTGCCATCTGCATTGTACAGTATGGAGCCTTGTGTTTTTGACCTCTTCCCATACATTGGGTAGTTTACGTTGGACTTTGGCTTTGAAAATGTAACTTTGACTATGCATATGATGTTGATTTTGAAATATGCAGTTTTGACAAAAAATTGGATTTGTGCAATTGGTTTTGAACTATGCAGTTTACTTTGAAATATTGAATTTGTGCATAATTTTAACTTGTGCATTCATATTTATCAATAAAATTCATCCCCTTTTTGTGAACCGGGAGAAATCCCGTGATTTGCAAAGAGGGTAAAAACTGATTCCAGCCGTTTGCTTTTAATGATGAACGCTAAATTAATTTTCTGCTTTTAATTATATATTTATCTCTTGACTTTTTCTTTTAATTCTTTGCAGGTAAAATCAAATGGGCATCAAAGAAGTATTGGATAGAAGATGAAGATTTAGAACTTAGAAAAATTAGGATAATTTTTATTTCACTTTAAACATTTGTAAGAATTGTCATTGTAAATACTTTGTTAAATAAATACAGTATTTAAACAACAATTGTAACAATTAGAATAAAGTGAAGAAAACTCCAATATTTTACCAGTTAATTCTTTTCTTCTTTACAATTGTTTACTTTATTATTTATAATTCTTTAAATTATATAATAACTGAAAATAAATTCCAATTATTTAAATTTAGAATAATAAATAATTAAATAAACATCATTGATCAATAAACTTCTCTTCAATTATTTACTTCATTATTTATAATTCTCTAAATTATAATAACTGAAAATAAAATTTCAACTATTTAAACTTAGAATAATAAATAATTAAATAAACATTGTTGATCAATTAATAAACTTCTTTTCAAATATTTATTTTATTATTTATAATTTTTTAAATTATATAATAACTGAAAATAAATTCCAATTATTTAAATTTAGAATAGTAAATAATTAAATAAACATCATTGATCAATAAACTTCTCTTCAATTATTTACTTCATTATTTATAATTCTCTAAATTATAATAACTGAAAATAAAATTTCAACTATTTAAACTTAGAATAATAAATAATTAAATAAACATTGTTGATCAATTAATAAACTTCTTTTCAAATATTTACTTTATTATTTATAATTCTTTAAATTATATAATAACTGAAAATAAATTCCAATTATTTAAATCCAGAATAATAAATAATTAAATAAACATCATTGATCAATTAATAAATTTAGCGTTTCAAAAATAAACAGCTCTTGACTTGAAAAAGTTATGAATTTAAAAACTGCTTTGAAAATTGATAAAAATAGGTCAAAACCCTTGCAATGTAATGATGCAGATGGGAGATGGTATCTTAGGTCAAAATTTGGGGTACAACACAGGGGGAATTAAATCTGTTCACCGGAAATGACGTATGGGATCTGGTTCCCAAACCAAAAGGATTCAACGTCATTGGAACAAAGTGGGTGTTTAGAAACAAACTTAACAAGAAAGGAGAAGTCATCAGAAACAAAGCACGACTGGTGGCACAAGGTTATAGTCAACAAGAGGGGATAGTCTATACAGAAACCTTTGCTCCAGTCGCCATGTTAGAATCTATCGGAATCTTAATCTCATTTGATGTAAACAATGGCATCACTCTGTATCAGATGGATGTCAAAAGTGCTTTCCTAAATGGCTATATAGATGAAGAGGTATATGTGCACCAACCCCCTGGGTTTGAGAATTCCAAACACCCAGAATATGTTTTCAAACTAAAGAAGTCACTCTATGGTCTGAAACAAGCTCCCAGAGCTTGGTATGAAACACTAAGTGACTTCCTGTTAGAAAAGGAATTCACCAGAGGGAAAGTGGACACAACCTTGTTCTATAAGTCATTTAAGAATGACATTTTAGTATGTCAGATTTATGTAGATGACATTATCTTTGGATCCACTAAACCATCTCTGGGAAGAGAGTTTGCTAAGTGCATGCAGGAAGAGTTTGAGATGAGCTTAATGGGGGAACTCAAATTCTTTCTGGGAATTCAAATAAACCAAACTCCATAAGGAACTTACATTCATCAGAGCAAATATGTCAGAGAACTTATGAAGAAATTTGATCTCTCAGAATGTAAGCCCTCAAAGACTCCAATGCACCCCACGCGCATTCTGGAAAAGGAAGGGGTAAGTAAAAAGGTAGAACAGAAAGTCTACATAGGTATGATTGGCTCTCTCCTTTATCTAACGGCTTCAAGGCCTGACATTTTATTCAGTGTTTGCTTATGTGCTAGATTCCAATCAGATCCTAGAGAATCTCACTTAACAATAGTTAAGCGATTTTTCAAGTATCTGAAAGGTACTACTAATCTGGGTTTGTTTTATAGAAAATCCAATGAATACAGCTTAGTAGGATACTGTGACGCTGATTTTGCTGGAGACAGAGTAGAGCGTAAAAGTACTTCTAGAAGCTTCCAGTTTCTAGGAGAAAATCTGATCTCATGAACCAGCAAGAGACAGTCCACTATAGCATTGTCAACAGCAGAAGAGGAATACATAGCAGCTGCTGGATGTAGCACTCAAATGCTCTGGATGAAAAGTCAACTTGAAGACTTCAACATATTTGTGAGTAACATTCCTATCTTCTGTGATAACACTTCAGCTATATGTCTCAGCAAGAATCCTATTCTGCATTCTAGGGCTAAGCATATAGAAATAAAACATCACTTTATTAGGGACTACATTGAGAAAGGAATTCTTACTTTCAAATTCATTGACACAGACCATCAATGGGCTGATGTATTTACAAAACCTCTTTCTGAAGATAGATTCAATTTCATTCTGAAACATCTCAGCATGAAGTTATGCCTAGAATAAAATGTTTTATTTGCATATCTTAACCCTCAGAACTTTATTGTTTTCTGTGAACATCTGATCAACATGCCTTCAGAAGTTAGAAGTACAGTTGCCTTAGAGTCTATCCAAGAAGATCTGAAAGTTTCATTTCAAGGATAGAGGCGTGCAGTTCACATCATCAAACATCTATCATCCTCTCACAAGCCACCTTTTGAGGTTGAACACGCGTTCAAAATTTGAAGGGTCCAAGGCTTTGGTTGGATGCATTGAGACACTTGTCAGTGGTAAACCGTTCAAATATCTTTCTGAATCCCCTAATCTCAGGTTTCGTTAATGCATATAATCATTACTTATTTTCTTACTTACTGCTTACATTTTCCAAAAATCTATTTAAACTCAAATTTACTATTTCATTCATTCACTTTTACTATCTTCTCTATTCACTCTTGTTTCAAGTTTCGTTTTCAAAAACCCTTTTCATCTTCTCCAACAAACCCGTGTGAACAATGGCTTCTTCATCAAACCTCAAAAATCACAGTGCTCCTGAATCTGCATCAACGGAACAATATGAAGAACCCATCAGGATGCTTCTCACTCCTGTTGATAACCTGGAAGTTCTCTCAGAACTGATCATTGATTTTGAGAGTCTACAAGAAAATGGGTTCAATCTCTATGAAGACGTGACTGCTCAAGGTTGGAACAAGTATTTTGACTGTCTGTTGGGTCTAACGTTTCCCATTCTCGTCAAAGAATTCTAGATTCACGCTACATCTTCCAACCACCAGGTTACTTCTTATGTTATGGGAAGGAAAATCGTGATTACAGAAGATCTTATTGGGAAGCTCATTGGATACAATGGTGGTGGAGTCAGATGCATAGATATGGAAGATAGATGTTCTGACCTAAAATCAATTACCAAGGAAATTTTCACTTTTGGACAACCATCAAGCAAAATCAGAGATTTGAAGGATCATCACAGAATCTGGGCCAGAATCATTCTGGGATGTATCAATCACAGGAAGCCCACAAGCTCTCCTGATTACATCAATATTGATCAGCAGTTTCTGATCTATTTCATTGCAAAGAAGATAAAGATTAATCTCCCACACTTGCTCTTCAACCATCTCAGAACAAGTGTGAAAGAGACCAGAGAGTAAGAAAGAACTAAGAGGGTTTGGATTCCCTTAGGAAGACTGATATCAGATATTCTAACAGAAAATAGGCTGATAGAATATATGACAGAAGCTCAAGAAATAACCACTTTGGAAGCAACTGCTGGGAAGCCTCTAAACGCAAAGAATCTGAAGAAAATGAAGATCATTGAGAACATTCAGAAGGAACCAACTATTGCTTATCACGAGACCATTACTTCAAGGAGGATACCTCTAAAGGATTTTCCTCTATTTTCTGAGATAGACAGCAACCCAGAAGTCATAGTCAGATACCTTGAAGCTGGCAAGGCTGATAGGACTACTCCAGAAATAAACATTCAAGATCTGCACAGGCCAGCTCCAGAGGTTGCATTAAAGAAATCCAAGAAGAGGAAAGCAGCAAGAGAAGGATCCTCTCAGAAAGCACCTAAAGCTGCGAAAAATAAAGGTAAGCCATCTTCTGTTTCTGTTATAGAATAAATTGTTGTTACAACATCTGAAATCAATCCCCCTCAACCTATAGAAAATCCTTCACCCCAAACTTTTGAAGATTTTGACATAGAGTTTGATCCATTTGTAACTCTAGGAAATTTTTTGAATGAACCTCACTCCCCCAATCAAAATCCAAACCCAGAACCTCATAAACCAGAACTTGAAAAAGTTCTATCTGACATTGAACTATTTAATTCAGACTTTCAATCTCAGCTCCCAGAAAATCCAAACTCTCAACAACTCCCAGAAAATACAAACTCCCAACAACAACCAGATAATCCATAACCACTCTCTCCAGAACATTTGAATCCAAACTCACCATAACCAGAAAATAGACACCCTCTCTCCACCTTCTGAAAACCCATCCTCTGTAATTCCTGAACCAGAAACTCAACACACCTCCACAAACCAATCTGAAGACTCTCCTTCATATTCTGATACCACAATCCAAATTCCGGGAATAACAGAACCTCTTGCGGTCCGCATGCCTCTCACTATTCATGATATTCCAGAAATCCCTTCATCCCTTGAATCCACACCACCAAACTCCCCTAACAGACCAATTCTAATTCCTGACTATCCCACTCCTTCACCCACCAACCATCCAGCTGACAACCTCAGAATGGTCATTGATCCACTAGTGCTGGACAAACTAGCTTCCACCTCTCGCAAAATTTCCATTCCCAAACCTAAACCAAAATTAGATGTTGGTAAGAGTCTGTTGATTTTTGAAACAAAAATGCAGGAACGGATCAATTCTTTGAAGCAAGCAAGCCTAGAGATTTCTAATCCTGCTGCTTCTGACTTTCTCTGGGAAAGTTTCAGAAAATGGCTCAACGCTGAAACTCTGAAGCTGAAGGAATTAGGTTATGAAATGGATCAACAGAACTTTAGTGATCAGCTGAAAGCTTTTCAAGATCAAGCTCTGAGTCAATGGTACAAGAAAGAAATTCTTCCGCTGGATAATGCTCCCTAGAAAGAGCACCATCCTTCAGAAGTGGCCGAACAAGATTCAGATAGTCTCTCCCTGACTACTGCTCCAGAAGACATGGTTGTAGCAGAAGAAGTGGTTCAATCAGAAGAAGATGCAGAATGTTCTGAACATCATGCAACCCCTGAAGAGACACCAGCTTCCTCTCTAGTCATGCAAACTATGGAAGAGTTGAAGAAAGAGAATGTTTTAATCCATGCAAGACTGGACAAGCAAGAGGATACGAACAAAGATATCAAAGGAATTCTGGATAAACAAGAAGATACTACAAAGGAAATGAAAGATATTCTGGGTAAGCAGGAAGAGTCAAGCACTAAGATCAAGAGCTTGTTGGAAGTGTTGTTCACACGCCTTCCCCCTCCTTCTTAGAATTTTATATTAAAACTGTTTATCTGTATTTTTTATCTTTACCTCCTTATTTCTGAAACTTGTCATTGCATTATGTTTTTAATATAATTCATCTTTTTGCCCTGATTATATTGATTTTTGATACTTGACAAAAAGGGGGAGAAAGTAAGATATTTTCAATAAACAGTATACCGGGACAAAGTCTCAAACATTCTGAATTATTTAACCTCTACTTTCTGAAAAGTTTGAACAAGAAAAAATTCTGATAGGAGATGCAGCAAAACCTCTGACAAGAAGGAACTTCAGGGAAGTAATCAACTCAGGGGGAGTCTCTCTTAAATTTTTTGTTCTCTATTTTTCATTGAAAATTCTAGTTTTTGTCATCATCAAAAAGGGGAGATTGTTAGAACATAGTTTGATTCTACAACCCTTAATTAGAGTTTTGATGATAACAAATACAAAGAACAAATATGCACCCTAAAAATTATGTTATTTGGTAAGCAGAAGTTCTGACCAAAGCAGCATCAGAAGTTAAGCTATAGAAACTACACGCTGAAGTAATCAGAATTTGCACTGAAGAATGATGATCGGAACCTGCGCTTAAGTGAAGTAAACTCTGATTCTGAACAGAAGGAATATAATCTAAGGCATCAATGTTCTGAAGCATTAGCAGCAGGCAAGGATGTAATATTCTGAAGCGTTACTTTATAATCAAGACAACATCAATTACAACTGCTTCTTTCAGACAGGATCTTCTCAAAATGGAAACTGCGTTAATGACCATTATCACGCTTAAAGTTGGAAAGAATTTCATTGCCTATAAATACAAGCTAAAGAGACCAAATCGTTTACGATTTTTGCGAACGCTAATGCAAAACAATTCAAAAACGCTGCAAGCTTTCTCTAGTATTATTCGACGCTCTAAAATTGTGTAAATTATCATGGTTGTGATAACTATTTTTGTAACCAAAAACATCTACACAGAATTCTTGTATCTTTGATTAAGAACAGTTTTCCTTGAGATTAACCGGATTATGGTTGTACTCGAGAGGACTTTGACAGTTGTCAAAGTAGTGATTGTAATTTGTTTAAGATTAGTGGATTAAGACCTCGTTGGAGAGAGGCGAAATCACCATGACGGGTGGACTGGAGTAGTTTGAGATCAAACGAACCAGGATTAAAATATTGTGTCATTGCGCATTTGATTTCAAGTTTTCAATTCAACCCCCCCCCCCCCCCCCCCCCCCTCCCCCCTCTTCTTGTGTTTTTCACTTCTTCAAGATACCCTAGGGGTGAGAATGTGCAAGTGTTTGATTTAAGTTTATTTATCTTTGCACAGTTAAGGTGTTCTACTGTTTTAAACATTTGATTTATTTTTTGCATACAATCCTATTATCCATACATCTAACAGTTATTAGTAACGAAAAAATCAAATGCGAGAATCTTAAACCTAGCTATTACAAGGCTTTGGGGAGGGGGTTACATAACCAAACTTGGCGAAGGCGGTAAATAAAAATAGTAAATGAAAACCTAATTCACAACTATTACAAACCATTAACAATTACATTAATTGGAAAGTAAAATGAAAATAATAAGCGCACGAAAAAAATAAGACAGGAATAAAATCTAAGTCTTAAAAAACTTATCAATTAAAGAGAAAATATTTTTTGTCATTTTTATATGTTAAAAAAAATATTTGAAAACTTAACCTAAATCTAATTAATTTTTATTTAATAAAAATTATCGAGTTATAATAATCAAAGTAATTATTTATTTCAGAAAATTAATTTTAATTATCAAACCTAATTCTATTTATTGATTTTTGATTTTTTAATTATTAAAGAAAATGAATTTAAGACAATTAAAATAAAATGATAATAAAGAAATAAAAACCAAAAAATGATGAATGGGCCTGGTATTGTTTGGCCAACTGGGAGGTATGAATTGGAAATTTTGCAAAGCCCAAAGGTGTTGGAGAAAATGCCAGTGTGCATTCCAGTGTAATCAGTCTTCAGGGAGTGCACCATGGATCTTCAATTCTGGAGCATTGGATGTGCTTTGAGATGATCCAAAGGATGGGATCTGAGGACGTGTGGTGGATGCTTGGCTAGGAGATGCGTTAGATCTGTTGAATAATTATTAGAAAAAATAAACTGTTGGACCTGGGGCTCGAACCCAGGTCCTCTCCTTTACACATACGTTAGCTTACCAACTGAGGTGTCTTGGTCATTCAAACATATGATAACATTAATATATTATATATAAAAAACAAACATTATCTGAGAAAAAAACAAAAACGCACGCTAATTTGAATCTTCCAGTGGGGGACTGACACCTAGTCTTCTTCCTCCTGCAACCGTCACTTTAGAGACTAGACTTTTACCTACGGACAAATTCGTCACTATAGGCTATAGTGACAGTTTTTATCCGTAGCTATAAACCTTAAAAACTCAAAAATGCAGCACAAGCAAGATAAATCCTAACCAAAGGCATAGATCTTTTGCATTCATTCCCCTGAACACAAAGATGCCCTCGATTTGACCCAAATTTACCTCTACATGAAGTTCCCAATTTGGGACCTTGAAACCCTAACAATGGCTTCGTACGATGCCTGCATCTATACTTAAATTAAAGCATTCAAATACCTTGAATACACGATAACAAACATAAATATAGAATTGAAATATGTTTATGATACCATAATCAAAGGAATCAAATAAATAAAAAAAGTGCAAACCATGACTTAGAAGGCGCAATTCTTGACGTTTCAGGCTTTGGGAATGCTTGCAATGGCTTCAAAGGCTCTCTATGAGCATGTTTTGATACTTGTTTAGGACTGAAACAGATTGGAAATGGAAATTCGAGTTTGACAACTTAGTTCTTTTTTTTGCAAATTGGACAGGGGTTCTCCAGGTCATGTATCTCTGTTTGATGCTTGCCAAAAGATTGTTTATATAGAGAGTGGTGAGAGAACACGAAAATGCCATGTTTGTAACAGCTATGGACAAGCTCTTGAATGCCATGAATGGCCATTTGTAACCTTGGCCAAAGTCATGGGATGTTGTCCATTTTTGAATTTTGAATGAGTGCAAACATCTTGGCCTTGCTGTACACGAAAATTGGGACCCCTCCATGCATTAAAACAAGCCTTAAACATATTATTTGTAATAATCTTGATTTATTTGATTTTTAATTAAATAAAATTAATATAAAATAAAAACAAAGTCAATACTATGCAAAAAAAATGTTTTTGGGAGTCCTCTATGATCTTGGAAATATGTTTGAAGTTCAAGAATTTGAGCCATTGCCTTAAAAATTCAAATTTGCCCAATGCATATTTCTTGAAATTTCCCAAATTTTCCCAAATTGGGCAAGCCATAACTTGCTCAATTTTTACCTCATGATGATGATCTTTTACTTTTTGGAAATCCCAAGATGTCTACTTCAATACCTCTTTTGATCAATTTTACTTTTGAAGATGTTATCTTGATGTTAAAGGTCTTGGAAAAAAGTGACTTTTATTGACTTTCTAAAACTGACCTGTAATGTATGAACTTGTATCAATAAAATGATGAATTTCTTGGACTTGAGAGCTGAAGAGAAGTTGTAGGGAATTGTATTCTCTTCAAAATGAGCTTTGGTTGGAAAATTTTGGATAAATTATGAGAAAGTTATGCTTGGTCAAAGTTTGGTTGACTTTTCCTATAGAAACCCTAATTTGCTTATTTTTTACTTTTGATGAATTAGGAGCATTTCTTGAGGAATCATGATCACCCTTTGATAAAATGATGGATATCACTTCAAAATGTTGATGTTGACCAAAAATCTTGAAGTTTGACTGTATATAGGTCACAGTTGACTTTTGACCTAGCACAATTGATTTTCCAATACTTGAGCAATTGTCTGAGAAAACTTATTGAGTAAAGCATGAAACTTGGCATGGATGATCTTGAGGACATGTTAGGACCATGGGAAGCCTTGGATACCATTGGATCTCAAACATCTTTATGAAAATGGAAACCCTAGTTGGGGTTTCATTACCTTAGGAGGAGAATTTTTCTGATCAATTCTTTGGCATCCTTGGGGCAAGTTGAGGATCTCAATAGGCATGTGTCGAGTAAAATGAGAGGGAAAATTTTAGGGTACAACAGTTTCCCCTGTTCAATCTTCTTAAACCTGGAGATATATATTGGCTTGTCTGCCTTTTGTGATCTGAAGGTGGAAGATGATTGAACACTAGAGTGCCCAGAAATTTGCACTCGTCTGAAATGATACCTGACTACGTAGGTAATATCAGGAATGGGCTTATAGATGCCATTTGGAAAAGATGATAGTATACTGTCGGAGATGGGCTTAAAGATGCCATCCAAGGAGTATGACGGAGAGTCGTCGGAGATGGGCTTAAAGATGCCATCCAAGGAGTATGACGGAGAGTCGTCGGAGATGGGCTTAAAGATGCCATCCAAAATAGATCCTGACTTCATAAGAATTCTCTTTGTGGGGATTCCTGCTCCCGCTGTCTGAGGAGGAGTCCACTGGGAAATTTTTCTCACGGGAATAAAGTCTAGGAGCCTTGGTTGTCCATTACTCTACTGGGGAATATCTCTTGACTGAAGAGACTGAAGTGAACTGCTATCTGGTCGGGATCCAGGCTTTGCAGCGACTTGTTCAGGATGATAAGGAAGACTGTTATCTGGTCGTATTCCAGGCTTCACAGTGACTTACTGGGGAAATGAGATTAAACTATTACTGGTCGTGCTCCAGGTTTCTCAGTAACTCAAACTATTATCTGGTCGGAATCCAGGCTTTAGTGACTTGAACAAATTAAGCTATTATTTGGCCGGGTCCATGCTTCAAATTGAATCTGAGGCATACAGTTATCTGGTCGTATCCAGGCTTCGGTAATTTGAAGAAATTAATCTGTTATCTAGTCGGGTCCAGGCTTCAACTTGAATTTGAGGTATACCATTATCTGGTCGAGTCCAGGCTTCATAGTAATTGATAGCATAAACTGCTATCTGGTCGGATTCAAGGCTTTGTAGTGTCTAAAGAAGTTAACTGTTATCTAGTCGTATTCCAGGCTTCGTAGCAACTTAAACTGTTATCTGGTCGAAACCCAGGCTTCAAAATGTCTGAAGAAGTCGACTACTATCTGGTCGGATTCCAGGCTTCGCAATACCTTATACTATTATCTGGTTGAAACTAAGGCTTCACAGTGTCTGAAGAAGTGGACTACTATCTGGTCGGATTCTAGGCTTCACAGTACCTGATATTGTTATCTGGTCGAAACTCAGTCTTCACAGTGTCCTAGAATAATTGAACTACTATCTGGTCGAATTCCAGGCTTCACAGTACCTTATACTGTTATCTGGTCGAAACCCAGGCTTCATAATGTCTTTAAACAAGTGGACTACTATCTGGTCGGATTCCAGGCTTCACAATACCTTATACTGTTATCTGGTGGAAACCAAGGCTTCACAATGTCTTATACTGTTATCTGGTTGAAACCCAGGCTTCACAGTTTTTTTTTCAACTGGCATGGAAATCAGAGAGATCTTAGTGTCGATCTAACTGAACCAGAGAAGGTCTTGGATTAACTTTGACTAGCATGGAAATCAGAAGAATCTTAGCATCGATTCAGTTGGACCAGAAAAAAGTCTTGGAATATCTTCATATGGAATAGAAATCAGAGAGATTTTAATGGCGATCTGAACTAGAGAAGGTCTTATGAGGGCATCTTTTTGAGGAAGATCCTGAGATAACCCTTTGTTATACGTGGCTTTTGAGAATACTACCAGGTCACATAAGTAGTCAATGGTATTTATTGATTTGACCTTTCCCTGAAAAAGGTAAAGAATTAGTCATATGCAATGTCATGATGTATGAAATGCATTGTGATGATGTTCTCAAAATAAATGAGATTATGTTGTATGCGATGTGTATGCGTATGCCATGGTGTATGAACAGGGGATGCTATTGCGATGTTTCCTAGTCTAGGAAAATAAACCCCAGACTACTGCTGGAGAGTACTGGAAATTGAATTCCCGACCGTTGTAGAAAAAGTGGTTCTTCTACTTCCGCTGGGGATGGTGAGTAGAGATGATTTGTCGAGGATTTCCTCTTTTTGTTTGAGAATACTCGGCTGGGATTTTTTTGTTTTCAGTTTAAGAATGAATCCATGGGGAGACAAGTACTTCTGCTTGCAAATATTCCACTGGGGAGAAGATGATCTATTTGGGGAGTGTTCCACTGAGGGAGAAGAATTCTTCTGTTGGAATATTCCATAGTGAGAAAAGAACTATGTTGGAGACTCTACTGGGCAATATTCAGTAGCTAGGAAAAAGTAACTCTGTTGAGGATGATCTTCTGTTGCCAGAGAAATAAACTCTAATGGGGATGAAGATTTGAAAGCTTCCAGAGATTATAAAGCTCTATGGGGAATGAGACGTCAAACTTTGGTCGTTTTACTCTGCGGGGACGAGGCTTCATAAACTGTTGGGGACAAAAATAAACTCAACTAGAAATCATGGATTTCAAATTTCGGAAGAATTCTGCTGGAGAAGGTAATTCCTGCCTGGGAAAAAAACTGTAGAGACTAGGACTGGCTTTCAGACATTGCTTTGCTCCTTAAGCCATTAGCAATTGTCTTTCTGTTCTTTATGTAAATATTTGAAAATAGTAATCATATTCAATATGCATATGCCACAAATAATCACTGGACTTTTTTACAAAACAAAACAGAAAAATAGAAAACAAGTAGTTTTGAACATTCAAGAACTGATTTGTATTGATTTTTTTTGAAGTTTGCCTATAAAAGGCGTTTATATACAAGGAGACAAATATTCTAGTAAGAAAATTCCGTCGCAAGAAGGATTTATACAAAGTTATATACCAAGAGAAACAAGTATGTATAATGACCCCATTGAGTTTCAGTTTTGTTATTACTCTTATGCCTTCGAGCGTCTCATCTCTTTGCTGCTTGTCCGAAGTTGACTTGATTGATCGGTACCGCTTGAGTTTGATTGTCTGATACTGAAGTTTGATCGCAAGGTTATCCAATGAGACATAGTTATACGCCTTAAATCCCTAATTTTTCCTGGACTACCCTTACAAGTTTTCAGTCCATTGGGATGCCCTTTTTTGCCCAAGCCGCCCTTTCAGGTTTTCGACTTTCCTGGTGTACAGATTTTTTTGTTTTTATCCCTAATTTTTGCCCGAACCCTTTTCGTTCGTCGGGATTCCCCTATTTTTGCCTATGTTAGTCGACCTAGTGGTTCTTTATTTATGCGTAGTATCTTTTCACTATGTTTGTATTCACATGGTGGGGAAGGTCGTCACCATCCATGGTGGTTAGAATCGTGGCTCCACCGAAAAATATGTTCTTGATTACAAATAGCCCTTCGTATGTGGGGGTCCATTTTCCCCTGGGATCACCTTGCAGCAGGATGATGCACTTTATTAATAGATCACCCGCTTGATATACCTGACGTCTGACCTTTTTGTTGAAAGCCTTGATCATCCGTTTTTGGTACATCTAACCATGACAGACAGCAGTAAGCCTTTTCTCATCAATCAGATTCAGTTGATCAAGTAGAGTTTGGATCTAATCGTATTCGTTTAAACTCGCGTCCTTCATGATCCTCAAATAAGGGATCTGGACCTCAATTGGTAGGACAACCTCCATACTGTATACCAGAGAATAAGGGGTTGCCCCTGTTGACGTACGCGCTGAGGTGCGGTAACTATGAAGAGAAAATGGTAACATCTCATGCCAGTCTTTGTATGTCACCGTCATTTTCTATATGATCTTCTTACTGTTCTTATTTTCAACTTCAACAATGCCATTCATCTTCGGCCAGTAAGGGGAAGAATTATGATGTTGGACCTTGAATTGTTTAGAGTTCGGTGATCATTGTGTTGTTGAGATTTGTACCATTGTCTATGATGATACTCTCTGGCACACCGTACTGGCAGATCAGGTTATGCTTGATAAACCGCGCCACAACATTCTTAGTAACAGTAGAAAAAGAGGCAGCTTCGACCCACTTCGTGAAGTAATCAATGGCCACCAGGATGAAGCGATGACCATTGGAAGCGGTAGGTCTAATATCTTCGATCATGTAAATGCCCCACATTGCAAAGGGCCAAGGAACCGTCAAGACGTTGAAAGGAACCAGAGGTACATGTACCTTATTATCATAGAACTGGAATTTGTGACAAGTTCATGAATGCTGATAGCAGCCTACTTCCATAGTGGACCAATAGTATCCTGCCTGTAGGACCTTTTTAGCCATGGTATGTCCACTCGAATGGGTTCTGAAGGTACCTTCATGTAATTCTTCCATAATCCTCTCCGCTTCACTCTTGTCTATGCACCAAAGTAAAGTAGAGTCATGGTTGCGCTTGTAGAGGATTCCATTACTGAGGAAGAATTTTGTGGCGAACCTTCTCAGAAACTTCTTATTGTTGACAGATGCCCCTTCGGGATACTCTTGAGCCTCGAGATATCTTTTCACCTCATAGAACCAAGGTTTGTCTGCTACTCCTTCTGTGTCGATCTCGTAGCAGTATACTGGTTCATCCAATCTATCAATAGTGATTTGAGGAGCCTCGTTGTCCCACCTAACCTTGAACATAGAGGACATGGTAGCTAGCGCGTCCGCTAACTAATTCTCTTCTCGTGGGAAATGTTCAAAGGTGACGTCTTCAAAGTGTGGAAGCAATGTCAACACGTGCTCTTTGTAAGGGATGAGATTCGGGTGCTTCGTGTCCCATTCCCCTTTGATTTGACTTATTACCAAAGTTGAATCCTCGAATACACTCAAGAACTCGATCCTTAGGTCAATAGCATCTTTGAGACCCATGATGCATGCTTCATACTCCTCTATGTTATTGGTACAGTTGAAACATAGTTTGGCAGTGAAAGGAGTATGACAGCCTTTAAGAGATATGATTACAGCACCAATGCCATTACCGAGTGCGTTTGAAGCTCTATCAAAAACCATAGTCCATCGGGATCCTTCTTCGGGTCCTTCATCCGGTCCAGGTTCTTCATAGTCGGTTACTAGCATAATATTCTCGTTCGGGAACTCAAAATTCATGGACTGGTAGTCATCCACGGCCTGATGAGCCAAATGATCATCTAATATACTCCCATTGATTGCTTTCTGGGTCGTATATTGAATGTCGTATTCAGTTAGGATCATTTTCCATCTTGATATTCTTCCGGATAGAGCGGGCTTCTCAAAGATGTATTTTATTGGATCCATCTTGGTTATCAACAAAGTAGTGTGGGCCAACATATACTGTCTCAGTCGGCGAGCATCCCATGCCAAAGTGCAGCAAGTTTTCTCGAGCAGTGAATATCGTGTTTCACAGTGGGTAAACTTTTTTCTAAGGTAGTATATTGCATGCTCTTTTCGACAAGACTCGTCATGATTCCCTAGCACACACACGATTGAATTATCCAATACTGTTAAATACATTATCAAAGGTCTTCCTTCAACCGGAGGCATTAGAAATGGAGGCTCTTGAAGGTAATCCTTGATTCTTTCAAAGGCAGCTTGGCATTTGTCATTCAATTTTACCACTCAATCTTTCTTCAGAATCTTGAAGATTGGCTCACAAGTAGTAGTCAGATGTGAATTGAATCTGGAAATGTAGTTCAAACGTCCCAAGAAACCCCTAACTTCCTTCTCAATACGAGGAGTGGGAATATCTTGTATAGCTTTTACCTTTGCAGGGTCTACTTGAATACATTTGTCACTGACAATGAAACCTAAGAGTTTACCAGACCTTACCCCAAAGGTGCACTTGTTCGGATTCAGTCTCAACTTGTACGTCATTAACCTATCAAACAACTTTTGCAGATGATCGAGGTGCTCTTCTTCATTTTGAGATCTGGATATCATGTCGTCAAGATATACCTCTATCTCGTGATGTATCATGTCGTGGAACAAAGCTACCATAGCTTGCTGATAGGTCTCCCCATCATTCTTCAAACCAAATGGCATCACCTTGTAACAGAAAGTGGACCACTGCGTGACAAAGGTTATCTTCTCCATGTCTTCAGGAGCCATCTTGATCTGATTGTACCCAGAGAAACCGTCCATGAAGGAAAAGATCTTGTTTTGTGCGGTGTTGTCAACCAAAACATCAATGTGGGGAAGCGGGAAGTCATCCTTGGGGCTTGCCCTGTTCAAGTATCTGTAGTCCACACACGTATGTACCTTTCCGTCATTCTTAGGTACAGGCACCACGTTGGTAACTCATTGGGGGTAAGAGGTGACAGCTAAGAACCCATCATTGAACTGCTTCATAACATCTACTTTGATCTTCTCTGACATTTCAGGGTGCACGCGACAGACCTTCTGCTTTACCGGAGGTCAATCTTCTTTAGTTGGTAGTCGGTGAACCACGATATCCGTATCCAGTCCTGGCATGTCTTCATATGACCAGGAAAAGATCCCGACATAGTCTTGCAACATTTCTATCAACCTCTGTTTGACATTAAGCTCCAAATGTTCACCTATCTTGATTTCTTTCCTGTCTTTCTCTGTACCCAAGTTTATTATCTCAACTGGCTCTTCATGAGGCTGTATATCCCTCTCTTCCTGCTGTAACAGTCGAGCAAGTTCTCCAAGTACCTCACAATCTTCCTCACCTTCGTCCTCGGCTTGGTTGATCGGATTTTCGAAGTTATAACTGGAAATAGTAGAACTGTTATCAATGGGATCCATAGTGGATATGGATCTGCAGTTGATACGTGAGTGTGTGTAAGAGCATAGTTGTATAGACAAAGTAAAAAGCATAAAGGAAAAACAGAGAGCGCAAAATTTGTATGCAAAACGTCCAATGTTTTATTGATAACATATGATAATGACATATAATAACCCTCACAAATAAACCATTGCGCCTTGGGTAAGACACAAGGCCATAGAGTTTATATTGTTTATTATAAATCTGAAAAACAAGCAAGACAATTACTATTGAACAAAAGTAATTGGCACAAAATCTTTGGCCTTCCAGATACTAGGTCCACTGTTCATAGCAGGGTAGATCCAGCTATCCATGTCATCCTCATTGTCAGCAACTTACATGGGGGAGACAACCTCAATAGCATTGATTCCCGAGCCATGCTTGGGCATGGGTGCAGTTATGACGTTGGGAGTATCAGGGGGGTCGATTTCAATCTCCTTTTCCTTGATCAGATCCTACACCTTGTTCTTCGAAGCCCAGTAGTTGTTGGTATCATGTCCTGGACTTTCAGAGTGGTAAGCACATTGAGCATTTGGATTGTAACGAGGAGATATGGTGTTGGGGTTCTTAGGAGCCTCCCGCAGTGTTACCAGATTGGTCTTCAATAACTATGGCAAGATTTGAGACAGAGTCATGTTTATCCGGGTAAACTGTCTTACCGTCCTTTCTATCCTCGGTTGATTGTTCCTTTGTTGGGTAGGTTCAGAATTAGAGATCATGACAGCCCCTACCATTGGCGGTGCTCGGTTCTATTTTGACTTCTTGGATTGTAAATAGTATTGACCTCCTTCTTACCCATGAATGGCTTTTTCACTGTACTTGAAGAGGTGACTTTCTGGATCTTGCCACTTCGGATCCCAGCTTCTACCCTTTCTCCAGTCAATATCAGCTCAGTAAAACCAACTGAGGAGCTACCAATCAAGTGATTAAAGAACGGACCAGATAGCGTACCAAGAAACATGTCCACCAACTCCCTATCAGACAAAGGGGGTTGGACTCTCCCTGCCAAATCACTCCACTTCTGAGCGTAGTCCTTAAAACCTCCGCTTTCACCCATAGACATACTCTAGAGTTGAGTACAGGTAGGAGCAAGGTCAACATTATACTGATACTGCTTATGAAAAGCAGCAGCCAAATCTTCCCAGTTGCAGATATTGATTCCCTCAAACTGATAGAACCACTCAAGCTGAGTCCCAGATAGACTATCTTGAAAGATATGGACCCACAGGTTCCTATCAGCAGTGTGAGGCTGAATATTCCTCACATAAGAACGGACATGAAGCTTGGGACAAGAAACCCCATCATACTTGGCGAACACCGCCACCTTGAACTTTTGCGGGATTACAACCCCAGAGACCAAACCCAGCTCTTCAAAATCCAAACCCGGTACCTTCCGGACCTCCATTGCATTCAAACGATCCTCCAGTTGTTTGTATTTTTCATCAGCAAGAGGATATTGTTCCTCATCACAATCAGATTTATCATCGGATTCTTTTGGACTATAGTCTTCTTCTCTTGTTTCCTCCTCTTGATTGTCCCCTCCCTTTGATGGAGTTTCCAGCTCTGACACTCGCTTAACCGGTCCTTTGAACCTTCTTCCCAGATTCAGGACACCAGCGGTCTTCTTCGCCTTCTTCTTTCTATCTTTCAGAATAAGGGCCTTTAGATCTTCCTGCCCTTTAGCCAAAGCTATGAACATTTGCTGAAATTGGGCATTTTGTGCCTGGAGATCCTTGATACTTTGTTCAGAAGCCATTATTTGCTAAAATAAACAGTGGAAGATGAGAAACCTATTATGAAACCTGTTTATGCAATGTCATGGATGATATGCGTATCCAATGATTTCAAGGATTCTTAAAGGCTCAAATTTTATTAACCAAAAGAAACACACATTAATTATATTAATAAGTTTGAATTTTTACCTAGAGTTCCCTTTAGGCGTACAATCAAGCAAAATACAACTTAAAGCAAAAAGAAAATTAGGTTTCCCATAAGCGCATCCTCTTTGGTGCAATGTAGGCATTCATATTCATCTCTTCATGAAGTAGCCTAGTGAGCTCTAGGAATTTCTTCTCGTTGGCGTGGAATTAAGTTTAAACGTATCCCGCTCCTCTTTAAGTTGAACCCAGGATTTTTGTAACTCCTCATGATCAGTTGGCATGTCCGGATGAAGAACAAGATAAGGAGTGTCTCCTTTAGCAACTGGTTCTATAATCATGGGTAGGATTGAGGGGTAAGGCATCATAAGACTTTGGGCACGGGCTCGTACCCATTTTATATAAGGCTCAAGAGGGATGTAATTCTTGCACCCCAGTGTCTTGCTATCAACTCTATGTACCATGCCCCAAGCTCGCACGAACCTTTTACGGTAACCCTGAGCATCATTCTCATAGTCGAAGGTGATTCCTTGGATAAGTGTATCATGAGGATCGTCCCTTCTCGCATATCTAAAATGTCACAGTTCCAAACAAGGATTGTAAGTGATTCCTCCCCTAATGCCTAAGAGAGGTACATTAGGGAATTCTCCGCATTGATCAGATGGTAACATTCTCCAAGGATCGAGGACACCAATGAATACCTGAATGCGTAAGAGTCATTAGCCTATGAGACCATCTCAAACCCTGTTCATTCTTCAAGACGGATCAGGGTAGGTGCGAAATAAACCACCTAACCAAAATAGGAGTGAAACACAGAAGGGTCCCTCTTTTCTTCATAGTGTGAGTATGCAGAGAATGTAGGATATCTCCAAGCAGAGTAGGTACCGGATTGCATGACAGGAAAACCTTAACCGCATTCACGTCCATGAGCTGGTCCGGATTAGGAAATAGTACCAACCCATATATGATAATGGCTAACACCTCTTCAAAAGCTTATAAGTCCAGGGTATCCCAAAAAGGATGAGCTTTCTCAAACAAGAACTTAGCCAAAAAACCCTTGACACCTCTCCTGGTTTCCCAATTTGCTACTACGTCGGACCGTTGTAAGCACAGAGCTTTAGAAATATCTTTAGGTTTAGGGTCTCTTTCCATACCATTGAAAGTTACCTTGTTAAGGATAGGAACCCCCAGTAACATAGAAAACTCCTCCATAGTAGGCACTAATTGGTAATCCGAAAAAGTGAAGCAGTGATGTAGAGGGTCAAAGAACTGAAAGAGCACCTTTAACATTTCTTATCATGGTTTGAGGTGACCAAGCCGAGAAGTCTACCATGTATTTCAGTGAAGGGAAAGCTGTCAGGAACCCTTGATACTAACTCCTTAAGCTGAGGAGGAACCTTTACCAGACTGCCATGGATAGTGAATCTGCGGGCGAGGGCCATGTCCTACAAAACAAGACAAAAATAAGCCTTAAGGATCCTTGAAATGATTAGTATGATATGCTATGTTATGATGTCATGATTATGCTCAGATATAGCAGATATAGCAAACACAGGCAAATCACACAAAGACCTTAGGTTTAAGGCTTGCATGGGTTTTAAGGTAATACCCTCTTGAAGTTGCCGGGTTCTAAGGGATCTCAATATCACCGATCTTTCCCCCAAATTTCGTTTCAATGGACAATTGACTTGCCACCAAACAAAACTCAAGAGTCAAACCTCAATGAGTGTAGCATCGAGTATCAACTGACTTTGGGTTTACACCAAAGACGGCTATCTCATTACGTCCTAAAATCCAAGTTGGTCAATTAAGGTGCTAAGGTCAGTTGACGCTTTATGATACCATGCAGTGGTCCCGTATTCTCCTTGATTACTCAAGGGATACCGGTACACACCAAAGTATCGCATCAACATAGCTACTGTTTCAACCGTGTCGGTATACCCCGCACAGCTCCGTCACAGTTTATTGCTACTTACCTAAAAGGAATTCCCCGATCCGAGTTTAGGATCCAAACAACCCAAAAAGATACCCTTGAAAGTAAAGAAAACAAACAAGCAAACAATTTAGAAATGATCTAGACCCTAAGGTAAACCCCACATTTATAAGTTCATCCCCAGCAGAGTTGCCAGTTCTGTGATACGGTGGTAGAACCGACTGTTTAATACTGGTTTTGCATTTTCATTTGCAAATATCACGGTAAGCAAGAGTCGCCATTGTATTTTATTTTATCCAATAAAGGAAAAGGGAAAAAGAACAGAAAAAAACTTTTTCGATATGTTTTTGAGTACGAGGGGTAGATTATAGAAAGGGAAGGTGTTAGCACCCTTTCTATCCATGGTTTTCCATGGGCTCTTAGGTACTTGCTCATTTTTAAATTGTGTTTGTGTGTGTTTTGAAAAGTTTTGGAAATTCCTTAGTGCAGAATTTCACTTTATGGTAACCCTTGTATCAGTCCTCAAGAGTGTGATAAAGTGTTTTTTAAAACTTTGTTTGAAAAATGTTTGAAAGTGTAAGTGTGAAAAATTGATTGTTTTGAGCAAGTACTTAAAAGTTTCTACCTACTCGAAAAAAACTATTTGTTTTCTTATTTCCTTTAGATGGTGCTATCCTACTATTAAGGAGTAGGTAGCTCCATAGTTGGAGTTTAAGGGACGATTACAGTCACTTAAGGCAACAGGGCAAGATCTCTTATTAATTTTCCTAAAGTTCTAAGATCGCATTTTGTTTTACCGAGGCAACCTTCGTAAGGGACTTGTGATCTCTGAATTAGAGGAAAATCACTAAGAATTCTCACGTTCGAGAATGATGACCGTATTTCTGAGGCAACCGAAGTGGGAGATACCCTAGGGGTGAGCATGTGCAAGTGTTTGATTTCAGTTTATTTATCTTTACACAGTTAGGGTGTTCTACTGCTTTAAACATTTGATTTATCTTTTGCATACAATCCTACTATCCATACATCTAGCAGTTAATAGTAACAAAAAAAATAAAATGTGAGAATCTTAAACCTAGCTATTACAAGGGTTTGGGGAGGGGGTTACATAACCAAACTTGGGGGAAGGCAGTAAATAAAAATAGTAAATGAAAACCTAATTCACAATTATTATAAACCATTAACAATTACATTAATTGGAAAGTAAAATGAAAATAATAAGCGCGCGAAAAAAATAAGACGGGAATAAAATCTAAGTCCTAAAAAACTTATCAATTAAAGAGAAAATATTTTTTGTCATTTTTTTATGTTAAAAAAAATATTTGAAAACTTAACCTAAATCTAAGTAATTTTTATTTAATAAAAATTATCAAGTTATAATAATCAAATTAATTATTTTTTTCAGAAAATTAATTTTTATTAGCAAACCTAATTCTATTTATTGATTTTTGATTTTTTCTAATTATTAAAGAAAATAAATTTAAGACAATTAAAATAAAATGATAATAAAGAAATAAAAACCAAAAAATGATGAATGGGCTTGGTATTGTTTGGCCAACTGGGAGGTGTGAATTGGAAATTTTGCAAAGCCCAAAGGTGCTGGCACAAATGCCAGCATGCATTCCAATGTAATCAGTCTTCAGGGAGTGCACCATGGATCTTCAATTCTGGAGCATTGGATCTGCTTTGAGATGATATAAAGGGTGGGATCTGAGGATGTATGGTGGATGCTTGGCTAGGAGATGCGTTAGATCTGTTGAATAATTATTAGAAAAAATAAACTGTTGGACCTGCGGCTCGAACCCAGGTCCTCCCCTTTACGCACGCGCTAGCTTACCAACTGAGTTGTCTTGGTCATTCAAACATATGATAACATTAATATATTATATATAAAAAACAAACATTATCAGCGTAAAAAAACAAAAACGCGCGCTAATTAGAATCTTCCAGTGGGGGACTGACACCTAATCTTCTTCCTCCTGCAAATGTCACTTTAGAGACCAGACTTTTACCTACGGATAGATTCGCCACTATAGGCTATAATGACAGTTTTTATCCGTAGCTACAAACCTGAAAAACTCAAAAATGCAGCACAAGCAAGATAAATCCTAACCAAAGGCATATATCTATTGCATTCATTCCCCTGAACACAAAGATGCCCTCGATTTGACATAATTTTACCTCTACATGAAGTTCCCAATTTGGGACCTTGAAACCCTAACAATGGCTTCGTACGATTCCTGCATCTATACTCAAATTAAAGCATTCAAATACCTTGCATACATGATAACAAACATAAATATAGAATTGAAATATGTTTATGATGCCATAATTAAAGGAATCGAAATAAAAAAAAATTGAAAATCGTGGCTGTTAGGAGGTGCAATTCTTGACGTTTCAGGCTTTGGGAATGCTTGCAACGGCTTCAGAAGCTCTCCAGGAGTATGTTTTGATACTTGTTTGGGACTGAAACAAACTGGAAATGGAAATTCGAGTTTGACAACTTAGTGCTTTTTTTTGCAAATTGGACAGGGGTTCTCCAGGTCATGTATCTCTGTTTGATTCTTGCCAAAAGCTTGTTTATATAGAGAGTGGTGAGAGAACACGGAAATTCCATATTTGTAATATCTATGGACAAGCTCTTGAATGCCATGAATGGAAATTTGTAACCTTGGCCAAAGTCATGGGATTTTGTCCATTTTTGAATTTTGAATGAGTGCAAACATCTTGGCCTTGTTGTACACGAAAATTGGGACCCCTCCATGCATTAAAACAAGCCTTAAACATATTATTTGTAATAATCTTAATTTATTTGATTTTTAATTAAATAAAATTAATACAAAATGCAAATAAAGTCAAGACTGTGCAAAAAATGTTTTTGGGAGTCCTCTATGGTCTTGGAAATATGTTTGAAGTTCAATAATTTGAGCCATTGCCTTAAAAATTCAAATTTGCCCAATGCATATTTCTTGAAATTTCCCAAATTTTCCCAAATTGGGAAATCCATAATTTTCTCAATGTTTACCTCATGATGATGCTCTTGTACTTTTTGGAAAGCCTAAGATGTCTACTTCAATACCTCTTTTTATCAATTTTCCTTTTGAAGATGTTATCTTGATGTTAAAGGTCTTGGCAAAAAGTGACTTTTATTGACTTTCTAAAAATGACATGTAATGTATGAACTTGTATCTTTCAAATGGTGCATTTCTTGGACTTGAGGGCTGAACATAAGTTTTAGGGAATTTTATTCTCTTCAAAATGAGCTTTGGTTGGAAAATTTCTGATAAATTATGAGAAGGTTATGCTTGATCAAAGTTTGGTTGACTTTTTCTATATAAACCCTAATTTGATTATTTTTGACTTTTGATGAATTAGGAGCATTTATTGAGGAATCATGATCACCTTTTGATCAAATGATGGATGCCACTTCAAAATGTTGATGTTGACTAAAAATCTTGAAGTTTGACTGTATATAGGTCACAATTGACTTTTGACCTAGCACAGTTGATTTTCCAATACTTGAGCAATTGTCTGAGCAAACTTATTGAGCAAAGCATGAAACTTGGCATGGATGATCTTGAGGACATGTTAGGACCATGGGTAGAATTGGAGACCATTGGAGCTCAAACATCTTGATGAAAATGGAAACCCTAGTTGGGGGTTCATTGCCTTAGGAGGAGAATTTGTCTGATCAATTCTTGGGAATCCTTGGGGCAAGTTGAGGATCTCAATAGGCATGTGTTGAGTAAAATGAGAGGGAAAATTTTGGGGTACAACAGTTTCCCCTGTTCAATCTTCTTAAACCTGAAGATATAGATTGCCTTGTCTTCTTTTCGTGATCTGAAGGTGGAAGATGATTGAACACTAGAGTGCCCAGAAATTTGCACTCGTCTGAAATGATACCTGACTACGTAGGTAATATCAGGAATGGGATTATAGATGCCATTTGGAAAATATGATAGTAGACTGTCAGAGATGGGCTTAAAGATGCCACCCAAGGAGTATGACGGAGAGTCGTCGGAGATGGGCTTAAAGATGCCATCCAAAATAGATGCTGACTTCATAAGAATTCTCTTTGTAGGGATTCCTGCTCCTGCCGTCTAAGGAGGAATCCATTGGGAAATATTTCTCAGGGGAATAAAGTCTAGGATCCTTGGTTGTCCATTACTTTATTGGGGAATATCTCTTGACTGAAGAGACTGAAGTGAACTGATATTTGTTCGGGATCCAGGCTTTGCAGCGACTTGCTGAAGATGATAAGGGAGACTACTGTCTGGTCGTATTCCAGGCTTCACAGTGACTTATTGGGGAAATGAGATTAAACTATTATCTGGTCGTGATCCAGGCTTCTCAGTAACTCAAACTATTATCTGGTCAAAATCCAGGCTTCAGTGACTTGAACAAATTAAGTTGTTATTTGGTCAGGTCCAGGCTTCAACTTGAATCTGAGGCATACCGTTATCTGGTCGTATCCAGGTTTCGGTAATTTGAAGAAATTAAGTTGTTATCTAGTCGGGTCCAGGCTTTAACTTGAATATGAGGTATACCATTATCAGGTCGAGTCCAGGCTTCATAGTAATTGACAGAATAAACTGCTATCTGGTCGGATTCAAGGCTTTGCAGTGTCTGAAGAAGTTAACTGTTATATGGTCTTATTTCAGGCTTCGCAGCAACTTAAGCTGTTATCTGTTCAAAACCCAGGCTTCACAATGTCTGAAGAAGTGGACTACTATCTGGTCGGATTCCAGGCTTCGCATTACCTTATATTGTTATCTGGTCGAAACCTAGGCTTCACAATGTCTAAAGAAGTGGACTACTATCTGGTTGAATTCCAGGCTTCGCAGTACCTTATACTGTTATCTGGTCGAAACCCAAGCTTCATAGTGTCCTTGAAGAAGTGAACTACTATCTGGTCGGATTCCAGGATTCGCAATACCTTATATTGTTATTTGGTCGAAACCCAGGCTTCATAGTGTCTTTGAAGAAGTGGACTACTATCTGGTCGGATTCTAGGCGTCGTAGTACCTTATACTATTATCTAGTCGAAACCCAGGCTTCATAGTGTCTTATACTGTTATCTGGTTGAAACCCAGGCTTCATAGTTTTATTTTTCAATTGGCATGGAAATCAGGGAGATCTAGTGTCGATCTAATTGAACCAGAGAAGGTCTTGGATTAACTTTGACTAGCATGGAAATCAGAAGAATCTTAGCATCGATTCAGCTGGACCAGACAAAAGTCTTGGAATATCTTCATTTGGAATAGAAATCAAAGAGATTTTAGTGGCGATCTGAACCAGAGAAGGTCTTGTGAGGGCATCTTTCTGAGGAAGATTCTGAGAAAACCCTTTGTTATACGTGGATTTTGAGAAGACTACCAGATCACATAAGTAGTCAACGGTATTTGTTGATTTGACCTTTCCCTGAAAAAGGTAAAGAAATAATCATATGCAATTTCATGATGTATGAAATGCATTGTGATGATATTCTCAAAATAAATGAGATTATGTTGTATGCGATGTGTATGCGCATGCCATGATATATGAACAGGGGATGCTATTGCGATGTTTCCTAGTCTAGGAAAATAAATCCCAGACTACTGCTGGAGAGTACTGGAAATTGAATTCCTGACGGCTGTAGAAAAAGTGGTTCTTCTACTCCCGCTGGGGATGATGAGTAGAGATGATTTAAACTAAACCAGCAGAGGTCTAGAAAGAATCAGAATAAATCTTGGGGCGATTTATCTAAACCAGAGAAAAAGTCAACCGGAAAGAATCAGGATAAACTGTTGAGAGATTTAAACTGAACCAGCAGAGGTCTCGAACGAATTAGAATAAATATTGGAGAGATTTATCTAAACCAGAGAAAAATGCCTACCGGAAAGAATCAGGATAAATCGTTGAGATATTTAAACTGAACCAGCAGAGGTCTGCAAAGAATTAGAACAAATCTTGGGTGATTTATCTGAACCAGAGAAAAAGTCTACCGGAAAGAATCAGGATAAACCGTTGAGATTTAAATTGAACCAGCAGAGGTCCGGAAAGAATCAGAACAAATGTTGGGGCGATTTATCTGAACCAGAGAAAAATGTATACCAGAAAGAATCAGGATAGACTATTGAGAGCTTTAAACTGAACCAACAGAGGTCTGGAAAGAATCAGAATAAATCTTTGGGCGATTTATCTGAACCAGAGAAAAAGTCTACCAGAAAGAATCAGGATAAACCGTTGAGAGATTTAAACTGAACCAGTAGAGGTCTGGAAAGAATCAGAATAAATCTTGGAGCGATTTATCTGAACCAGAGAAAAATGTCTACAGGAAAGAATCAGGATAAACCGTTGAGAGATTTAAACTGAACCAACAGAGGTCTGGAAAGAATCAGAACAAATGTTGGGGCGATTTATCTGAACCAGAGAAAAATGTATACCAGAAAGAATCAGGATAGACTATTGAGAGCTTTAAACTGAACCAACAGAGGTCTGGAAAGAATCAGAATAAATCTTTGGGCGATTTATCTGAACCAGAGAAAAAGTCTACCAGAAAGAATCAGGATAAACCGTTGAGAGATTTAAACTGAACCAGTAGAGGTCTGGAAAGAATCAGAATAAATCTTGGAGCGATTTATCTGAACCAGAGAAAAATGTCTACAGGAAAGAATCAGGATAAACTATTGAGAGATTTAAACCGAACCAGCAGAGGTCTGGAAAGAATCAGAATAAATCTTGGAGCGACTTATCTGAACTAGAGAAAAATGCCTACCGGAAAGAATCATGGTCGTTGTGGGATTTAAACTGAACCAGAAGAGGTCTGGAAAGAATAAGAATAAATATTGGGGAGATTTATCTAAACCAGAGAAAAATGTCTACCAAAAAGATTCAGGATAAACCATTGAGAGATTTAAACTGAACCAACAGAGATATAGAAAGAATCAGAACAAATCTTTGGGTGATTTATCTGAACCAGAGAAAAATGTCTACCAGAAAGAATCAGGATAAACCATTGAGATATTTAAACTGAACCAGCTGAGGTCTGGAAAGAATCAGAATAAATATTTGGGTGATTTATCTGAACCAGAGAAAAAGTCTACCGGAAAGAATCATGATAAATCGTTGAGAGATTTAAACTGAACTAGCAGAGGTCTGGAAAGAATTAGAATAAATCTTGGAGTGATTTATCTGAACTAGAGAAAATGTCTACGGGAAAGAATCAGGATAAACCGTTGAGAGATTTAAACTGAACCAGCAGAGGTCTGGAAAGAATCAGAATAAATCTTGGAGTGATTTATCTGAACCAAAGAAAATGTCTACCGGAAATAATCATGATAAACCATTGAGAGATTTAAACTGAACCAACTGAGGTCTTGAATATTCTTGAATTTATGATGGGCCTATGTAGGGCTGCTATAGGAGACATATGAGAGGGAAGCCTGGGTAAGGTTGCTTTAGGACGAGTCTGTGTAAAACTGTGTATAGAATTGTCTGAGAAGGAACCTGGGTAGGGTTACTTCATGATGAGTCCGTGTAAAACTGCATATGGAAATGTCTGGAAATGTGAGAAGGAATTCGTGTAAGATTTCTTCGTCTGGTCGTGTAGATAGTTGCTCTGTCTTGTTTTAGGAACTAAACTTGGACCTCTTGACATATGTTGATGATAATTATCAGTCAATTGATATCTCCTAAAAAGGTAACGAGTTAGTTGTATACAATGTCATGATGTATGAAATGCATGGCGTAATGATGTTCCCAAAATAAATAAGATTACATTGTATGCATTTGTGCCATATGTTCTTATCATGTATGTAATATGATGCATGAAATGTTTTTATAATGTAATTTTGTCTTGGAAAATAAATCCTTGACAAGTGTTGGGGAGTTTTGGGAAGTTGAATCCCGGACGGCCATTGGGTACGAAGAGTATGCACGCCTTTCCAGACCTAGCTTAGAGTGTTTCTGTTGGGGAATCCTGTTTTGTTGTTTGAGGAGAAACTTCGTTGGGGAATGTTGATTTTGCTTGAGAAGAAAACTCTGTTGAGAGTGTTGATTACAGCTTGGGGAAAGGAGTCCAGGAGTTTTAGTTGTCTGTTACTCTACTGGGGAGTTATCTCTTGATGGAAGAGAAAGGAAGTTAACAACTTGTTGGGGATAAAGAGGTTAACTATTATCTGGTTGTTTCCCAGGTTTTGCAACAATTCACTGGGGATTATAGAGAAGTCTACTGGGTAAGAGGAGTTGTGTAGTTTGTTGGGGAAATAAACCTTGTTGCCAATCTGTTGGAGAGGTGTTTTCCTTTGGCAGGACTCCTCGAGGTTTCTTGAGATTGACTCAGTTGGGGAGAAGTTTTCAGAGATTGAAACTATGGCTGGGGATCACCCTATGAACAGGACTTTGAGGGATATTTATCATTTCCCCTAGTAGCAGGTGTTTGTGGCACTGCTAGGAAATGTTTGACTGTATGTAACCCTTTGTTGGGATTCGCGTTCAATTCCCTAAGTGATTCAGATGGAGACCTACCCCTGGTATATTTAGCGTTTCTTAAGAGATTTCTTGGGATCTTGATTGGACTGCCACATGTGTGTTGGATAGTTACACGTCATGCCCACTTGCTTATAGGAGATCTATTATTGGAAGCGTCTTCCCATTTGAAGTGATTTTGTTCATCGAGAGGGTTTTTTATTCATTGGATATTCGTCGTGCAAATTCTCCTGTTGTCAAACAATTAGCTATATGCAAATAGCGATATTTAGATAATGAAAAGCTTATGCTTGTCTTGAAGTTTTGAAAATACATTTTAGCAGATCAAAGAATTTTGTAAGAATGTGAATTCAACTCAGGATTTAGAGTATAGCCTTACAGGAGTCAGGATACCTTTGGTAACAGTATGCTTTCGAACTAACCCATGCTTCAATTAGGACTTTGGAAGGGTTGTAACGTGGCTTGGTTCACGGTTTAAGAAACAAAGGATAAGGCTCAAAGTGTATTTGTACCATCCTGTTCTTCATGATGTTCTTCAGTCCTAAATTCAGTTAATTATGCGGTTGAACTCCAATTGAGCCTGGAGTGGCATTTTGGTGATGGTTTAGACAAGTTAAGTTTGTTGGAAGGCAGTCATTTTTGCCATGTTTTCCATGTTGCTGAGGATTTGTAATGACCTCTTTTTGATTTATTATCCCTGATTTTGCCTGACCATTTTTTGAGGTTATAGTCAGCGGGATGCCCCAGTTTTTCTTAAGCCTCCTTCGTAGGTTTCGACTTAGTGGGCTTTTCTCTTGAGCGATAATGACTTCCTATTTTGGTAGAGAACCATTGCCGTCTTTTGATTCCAGGGGAACGTTTTTGATGTCCTTCTTTGTATATGAAATAAAATTTTACGACTGAACATGCATTTGAATCAACTGAGAGACTACCCTACCCCAGGTTTTGATTAAAGGTTTCAATTTGTGTAAAAAAAGAAAACTTCTAATTCTTTGGCTCGAAGGGGTTGACTAGGGATTATCTTCCTTATAACTCCAGTGTTTAGGGGTTGAAAGAAACGCATGTCCATCGTCAGCAAGGTCTATCAAAAAGCATACTGTATGAGATTATGGAATTGTTTTCGTCATCCTCCCTCTAAACACTTGCAACTTTTAAAACAAGAGTTGAATATCATAAAGGGATTAAAAAGCATAGTTTAAATATAACGAAAACGAATGGATGAATTCAAGAAAAACATATGCGGTGCATTAACGAAACTGAGTTTTACATTAATAGATAAGTGTTTAAACAATCAAAGAAATTACAACTGAAAATTCGAATAAACAAAATTTCCTCGCCCAAATCGTCACTTCACATGGATGCTCTTGAGGGGTGATAGAAGAGTTTCGTTTGAACGTCTTATGTAAATTCCAAAACTACTTCGTCGATTAGGTCCTGAATCCTGTTCTTCAGAGCCCAACAATTGTTCGTATCATGCCCAGTACCATCAGAATGGTATGCACACCTCTTATTGAGATGGTAACTAGGAGCAGCAGTGTTAGGATTCCGGGGAGGAGCCTTTAATGTAATTAGCTCTGCCTTCAACATATGTTGTAGAACCTGAGCTAGTGACATGCCGATCCTGGTAAATTGTCTCTTAGGTGTGACCTCCTTGCGCTGATTCCCTTGTTGTTGTTGGCAAGGTTTTTGTTGGACTCGAGACGTGGCAGCAATTTGGAACGGTCTACTCTCCACCAAACCGGCCCCTTGTCCCATGGGAGGCTGAATGGTGACTTGATCCCCAATCTTGACGGTTTGTTTCATCTGGTTTCCACTATCTTGATGAAGTTTATTGATGAGGATCCTTAGCTCTTCTTGTCCCTGAGCTAAGTTTTGGATGAGAGCCATCTGGCCTACCAGTTGTCCCATCATTTGGACTTTCATTATGGCTATCTCAGTTTGTAGCAGCTCCAACTGGTCATCTCTGTCGTCCGCAGGATTTCCCATGATCATGCCCCTTGTGAGGAGCACCTTCACCTCTTCTTGTCCCTTGGATAGGTTCAAGAACATCTCTTGAAGTTGAGCATTTTGAATCTGAATGCTCTTGATGGTCTGTTCTAGGGCCATCTATACTGAAAAAAACAGTAAGCAGATGAGAGACCTATGTGGGAAAAGCCTGTTATGATGACATGCATGATATGTGGATGCAATGTTTTCAAGGATCTCGCGGGGTAAACACAAGAAGATGTTAGAATTTGAACATTGATCAACATCTTTGATTGGGGAACTTTGTATTAGTGGATGTCCTTCTACGAGAATCAAGCTCACCATGTTAAGTGGGTCATAGCCCTTGACTCAAGTTACCGTGCTTTGGTCTTGACAACATTTGATTAAAGAACGAATCCTTTTGCCCCTTGATAGGCTTCTGGTTCAACGTGACCCTGCATCATAGGCCCTTGAGATACTTGAAATGGTTATTGAAAATGCTATGGTATGATGTCATGATGTTATGTACAAGTATGCAAAGTTGTCAGACGGTGTGGCAAGTGATCGAGAGGGGGGGTGAAAAGATCACCTCTTAGTTTTTCAAGGATTTAAAATTGTTTTATCAAAGCGAGTCGAAAGCAGCAAGAATCAATGTCCTGAATCAATTCCGTCTACTTTGAACCGACTACTAGAAAACTTGAACTGTGAAAACTTTGCTGGATTTTTATTAAATGAATTGGATGAATGTACAACTCAGAAATCTTGACGTTTCAATGCACTTATCATAAAACAGAATTTCCAATGAATTTAGAAATATGATAGGAATTTTGTCAAACAATTGGCGTATGCTTGTATAATGATTTAATAGTGGTGGTTTGGTGAAAATGTTTGAGCCACTATGTTTATCATTAGACTGTAAAACTTAGCACGCCAATTGAATTGCAAAGTTATAGAATATGTAAAATTGTAAAGAGAAAGAAAGAGAGAAGGATACGCAGACAGTTTGGTAAGGAAGTTCCCCACTGTCGTCCTCGCGTGTGGGTACGTCTCCCTCTCAATTTCACAATCAAAACTGAGAACTTTTATATCAATATGCTAAATGTTTGATAGCTAGGTTACACTACACAGAAAGAAAGAAATCCCTATGATCTTCTTCTTCTTGTAAGAACCACCACTTGATATGAGCTGTATCAAGATTCCCTGCAAAGTCACTGAATAATCCTCCACTTCCACGACCTGTTTGTTCAAAATCCTTCCGATTTCCAAACCCCTCGCTACGGCTGAATCCGACTCGCGTGACCATGACTGACAAAACCCTAAAGAACACACCTGTTCTTGAAGGAAAAACCCTCTGGTTTATTTCTTGAAGCTTCCTCTTCAACCTTCAACTCAGCTAGACTTCTTCAACACACAGTTGAACGTTATCTCAAACCGCTTGATTCAATTCAACAAGGATGTTTGATTTTATTTGTTGTTGTTGAATGTAAGATGGTTGAGAAGATGATGAAGATGAGGAATGAAATGCTTTCTGGTTGCTCACAATTGTTTTGCACACAATCTTCTATGTTGCTATGAGTTTTTTCTGAAGAAATGCTTGCTTATATTTATAACAGAAAACGGTTAGTCAAAAAGAAAGTGATATGAGTCGATGCATGTTGGTCATGTGTCGACTCATGTTAGTTATATGTAACAGGAAGAGTCGATGCATTATGTTTTGAGTCGATACAAAATCATGTTATAGCGTTTTACAGAACCAACACTTTTATACCCGTCGACACATAATGTGTATGTGTCGATACATACTGATTGTAAATTTAACTTTTGAATTTTAAACATAGTATGAGTCGACACATAATATTATGTATCGATACATATAAGTTTCAAAATGTTTTCCAGGATCATCAGAATGTTTTGTGTCGATACATAATGCGTATGTGTCGATACATACTGATTGTAAATTTAACTTTTGAATTTAAAACATAGTATGAGTCGACAGATGATATTATGTATCGATACATATAAGTTTCAAAATGTTTTCCAGGGTCATCAGAATGTTTAGTGTCGATACATAAGGTTTTGTGTCGATTCATACAAGTATTACAGGGGCATCAAAGTATTATGTGTCGATGCATGAAATTTATGTATCGATGCATGCAGTTTTTAGATTTACATTCCAGGATCATCAAAGAGTTATGTATCGACTCATAAGCTTTTGTATCGATACATAATAGTTTTGAGATACAATTCTAGGGACTTCAAAACTCTATGTATCGATACAAAACTTGATGTGTCGACTCATAATGATGCATTATGAGAGAAATGTAATTTTGGCTTATTCAAACATGTTATATTATATTTGAAATCATTCAAAATCAATCTATGAAGGGGTTGCTCACAAACTCCCCCTTTTTGATGATGGCAAATATCTGATGATGTGTCGTGATATAGTCTGTATGAAAAAAGCTTGCTCCCCCTGAGTTTGTGTATCTTCTTCCTAATACAAGCACAATCTTCACTGACACACTCTTCTTCTCCCCATTTGACCTTATCAAAAAGAGAATAAGCAACAGTTTCAAGAAACTCATCACATAGGAAAATTTATATACAATTTCAGCGGTTAATGAACTTGGCATTCACACTGAATGTCAGGCATAAAGTTATCAATAAGTCAGTAAATAGCAGAGTAAACATAAAGTAATCACGTTAAAAGTAATGCATTGGCAGATAAAAAGTTAGATTACATAAGCACGATAAAATGTTTGAAAGATACATTTATACAAGCACTTGAAAGAAACAAAATGAGTGAGTCAAGGGAATATGGATTTTGACAGATTTTGCAGTTTTTACACAGTTTCTTGCTAGCAAGGGAATATGGTATCATACCAAAAAAAATGACTTATCTGAAGTTTGTTATGCATGCATAATGATATGATGTAAATTGCATATGTCAAATTCAAACAATTTATGTAAAAGAGATATACGAAGACATTTTCTGTGAACATTTAGATCAACTTATAGGTGATTGAGGGTGAAGATAGGAAGGATATTACCTAGTTTGGTTAGATAAGTGAACACACGTACTAAAGATGAAAAAGCACATCTTAACAGTATGGTGTGACATAGATATATTTCAATTACATATATGTTTAGGACATCACGTATGAGAGATCTAAAATCCCTGGCTCATGGCAGATGTTGAATAAGAGGTCCGTTGCGAGTGGTTTTGTAAAGATGTCAGCAAGTTGATTTTTAGTATCAACATGCTCAAACGTAACATCCTCCTTTTCAACATGATCGCGTAGAAAGTGATGTCTAATTTCTATGTGTTTAGTGCGTGAGTGTAAAACTGGATTCTTAGTGAGGTTTATAGCACTTGTATTGTCACAATTGATTGGAACACGTTTTAATTGAATATCGTAGTCTTGTAATTGTTGCTTCAGCCATAAGATCTGAGCACAACAGCTACCTGCTGCAACGTATTCAACTTCAGCAGTTGACAAAGCAACATAAACTTGCTTTTTGCTATGCCAACTTATTAAAGAGTTTGAAAACAAGTGACATGTTCCACTAGTGCTTTTCCTATTTGATTTGCAGCCAGCAAAATCAGAATCAGAGTAACCTACTAAACTGCAATCGCTTCCCTTGGAATACCATAGCCCCTACTTAGGTGTATTATTGAGATACCTAAGTATACGCTTAACAGCTTTCAAGTGGGATTCCTTAGGATCCGATTGATATCGTGTACACATGCAAACACTAAACATGATGTCAGGCCTAGATGTTGTAAGATACAAGAGTGATCCGATCATACCTCTATACTTCTTGACATCGACACTCTTACCGTGTTTATCCTTGTCTAAATTTCCATTGGTAGGCATGGGAGTATCAATTGGTTTAGAGTTGTTCATCACAAATCGTTTAAGCAACTCTTGGCAATATTTTGTTTGACATATAATTGTGCCTTCATTGAGTTGCTTTATTTGGAGACCGAGAAAGTAGTTTAGCTCCCCCATGAGGCTCATCTCAAATTCACCCTGCATGACTTTGGAAAATTCCTCGACCAAGTGTAGATTAGTTGAACCAAAAATAATGTCATCTACGTATATTTGAACTAAAAGGATGTGCTTTCCTTTACGTTTAATGAAAAGAGTAGTGTCCACTTGACCTCTTGAATAGCCATGATCAAGTAGAAATTTACTAAGTCTTTCATACCAGACCAGAGGAGCCTGTTTAAGACCATATAAAGCTCGTTTTAATTTAAATACATGATCTAGATATTCGCTATTTTCAAAACCGGGAGGTTGTGAGACATACACTTCTTCATTTATGACTCTGTTAAGAAAGGCACTCTTTACATCCATTTGATAAAGCTTAAAATCTTTTGCATACGCATAAGCGAGCAAAAGACGTATAGCCTCAAGGCGAGCAACTGGAGCATAAGTCTCCTCATAATCAATGCCCTCCTCTGGGTTATACCCTTGTGCTACCAAGCGTGCTTTATTGCGGGTTATCATTCCGTTTTCATCAAGTTTATTTCTGAAAACCCATTTAGTGCCCATGATATGATGGTCTCGCAGACGAGGGACAAGTTCCCAAACATCATTTCTTTTAAACTGATTTAGCTCATCTTGCATGGCCATTAGCCAAAATTCATCAATCAAGGCCTCTTTGGCATTCTTAGGTTCTACTTGTGAAACGAAAGCAAAATGATAACAAAAATTACTTATCTTGGAGCGAGTCATTACTCCTTTTGAGATGTCTCCCAATATGTTGTCAATGGGATGGTCTTTAGAGGACTTCCAAGCTAGTGGAAGATCATTTGCTTCCATTTGCTCTTCTTCCTCATCTTTTGAAGGGCTTGTATATTTTTCTTCCTTATCATCAATTATTTTGGATTGAACATTTTCTTCAACAGTTTCTTTGAGTATATTTTCAGTAGATACACCTGCACCATCAAGAGAAATACCTTTTCCGACACGTTTCAGATAAGATTCATCAAAAGAGACATGAACTGACTCCTCAATTGTAAGTAGACGTTTATTGTATACCCTATATGTTTTGCTTGATTGTGAGTATCTGAGAAAGATACCTTCATCTACTTTTGCATCAAATTTTCTAAGATTTTCTTTTCCATTATTTAAGACAAAACATTTGCAACCGAATACATGAAGATGTGACAGGTTTGGCTTTCTTCCTTTCAAGATTTCATAAGGTGTTTTATCCAAAATTGGACGAATTATTATTCTGTTTAAAACATAGCAGGCTGTGCTAATTGCATCAGCCCAGAAATATTTTGGCAATCCACCTTCATTGAGCATAGTTCTTGCTAGCTCCTCTAAGACGCGATTTGTGCGCTCCACAACTCCATTCTGCTGTGGAGTTCGAGGTGCTGAAAAATTATGCTCAATACCATGCTTGTCACAGTACTTATCAAAGAGATGGTTTTGAAATTCACCTCCATGATCGCTTCGAATTGCAATTATTTTCAATTCCATTCTATTTTGAGATAGTTTTGCAAAACTCTTAAAAGCAGAAAAAGTTTCATTTTTGCTGTGAAGGAATATAGTCCAAGTAAATCTAGAGTAGTCGTCAACAATAACAAAACCATAATAATTTCCTCCTAAACTTTTTGTTCTAGAGGGTCCAAAAAGGTCCATGTGGAGAAGCTCAAGGGACCGTGAAGTGGAAATCATGTTTTTGGATTTGAAAGAGACCCTTGTTTGCTTTCCCACTTGGCACGCATCACATAGGTGATCCTTTGTAAATTTTATCTTTGGAAGACCTACTACTAGATTCTTGGATACAACCTTATTAAGCAAATCAAAGTTAACATGCGTTAAGCGTCTATGCCAAAGCCATGAATCATCATTCAAGGTGACTAGACACTTAGTGCTTGTTAAGGATACATCTAAAAGGTCAAGCATATAGACATTGTTTACTCTAATGCCCTTAAACACAATATCTTTTTCAGTATTTTCAATTATGCAACAAGTATTTGTGAAGGTAACTTTATAACCTTTGTCACATAATTGACTAATACTGAGCAAATTGTGTTTAAGCCCCTCTACTAAATGGACATTAGAAATAGTAGTGATAGAGGGATTACCTACACTACCTTTACCGAGTATAGCTCCTTTGGTATTGTCTCCATAGGTAAAAAATCCTTTCTTCTTTGCCTTGAAGTCAATGAAGAGCGACATGTCACCAGTCATATGCCTTGAACACCCGTTGTCTAAAAACCATCTTCTATCCATGGGTGTGAGGCATTTTTCCTGCAATATCAAAAGAGAGAGGTAGGTACCCAATTTTTATTGGGTCCATGTGGGTAAGTGGTATCATGGTTGCCTTTAGGCCTCCATTGGTAAATGCCTTTAGGAACAAGGAACCTCCTAAACTTGCATTTTTCAATGGTATGTCCAAAGTGACAATAATAATGGCATAAACCATGATGATGATGTATTGTTTTACTTCTGCTCATTGTATCCTTTGGTAGTTTTTTAACAAAAGAGTATTTTGAATATGGTGGATTTAATGTTTTCTTAAAAATTTTAGGATCGAATGCAAAAGTAACTTTGGGCTGTAAAGCTTTTTCTAATTTGGCATTAAGAGTCCTAACCTCTTGCTGCCAAATATGACAAACTTCACATTTCCTTCTGGGAATACATCCTGTAACATCCTTATCTTTTGAACTTTCTGCAATACTAGCTTTTAGACTTTTTAAGTCTTTTTCAGCTTTATAGACTTTACTCTCGAGAAATGAAAATATTTGTTTATCGGAGGATAATCTCTTAAAGGCATCTTCAGCTTTGTATTGCAGTTTTTCAAAAGCTAACTTTAGTTTAGAAAAGGTCATAGAAGAAAAGTGGTTAGGATATGCTTGTCTTACTTATTTGTTGTGGTTGTCTTTCTTGTTGTAGAATTGATTTTTTGTATGTGCCATCAGACATAAATTTGCACTTTCATCACTACAACTTGAACTGTCATCGTATGATGAATCACTATTGCTTTCCCATGCAATATAAGCTCTTCTTTGTTTGTTGAACTTCTTTGGTGGAGCTTTTTCCTTATCCTTTTTCATCTTTGGACAGTCTGGTTTGTAGTGTCCAACTTTACCACAATTGTAACAAGGTCCTTTACCTCTTTGCTTTTTATTTTCTTCTTTCCTTTGTTCTTTGGATTGTTTTCGAAAGCTTATGACATTCTTATCGGAGTGCTTGATTCCATTCTTTCGGATAAATCTATTGTATCTCCGAACAAAAAGTCCCATTTCTTCATCATCAGAATCTTCATCACTAGTTGAGCCATTTTCATCTTGCTCTTTGGTTGAGTACTTAGAGCTAGAAGTCATTAGAGCTATTGACTTCTTCTCACCCTCCCTGTCTTTGTTCCTTTCTTTCTTACTCTTATTTTCATATTTTTCAAGACTTTGCAATTCTTTTTGATGTTCTTCCAGCATTCCAAACAGAGTTGTAATGGTAAGCATAGTGAGGTCATTTGCTTCCTTGATAGTTGTTACTTTAGGTTGCCATTCCCTGCTAAGACATCTCAGAATTTTATTAGTAGCAATTTCATTGGAAACAGGTTTTCCAAGTGCATTTAAACGACTCACAAGATGTATGAATCTCTTCTGCATGTCAGAGATAGATTCTCCTTGCTTCATGCGAAAGAGCTTGAACTCTTGACTGAGTGTATTAATGCGGGATTGTTTAACTTCAGTTGTGCCTTCATGGGAAATTTATAAAGCATCCCACATTTCTTTAGCGGACGTGCAGTGAGACACTCTATAATACTCATTAACACCAAGTGCTGAGATTATCATATTTCTGCCTCTCCAATCGCACGACCATTTAATTTCATCCATTTTATTCCATTGATCCTCAGGTTTAGGTACTATTGCACTTGCATCATTCCTCATGGTTATTTGAAAAGGACCATTTTGAATGGCAGTCCATACATTCCTGTCAATGGAATTTATGTGTACTCGCATGCAGTCTTTCCAGTAGCCATAGTTTTCACCATTGAAAATAGGAGCTCTATTATACGCCCCATTTGGTTCGAAGGCCATAGCGTTACGAGTAGATACAAAGCACCAGCTAACCGGTACTCTGATACCACTTGTTAGACGATGTGGCAAGTGATTGAGAGGGGGGTGAATAGATCACCTTATAGGTTTTCAAGGATTTAAAATTGTTTTATCAAAGCGAGTTGAAAGCAGTGAGAATCAATGTCCTGAATCAATTCCGTCTACTTTGAACCGACTACTAGAAAACTTGACATGTGAAAACTTTTCTGGATTTTTATTAAATGAAATGGATAAATGTACAACTCAGAAATATTGACGTTTCAATGCACTTATCATAAAACAGAATTTCCAATGAATTTAGAAATATGATAGGAATTTTGTCAAACAATTGGCGTATGCTTGTATAATGATTTAATAGTGGTGGTTTGGTGAAAATGTTTGAGCCACTATGTTTATCATTAGACTGTAAAACTAAGCACGCCAATTGAATTGCAAAATTATTGAATATGTAAAATTGTAAAGAGAAAGAAAGAGAGAATGATACGCAGGCAGTTTGATAAGGAAGTTCCCCACTGTCGTCCTCGCGTGTGGGTACGTCTCCCTCTCAATTTCACAATCGAAAGTGAGAACTTTTATATCAATATGCTAAATGTTTGATAGCTAGGTTACACTACACAAAGAAAGAAATTCATATGATCATCTTCTTATTGTAAGAACCACCACTTGATATGAGATGTATCAAGATTCCCTGCAAAGTCACCGAATGATCCTCCGCTTCCACGACCTGTTTGTTCAAAATCCTTCCGATTTCCAAACCCCTCGCTACGGATGAATCCGACTCGCGTGACCGTGACAGGCAAAACCCTCAAGAACACACCTGTTCTTGAAGGACAAACCCTCTGGTTTATTTCTTGAAGCTTCCTCTTCAACCTTTAACTCAGCTAGACTTCTTCAATACACAGCTGAACATTATCTCAAACCGCTTGATTCAATTCAACAAGGATGTTTGATTTTCTTTGTTGTTGTTGAATGTAAGATGGTTGAGAAGATGATGAAGATGAAGGAATGAAAATCTTTCTGGTTGCTCACAATTATTTTGCACACAATCTTCTATGTTGCTATGAGTTTTTTCTGAAGAAATGCTTGCTTATATTTATAACAGAAATCGGTTAGTCAAAAAGAAAGTGATATGAGTCGATTCATGTTGGTCATGTGTCGACTCATGTTAGTTATATGTAACAGGAAGAGTCGATGCATTATGTCTTGAGTCGATACAAAATCATGTTATAGCGTTTTACAGAACCAACACTTTTATACCCGTCGATACATAATGCGTATGTGTCGATACATACTGATTGTAAATTTAACTTTTGAATTTTAAACATAGTATGAGTCGACACATAATATTATGTATCGATACATATAAGTTTAAAAACGTTTTCCAGGATCATCAGAATGTTTTGTGTCAATACATAATGCGTATGTGTCGATACATACTGACTGTAAATTTAAATTTTGAATTTAAAACATAGTATGAGTCGATACATGATATTATGTATCGATACATATAAGTTTCAAAATGTTTTCCAGGGTCATCAGAATGTTTAGTGTCAATACATAAGGTTTTGCGTCGATTCATACAAGTATTACAGGGGCATCAAAGTATTATGTGTCGATGCATGAAATTTATGTATCGATGCATGCAGTTTTTAGATTTACATTCCAAGATCATCAAAGTGTTATGTATCGACTCATAAGCTTTTGTATCGATACATAATAGTTTTGAGATACAATTCCAGGGACTTCAGAAAGCTATGTATCGATACAGAACTTGATGTGTCGACTCATAATGATGCGTTATGAGAGAAATGTAATTTTGGCTTATTCAAACATGTTATATTATATTTGCAATCATTCAAAATCAATCTATGAAGGGGTTGCTCACAAAAGTAATCAAGTTTGTTATATACAATTAGTCATATACACGCAAAGCAGACAAGTCCTTAGGTTTAGGCTTGCATGGAGTTGATAGGTAAGTACCCTCTTGAAGTTTAGTCGACTCAACTTATCCTAGAAAGTTACTGGCTTCTAGGGGATCTCAATATCGACGACCTTTCTTTTAGGCATTGTCTCAGCACAATCAATATTTTCTTGCGGCCGAGATATCCCAAAAGTCTGGTCTCAATGAGTGTAGTATCGAGTATCAACCAATTTTCAGCTTTCCACCGAAACCGATCATCCCACTACTTCTTAATGGCCAAGTTGTTCAATTAAGGTTCTAAAGTCAATTAGTGCTTGATGACGCTGCTCAACGGCCCTGTATTCTCCTTGATTCAACACAAGGGATATCGGTACCAACAAATACGTCACACTAACGTAGCCATTGCTTCAACCATATCGATCTACGTCGTACAGTTTCCACAATCTATTGCTACTTACCTAAAAAGGTGCCCCAGATCCAGGTAAGGATCAAAACAAACCCAAACAAAGAACCATAATATAAAGAAAGCAAGTCAAACAAAGAAAAACAAATAAATGTGATCTAGCCTTAAGGTAACCCCACTTTTAATATTCTCCCTAGGAGAGTCGCCAGTTCTATTACGTGGTGGGAAAACTGACTTGGTATGTTTGCGTTTGATCGTAATTGTTGCGGATAGCAAGAGTCGCCACCGACTTTTTTTTATCCAAAAGGAAAGGCTGAAAAGAACAGGAAAGACCTTTAGAGATGTTTCTTGAGCTCGGGGGGTAGGTTAAGAAAAGGGAAGGTATTAGCACCCTTTTCATCTGTAGTTATCTACGGGCTCTTAGTTTCTTGCTAGATAACTTGCTTTTGTTTGAAAATGTGCTTGTGGTGTGGGTTTTGAAAGGATTTTGAAAATGTCTTTGTAATGGTTCTCGTTTCTATAAGAATGCGTACAAAGTGTTGTTTGGAAAATAGTTCAAAGTATTGTTTGTGTAATGTGTTTTTGAAAGTGATTTTGAAAAAAGGTGTCTTTGTAATGGTTCTCGTATCTATAAGAACGCGTACAAAGTGTTGTTCTTTTGAAAATGTTTCAAGGTGAGAGTGTTGGTGTATAAAATGTTTTTGTTGTGAGCAAGCGAGCAACTAGGAGAATCTACCTACTCAAAAGGTCTTAAATGTTCTTTTCCTCCTCCTTTAGATGTTACTATCTTACCATTAATTTGGTAAGAAGCCCCATCCTTGGATGTGAAGGGACGGGCGTGGAACATTTGTATAGTCATAGAAGGCAACCTATGGAACGTTTTAGCAATTGTCGTTTAGGGACTAGATCGTTTACCGAAGGCAATATTAAGGGTCATCGAGGGACTACGATCTTTATCGAGGTTCTTTGCTAAAACGCCCATGTTTGAGGGACATGACTATTTTTTCTGAGGCAACAAGTGGAATTACCCTAAGGGTGCATGTGTAAATAGTGTGTTTGATTTGCATGCATTTAGTCTTTGATTAGGGGTTGTCTACTTGTTGTTTTTATCTTTCCATACATTCCCTATTTTACTAGCAAGCATACAAAAGTAATAAAAATGCCGAAAGATAAAATCCTACACTATTACAACCATATTGAAGTGCATAAAAAAAGATAAAAGAAAGAAAAATGAAGGTCTTTCGATTAAGGCAGGAAACCCTTCGATTCTGCACTTTCTGTCTTCCTTCGATTGGCGGTTGGCACCAGTGTAGGCGCGTCTTTCAATTGGGGCCTGGAGGGTCAGTAGGTTGTAACTTTCTATTAGGTCTGGAACTAATGCAAGATGAAATCTGCCTTTCTGCCTCCTTCGACTAGGGGTTGGCACCAGTGTAGGCGTGTCTTTCGTCTGGGCCTGGACTTAGTGCAAGCGTGCCTTCTAGATGCCTCTTTCGTTTGACCTGGAAGTTAGTATGGAAGCCAGAGGCTTCGTTCTCTACTTCCTATTTCCTGTTGTCCTTCGTTTGAGATGTTAAATAGCAACATGGCCTAAGGCCATGCTAGCACTGCCTTACAACCAGTTTCAATACTTAATGCATGTTTAGGTAAACAAGAAGCAAAATGAAAAGGTTAGCTCTGAAAACATGTTAAAAGGGTGGAAACAAAAGAACAATGATATGTACATGCTTGAAACGAAATAAAAGCTTATTCACATGTTATACAAGAAACAAAAAGCTCAAGGTTTGGAACAACTTACCTTACTGGAGGTTGGAGGGTGTGTTGGACCTTCTAGTGGCTGAACTAAATGCTCTTGGATTCGAAGGAAAGAAATAGGTGTAGTGTTCCTTTGACTGGATTTGAAGGTCAAGAGGTGTAATTGCGGTGTTTATTATTTCTGGGTTCGAAGGAGGAGAACAGGTGTAGTGTTCTTTCTTGAATCAAAAGAGGCAAGTGTTAGATTATGGGTTTTACTTTCACAAGTGTTTGAGTGTTTGAGAGCTTTGTTGTGTTTGAGAAAATTTTGGAGATTTGTTCCTCTGGAAAAAAAGTCCTCCTTGAACATGTATTGGATCCTCTTATTTATAGGCAAGTCTGCCTGAAGCTTTTGGAGAGAAAACAAAAGGTTTGAAAAAATTGAGTAATTTGTTCCTTGTAACTTTCGGGAGACAGTGCCTTGTATGCTATTTTGGTGTAAGAAGGGGACAGTGCTTCAGGACTGTTGTGCAACACTTTTGGCCAGTGTACCAGGCCTGAACTTGGCAGTAAGCATCTTCGAACATTTTACCCTTTCGTTTTGACCTTTCTTAGACTAGAATCTTCCCCAAACAAAACTATTTGATTTTCCTCTAACAAGTGCCTTTCGATTTAGTCACTTTTGTGCATCCTTCGAAGGAGCCAAAAGTGTGACCCTTGGATGGGTCACCAAAAACCTACCTTAAAGTGGGCTTGTAAATCCTTTGAATGGACTATCAAGCATATCCTTTGAATGGGATGCCCAAAGTTAGATTTGAAGGATGCTGATTCGAAGGGGACACAGGATGTAAGGAAACCTTGTGAAGGTGGTTCTGTCCAGTCAAAGTCTTGCCTGCCCAAACGTCTAAGTGGCCAAACTAAGGAGTGTATATAGGGGTTCCTTCCTTGTGAATCAAAGGCAAACATATAAGGCCAAAGGTGCATTCAAAGCTTGTAAGCAGGAGGCCTAAACGGTGCAATTGAAAGAAACATTCAAAAGACCATTGCCTTCTGAATCAAAGGACGTTTTTCAGACGGTTATTACCTTCTGAATCGAAGGGCGCTCTTTTAAGGGAAGCAAGAACTTAGTAAAATCTTGTATGAAGATACCTCTTGGATCAAACGAAGCTTGTATGAAGCAAATTTTGCAAGAGGCCCTTGGTGCAAGTGGATTCGAAGGATGCATAAAGATGGTTACTTTGTCCCGTCGAAACTTATCCAAACGAAGCAAGCATGTAGGCAAAAAACTTGTCCAATCGAAGAAGGCTTGTAGGCAGTAAACCTTTCCAAATCGAAGCAGGCTTGCATGCAGCTATTTTGTCCAAATCGAAGCAGGCATGCAGGCAGCATATGCCCAAATGAAGTAAACTTGTTGTTTCTTTAATTTTGTCCAAAAAAAACAAATTTATCTGTTTTGCCCTTTTTTGACAGTTTCCTTTTAACTTGATACTGGAAAGTCCTATTGTACTCGTGCAAGCTTGAACCTTGAGAATCCTTGTGAGAAATGCCTTAAGAAATGAGAGGGCAAATTTTGGGGTACAACAGGACAAAAGCAATCAAAACCTAATTGCTATTACAACCAAATTGAATAATACAAAATAGAATGTACAAGAATATAATGATAGTGTAACAGAAGAGAAAATTGTTTTTGTGGTTTTTTGTATGAAGATGTTTTAAAATTAACCTAATTAAATTAATAAAAGTAAGAAATTAATTAATTATGGTCTAAGTTGAATTAATTAAAAGAACAAATTAAAAATAAAAACTAAGTCTAAATTTATTTTAATTAAGAAATTAAATTAAATTTTTTAAGAAAACATTTTTTAGGATTTTATGTTTTAATAAAATAGAAATAAGATAAAAGATTGGTCTAAGTACTAAAAAATATATATTTTTGTATTTTTTAGTAAAATAATAATAAAAATAATAAAATATAAAGAAAATAAAATAAAATAAAATAGAAAAATTTAAGTCAAGGGGTTTAAGAATGAATTGGGAGGTTAATAAGAAAAGCACAGTTTTTATTATAGGCCAAAGTAGTTTTTTGTATGATCGGAAAATAAATAAACAAAATAAAAAGGGTTAATTGGGCTGCATGGTGAAAAATAAGTTGGGAGGTATTGTTGAGAAAAAATGGTAAAGGCCCAATGGAGGGAGGCTCAGCGCGCGTGTGCACAAAAAGAAAACATGGAAATGTTAGAAAAAATAAAACAAAAGGTCCCTGGGGTTCGAACCCATGACCTTTAGGACCAATGCCCTACGCGCACTTCTCCTGCCACTGGGGTGGCTGTTTCATTCGGTAGTAAAACATGTTGTAATAAATTTAAAATAAACCAAGTCCTGACGTACTTCATCTTCTTCCTTGCGCCAGTCTATTCTTCAACATTTTCAAATTCGTATCTTGCTCATTTCTCAACCATTCTCAAAAGTGTAAACATCAAACTTGTTAAAAACTTCACCATGATTTCAAATATGTAACTAACTTAAGCAATGGATCAAAGATGAGCATGAATTTTAAATGGTACCAAATTCTAACCTAATTTTTCAGGAAGTTCAAACTTAAAGTTCACACTACTCAGGAAACATAAATGAATTATAAGGGCATGGTTAGTTTCAGGGCTATGATGTCTACATTTTATCTTTGAAAATGGAAGCCAAATGATGCATGTATAAAGAGTTAGAAAATCAGAAAAATCACGTTGCAAGTGGATATCGTGTTTTGAATTTGAGGAGCTTTCAAGGTGTTGCAATGATCTGGTTAGCTTCCTTGAACCTCTAGGAAGCTAATGCAATGCTTAGCTTGAGCTGAGAATGCGTGGAATGTTCTGGAGAAGTCAAGTTGCAGACCTCTGTTTTTGGTTATGGAAGTTAAGGAAGATGGTGTTACATTTGTGGAACAAGGGCATGGATGAACTATATTTGATGTATAGAAGCTTTGAAAATGGTTTTGAGGGGAAACGCGCGATGGAAATGGAAGATACAAGTTCAAGGGCAGAATTGTATACAAATGGTGATTTTTGAGCAATTTCTGGTTAGGGAGAGTTTGGGAGAGTTTCAGGGCTTCTATTTTCATGTTTGGATTGTAAGTAACATCCTCTATTTATAGGGAAATGTTTTGGAAGCTTGAAGTAACCATAAATCAGATATCACATGTTATGGTTTGGTTGAAAATGAGAAATCAAGTTGAATGGATTTTCATGATTCCAAAGTTCAAGTACAAGCATGGTCTGATGTTTTTTGGATGCAGGTTACTTTATTCATGATTTTGATCTTGCTTTCAATTAGATATATAAGTTACAAGGCTCAATGCATTGACAATTTGCATAAAGCTTGCTTTTCCAAAATGGAAGTGTGACCTTTCTTCCTTAAATGGAAAGTCAACTTGGACAATGGCTTAATTGCTTGAACAATGACTCAATATGTTGTGTAAACATTAAATTAAGGAGTGAAACAAAATTTAGAAGCATGCAAAGTGATATTGCGCAGCATAGGTTTGAGATTTGGTTGAATGTTCATCATCAAAATGACCTAAAAATCAAGAATGAAACCTCAACTTCTTCTCTTCGATTCTCATTGCCCAAGCATGATCTCTTCAAGTTCTTGGATATTTCAGAAAGCTTGAGACATTTTCAACAATCTTCATATTGACCATTTTGACAAAATCATCTTGGAGCTTGGTGAAAATTGGCCAAAAAGTTAGGTCAAAAATCTGCCTAAACTAGGTGAAAATTTCTCTAAGTGTTTAAGAAAAAGTGCATGACTTTATGGGCTTATAACTCAAAATCTAAGAATTTTTTGGATATGAACCCTCTAATACAAATTTGTAGATCTCATCAAGATCTACAAATTTCATGTTGAAAGTTTCTTTTGAATCATCTAGCATCTTGGTGAAAAAGTGGCATGAAGTAGTGAAATTATCATGTACAAAAACATTTGGAAAAATTTCTAAGTCTTGAAAAGTTTGACTCTTCAAATTGACTTTTGACTTTCTTAATTTCTTTATGATCAAGCTTCATATTTTTGAATGTCTTGATGAATTGTGATCTTTGAAACAAAATCTTGATCAAAAAGTCAAAGTTTGACTTTTTGTGCATCAATTGACTTTTCATCAGTTGACCCAAAATGCAACTATCAATCCATTGATTTTGAAAGATGATTTGAGCCATGAAATTAGGTCAACATTTTTTATTTGAATCATTGAGATTGTGCTTCAATCTATTGGATCATGTATTAGGTTAAAAGTCAGTGATCAGTCAATTACAATCAAAACCCTAATTTTGACCATTTTGCCCGTTTTGTAAATTGAGTGTTTTTCTTGAGGAATTATGATCAATACTTGATCAAATGATTAATAGGACCTTAAAATGTTGATGTTGGCCAAAAATCATGAAGTTTGACTGTAGGTTGACCACATTTGACTTTTTACCCAACACGACTGATTTGCAGTCATTTGAGCAATTGACTGAGCAAATTTGTGATACAAGACTTGAAACTTGGCATGAGTATTATTGGAGGTCTATAATGATCCATGAAGGTAATTTTATGCATTAGAAGTCCAATTGTCCTTTTGAAAATCAAAACCCTAATTTGAGGCAGCAGTGTTTAGGAGGTGGTCTTACCTAGTCAACACTTGTGCAAACTTGAGCCATTGGAGATCTTGTGAGAAATGTCTTAAGAAAAGAGAGGGAAAATTTTGGGATACAACAATGTATAAATTATATAAAGCATTGTATGTGTTACGACTGGATATTTAATCAGAGTCGCCACTATTTGTTTTTATCCTAGGGAAGAGAATCTAACAGAAAATCCTAATTCGCAGACAGAGATTCTAGTTTTCAGACTTCTATTAGACAAAAGGAAGGTGTTAGTTACCTTTCATCTACCTTGTTCACAAGGATACTATGTTTTAGGTTAACGTTGGGGAAACAGGATTTAAATTTTATTAGGGGAAAGGGTTTAAATTTTTCATAGGGGAACTCGCTACGATTTTTTATTGTATGCCTACGTATCCTCTTAAGAGGAATCAGAGTCCCAATTCGTAGTTTGTATGGATTGGTATTTTTTAGGGGTTGCAAACGTATTTTGAATCACCTCGCACTTTGGTCGGGAATAATGATTGCAAAGATTTTGACTAAATGCGCGGTAAGTCAAAATCTGTTAGAAACCCTTTTGCAAAAACAGTTGATTAGTTTAGTTGATTGCGAAAAAATAGTTTGTTGTTTGTTGCGTGTTTTTTTATTGTATTAATTGCAAAAATTCTTGATTAATGTATGATTAAAATATATTTTAATGCAAATAATATATAAAATAATATATACAATTTTGATACAAAAATGATTTGAATAATAATATAGTAATATTTAAATAGTAAATAAAATATATTAGTATTAATAATTAATAATAAGAATAATAATATTTATAATAAAAAGGAATTATAATAATAATATATAAAAATAAGAAAATGAAATTAATAGCTAATAATTATAATATAATAATAAGGAAATAAAATTAAAATATAATAACTATAATAAAAATGTAGGAAACAGTTAATTACTAGGGGGGTGTAATTTTTAATTAACAAGTAAAAGCAGGGGGTGTTGTTATTAGGAATCTGGTTAGGCCCAAATACAATTTTTGAGAAGGGGTGCATATTGTTTTCTGGTTTAGCAAAATAAGGGAATAGGGGTATAAAAATCAATGGGCTTGGCCCAAACGAGTTTGAAGGGAGGGTCAGTGTATTCTAGTGTGGCGAGGGTGCATATGTGTTACGATGGACTTGGCCTCACACGGCCATCCAGTAGTGATCCCACGGATGGGACGCGAAGGTATGTGCTATTTTAGTGGACGTGCAACCATTGGAAAATAACGGAATATAATTATTTTTTACATTTTCATTATGAATTTTAGTTTTTTTTGTTTTTGATACAGCATGTCATCTTCTCTCTCGCGTATAAACCCTTTTCTCTTCCTTATTTCATCAACCCTAACCCCCACCAACCACCGGCAGCGATGTCACCCCCTAGTCTCGTCCTACTGTAAATCAAAACCCACACAACCCAAATACTAGTACAATCAAAGATAAAGTTGAGTTTATACCCTTTCGCGATTTTGTTTCTGACTTCTGGGTCTTTTCCGGTTCGGCTAACCCTCCTTCTCCTTCTGGTTTACAGGTTACAACGATGGTCGAAGAGGGTGGTGGATGGTCAACTGTCAGCGGCGGGGATGGCTAGCGGTTAGGTGGGAAATGGTGATTAGGGTTTCGGATATCGAAACCCTAATCGTCCTCCTTTAACAACAACTTGGTTCATCAAGTTCTTCTTCGCCCAATTTACATGTCTCTTCTAGTATTAAGCCTTTTCTTTTTGTATTCTTTCTCCGTATCTGTTCTTTTTCTGTAACCCCCCCCCCCTATTTCTCTGTATAAATCCTCCTCCCCTTACTGTTGTTGTTCTTCCAGTATATATAGTTCTCTTTTAGAATTAGGGTTTTGTTGTTACAGTGTAGATTTAGGATTTAGAAGCATTAGGGATTCTGATTTATTGTTGATTGATTTTGTTTATTGATTGTAATTGATTTGGCCATATTTTGATTTTGTACTTTGATTCCATTTGTAATTCTAAGATTTCTTGTATGTTATTCTGGGATTTGATTCTGTATAATCTTAGATTTGTTTTTGTAATGAGATTCGATTTAGTAATTTTGTTGTAAAAGATTTTATTGTGTAATAACTATACTGGAGATTTTGGTTCTGAGTTTAATTTACTGATATTTGAAAAGACTCAGTTTACTATGTTTAATTTCTACAGTGTTAGTAATTTGGATAAAGACATGCGCTCAATTTGGCTTGAATTGTTACAGTTGTTATTTTTTATTCTAATGGGCCAATGCTGTTTTAATTACATTGGGCCCTGCGTTAATTTGACTTGTTGTATCCAGCAACAACATTTTGCAGCAAATGCCTTTTTTTTTGTATAACCTGACCCAATTGTAGATGTTTTCAAACAAAATATTTACTAATTAAATAGATCTTATAAATAATATCTATTAATAAATAATATAAACAATCTCTACTAAAAATCTTTTTAGTAAAACATTATTATGATAAAAAGTTCCCAGCAAAACACATTGCGTTTTCTTTTAATAAAGATGAATTTTTTTTATTAAACAGTAATAGCAAGGAGTTTAATAATAATGCCTTTTTTTGTTAAAACAAAACAACGACGAGATATCAAATGAATTGTTGAGTCTTAATGGACTTGTAACTTGCACACCCCATCCCTTTTTGTTAGCAACAGCCAAAACGTTAATGGACCCAATTCTAATGGGCTTGTATACGACAAAAAATGGGCTAAGTCATTTAATTTTTTAATTAAGAGCAACTTAACCTTAAGTCTCCTTAATAATTTAATAACTTAGTAATTACTCGAATAATTTTTATTTTCGAATCGCACGGGCCATTGGCCAACATGCCTCACAAACGGATTTATGAGTCTTTCTGATTTAGAAAGCCCCTATTAAAATACACCCCCTATTAAAATGTACCATCTTTAACTAAAAATTTCTTCTATTTTAATCTCGAAAAATAAGATCACCGAGGTAGGACAAATTTGGGGTACGACAGTTGCCCCTATTCAATTATCTTCCAATCGAATAGCGTGAGAAAACGCGAGTCTTATGCATTCTGATTGGGAGTTTATTGAATACTTGGAATACCCAAAAATTTGTCTGACAAACACAAGGTTATACTGATATAGCATACCCTCACGAGTCTCAAGGAAGTAGGCAAAACTAATGATGTATCGCTTACCAGGGTTTGATAACGAGGCAGATGGTTTTAAGAGCGCAATTTTGTATGTCTTGGTTTGGTTTTGATCATTCACCCATTTAGAGGATGAATACAACAATTATTGATGATGCATGCATGCTTGAAGACTGAGGCCATGGGTTATGTTTGCAAATCGCTGCGTGAAGTCTGAGGCGATTGGCTAGATTTTTCTTTGTTTTCTCTCGAGCATCGCTGCATGAAGTCTGAGGCGATGGTCTGTGTTATGGAATAAAGAAACACATTTCTGCATGAAGACTTAGGCAATGGGTTAGACTCGCAAATCGCTGCATGAAGTCTGAGGCGAAAGGCTAGATTTTATGGAATAAAGAAACACATTACTGCATGAAATCTGAGGCAATAAGCTAAATTTTGGTTTTCGAACATTGTTGCATGAAGTCTGAGGCGATGGTTTGGAGCGTGATATAACGAAACATATTATTTCCGGAAGTCTGAGGCAATGGGTTGGGTTCGCAAGTCACTGCGTAAAGTCTGAGGCGATAGGCTAAATTTTTATTTTTGAGCATCGCTGCATGAAGTCTGAGACGATGATCTATGTTGCAGAATGAAGAAACGCAATGTTGCATGAAGTCTGAGGTAATAGGATGAATTTTGTTTTCGTTCCAGCATCGCTGCATGAAGTCAGAGGCGATGACCTGTGTTATTGTATAAAGAAACACATTGTTGCATGAAGTCAGACGCAATGGGTTAGGTTTGTGAATCGCTGCGTGAAGTTTGAGACGATAATCTAGATTTTGTTTTTTTTTAGCATCGCTGCATGAAGCCTGAGGCGATGGCCTGAAGCCTGGAATAAAGAAACACATTGTTGCATGAAGTCTGAGACAATGGGTTAGGTTTGTGAATCGCTGCGTGAATTCTGAGGCGATGAGCTAAATTTTGTATCGTTGTGTGAAGTCTGAGGCGATGGTCTGGAGCATGGAATAAAGAAACGCATTGCGGCAGGAAGTCTGAGGCAATGGGTTAGGTTTGTGAATCGCTACGTGAAGTCTGAGGAGATAGGCTGGGTTTTGATAATACATTGTGGCTTAGAGGCAATGTACTAAGTTTTGTGAATACATTGCGGCTTAAAGGCAATGTACTGAGTTTTGAGAATACATTGCAGCTTAGAGGCAATGTATTGAGTTTGTGAATGCATTGCGGCTTAGAGGAAATGTACTGAGTTTGTGAATGCATTGCGGCTTAGATGCAATGTATTGCGTTTTGAGAATATATTGTGGCTTAGAGGAAATATATTGAGTTTGTGAATGCATTGCGGCTTAGAGGCAATGTATTGAGTTTGTGAATGCATTGCGGCTTAGAGGCAATGTATTGAGTTTGGATAATACATTGCGGCTTAGAGGCAATGTACCGAGTGTTATTCATTACTGCATGAAGACTTAGGTAATGGACTACTTTGTAAGGAACTCATCACTGCATGGAGACTTAGGTGACGGGTTTAATCGCAGGAGAAGTGTTTTATTGATTGACCCTTAGATAGCTAAATCGAGGGTGAGACTGTTTGTTTGTTTTATGATACATGCGTACAATGTCTGATATTGAGATGTTTGGATGTATGCAAAATATATGATGTTTGATGTGTGGAACCCTAAGTATATGCGTATTGCATGCAAAAATGTATAATGTATGTATGCTTTGAATATGCAAAATGTATGTGTGAACTGTGTGTAAAATGCGTGTATGCCTTGAAATGTTATGAATATCATTGTTAGAATTCTCTCCTTAAAACCATTGGTTTTGAATTACCAACCCTTGGCGTTGTATGTTGTATTTTCGTGGCATCGCTGAATTTGATTTGAATGCGGGGAAAAAGTGTTAGCAAATTTTGGACATTAATTTTTGTATTGTAAGCGCGGGTGTAGACGTAGACGTAGGTATTGGCATATGCGTAGATTTTTTATGTTGTAAGCGCAGGCGTAGACGTGGACATGTGTATAGAATTTGTATTGTAGACGCAGGAGTAGACATGTGCATGGATGTAGACGTGGATTTTCTTCCAATATTTTTCTAACCTAAATGTTTTTTGATGTTTTGTCAGATGCTTTTATTTTGTTAATCCCCCGAAATAATTTCAAGACAATATTTACAAGTAATGATCGTAATATTTTGTAAACAGGTCTGAGAAAAAGAAAAAATGCAATTTGAAATATGCGAAGAAAACAAATGTTTTATTAATATGCTTTTGAATAGGAAAGAATACAAGATGCAATTCCTAGAAAGAGGTAATTACAGAAAGTTTTAAAACTGTAAATGGCAATAAAAAATGATAATTGTTGCTATTGTTCCCAAATATCCTTTTAATGATCTTATCTCCTTTGCTTATGAGTTGTATGATTTAAATCTATCTCTCCCTTCGTGGTTCGTAGTCGCAGTTTTTAGATCGCAATCTTTTTGTTCTTTATTTCTTTTTGAGTGATCCCTAACTTTTGTCGGGATTGCCCTTTCGGGTTTTCAATCCATCGGGATAAGTTTTTTTGTTATATGCCCCTAATTTCTGCCTGGATCGCTGTTGCACCCCAAAATTTTCCCTCCCATACTCTTCAAGATTTGCCAAGATCAAGGTTCAAAATCTCTCAAGGGTTGCACAGTCCAATTGCCTCCTAACACAATCAAAATTAGGGTTTTGGTTCTGGCAAAGAAGTTGAGGTTTCCAAGGGTCCAATCAAGTCCCACATGCCTATAAACATTGTCAAGCATCCTTATGTCAAGTTTCAAGACTCACAACACAAAATTGCACAGTCAAAAACCCTAATTGCTTCACAGTCAACTGCAGGGGGAAAATGGTCATTTGACAGTCAAAAGTCAAAAAAATTTGTCAACATCTTATTTTGAAGCCACAAACATCATTTGATCAATTCTTGATCATGATTCTCAAAGCATGGCTCAAAAAGGCTCAAGATGCAAAAGTTTCTATTTTTGGACAGTTGAAAAAGTCAACTGCAAATTGACCAGGGCATAACTTCCACATGGTTTATCAGAAAAATTCCATCCAAAGCTCATTTTTAAGAGAATGACATTTCCTACAACTCATATTCACACTTCAAGTCTAAGAAATGCTCTCACAAAAAGTTATCAATTTCAACATTATAGGTCATTTTCAAAAGTCAACAAAAAGGCACTTTAAGTCAAAGACCATAACTTGAGATTGGTAAATCAAAATGACATGGGACCAAAGGCATTGGTTAGAGGACTTCAAGACCTTTCCAAAATGTCCAAGAACACGATCAACGCTTAAAAATTGAGCAAGATATGCCTTGTGGAAGTTGGGAAATTTTTGGGAATTTTGAAAAGTCAACTTTGCTTCAAATGCCTCAAAAATGCTAATGGACCTCAATTTCTTCCATGAATCATCACCCAAAGGCTATGCACAACCCATTGACCTCCAAGGGAGTTATTTTCTCATTTTTTTTAATTATTTGAATTCTTATTATTATTAATTCACTTAATTAAAATTAAATATGAAAAAATAGCAAATAATACATTTCAAATCTTTTTGTGCAGAGATTTCATCCATTATGAATCAAATATTTCGTGCATCACTCAAAAGGGAAAGTTTCTACATGATTGGCAATGATTGGCATAGAAAAGATTGAAAAAAAGGATATAGAAAATCAAATATTCAAAATCATGAATGCATGGATCCTTGTGTTTACCTTGGGTTTTGGTAAACAACCGCTGATCCTCCAAATGGTTACTTATTTGGTTACTCGCAGGATCGATCAGATTGATCCTATGGACATAGGTTGATTTTGAAGTTTGATTAAGGTGGATAAGGCTTTAAGTAAAATGTTTCAAGTAAATTGCATAAAGGAAAGGCTTGGTAAAATAAACAAGGCTTTAAAGTAAAGGTTCGACAGGAATTTAAAGGAGAAAAGCAAGTAAAATACTGGAAAAGTAAATGACTTTAATTGATAAAATTGGTGTTTCACACATACATTTCTCAACAATTCTTTCGCTCACACTGGGTACTTGAATCTAAATGAGTGACTATGTATCTATTTGTGAACACACGCGAGAAACTACATGTCTACTCCTATTTATACTAAAACATTCCAAGTAACCGTCGGGCAGTTACACTGCTTCGAGATTAAGCCACTTGGCACGTTCTCCATGCTCGACGCTCCAGATCCTTGCACGTTTGCACGTAGTAACTGCTGGAAACCGTTTTCCCTCCAAAGCTTTGAATTTCAAACTGCTCCACTTTGGACCATCGAACGCTTTCATCAGGAAACGTCTTCGACGAAAACTCCTTCGACGTCGAAGGCAATCAGCCTTCTTCCATGGAAGAAATCTTCTAAGTATTTTGCCATCTTTCGACGGGCACTTCGACAGGCTTAGCCAGTCGAAAGCATCTTTCAGCTTTTAATGGCTGCCATCAATCAAAACAAAGGTGTCGAATTTAGGAGCCAACAAATTGCCCCCCAAGAATGCCTTATTTCGACTCTGAAAGAAAAAGGCATTCTTTGAAAACGCCATTCGACACCTGTTTTTCCACGCTTAGTCACAAGTTAACTTGTGCACTTTTTGTTGCTTTTTACCAACCAATGGCAATCCCAAGAAACCATCATTGATTTGATCCTAGGACGTCACTTTCAGTACGGCGTGCAGTACCAAACGTCACTTCAGAATTTGTCATTATGACAAATCCCAAAAACGAGGACGCACGCTGCGTCTCTCTGTTTCTGCAGAAACGGCCAAAACAACAGGATGCTGCCACGCGTTCCACTAATTCCTGCAGCATTAAATGACATTTAATGTCCTCGTTATTGGGAATTTCTCCCACTACTATAAATAGTAGTGAATATCCCATTATGGGACTTTTTACGCAAACTAGCCCTCAAACTCCCTTGCTTTCGTACAAACTTGCTCTCTTTGCAGAAAAATTCTTCCTTTTTCACTTCATCTTCATCCTCAACAATGGCCTCTGCTTCCACTGCCCCCAAGACTAACGCACCAACTGAACAACTTGTTAAACCCAAGGTCTTTGTTACTGCTCCGGTAGTGAACTCTACAGGGAAACGAAGGGTTCCTGAACCTTCTGACATCTCCGTTCGCGATGCTTACTCGCGTCACTTGATGATCCCGGTTGGATACTCCAACCAGATCTTCGCAATGTCTGGCCCCATGAACCCAAGCATCTCTGAAGCTCTGAAGATCAAGAGCTATTTCCCCATCGTCGAGAAACTCAAGCCAGTAGCATGCGCCAAGAAGGACGCAGAAGACAACGAAGACCCTACACGCGAGAAAATCGACCTCCGTTTCTTCAACAGAAGTGTTAGGGTCTTCAGGTCCTGCCCTAATCTGACCTCTGACTATGTTGCTTGGCTAACAAAGTTGGAGAAACATCAAACTCCAGTCTGGAAGGAAATGGGAATCTTTGACCTAGTAATGCTGTTGAAGACAGGCTTAAACTACTCCCCAGAGATGCTTATAGCTTCGCTGTTGTTTTGGGATTACTCTCACTTCACCTTTCACCTTCCATGTGGGATGTTAACCCCCACACTCTTCGACGTAGCGGCCATCACTGGCCTTCGACCAACCGGAGATTACTTCGACCCGGAAGAGATGTCGGAGGACCAAATTGGCTTCTCTGAGACCAAGCCAACATACACCACCTTTATCAACCATTATCACGACAGGTCGACGGATACAGTGTCGGATGTCGAACACATAGCGTTTCTAGCCTTATGGCTAACTCGCTTTGTGTTTTGCTCGAAGTCTCTACAAGTGACCAAAAAGATGGTCACTCTTGCCACCCAACTGCATCACCGCCAAAACATCTGTTTGGCAGAACTAATTCTGGCCAGTCTTTATGACTCAATCAGCAATGGGGTTACTCTCTTGAAACATATCGAAGATAGGGCCAGTTTGCTACTCGTTGGGCCTTTCTGGCTACTTCAACTGTGGCTCAACACCACTTTCGAATCTTTCTTACCCAAGAAGATTCAGATAAATGAACAAGCCCCAGCGATAGCTAATAGACGTATCGAAGGAATTAGGCTGGCTCTACTGACACCTGTGGAAGATGGCCTAGAGTTTCAACAAACCTTCACTAACTTCGTTCTGATGTTCGCTCGAAGGAAGGAATTTGTTTCAACTATGGCTCCATTTGCTCAACGGAGGGTGGGGCCAGCATGGTTCACAAGGCCACATCCAAAGGAGTCGAGTGGTCCCAATGTCGATGAGCACACTGTACTTTGGGAGGCGTTCCTGACACCCAGGATCATGCCTCTTCGATTTAAGAGTTCTAAGACTCATTTGAGTCTGCTTGCCTATCAACCAAATCTGGTATCTCGCCAGTTTGGTATCATCCAAACCCTGCCTTCTCCTATTTTTCAAAGAGAGAAGTCAATGTTGTACTTCTGCAACGATTATACAGAAGAAGCTGCCATCAAGCATATCGGAAGATATGCTGGTTGAACAATCCTCTCGCTGTTTGACTACCAGCTTAATTTCCTTTGCTCACCATCCTTTGAGGAGTGGTGTAGAAGCTATTATGCTGAGTACTTCTTCGACGAGAAGGACTTTATGGCAGAGTTGCAGAAGTCTTTTGTCCTTGTGTTGGACAAAGTAAAGAAATGTAAGTTCATGCTCTCACATTACTTTTTATCTTTCTCTTCGGCTGTTAGCCTGTTAACTTTCCTTTTCGCTTTCAGTTGTTCGAAAGCCCTTAGCCAAGAAGGCTACAGAAGGCCCACAAGGAGGAGTCCCTTCGACAAAACTTCCACCGCCGGCGAAGACTATAGCGCCGGCGAAGACAACAGGCAACCAACAGGGGGAAGGCTCTTCGAGGAGGCCTCCTGCATCGGTAACCAGATTTTCTTCAATTTTATTCTGGCTTTCGATTTTTTATTTTCGATGTAATTATTCAATCGAATTCCTATTGGTTTTCTAGGCCCCTTCGCCCAAGAAAAGGGCAGCATTGGTGGTCGAATCGGGGAGTGATGACGAAAGTGATTCCCCTCCTGCTCCCTTAAAGAGGCGAAAGTTAACGAAGGACGCTTCTGTTCCTACTCCTGCCCCTGAAGGTCGAACCGTCAGAATAAAGGTCGCTGTGAGAAAGCCTAGGCCACCTGCAGTGATCATCGAGGAGCCAACTGAGGAGGAACTGAACGCTCTTCTTACCAAGCCTGTCGAAAGTGACAATTCCAGCCCTGGGGCTGAAGTTAATCCACAGGTAATCTATTTTAGGCATAGATACCAGTATTCGATTGTATCTCTTTCGACATCTGAAGATTTGTCTTCTTTCTCCTTTTCAGGACACTACTGAAAGTTCCCCACCAAGGACTTCAGAAACTCTAGAATCTGCTGACCTTAGCAGGCCTCAGGAAAAAGATTTGGGCAATGACGAAGCCCACACTGAGAATGAGGCCAATGCTGAAACAGTGGAGAAGACAACAGAAGAACCTATGGTGGAGGAAACACAGCCAGAAACGGTTCCTGTGGTGGACTTGTCATCAGAAGGGAATCCTGAAGGAAGAGACCAAGGCAATGGCGAAGAGAATCAAGATGCTGTTGACGAAGAGCACCAAGGTGGTACTGGCGAAGAACACCAGGGTGACGCTAGCGAAGAGCCACAAAATGACGCTGGCGAAGGACCCCAAGGTGATGTTAACGAAGAACCACAAGTCGACGCTAGTACCGCCTCTGTCCAAGTCGAAGAGCAACCAAACGAGGCACTCAGCATTCAACAGCCTCAAGCCCAAGATAATACTATGGCAAGGGTCACCTCCTCAAAGCACAGGTCAAAAGAGGACTTGGAAATCTTGAAACAAACTGACCCTGTCAGCTACCTCAATGCAATCATCGAGAGTAAGAGTTCTTCTGACACTAGTCAGGAAATTCCTACCCTGTCGGGGAAATCTACTGAAACTTCTCCTCTTGATGATGCGTTGGCGAAGGTTAAGGCCCAGTTCTTCAAGAGAGATTTAATGAAGACTTTAGAGGGGGACCCCACTGCTCCATCATGCTTAAAAGAGGTTTTGAATGCTGTTGACTTCGAAGCTGTAGCCCCAGAAATCTCAGACTTAATCATGGAATTACATTCTATGATTGATCAAGTCTCAGCGGACTACAGGCGCCAACGAGGTTTTAACAGTCAGCTCGAAGTGCTGCATGGCAAAAGCTCATCCGCGTGGACTGCTGTCTCAGATTCGACTTCTCGAATTGCTGAGTTGTCGAAACAGAAAGCGTCTGCACAGGAAAGGGTCGATGCTATTGAGCGAGAGAATGTCTCCTTCCGAGCACAAATTGCAGAGATAGAGGCGAAGATAAACGCCAACACTGTACTCCAGGAGGAAATTCTTTCGACCATCCCAGACACTGAGAGCCAGACTGAGATCAAGCAAGGCCTGGAATTCGCTGAGAGGGCTCAAAGCCTCGACGCTCAAATTGCCAAACTAGTGCAGGAAAACTCTTGGTGCAAAAAGAGGTTGGAGCTGCAGTATGCCAAGTATCTTCGACTCAAGAATTCTCTTACCTTTTGATTGATTCTCTTTTGTAACCATCTTCTGTAATCGTTTTCGACAACAATTGCCATCTTGGCTGAAATTAATTAAAATTTCCATTTTGGCATTTTTATGGTTAATTTAGTTTGTTCTTTTATTATTTTATTTTTATCTCTTGAAGTATAGGCTTATATTTTTTCAAATATTTACCATTTACTCTCAAGAGCCTTTTATCACCACTTATCTCTTCGACCTCATAGGCTCCACCAGAAAAAGTTTGGATAACTCTGAAGGGTCCTTCCCATTTGGGTGACCATTTCCCCATGCTTCGATCCCGTCGATCCATGGGAAGAATTACCTTCCAAACTAAATCTTCAGGCAAAAATACCTTAGGTTTTACCTTTCTATTATAAGAGTCTTCTACTCTTTTCTTCTGAAGCCTGAGTAAGTCGAGAGCGTGTAATCTCTCTTCGTCTAAATCCACCAATTCATCTAACATCATATTCCAATAAACCTCAGAAGGAATATCACAATGCTTCTGAACTCTTGCAGATTGAAGACAAATTTCTGCTGGCAACACTGCATCATGGCCAAAAGTTAGCCTATATGGCGTTGTACCAGTGGCTTCTTTTGGGGACGTTCGACAAGCCCATAAAACCTGGTCTAACGTCTTATGCCAATTCTTTGGTTTCTTCCCAACATGTTTCTTTATCAAGCCAATCACTACTTTGTTAGCTGCTTCGACTTGACCATTCGCCTGTGCATAGTAAGGCGTGGATGTTAGGAGTTTGAAACCTGTTTCCTGAGCAAATTCTTGCATCTTTCGACCGGTGAAAACTGACCCTTGATCAGTTGTTATTGTCTCAGGAATTCCATATCTAAAGATAATGTTCTTTTGAATAAATTCAATGACATTTTCTTGGTCCACATTGACTAAAGGGATCGCTTCGATCCACTTAGTAAAATAATCAATGCCTACCAATATGTATTTCTGACTCTTTGATGATGCTGGTCGAATCTCTCCAATAAGATCCAACGCCCATCCTCGAAAGGGCCAAGGCTTCACTATCGAGTGAAGTTCGCTTGCTGGTACATGTTGGATGCCTGTATGAACTTGACACTCTTGGCAACCTTTGGCGAACTCAACACAATCTTTCAGCATAGTGGGCCAATATAGTCCTTGTCGAAACAACAACCATTTCATCTTATGGCCTGCTTGGTGAGCCCCACATGCCCCAGCATGCATAGTCGAAAGGGCTATGTATGCTTCAGTTTCACTTAAACATTTCAGCAACACCCCTTCAGGCGTCTTCTTGAATAACTCATTACCCATAAGGACAAAACTCAACGCCCTGTATTTTGTTTTTCGTTCTGTCGGAGCTCCTGGATTTTGAAGATAGTCCACAATGGGTTTCCTCCAATCTTGCTCTGACAAATTATCAATGAACGAAATCTCGAAGTTTGAGTGATCAGCATATCCTAGCCTCGTCGATTCCAAGTCTGATGGTGATAGACAAGTTGCTTTTATCTTTTCTCGAACTTCGATTGCTCTTTGTAGTTTCGTTTTTGAAATCTTATACCCAGATGCAATTTGTGCCAAGTCATTGGCTATTTGATTTTCGACTCTGGGTATGTGTCGAATATTGACACTTTCAAATTGTTTCAATAAACGATTTGCTATCACAAAGTACATAATGAGATTCTCTCTTATGCATTTATATTCTTTTGTGACTTGCTTGATGACTAACTCTGAGTCTCCCATTATTTCGACTCGAGTTGCCCCCAATTCCAACAATATCTCAAGGCCAGTAATTAGAGCTTCATACTCAGCCTCATTGTTCGAACAAGAACCTTCGATTTGGTACTTGAATGTTGTTGGAATTTTATCTGGAGAAACAATCAAGACTCCTACTCCTGTTCCATTTTTATGGCTGGAACCATCGAAGTAGAATTTCCAAGGTTCTATCTCCACATAATTAATATCCTCGACTTGGATTGAGTGGTCGACTATGAAGTCTGCAACCACTTGTCCTTTTACTGCCTTAAGAGGCATAAAGGTCAAGGAGTATTCAGTTAATGCTAATGCCCACTTGCCGATTCGACTATGCAAGATCGGTTTCGACAGCATATATTTGAAAACATCAAAATGAGACGAAACATAAACATCAACTGGTTTTATATATTGCTTGAGTTTTGTACAAGAGAAATACAGACATAGACACAATTTTTCAACTTCGCTATATCTAGTTTCTGCATCATTCAAAACTCGACTGAGATAATAAATGGGTCTTTCGACTCCATTCTCATCCTCTTGGGCTAACATACTTCCCAGAGTTTTGTCAGATGCAGCTATGTACAATCTCATACTCCTATTGCTACAAGGAGGCACCAAAATAGGTGGCTTAGTGAGGTACCCTTTGATTTTGTCGAAGGCTTCTTGTTGCTCTTGCCCCCATTCGAACCCCTCTTTATTCAGTCGAAGTAAGGGTGAAAAGGCCTGAGCTTTCCCACTTAGGTTAGATATAAACCTTCTCAAGAAATTTATCTTGCCTAAGAGAGATTGCAATTCCTTCTTATTCGATGGCGCTTTCGCTTCCAAAATTGCCTTCGTCTTGTTCTGATTGATTTCGATTCCTTTCTTGTGGACAACGAAACCCAAGAAATCTCCAGCTTTCACACAGAACGCACACTTCAAAGGGTTCATCTTCAGACCATGTTCTCTCATTCTTTCGAATGATTGTCGAAGGTGGTCAATGTGACTCTTCCTGGAAACAGATTTTATAACAATATCATCAATATAAACTTGCATAAAAGTGTTAATAAAATCATGGAAGATATTGTTCATTGCTCGCTGGTACGTTGCCCCAGCGTTTTTTAGGCCAAAAGGCATCACTACCCATTCGTAAGTGCCTAAGGCCCCTGGGCATCGAAAAGCTGTTTTCGACACATCCTCTTCAGCAATGAATATTTGATTATATCCTGAATAACCATCGAGCATACTCAGGTATTCGTAGCCAGCGGCAGAATCGACTAGCATTTCCGCCACAGGCATAGGATATTCATCTTTGGGGGTGGCAGCATTCAAATCTCTGAAATCTATGCACACCCTTAATGTGCCATTTTTCTTAATTACTGGCACAATATTTGCGATCCATTCGACATACCTTGTAACACGGATGAATCTGCATTTCAGAAGTCTTTCGACCTCCGTTTTGATCTTCGACAATATTTCTGGAGCGAAGCGTCTTGGATTTTGCTTGATTGGCTTCTTTCCAGGTTTGATTGGCAACTGAAGTTCTACCAATCCTCTGTCGAGACCGGGCATTTCGTCATAATCCCATGCAAAACAGTCTTTAAACTCTTTCAGCAATTGGATTACTTCCAACCTAAGTTCTGGATCAATTTTGGCGCTGATGTAAGTTGGCCTATTCTCTGATCCTTCGCCTAAGTTGATTTCTTCTAAAGGGTCTTGTGCTAACATCTTAATGTTGTTCGCCAAGGGATCCTTTTCGAAGCCCAAAGGCTCATCGTCATAGATGGCGTCGAGCCTCTGTTCCTGCATTTCATCTGGCATGATATCAGGAGGTCTTGGATCGAAATCCTTTCCTGGGCCAACAGCAGATAATTGTTGATCATTGGCCTGTGTGGCCATGTACTTTACTTCGGCTTCGAGAGCCGTTATCATCTTGGTTTCGGCCACATAAGCCGAAATTCGCTTCAGAGATTGTGACTCAGTCATTATCACTGAATTCACTTCCCCAACCAGTTGGTTGGATATCAGTTAGCCCACTGAAGTCTATGTGGGACAAGTCTTCTCTGTCCCATTGGAAACCATGCTCAGGATGCAGGTATAGGGAACAAAAGGTGTTTGGCGCTGGCGCCATGTCGAAGTCAGGAGTTGGGCATGGCCCTATGTGAGCCAAGTTTTTGTCGAAATCTGTTACACCCAAGTGATTCACTTCGCCAAGGTAGTAACTTTGATCCGCCTCTATGTTTTCGACCATCCCATCTGGACGCCATAGCAGCAGTCTTTGATGCATCGATGAAGGCACAGCGCCAACACCATGAATCCACTCACGGCCTAACAAAAGGTTGTAGTTAGGTTTGGCCGATATGACCATGAACATTGTTGGTCGAAGGATCGACCCAACTTTTATGTCTAGCTGGATCACTCCCATGGTGGTCCCAATGCCTCCCTCATAGTTGGACAGGACCATATTGTGGGGTTTGATTTCTTCATCCCTTTTGCCAATCTTCCTTAGCATAGAATGAGGGATGATATTGATAGTGGCCCCACAGTCGACCAATATTTTGTTCACAGTGGTCTCTTCGAGCTTAGCCCTTATGAACAAAGGTTTGAGGTGATTCTTCATCGCCTCTGTAGGTGGCTCGAAGAAGCCATTTTGTTCCTCTGTAGTGCCATTGTCCATGACAAAATAGCACACTGGCCTATGTTTGGCCATTTCTTGTTCCACCTCCCAGTCACTGGCTTCGACTTCTACCTGTCGATTGAATTCCCTAGGCAGTACTGAAACAATATTCACCATTATATCCAGAGTATCGTCGGACTCAGCATCATCTTCGTCTTCGACTTCACTTTGGTTAGGCCAAACCAGCCTGTTGGTAACTGGTTCTCTCTCAAGAGGCTTTCTTTGTTTCCTTTGAGGCACATTCGAACTAGTTTCTGCCTTAGGTTCGTTGGCAGCCTCCCTTTCAGCTTTTCGCCTTCTTTGATATCTCCTCCATTGGGATCTCGACATAGGATTTTTTCCCTTGTAGTTGCTGGACACTTGAGCAACCTTGGGTGCAGCAACTTGAGGCTCTTTCTTCTGAATTAAAGAGGAACCTGTTGGCACATCGAAAGAATGCCATTTCTCTTCACTTGGCCTTTTCCGGCCAGATGTTTTGTACCAAGTGTCTACTGGTACATTTGTTGGAGGCCTAAAAGTCAATGGCCTCTTGTCTTGATTAGAACCCCTCCTGGGATCATGTCGAAGGTCAGCATTCTCCCTTCTGCTGTTCGCTGCTCTTACGCCTTGTATGTGCTCAGCAGCTTTTTTATCAAAGATAGAACTGCATCTTGGACACAGCATCACCTCTGATTTCTTCTTCTGGCATCTTTGTAAAAAATCTGCCAAGTTTTCGTTTTCCCTAGGGAAAGCCGTTTTATTTGCCTGCTCTTGCCTTATGGCTTCTTCTGAAGCTTTAGGGTCAGAAAGTTCAACCATGTTGATATTCATGGTATCCTTAGTAGCAAGCGTTAGTTGCTTCATTTGTGTCTCCAGATTCTCCGTCTGGCCTTGTACAGTGGCCAAGTGGGAACTGGGCTTTGGTCCAGTTTTTTGTGCTTCAGCAGTCTTCGACTTCGGGTCTTCGACCGCTTTCTGGACAGCCTCAATTGTCCTCCTGGATAAATTTCCAGAAAAACTGCCAAAGATTGGCATGTTGATGTGGTCCTTTGAGACTTCGACCATGGTAATTCCTGGCTTCTTCGACGGGATGCTGGTCGCCTCTATCATATTCACTTCAGAGGGTTCTGCGTAGTGGGCTTCAGCCTTTAGTGGATTGGAGTCGACAGCCATGGGGGATTTGTCAGCAAACTTTAATCTCCCTTCCTCAATAGCGTCTTGCACAAGATTCCTGAAAAGAAAACATTGAGAAGTTTTATGGCCCAAAAAATTATGATATTTGCAAAAACCTCTCTTCTTTCTTTGATCAAGAGGAGGCACTTTTACCCCAGGGGGTACTATCATTTGGCCATCTTTAACTAGCAAGTCGAATATTTCATCACATTTTGTGATGTCAAAACTATAAGTCTTTTTTGGGAACCTATCGTTGGTCCTGTCTGGACCAATGGGATTTTTCCCATTTGAGGGGACTAACTGTTTACAAGAGTATGGTGGCCCTTGTTTTAGTTCTGCTAAATCGACTTCTCCTTCTTCGACAGTCAAAGTATCGTCGAAGGATTCTAGATCGTCGTCGTCCATCTCAACGTACGCTATTCTCTCTCTTTTGTGAGTTTTCGTTGCCTTAGCTTTTTCAGCTTTGAGGCGTTCGACCTGTCGAACTCTATCGGCCAGTTGGGCCATGTCTCTTAGGTACTGGGTATCTAGCTTCTTCCTAATGGAATAATCTAAACCGCCTGCGGCTATTTCGACCAACTCATGTTCTGGCACTTGTGTAAAACATCTCGCCTTAAGCAATCTAAACCTATTCAGATATTCGTCTATAAGTTCAGTGAAACGTCTCTTCACACTCGCCAGTTCTTTCAGGCTTATCTTGGTTTGCCCCATATAGAATTGTTCATGGAACAATCTTTCCAACTGGGTCCAATGGTGGATCGAATTGGGGGGTAGAGTTGTGAACCAAGTAAAAGCGTTCTTGGTTAAGGAACTTGGGAAGTATTTGATCCTTAGGTTTTCATTATTTGAAATGTCTCCTGCTTCGATCAAATACCTCGCCACATGTTCGACAGTGGATTCTGTCGTGTCCCCAGAGAACTTAGTAAATTTGGGGACTTTGCTCCTAGGAGGTAAATCCGTTTGCAATACGTATTCTGACAATGGAGATGTAAAGTTGGGCCTTCGAAAGCCCATGTTCATCCCATTCTGATTCATGATCCTTTCGATCATGGTTGCCAGATTATTTTCCAAACCCATGTTTTGGTGTTGGATATGCTGAACCACTTCGTCAGCATTTTGGTTTCTGTTAACTAACCTTACCTCTGGGGCTATTACCCTAGGTTCTTCGACAGGTTGTTCTACAGGCTGTTGAGCCTGATTAATGGTGGTTTCTTCCTCTACAAATATCCCCTGATTTCCTCTTGTTTGCGCCCTTTGGGGCTGTCGAATAGGTGGGGGTACTCCAAAGAAGTCAGCCAAACGCGTCATTTGCGCTGTAACTTGCTGATTCGATTGAGTAGTATTTTGTATTAGAGGATTTAGCACTGTACTCAAAGTTTGTGCCAACATTTGCACCATATCATGGTTGCTTTCGTCCATCTGTTGCCTCAAGACTGCTGTCGAGGCATTTGTAAGGCCATGGGCTACTTGGGACGTTCCTCCTAAGAGTTGGGTCCTATTTCTATTCGCCATGCCTACTCCAGAGCCTTGGAGTGGCGAAGAGGCACTCACGAAAGGGTCTGAATAAGTGGACGCGGCATTCGTCAGGCTTGCCACTTCAGAAGTTGGCATACCATAGAATGGAATAAATCCTGGGGGAACCACAGGCCTTGTGCTTATATTTCCCCTTGGAGGGGGAGTTCCCAAAGGTATTCTGGGGCCTGAAAGCGAGGTTATTGGCCCCGTGGTTGTGACCGACACTGCTGGTGTCGAACCAACATTCGTCGCTTCACTTACGGTCATATTAACCGTTGCTCCCACACTCGTTTGTGGGATTTCATTGTTGTTTGGCGGATTCGCCATCTCTTCCCTTCTTCTGGCAGTATTGCTATCGTTAGTGTATATTCTACCACTCCTCAATAACATACAACTCGAAAAGATGAGATTATTTTTCAACAATCAACACACTGTCCCACCGGGTGTGCCAATTTGTTTACCTTGGGTTTTGGTAAACAACCGCTGATCCTCCAAATGGTTACTTATTTGGTTACTGCAGGATCGATCAGATTGATCCTATGGACATAGGTTGATTTTGAAGTTTGATTAAGGTGGATAAGGCTTTAAGTAAAATGTTTCAAGTAAATTGCATAAAGGAAAGGCTTGGTAAAATAAACAAGGCTTTAAAGTAAAGGTTCGACAGGAATTTAAAGGAGAAAAGCAAGTAAAATACTGGAAAAGTAAATGACTTTAATTGATAAAATTGGTGTTTCACACATACATTTCTCAACAATTCTTTCGCTCACACTGGGTACTTGAATCTAAATGAGTGACTATGTATCTATTTGTGAACACACGCGAGAAACTACATGTCTACTCCTATTTATACTAAAACATTCCAAGTAACCGTCGGGCAGTTACACTGCTTCGAGATTAAGCCACTTGGCACGTTCTCCATTCTCGACGCTCCAGATCCTTGCACGTTTGCACGTAGTAACTGCTGGAAACCGTTTTCCCTCCAAAGCTTTGAATTTCAAACTGCTCCACTTTGGACCATCGAACGCTTTCATCAGGAAACGTCTTCGACGAAAACTCCTTCGACGTCGAAGGCAATCAGCCTTCTTCCTTGGAAGAAATCTTCTAAGTATTTTGCCATCTTTCGACGGGCACTTCGACAGGCTTAGCCAGTCGAAAGCATCTTTCAGCTTTTAATGGCTGCCATCAATCAAAACAAAGGTGTCGAATTTAGGAGCCAACACCTTGGGCTTGCTTTCTTAACCTAATCATGCTCAGATACATATACAACATAACCCTAATGCTCAGAGACACAGAAGCTGCGCAGGAATCAAAGAACAACATTGCACTTTTTTCACAAAAATATTGAAAACTGTTTTCATACATAGAGGACGAGTCAAGGCTTGAAAGGCATTCCAAAAGCTTTCCAAGACATCCAGGAAACGATTCCAATCAAAACCGGACCTCCATACTCAAAGAAGTGGTAGAACGAAATCACCCTGTTCATAAAATTTTTCATATTCGTGTTTGAATTTACATGCATTTTTCATACGTTTTAAATGTTGATTTACGCTAACATGAACATTCTGAAGCTAATGTTACCATTCAATTGAAGAATGGCTGCCTAAATAGGAATTCACCATGGACGTCCTCTAGGGTTTCAGAAGCTTTGATTTAGGGGTTTTCACGTCTGGAAAAATTGGCCAACCAAACCTATTCCATTGGAATCAGGACATCCAGACGAAGTCATCCCACACCTCACGCTAAATTTATGATAAACTATGTGCTAATCGCTATTTTCTAGCATTTGTTTTTGTGGGGGTTTAAAACCCCCGCTATTTACTTGTATTTGTAGGAAAAAAGATGAAGACGATGCATGCGTGTCTGGCCAGGACTGGATAGTTTGAATATTCGCGCGTGATTTTTGTTTTATACCAATAGCGTTTGTTTTCTCTTATAATAATCACGTTCCATAATAATATCAAAAGCGCGCGTTGGCTCAGATGGTTGGTTAGCTGGCTTGCAGGTACTGGGACCTGGGTTCGATTCCCAGGTCCCCCATATTTCTCAATAATTTTGGTTGTAATGTGTTCAGGTGCTATTTCTCTTCAGTGGTCCACCATATGCCCAACGCCTGCGCCTGCCAAGTGTCCCAGGGGATCAATCCAATGGCCAGAATGTGGATTCCACCATGCACGCTAGTCAATTGATGTACACGCAACCACAAAAAGTCAAGAAAGGCCTGGATTGCAGTGGGCCTAATTGCTTCAAAAACCTCCCTTTGGGTCCAGACACCCCCAGGGTTTGCTCAATCTTTTAATTTTTTCTCTTTCATTGTTTTTCCTTTTTATTCTTTTATTTGTTTTATTGTTTTATTTAATTCACAAAAATAATCTTCATAACACAAAAATCAAAAATCAAAAAATAAAAATGTGTTTATTTAATATTTATTTCCTTAATATTTTTGTAAATAAATTTTTAATAATCAATTTAGTAAAATTAGGTTTCAATTTTAATCTTTTCTTAATAACTAAAATATGTAGAAACTAGGTTTTTAGCATTTTTATTCTTTTTGCTTAATAAATAATTTTCTTATTACCATTACTATTAATTATTAATTATTTTTTAAATAAACATGTAATTAATTAATTAGTGTAAATTAGGTTAAAACTTGAATATTTTTCTTTAACAATTAAAAATAACTTAGAACTAGGGTTTTATTTGACTTCTAATTTTAATTAATTTTCTTTGTTTCATAAAGTACCAAAAAACCAAAAACAATTTCTTTTCTTTATTAAATAATTAATTAATTTTTTTAATTTCATTTAATTTCTTTAAAGGGTCCAACGCCCTCGAACACTCGATTCTAATTTCTTTTCGCACGTTTATTCTTAGATTTCTTTGTAAATATTATGTAATTGCTCAAGCCTTGTAATAGTAATTAGGGATTTATTTACTTTCTGCATTTTATTAAAAAACAGGTCTTTGTTAATTTGGCGATGTATAGACCCACGCCTTGTAATAGCGTAGGACTTTTATTTTCCGCATTTTAATTTCCGCACTTTTAAACTGTTAAAATTTTGCATGAAAGAATGTATGGCCAAATAAAAGCAAGCGTAGATCACTATAATGCATGACAAGATAAAACATAACCGAAATAACACACAAATTCACACACCACTCTTAGGGTACGCCTCACTGTTTCCTTACCCCTCGAAACGTGGTCGTCGAGTATAGGACGTTTTAGTAAGTCCTTATGTCCATGAACATGGCATAAGGGTAGCTTCTAAGGTGTCCTACTGTTGCTCTGGTGACCACACTGTCCCTAACCCTCGAATTGACCCAAACACCTCCAATGGTGGTGCTACCTACCTCTCAATGGTGGGATGGCACTACCTTAAGGACATTTACACAGCCTAATTCCTTAGGGTAGGTAGATGACTCATGGATACTTGCTCTATTCAAAAACAAATCAAAACTCTTTTCACACCGACACTTTTCAAAAAGCTTTCAAAACAATTTTTCAAATACTCTTGAGGACTGATACAAGAGTCATTCTGAAATCTTTAAACGAAACTTTTTCAAACCCACTCACAATTGAAAAGCAAACACTTTTGAAAACACAAATGAGCAAGTATCTAAGAGCCCATGGATAACCATGGATAGAAAGGGTGCTAACACCTTCCCTTTCTATAAATCTACCTCCCGAACCGAGAAACTATCTCATAAGGAATTTTGCTGTGCTTTTGTCCTGTCCATGTTGGAGAAAATAAAAGACGGTGGCGACTCTTGCTTCCGCGACATTTTGCGAACCAGCATTAAACAGTCAGTTCTAAATCCACCGATCACAGAACCGGCGACTCTGCTGGGGATACTTTAAAGTGAGGTGTACCTTAGGACTAAGATCACTTGTGTTTTCAATTGTCTGAATTGCTTGCTTTACTATTGTGGGTACTGTCTTGGGAGTTCTATATATCCTAACCCGGATCTGGGGATACCTTCTTAGAAAGTAGCAACAAGGCTGTGAGGGAACTGTGTGGGGTATACTGACATGGTTGAAGCAGTCTGCTACGTTGATGTGGAACTTTGGTTTGTATCGGTAACCCTTGAGTCCAGTCAAGGAGAGTACGGGGCCGCCGCGTGGTGTCGTGAAGCATCAACTGACCTTAGGAACCTTAATTGAACCATCTTGGCCTCTTTAGGGTAGTGAGATAACTGACTTTGGTGCAGTCCGAGGTTGGTTGATACTCGATACTACACTCAATTGAGGGTTGTTTTCTTGGAATATTTCGGTCGCCAGTTCAGTGGCTAAATCGAAACGATGAACAATGAAAGTAATCCAGTGATATTGGGACCCTTAGAACCCGGTTTCTTCTGATAAGACAGGTTGAGCCCACCAACTTCAAGAGGGTAATACCCAGACCCCATGCTGGCCTAAACCCTAAGGGCTTGTCTTGTGTGACTTGTGTGCCTTACCATGTTTGCTTCTTGTGAATATTTGTGGTGTGTTTAATCATAGCATCATAACATCATACAGCATCATATGCATTGACTAACCATTTCAGGGGTTCGAATCTTCATCTTTGTTCTTGTTTTGTAGGACATGGAAACTATTCGCAGAAAGACAATTCAGATCAACCTTGTAAGGATCCCTCCTCAGCTTAAGGAGCTTATATCCAGGATTCCCGAGAGCTCTTCATTCAGTGAAAGACATGGAAGACTCATCAGCTTGGTCAACACCAACATTGAGGAAGATATGATAAAGGTCCTGTTCCAGTTCTTTGACCCTCTGCACCACTGTTTTACTTTCCTGGATTATCAACTGGTGCCTACATTGTAAGAGTTCTCCCGGCTTCTGAAGATCCATATCCTTAGTCAACTACCCTACAACGGTACGGAAAAGGAACCCAAACTTGAGGAGGTTACTAAAGCCTTACACCTACAACCATCTAACATCAAGGGACATTGGGAAGTTAGAAGTGGTATCAAAGGGTTCTTATCTAGGTTTCTGTTTGAGAAGGCCCAAGAATGTTGGAACTCCCTTGACCTACAAGCTTTTGAAGAAGTTGTGGCCCTCCTTGTCTATGGTTTGGTGTTATTCCCTAATCCAGATCAGCTTATAGATATCAGTGTTGTCCAGATCTTCATGTCCAGGAATCCTATACATACGTTGCTTGGGGACATCCTTCACTCATGTTACACTCGAACCATGAGAAAAAGAGGTGTTCTTATGTGTTGTACTCCTCTCCTGGGAAGGTGGTTTATTTCGCACCTTCCGCAATCAGTTTTGAAGAACGAGTGGGGTTTGAGATGGTCACAACGATTAATGACTCTTACACATGCAGATATAAATTGGTGCTCTCGGTCTAGAGAGGATGTTACTATCATTGATCATTGCGGGGAGTACCCTAATGTTCCTTTACTTGGAATCAGAGGAGGTATTACTTACAACCCGTGTCTGGCTTGGAGACAGTTTGATTATGCTCGGAGGGACGGCCCCCATGACATGTTAATTCCTGACATAGTTTTTGACTTCGACAACGATGCACAAGGACTTCGCCAGAGATTTATCAGAGCTTGGAGGATGCCAAGTAGGATAGACAGCAAGACACTGGGGCATAGGAACTCCATCCCGTTGGAGCCTTATCTCAAGTGGGTACGAGCCCGCTCCCAGAAGTTAGTGATGCCATATCCTCATGTTCTCCCTGTGATCAAAGAGCCAGTCTTGGAAGGAGAGGTGTCCTACACCATTCAACATCCTGACATGCCCACATCCTGGGAAGAAATGCAGAAGAGCTGGATCCAGCTTAAGGAAGAACGAAATTCTCTTGAGACCAGTCTACATGCTAGTGAAAAGAAGGTCTTGGAGCTCACCCGCCTACTGCACGAGGAGAGGAATCTCAACACTTACATAGCTCCAAAGAGGATGCGTAGTGTCTTCTGGGATTGATTCACTTTTGTAATGTTTTGCCCATGAGGCCCTGATGTACTGAACAATTATTTCCTTAATGATAACGTGTGTTCCTTTTTGTCTATAACAAATTTGAACTTTTGAACCCTTGAATGCATTGCATAAACACATATCATTCATCATGTGCATAGCAGGTACTTTTCTTTTCAGGTTGCTTACTGTTCATCGCTGTTTATTTCAGCATCATGAACCCTGAATCATCTACCGAGCAGTCTATCAAGGCCCTTCAGGCGCAGAACGCACAATTCCAAGAGCTGATCATGGGTTTGGCTCAAGGTCAAGAGGAGCTGAAGGCTCTGCTGGTTAAGAAGAAGAAAAAGAAGAGAACTGTTCTATTCAACACGGGCCGGAGATTTGGTAACACACTGCAGAATGAGGAAGCTGGTTCTTCTGTAGGCAAAGACAGTCCCCAGGGGGGAAGGGCTCCAAGTCCGGTGGTCTCTGACAACGAGACTGATTTTAATGAGGAACAGTATCCTCCAGCTGAAGACAGGTACAAGCAGTTGGAAGATCGACTGGACGCCATGGAAATTCAACAAGTGCCTGGTTTGGATTTCGGAGACTTGGGTTTATCTTCTGGTGTGATCACCCTGCATAAGTTTAAAGCACCATCTTTCGCAAAGTATGACGGGGCGTCCTGCCCTAAGTTACATCTCAGATCTTATGTGCGGAAGATTCAGCCGTATACAGTGGACAAGAACTTGTGGATCCACTTCTTCCAGGAGAGTCTTTCAGGGACTCATCTCGAATGGTTCTATCAGCTGGATGGAACCAAGGTTCGTAACTGGGAGGAGTTGGCTACTGCTTTTTACAAGCAGTATCAATATAATGCCGACCTCGCTCCTACACGTACCCAACTCCAGGGTATGTCGCTAGGATCGGGAGAAGGTTTTAAAGAGTATGCGCAGAAGTGGAGGGATTTGGCTGGCAGGGTGCAGCCACCATTAACAGACCGTGAGCTAGTGGATATGTTCTTGGGGACCCTATCCGGGCCATTCTTCAATCATCTTATCGGTAATTCATCTGTAGGGTTCACAGACCTTATTCTGACTGGGGAAAGGATATAGGCTGGTATGAAGTCAGAAAAGATTCAGAAAGGTGCGTCTTCAAGTTCTGAGAAGAAACCTTTTAAAAAGGAGGCCAGTGCTGTGTATGGGCCTAGAAGGCAAGATAAACCAGAGCTCCGCCAATCTGTCAACGCGTTGGTGATTGCAAAGCCTGCTGCCGCTCCTCGGCAACCTAACCAACCAAGGGGTGAGAGACCCAGAAGAGAATTCACTCGGCTGAGTATGACCTTGTCACAAATTTTGCCGCAACTGCTATCAACCAACTTGGTGACCGTCAGAGAGGCTCCAAAGGTTGTGAATACTGCATCCCCCAAGTATAATCTAAATGCACGATGTGCTTATCACTCCGATAGCTCGGGGCATTCTACTGATGATTGCTGGGCCCTAAGAAATAAGGTGCAGGACCTTATTGAGGCAAAGGAGATACAATTTGAGGCGCCTGAGAGGCCAAATGTTGTGACTGCTCCTATGCCCCAGCAAGGAGTAAATGCTGTTGATGAAGACTTGTATGCAGTTTCTGTGAATGATGTGGTGACCCCTCTATTGACTGTTAAGAGGAACTTGCTGCTGGCCGGTTTATTTCCGGGTTGTAGCAAGGGTTGGCTTTTGTGTGTTGTTACCCCTACTGGTTGTCCGTTGCTGAAGTTAGGCATCCAAAGCCTGATGGACAGCAAAGAGATTCTGTTCAAGAAGACCGTTGTTCCTTTTGTTCCTGGGGAAGAAGTATCTGTCATTACAATTTTCAACAATCCAATCAAGGCTCCCCTGAGGAAGCCAGTTAAAATCATGACTGTTGCACCCATTGTTATTACTGTTCCGGGGCCCCTCCCCTATGAATCTGACAAGGCTGTCCCATGGCACTATGGGGCAGATGTATATGTACTTGGAGTAAAGCAGGAGTTCAATACCGGTACCGGTATCAGCAATATCACCGGTCCAGCTAAAGTTACCCGCAGTGGCAGGCTCTTCTCGCCTGACATTGCTCCACCAGTTATCCGAAGACCTCTTATAATAACGCCTGCAAGTGCGCCTGTTTCCACTTCTGATCAAGTTTCTTCCCCTGCTGCCGAGTCATCTAATACTCGGGGCAAAGGGATTGATGATGAGCCTGCCCGGATGGAGGCACCAAAGTCTGTGAATGTTGAAGCCTCCCAGCAAGAGATGGAGGAAATTCTTAAGATAATCAAGAAGAGTGACTTCAATGTCGTTGAACAGCTGGGGCATACACCCTCCAAAATCTCTATGCTATCATTGATGCTGTGCTCAGAGGCCCATGCTAAGGCCCTGATTTCATTTCTGAAACCGGCCCATGTGCCACAGGAGACATCTGCGGATCAATTCACTGACTGTGTAGCCAATTTGACAGCTTACAATGGTTTGGGTTTCTCGGATGCTGACCTTACCGCCAAGGGAAAGAACCACAATGATGCCCTGCATGTCTCCATTGAATGCAGGGGCACTACTCTTGCTCACGTATTGGTGGATACCGGTTCTTCCCTGAATGTATTGCCCAAAAAGGCCTTAGACCGGTTGGATTGTGAGGGCCTGGAGTTGAAACCTAGCAACATCATTGTCCGAGCCTTTGACAGGTCAAAGAGGATGGTTCATGGTGAGGTAGACATTCCTATTCGTGTGGGTTCTCAAGTATTCGACTCAACTTTCTACGTGATGGATATTCGTCCATCTTATTCCTGTTTACTGGGTCGACCTTGGATTCACAAAGCTGGGGCTGTGACCTCCACTCTACACCAAAAGCTCAAGTACCCTGTCAGAGGGAAGATTGTCACTGTGCAGGGGGAGGAAGAATACATGGTTAGTCATCTGAATTCCTTCCGGTATATCGAGATGGACGGGGAGTTTATTGAAACCCCCTTTCAGCATTTTGAAGAGGTACCTCCAACATTGGCAGCAGCAGAAACAGTGGTTGAAGAGGACTTTCCTTTGAAGATGGCTTCCTTGAAGGACGCCCGGGCTATAATCGAGAAAGGTGAATGTGCTAACTGGGGCAGGCTGCCTGATTTCACTCCTAAAACTGACAAGTTTGGACTGGGTTTTACTGCAGAGGCTCAGAGGGCGGTGCGCAAAGCTAGGATCGGAAGACCTCCTGTGCTCATCACCAATCCAGGAGTGAATGCTATTGGGGATGAAGACGAAGTGGAAGGATCGGAGTTCGATAGCTGGATCTACCCGACGAATGACGGTGGACTGAACAATTGGACCGCAAAAGATCATACACCTGTTACTTTTGTTACACAGTAATGAATTCCTTTGTTTTTGTTATTTGTAATAAACAATGAATTGAAACATTATGGCCCAGTGTCTTACCCGGGGCACCGTTGGCTTCATTTGTGAGGGCTTATAACTGTCATTTCCATATATCATGAATAAAGATCTTGGACGTTTTTTTCGCATTTCAAATCTTGTGCTCCCTTTCTTTCTTTCTTTATATATTGCAAAACAGCTATATTTACACACACTCACCTACACAGGTTTCAATCCACTCTGGATCTCACTGGTAACGACTCTGCTACTGCCAGTTATGACTTCTAAAATCCGATCAACTTAGCCGAAGACGAAGGTGAAGATGATTGCGAAGTGCCTGGTGAGCTTGCAAGACTGTTACTCCAGGAAGAGAGGGCAATCCAACCACATAAAGAGCCAGTGGAAACGATAAATCTGGGTACTGAGGCAGATAGAAAGGAAGTTAAGATTGGTGCCAATCTGGAGCTCAGCGTGAAACAACGGTTAACTCAGATGTTACATGATTATGTGGAGATCTTTGCCTGGTCCTACGAAGACATGCCTGGGTTGGATACTGACATTGTGGTCCATCATTTGCCTACCAAGGAAGACTGCCCTCCGGTTAAGAAAAAGGTCCGCCGTATGCGTCCAGAGATGTCTGAGAAGATCAAAGCTGAGGTTATGAAGCAGTTTGATGCCGGGTTTCTAGCAGTGACTTCTTACCCTCAGTGGGTTGCCAACGTGGTTCCAGTACCGAAGAAAGATGGTAAGGTCAGAATGTGTGTTGACTATAGGGATCTGAACAGGGCCAACCTCAAGGATGACTTCCCCCTACCTCACATTGACGTTCTGGTAGACAATACTGCTCAGCACAAGGTGTTCTCCTTCATGGATGGTTTTTCAGGTTACAATCAAATCAAGATGGCTCCTGAAGATATGGAAAAGACTACCTTTGTAACTCAGTGGGGCACCTTCTGCTACAATGTCATGCCGTTCGGGTTGAAAAATGCTGGGGCAACCTACCAACGTGCCATGGTTGCTTTATTTCATGACATGATCCATCATGAGATTGAAGTGTATGTCGACGATATGATTGCAAGGTCCCAAACTGAGGAGGAACACCTTAATCATTTGCAGAAGCTGTTTGACCGTTTGAAACTGTACAAGCTGAGGTTGAACCCGAACAAGTGCACCTTCGGGGTAAGATCTGGAAAGTTGCTAGGCTTCGTTGTAAGTGATAAGGGTATTCAAGTGGACCCTGCCAAGGTTAAAGCCATTCAAGAGATGCCAGTTCCTAAGACAGAGAAAGAGGTCAGAGGCTTTTTAGGACGCCTGAATTACATTGTCCAGTTCATCTCGCATCTAACTGCTACCTGTGAGCCAATCTTCAAGCTGCTGAAGAAAGATCAGGTGGTACGTTGGAATGATGAATGTCAGGCCACTTTTGACAGAATCAAAGAGTATCTCCAAGAACCACCCATTCTTATGCCACCGGTTGAAGGGAGACCTCTAATACTATACCTGACAGTACTTGACAGCTCAATGGGGTGTGTGCTGGGGCAGCATGACGAGTCTGGCTGAAAAGAGCATGCCATTTATTACCTTAGCAAAAAGTTTACCGACTGTGAGACCCGATACTCACTGCTCGAGAAAACTTGTTGCGCTTTGGTATGGGCTGCTCGCCGGCTGAGACAGTATATGCTGACTCACACTACCTTGTTGATTTCGATGATGGATCCTATAAAATACATATTCGAAAAGCCTGCTCTGTCTGGGAGAATAGCAAGATGGCAAATGATCTTGATGGAATACAACATCCAGTACACGACCCAGAAAGCTATCAAAGGAAGTGTATTGGCAGACCACTTGGCACACCAGGCAGTAGATGACTACCAATCAATGAACTTTGAATTTCCTGACGAGAGCATCATGATAGTGACTGATTGTGAAGTACCTGGACCAGATCAAGGACCTGAGGAAGGATCCCGATGGTCTATGCACTTTGACGGAGCCTCCAACGCTTTGGGTAACGGTATCGGCGCTGTGATCATATCCCCTCAAGGCACTCATACTCCACTTACTGACCGGCTATGTTTCAACTGCACCAACAACATGGCGGAGTATGAGGCATGCATCGTGGGTCTTCAAGCTGCGATTGACTTAAGGATCAAGTTTCTGAGTGTCTTCGGAGATTCCGCTCTCGTGATCAATCAGATCAAAGGCGAGTGGGATACGAAACATCCGAACCTTATTCCTTATAAAGAATGTGTGTTGACATTGATCCCCCATTTCACAGAGATAACTTTTGAACACTTCCCAAGAGAGGAGAATCAGTTGGCGGACGCGTTAGCTACGATGTCTTCCATGTTCAAAGTCAAATGGGACAATGAGGCTCCCCGGGTCATTATCTGGAAGCTGGACGAACCGGCATACTGTTGTGATCTTGAGGCTGAGGTAGTGACTGAAAAACCCTGGTACCATGAGGTGAAGAGGTACTTGGAAGCTCAAGAGTATCCTGAAGGTGCATCTGTCAATGATAAAAAGTTTCTGAGAAGGTTCGCAGCGAAGTTCTTCCTTAGCAACGACATCCTGTACAAGTGAAACCATGATTCGACCTTACTGCGTTGTATGGATAAGACTGAAGCAGAAAGGATCATGGCGGAGCTACACGAAGGTACCTTCGGAATGCATTCCAGTGGACATACCATGGCAAAGAAGATCCTTCGGGAAGGATATTTCTGGTCCACAATGGAAGCCGACTGTTACCAACATTCTCGGACATGTCATAAATGCGAGATTTATGCAGATAAGGTGCATGTTCCTCCAGTCCCTCTGAATGTCCTGATTGCACCTTGGCCGTTTGCAATGTGGGGCATAGATATGATCGGCGAGATTAAACCTACGGCATCCAACGGGCATCGCTTCATCCTAGTAGCGATCGATTACTTTACAAAGTGGGTCGAAGCAGCTTCTTACGCCACTGTAACCAAGAATGTCGTGGCACAGTTCATTCGGCACAACCTGATCTGTCGATACGGCGTCCCAGAAAGGATCATTACAGACAACGGTACCAATCTCAACAACAAGATGATCACTAAGCTCTGCGAGCAATTCAAGATACAGCACCACAACTCTTCTCCCTACCGGCCGAAGATGAATGGGGCTGTAGAAGCAGCGAATAAGAATATCAAGAAAATTGTGCAGAAGATGACAGTGACCTATAAAGATTGGCACGAGATGTTACCGTTTTCTCTACATGGGTACCGTACCTCAGCAAGGACGTCAACCGGGGCAACTCCTTTTTCCTTGGTCTACGGCGTGGAGGCAGTCTTGCCGATCGAAGTGCAGATACCCTCTCTCCGGATAATGAAGGATGCAGATCTGAGCGAAGATGATTGGATCCAGACACGACTTGATCAGCTAAACTTAATCGACGAAAAGAGACTCACTGCTATTTGTCAAGGTCAGACGTACCAAAAGCGGATGATCAGGGCATTTAACAAGAAAGTCAGACCACAAGAATATCAAGTTGGGGATCTGGTAATCAAGCGCACCATTCTTCCTCAGAGTGATCCCAGGGGCAAATGGACCCCTACGTACGAAGGGCCATTTGTGGTTAAACATGTGTTCTTAGGAGGAGCCATGATTCTAACCACCATGGATGGTGACGACCTTCCTCACCCTGCCAATGCAGACATAGTAAAAAGATACTACGCATGATAAAAGACCTGCTAGGTTGACATACCTAGGCAAAAATTAGGGCTTCCCGGCGAACCAAAAGGGTTCGGGCAAAATGAGGGATGAAATGAAAAAAATTTGTACACCTGGCAAGTCGAAAACCTGAAAAGGCGGCTTGGGCAAAAATGGGTATCCCGATGGACTGAAAACCCGAAAGGGCGGTCCAGGCAAAAGTTAGGGATTAACACGTAATACTATGTCTCATTGGATCACTTTGCATCCAGAATCCGATATCAACTATCAAGTTCAGACGGCATCGATCAATCAGCTTCATCGTCAACTGAGTAGCAAAGTGATGAGATGCTCGAAGATATAAAGGCGATAGCAGAGTTGGAACCCAGTGGGATTATTCTTTTCACACAGCTGTTTTGTTTTCCTTTTGTACAAATTGTATAAACTCTGTTGTTCGGCGGCGTTCTCTTACTAGGACGTCAGCCTCTTGTACATAAACGCCTATTTATAGGCAAATTCAAAAATTAATATAAATTCACTTTTCAGACAAATTGCCAATCGTTTTTCCTTTTTCTGTTTTGTTTTGCAAAGAACGTCCAAGGTTCAATTTGTGATATATGCATTTGACAATAATTGCTAACTCATAAATGTTTGCATACGAAACAAAGGATTAATTACAGGTAACATTAGAAACAGGGGCAATAATGAGTTGTCCAAGCGATATAATTGCTCTGTCCACCAAGGTACCAAGGTAGGTTCAACTGAAGAACATAACCAATATATCTTATTTCCCCAGAGAGTGAGCCAGCAAGTCAATGCACTCTCCCCAAGAAAAGCTATACTATCAGCCTTAAGGAAGTTGGGTATCCCCAGCAGAGCTCAACATTCCTCAGCAAATTATACAGACATTCCTAACAAGCATCCCCGGCAGTCTTGATCAAAGATTGTTCCCCGGTGGTATACCAGACATTCAGTGGAGCCACTCCCTATATATCTCAAAAAAAATTTCCCCAGGAGAGTCCAATCCAAGTTTCCCCAAGAAGCTGAATCATCTCCCCAGCAGGAAGCTTATCCCCAGTAGATTCTGGAAGCTTCCCCCCTGCAGAGCACGAACGCGTCTCCCGGCTTTATTCAAAGGTTATTTACCAACCAGGATATAACTGGGTTATCCTCAGCCAAAAGCCACGGAAAAATCGTCCTCGGCGAAGTCTTCTTATCCCCAGCAGAGTCTATTAAAACTTCCAACATAACAACGGTATCCCCAGCGAAGTTACCATCAACATCTCAACAGAGGACCTCTCTTCCCACAGAGTATTGTTCCCCAGCAAGATCGCTAGAATAATTTTCCCCCGCAGAGTAATCTCCAAGTTTATTCCCCAACGGAGTCATCTTCTCCTACCGGTATTCTTGCAACCATCACTCCCCAGTGGAAACAAAGAATGTTATTCACATCAGCCCAGGATTTAATTGCCCGGCACCCGTCAAGGATCCATTTTCCTAGACGAAAACATACATTCATAAACATCGCATCTTCATACATTATAGCATGCATATACGCATCATGAACATACAATCTCACTTATTTTGAGAATATCACGCATGTCATACATCATGACATTGCATGCAAATAACGTTTTGTCTTTTCAGGACAAAGGTTAATACCAAGATGATTACCATCAACGGTCGCAACTAAAGATCCGATTCCTGTATCTTGCCAGGGTGTATCTGTTGACGACTGATTCCAGACCTGATTCCTGTATCTTGCCAGGGTGCGTTTGAAGAGTTTGAGGATCCGATTCCTGTATCTTGCCAGGGTGTATCTGTTGATGACTAACATTACCAGACCTGATTCCTGTATCTTGCCAAGGTGCGTCTGAAGAGTTTGAGGATCCGATTCCTGTATCTTGCCAGGGTGCGTTTGAAGAGTTTGAGGATCCGATTCCTGTATCTTGCTAGGGTGTATCTGTTGACGACTAACATTACCAGACCCGATTCCTGTATCTTGCCAGGGTGCGCCTGAAGAGTTTGAGGATCCGATTCCTGTATCTTGCCAGGGTGTATCTGTTGACGACTAACATTACCAGACCCGATTCCTGTATCTTGCCAGGGTGCGTCTGAAGAGTTTGAGGATCCGATTCCTGTATCTTGCCAGGGTGTATCTGTTGACGACTAACATTACCAGACCCGATTCCTGTATCTTTCCAGGGTGCGTTTGAAGAGTTTGAGGATCTGATTCCTGTATCTTGCCAGGGTGTATCTGTTGACGACTAACATTACCAGACCCGATTCCTGTATCTTGCCAGGGTGCGTCTGAAGAGTTTGAAGATCCGATTCCTGTATCTTGCCAGGGTGTATCTGTTGACGACTAACATTACCAGACCCGATTCCTGTATCTTGCTAGGGTGCGTTTGAAGAGATTGAGGATCCGATTCCTGTATCTTGCCAGGGTGCGTTTGAAGAGTTTGAGGATCCGATTCCTGTATCTTGCCAGGGTGTATCTGTTGACGACTAACATTACCAGACCCGATTCCTGTATCTTGCCAGGGTGCGTCTGAAGAGTTTGAAGATCCGATTCCTGTATCCTGCCAGGGTGTATCTGTTGACGACTGTATTCTCCGGACTCGATTCCTATATCTTGCCAGGGCACGTCTGAAGAGTTTAAAGATTCGATTCTTGTATCCAGCCAGGGCGCATCTACACAAAGAGTTTGAAGACCAACTCCTGTAACAGGCCGGGTAATCATTTTCTTTCTCAGGTACGCAAGTTCTCGCTAAGGAATCTCTTACGCGATCGATAACCTCCCGATGGCATCTGTAAGCCCATCTCTCCACATACCCATCAGTCTCCAAATGGCATCTATAAGCCCATTCCCACCATCATACGGCTGACACTCTACTATGTGAGTGCAAATTTCTGGGCACTCCAGTGTTCAATCATCTTCCACCTTCGGATTACGAAAGGCACGCCGGCCAATCTACATCCTCAGGTCTAAGAAGATTGAACAGGGGCAACTGTTGCACCCCAAAATTTGCCCTCCCATACTCTTCAAGATTTGCCAAGATCAAGGTTCAAAATCTCTCAAGGGTTGCACAGTCCAATTGCCTCCTAACACAGTCAAAATTAGGGTTTTGGTTCTGGCAAAGAAGTTGAGATTTCCAAGGGTCCAATCAAGTCCCACATGCCTATAAACATTGTCAAGCATCCTTATTTCAAGTTTCAAGACTCACAGCACAAAATTGCACAGTCAAAAACCCTAATTGCTTCACAGTCAACTGCAGGGGCAAAATGGTCATTTGACAGTCAAAAGTCAAAAATTTTGGTCAACATCTTATTTTGAAGCCACAAACATCATTTGATCAATTCTTGATCATGATTCTCAAAGCATGGCTCAAAAAGGCTCAAGATGCAAAAGTTTCTATTTTTGGACAGTTGAAAAAGTCAACTGCAAATTGACCAGGGCATAACTTCCACATGGTTTATCAGAAAAATTCAATCCAAAGCTCATTTTGAAGAGAATTACATTTCCTACAACTCATCTTCACACTTCAAGTCCAATAAATGCTCTCACAAAAAGTTATCAATTTCAACATTATAGGTCATTTTCAAAAGTCAACAAAAAGGCACTTTAAGTCAAAGACCATAACTTGATATTGGTAAATCAAAATGACATGGGACCAAAGGCACTGGTTAGAGGACTTCAAGACCTTTCCAAAATGTCCAAGAACATGATCAATGCTTAAACATTGAGCAAGATATGCCTTGTGGAAGTTGGGAAAGTTTTGGGAATTTTGAAAAGTCAACTTTGCTTCAAATGCCTCAAAAATGCTAATGGACCTCAATTTCTTCCATGAATCATCACCCAAAGGCTATGCACGACCCATTGACCTCCAAGGGAGTTATTTTCTCATTTTTTATAATTATTTGAATTCTTATTATTATTAATTCACTTAATTAAAATTAAATATGAAAAAATAGCAAATAATACATTTCAAATCTTTTTGTGCAGAGATTTCATCCATTATGAATCAAATATTTCGTGCATCACTCAAAAGGGAAAGTTTCTACATGATTGGCAATGATTGGCATAGAAAAGATTTAAAAAAAGGATATAGAAAATCAAATATTCAAAATCATGAATGCATGGATCCTTGGGCTTGCTTTCTTAACCTAATCATGCTCAGATACATATACAACATAACCCTAATGCTCAGAGACACAGAAGCTGCGGAGGAATCAAAGAACAACATTGCACTTTTTTCACAAAAATATTGAAAACTGTTTTCATACATAGAGGACGAGTCAAGGCTTGAAAGGCATTCCAAAAGCTTGCCAAGACATCCAGGAAACGATTCCAGTCAAAACCGGACCTCCATACTCAAAGAAGTGGTAGAACGACATCACCCTGTTCATAAAATTTTTCATATTCGTGTTTGAATTTACATGCATTTTTCATACGTTTTAAATGTTGATTTACGCTAACATGAACATTATGAAGCTAATGGTACCATTCAATTGAAGAATGGCTGCCTAAATAGGAATTCACCATGGACGTCCTCTAGGGTTTCAGAAGCTTTGATTTAGGGGTTTTCACGTCTGGAAAAATTGGCCAACCAAACCTATTCCATTGGAATCAGGACATCCAGACGATGTCATCCCACACCTCGCGCTCAATTTATGATAAACTATGTGCTAATCGCTATTTTCTAGCATTTGTTTTTGCGGGGGTTTAAAACCCCCGCTATTTACTTGTATTTGCAGGAAAAAAGATGAAGACGATGCATGCGTGTCTGGGCAGGACTGGATAGTTTGAATATTCGCGCGTGATTTTTGTTTTATACCAATAGCGTTTGTTTTCTCTTATAATAATCACGTTCCATAATAATATCAAAAGCGCGCGTTGGCTCAGATTGTTGGTTAGTTGGCTTGCAGGTACTGGGACCTGGGTTCGATTCCCAGGTCCCCCATATTTCTCAATAATTTTGGTTGTAATGTGTTCAGGTGCTATTTCTCTTCAGTGGTCCACCATATGCCCAACGCCTGCGCCTGCCAAGTGTCCCAGGGGATCAATCCAATGGCCAGAATGTGGATTCCACCATGCACGCTAGTCAATTGATGTACACGCAACCATAAAAAGTCAAGAAAGGCCTGGATTGCAGTGGGCCTAATTGCTTCAAAAACCTCCCTTTGGGTCCAGACACCCCCAGGGTTTGCTCAATCTTTTAATTTTTTCTCTTTCATTGTTTTTCCTTTTTATTCTTTTATTTGTTTTATTGTTTTATTTAATTCACAAAAATAATCTTCATAACACAAAAATCAGAAATCAAAAAATAAAAATGTGTTTATTTAATATTTATTTCCTTAATATTTTTGTAAATAAATTTTTAATAATCAATTTAGTAAAATTAGGTTTCAATTTTAATCTTTTCTTAATAACTAAAATATGTAGAAACTAGGTTTTTAGCATTTTTATTCTTTTTGCTTAATAAATAATTTTCTTATTACCATTATTATTAATTATTAATTATTTTGTAAATAAACATGTAATTAATTAATTAGTGTAAATTAGGTTAAAACTTGAATATTTTTCTTTAACAATTAAAAATAACTTAGAACTAGGGTTTTATTTGACTTCTAATTTTAATTAATTTTCTTTGTTTCATAAAGTATCAAAAAACCAAAAACAATTTCTTTTCTTTATTAAATAATTAATTAATTTTTTTAATTTCATTTAATTTCTTTAAAGGGTCCAACGCCCTCGAACACTAGATTCTAATTTCTTTTCGCACGTTTATTCTTAGATTTCTTTGTAAATATTATGTAATTGCTCAAGCCTTGTAATAGTAATTAGGGATTTATTTACTTTCTGCATTTTATTAAAAAACGGGTCTTTGTTAATTTGGCGATGTATAGACCCGCGCCTTGTAATAGCGTAGGACTTTTATTTTCCGCATTTTAATTTCCGCACTTTTAAACTGTTAAAATTTTGCATGAAAGAATGTATGGCCAAATAAAAGCAAGCGTAGATCATTATAATGCATGACAAGATAAAACATAACTGAAATAACACACAAATTCACACACCACTCTTAGGGTACGCCTCACTGTTGCCTTGCCCCTCGAAACGTGGTCGTCGAGTATAGGATGTTTTAGTAAGTCCTTATGTCCATGAACATGGCATAAGGGTAGCTTCTAAGGTGTCCTACCGTTGCTCTGGTGACCACACTGTCCCTAACCCTCGAATTGACCCGAACACCTCCAACGGTGGTGCTACCTACCTCTCAATGGTGGGATGGCACTACCTTAAGGACATTTACACAGCCTAATTCCTTAGGGTAGGTAGATGACTCATGGATACTTGCTCTATTCAAAAACAAATCAAAACTCTTTTCACACCGACACTTTTCAAAAAGCTTTCAAAACAATTTTTCAAACACTCTTGAGGACTGATACAAGAGTCATTCTGAAATCTTTAAACGAAACTTTTTCAAACCTACTCACAATTGAAAAGCAAACACTTTTGAAAACACAAATGAGAAAGTATCTAAGAGCCCATGGATAACCATGGATAGAAAGGGTGCTAACACCTTCCCTTTCTATAAATCTACCTCCCGAACCGAGAAACTATCTCATAAGGAATTTTGCTGTGCTTTTGTCCTTTCCATGTTGGAGAAAATAAAAGACGGTGGCGACTCTTGCTTCTGCGACATTTCGCGAACCAGCGTTAAACAGTCAGTTCTAAATCCACCGATCACAATCGCCCTTTAGGGTTTTTGATCCACCGGGACACTCCTTATTTCCTAAGTCGCCTGTTTAAGGTTCGAGCTTAGTAAGCTTCTTATACATAGTATTTTTGACTGCGTCTGAATTTTTCGAATGCGGTAGTTCTTCCCCATCCATTGTTGTGAGGATAATACTACCACTGGTAAATGTTGTTTTGACTACGTACAGACCTTCGTACTTATGGGTCTATTTACCACGTGGGTCAAGGCGAGGTAGCAGAATCTTCTGGAGTACTAGACCATATTGTGGTTCATCTTGTGCATTACACGATTACTCAGAAAGAATTTCGAGGCTAATTTCCGTAGAGCTTATTTGTTGATGCCAGGGGCATTATTTGGATGCTCTTATTTTTCGAGGTACTTCTTGATGTCATAAAATCAAGGCTTGTTGTTTGGCCCGTCTTTAATAGCAAGGCAATGTGAGGGCTCTTCGAAGTGTCTGTTTGTGATGCACGATTCGTGGTTTGACCAAGTTACTTTGAACATAGACGATATAGTTGCCAGGTCATCTGTCATTTGATTTCCTTTTTGTGGGATGTGGCTAAAAGTGATCTTTGTGAATTCCTTAGTCAGTTTTAAAACATGATCCCGATATGGAATCAGTTTTGGATATTTAATATCCCATTCGCCATTGACTTGGCCTATGGCTTGTGATAATTCTATCGAGAATACAAAACTTCCCCTATATCGTGCCCCTGTGTATTTGAAGTCCCGTCGAACGTGAGTGTCTAATGTGCCCCTGGCTCGGTTTCTTCGTAGGTCTTGGTATTTCATAGTTGCTTATTTTTACACCACTGTCTGTATTTAACCTTGGCCTGTTTCTTTAGGAACAAGCAAATATGTGCAATAATGTGACCAGCTTCTTTATGGCTCCGCACTAACATTGCCCCTTAGCTTGATTTCTCCCATACCTTTCCTTGTGCTCAGATTAATGGTCTTAATAGCCTCTTGATATGGTTGTATATTGTTAGACTTTCATTTTATTTCCCTCGCCATTTTCTCAGAGAGTTCAAGATCTTTATCATCTTCCTCTTTAGCTTGGTTGATAGGAGCATCAAAATTATATCGGGTTTGACATAGGTTCTTTTGAAAACAAGAAAACTTAATTAGGAAAGAAAAAGATCTCAGGAATCTCCACGGAAGTCTATCTTTTGAGTTCTTCTCCAGTGGTGCATTCTCATATGAAGTCAGTTGCCCCTTTGGCTTTGCTGGATATCTTCGCCACATGTCTGCCATGCTCTATAAAGGTCTCTTGGGTTGGAGGAAAACGTGCTTCACCCTTCAGAGTAGCTTTATGTTCATTTTCAGGGTATGGTTCGAATTGGACTATCCCCTGGTCCACTAGATTTTGTAGCGTTCTCTCGAAAGCTTCATTGTGTTCTAGCAGGAATCCACATCCCAACAGATATTCTTTCAGCAAGTTTATCGGGGTTTTTTCTCATCTGGTTGCCCCAAAGTTAGTGACTACTTCAATTGCATTTATTGTCAGCCCATCGTGTGAAGACATAGGGTCTGATTTGATGTTAGGTTTCTCAAAAGTGATGTGCTGAGATTCTAACAAGTCTTGGACCTTATGCTTGAATGGCCAACATTTCTCTATGGTATGTCCAGGAGAATTATCATGATATTCACATATGGAGTTGGCATCGTATCTTCGTGGGAGTGACCCAACTGGAGGAGCTAGAGGCTTGAGTTCCACTAAGGATGCCTTAACTAGCTGTTGTAATAACTGTCTGGGTGGCATCGGGAGTGGATCAAATTTTATGGGCGGCCTTCTGCCTTGCAACTTCCCTTGTGGGATCACTAATGGTTGTTTTACCCTGGGTAGTGACGCTACAACATTAATTTCCACCTCTCTTCCTTTGGGGAAGATTGAAGAAGGCCTCTTTGAATTTTAGGGAGCATTTGATGGTCCCCCTGATATCTTCCCACTTTTTATTCCAACCTCAATTCTTTCTCTGATAGTTACTAGGTCTGAGAACCCTGAAGAGATACTTCCAACCATCTTCTCATAATACAGCCCTTGCAGAGTCCCCATGAACGTATCTACTAATTCTTTCTCTATCAGTGGTGGTTGCACACGGGATGCCAACTCCCTCCATCTCTGAGCATACTCCTTGAAGGACTCTTCTTTCTTCTGGGATAGGTTCTGGAGTTGCATGCAGGTAGGAGCCATGTCCAGGTTATATTTATAATGCTTTAGAAAAGCATTAGCAAGATCTTCCCATGTTCAAATATGTTTTCTCTCCAATTGCATATACCCGTCTGAAGATGCCCCACTCAGGCTATCTTGAAAATAGTGAGTCATCAGCTTCTGATCATGGGCATGGGCATGCATCTTCCAGCAATACATACGAAGATGACTTCTTGGACAAGTGAGCCCCTTGTATTTTTCAAAGTCAAGCACTTTGAACTTTGGTGGAATCACCACATCAGGAACTAGACCCATTTCGAGAGTGTCTACTTCGAAAGCGTCAAAACCCTCCACAACTTTTAATCTTTCCTCCAGAGCTTTATACTGATTTATTACCAATGTATTATCAATAGAACGAGTACCAGTCGTATTTAAGGGTGCTTGGTTGGCCTCCTCTGGGTCATGGTCTCTGTATTGCAGGTCCAAGTAGTTGTCTTCATTATTGGTTGGAATTTGTAGGGTATGTGAGGCCCCTGCTTTTGGTGGCGGTAGGACAAACCCTTCAGTTTCAGCTTCTTGTAGGCTATGACGGACTTCTGGAGTTCTGCTTATGGATCTTTCCTTGGTTGGTGGCCGCTTGATGCACCAATATTTTGGGCTACCTCCTCGAAAGCTACCCTGGGAATCTGGTCTTGCCTGTCAATGATGTTCTTCAAAGCTAGGAGAACCTGACTCAGATCTCCTTTCATTGAAGTGACATCCCCCTTTACTTGGTCAAGATCCTCTTTGAATGCCGCCTGAGTTTCCTCGATTTTCTCCATTTCTTTTTAAAGACAGTCACCGAGATCTTGAGTTTATTATTATTTTTCGTACCCCCTGTGAATAAGACAAATAAAAATAAACGGGTGACGAATATATGAAATGTATGACGAGTATATGAATTGTATGAATGCATGGATGTATAGACGCGGGGTTGAGTGACTGGATTTTTATGATAAGTGCCCTTATAAGGTAGGGATGTACAGTTCAGTGATGGGGTTTTCTGACGAGTACCCTTAGAAGGTAGGTTCCTTAATTTTGACCTACGATTAGTCTACCCTCCCAGAAGGTGGTTTCCTTAAGGGTATCATGAATAACACCAGGGGAAAAGGCCCAAGGGCCTCCCTTAAGTGGAGCCTCTTTACAGACTGAGACTTTCGTCTCAAAGTCGTGAAAGGTCTCGTCATGAGATTTTAGGTTAAGGTCGTTACAAAGAGTCATGGGTGTCCTTCCAAAGTCCTACTCGTCAAGAGGATATATCTCGATAAGTATTCCTTTTTTGGAAGTCCATCGACTCTAGACGAAGTCGTCACATAAACTCGCAGGGATGATGTACCCCCTAAGCTAATAGACGAACCTTCTTTCTAAGGGTTATTGAAAATATTTTTGAGATAGAAATTCCCGCCACGCAGTAAATATATGATGATAAGAAAAATTGACAATAAATAAACGCAATAAAATAGATAAATGTAATAAATAAATAAAATAGAAATCCCCCAAAGTAAAACCTAAAACCTAGTGTTAAGCATCCCCAGCAGAGTTGCCAACTGTTGTGACTGGATTTTTAATCAGAGTCGCCACTATTAGTTTTTATCCTAGGGAAGGGAATCTAACAGAAAACCCTAATTTACAGATAGAGATTCTAGGTTTCGGACTTCTATTATATGAAAGGAAGGTTGTTGTACCCTAAAATTTGCCCTCTCATTTCTCATGAAATCTCTCATAAGATCTCGATTGATTCAAGACTACACAAAGATTGATCAGCTCAAGACACCTCCTCAAGCACTGATGACTCAAATTAGGGTTTGAGGTTGTACATGGATAATTGAAATTTCTAAGCCTCAATTGACTTTCATGAATCATTTTGGACCCTCAAGATTGCTCATGTCAAGTTTCAAGTCTTGGATCACATTTTTGCTCATATATGTAAGTTGATCAAGTTTGGACCATAATTGTGGTCAATTTACAATCAAACTTCATAATTTTTGGTCCATATCAATATTATGAACTCATATATGTCAATTGATCAAGTTTGGATCACAATTCCTCAAGAAATTTGATCAGATCATCAAAAGGGGAAAATGGTCAAAATTAGGGTTTTGACTGAGAAGGTGCAATTTTTGACTTTTGACCTAACTGGTGACTTATTGGTTTAAGACATGATCTAAATGATTCAAATACATCATTTTGACCTAATGAAATGGCTCAAAACATTTCTCAAGGTCAATTGATTGACAGATGAATTTCAGTCAACTGATGAAAAGTCAATTATACACTAAAAAGTCAAACTTTGACTTTTTGATCAAAATCAAGTTTCAAAGATTACAATTCACCAAGATATGTCAAAATATGAAACTTGTTCATCAAGAAATCAAAAAGTCAAATTTCATTTTTTAAAAGTCAAAATTTCCAAGACTTAGAATTTTTCTAAGTGTTGAAAAATTCACATTTTTTTCACAACTTTGTACCAAATTTCCACCATGATGCAAGATGATTTAAGGGAAACTTCCAACATGAAAGTTGTAGATCTCAATGAGGTATAAAACATTGTACGACAGAACTTTTTCTAGAAATTCTTGGATCTCAAGTTATGAATTTGTGAAGACATGCTCATGAAACTAAAAAGACTTGTGAAATTTTCCCCTAGTTAGGCAGGATTTTAACCTAACTTCATGGCAACTTTTCATCTAGTTCCAAATTGAATTTTCAAAAATGTCCAACATATAGGCTGTAGGGGATGTTACAAGCTTTCCAAAATGTCAAAGAACTCATTGATATCATACTTGAGCTAAGAGAATCGAAGTCAAGAAGTTAGGGTTTCAAACTTGAATTACAAGTCAATTTTGTGATGAACACTTGACCAAATCCATAGCCATGCTGCATAATCTTCACTTTGCAGGCCTCAAACTTGTTTGTCACTCCTTAATTTAATGTTTACACAACTGATTGATCAATTGCCCAATTGATTCAAGCATTGTCCAAAGCATTTTTCCATTTTAGGGAGAAAGTCACCATTTCCATTCTTGTAAAGCAAGCTTTATGCATAAAGTCAGCTTCTTGAGCTCCTAACTTGTTCTCTTCAAGTACACTCCATCCATAAAGTCAGAAGCAACCTTGTTTAAAGTGTAACCACTCTACAATAGCAAGTACAAAGGCATGGAAACTTGTTTTGTCAAAAAATCATATGTTGAGCTTAAACATGTGAATTCAAATTATGAATTGTTTCATGTCTCAAAACCATTTGCTTATAAATAGAGACACTATTTGCAAGCTAAGGCACGAATACTAAGACCCTGAAACTCTCTCAAACATTCAAAAAATAAGAAATTGCACAAAAAACTCCATTGATACACAGTTCTAACCTTGAACTTGTATCTCTCATTTGCAAAGGCTCTATACCTCAAATATAGTTCATCCATGTCCTTGTTTTGAAACTGTAACACCATTTTCATCAACCTCCATAATAAAAAAACAGAGTATGTAAGTTGACTTCTCCAGACCATTCCAGCCATCCATTGCTCAAGCTAAGCATTGCATTGGCTTCCTGGGAACTTGAGGAAGCTAACCTGGTCCTCATAACTCCTTGAAAGCAGCTCAAACTCATTTCACAATTTCCAGTTTTGAGGTATTTCTTCTGAACTTCTATCACTTTATTTAGTCATTGTTAAGCTTGCATTTTTGAATATAAAATATAGATATCATTTCCCTGAAGTTGTACATGTCCATAGTTTTCATTTATATTGCTTGAGCTTAAAGAATGTTAGGTTTGAATCTCTGAAAAAAGTTAGGTCTGAATTTGGTACTTTTCAAAATTCTTGCTCATTTTTGAGAATTAGCTTAAGTTATTTACATATTCAGAATCGTGGTGAAATTCCTAACAAGTTTGACGTTGGAAGTTTTGTGAATGGATGAAAAATGAGTGAGTTACAGGAACCATGGTTGGAGGTTGAAGATGAAGTTCATTTTTGGAATTTGTTTTGTATTATGTATTTATTGTTTCAGTTATATTAACGGATGTACAACCGCCCCAGTGGTAAAGGCAGCGCGCGTTTATGGTCAAGGTCATGGGTTCAAGTCTCAGCACTGCCTTTTGCTATATTTTCCAACATTTTATTTCTTTTTTGTTACAAACAATCAGCGCCTGGGCTTAGTATGTTGGGCCCTTGCCATTTTGCTTCTCCACACCCCCACTTCACTGCACAACACATGCCCAACTTTTTTTTATTTTTGTTTATTTTTTTTATTACAAAAAATACCATTGGGCCAAGTTTCAACAAAATTGTTTTTTTTCTTTCTAACATACACCCTAAATTCCTTTTTCACCTCCTGACTTTATTTTCATGTTTTATTATATTTTATTTAAATTATTATTTTTATTATTATTATTACTATTATTATTATTATTTATTAAATCAAAAAATCCAAAAAAAATATATTTTTATTTATTATTTACATACTTATATTTTTATTTTCTTTATAAAACAAAAACACAAAAAATATTTTCTTAAACAAACTTAATTTTCTTTTTCTTAATAAATTAATAATTTTATTTAGTTTAGTTATTTTCTTTTTATTTAAAATTAACTTAGAATTTAGGTTTCTTTTAATTAATTAATTTCCATACTATTTTTATTAAACTTAAAACCTTTTCTAAAAAAACCCTAAAAAATGCTTTCTAATTTATTTTATTTTCTTAATTAGTTTAGGTTTAATTTAATTAATAATTTTCTTTTAGATAATTAGGTTAAAATCCTTTCCTCAAAAACCAAACAAAAATCCTTTTCTTTTCCATTTATATCCTTGTATATTATATTTTCATTTCTTGTACATTATTCATTATTCAATATGGTTGTAATAGATAATTAGGTTTAAATTCTTGCAATCTCCATTTATAAATTTGTATACCCCATCCCCCAATGATGTAATAGCGTAGTAAATTTATTTCCCGCAATTTATCGCTTTCATATAAATGCTAGTAATTAGGGTTTGTATGGAAAGATAAAAATCAACAAGTAGATAACCCTAACTCAAGATAAACAATGCATCAAATCAAACACACTATTCACACATGCACCCTTAGGATAATTCCACTTGTTACCTTACAAAAATGGTCATGTTATGCATGTGGGATATCTTATCAAAAACAATCAAAAATACAATATCATAGTCCTTCGATGACGCTATAAATGTTGCCTTTCAAATGATCTTAGTCCCTCAAAGAGAAATGCTAAGATAACTTACAACATTTTAATCATGACTATACGATGACCCACGTCTGTCCCTTTACATCCAAAGATAAGGCTTCTTACCAATTAATTGTAAGATAGTAATATCAAAGGAAAGGAAGAAATGAACAAAATACTTTTGAGTAGGTAGATTATTCCTAGTTGCTTGCTCACTTTCAAAATAAACATCCTTGCTCATTTTCAAAACAAACACCAAACAATTTCAAAACATAAACTATTTTCAAAAGTCCAACACTTTGTATACGTTCTTAAGAACGAGAACCATTATAAAGTTTGCTTAAACGAAGGTTCCTTTTCAAAATACTTTCAAAAACCACTACAAAGCACATTTTTAAACAAAAGCGGGTGATCTAGCAAGCAACTAAGAGCCCATAGATAACTATGGTTGAAAATGGTGCTAACACCTTCCCTTTTCATAATCTACCCCCCGAACTCAAGAAAATAATCTCAAAGGACTTTCCTGTTCTTTTCAGCCTTTCCTTTTGGATAAAAGAAAAGTCGGTGGTGACTCTTGCTAACCGCAACAATTGCGATCAAACGCAAAACATCCTAAGTCAGTTCTCCCACCGCATTACAGAACTGGCGACTCTGCTGGGGACAAACTTAAACGTGGGGTTACCTTAGGGCTAGATCACCTTTACTTGCTTTCATTGTTTGACTTGCTTGCTTTACATTTTGGCTCCTTGTTTGGGCTTACTTTGATCCTCTACCCGGATTTAGGGATACCTTATAGTTAAGTAGCAATACATTATGGAAACTGTGTGGGGTATACCGACATGGTCTAAGCAATAGCTACGTTAGTGTGACACATTTGTGTGTACCGGTAGCCCTTGAGTAGTCAAGGAGAATACGGGGCCGCTGTTTGGTGTCATGAAGCACTAACTGACTTTAGAACCTTTACTTGACCAACTTGGCCATTAGGAAGTAGTAAGATAGCCGAATTTGGTGCAGTCTAAAGTTGGTTGATACTCGATACTACGCTCATTAAGATCTGACTTCTCGAGATATTTTGGTCGCCATGAAAGAGGCTTGCGATGAAACAATGCCTGACAAGAAAGATCGGTGATATTGAGATCTCTTAGAACCTGGTTACTATTTCTAGGATAGGTTTGAGCCAACTAAACTTCAAGAGGGTACTTACCTATAAGAATCCATGCAAGCCTAAACCTAAGGACTTGTTTGCCTTGTTTGTATATGCTTACTTGTACATAACATCATAAACATCATAACATCATACTCATTCTCACTAACCATTTCAAGGATTATTGGGATTTATCTTTGTTCTGTTTTATAGGACATGGCTTCCATCTGCAGGAATACTATCCAAGTCAATCTCGTAAGAATTCCTTCTCAACTCAAAGAGTTAACATCAAGGGTCCCTGAGAATTCTTCATTCACCAAAATACATGGTCTCCTCCTAAACTTGGTTACCTCGAACACTGACGAAGATGTGATGAAGGTGCTTTTCTAGTTCTTTGATCCTCTACACCATTGCTTTACTTTTCTTGATTATCAGCTAGTACCTACTAAGGAGGAATTCTCTCAACTCTTAAGGATTACTATTCTCAATCAACTACCTTTCAACGGTATGGAAAGAGATCCAAAACCTGAAGACATTGCCTGAGCACTACACTTTCAACAATTTGATGTCACGACTAATTGGGAAATAAGGAGTGGTGTCAAGGGGTTCTTAGCCAAGTTCTTGTTTGAGAAAGCTCAAGATTGTTGGAACTCTTTGGACTTACAAGCTTTTGAAGAAATCTTGGCCCTTCTCATCTATGGGATGGTTTTGTTTCCAAACCCTGACCAACTTATAGATGTAAATGCTGTCAAAATCTTCATGACTCCCAATTCGGTGCCTACTTTGTTATGAGATATCCTACATTCTCTCCACTCTCGCACTATGAGGAAGAGAGGGGCCCTCATGTGTTGTACTCATATCTTGGATAGATGGTTTATTTCACATCTTCCCTTGTCGAGGTTGAAGAACAAGGAAAGTTTGAGATGGTCCCATAGGTTGATGATGCTCAGACATTCAGATATTCATTGGTGTTCTCGATCCTTGTAGAATGTTACTATCATCGAACATTGTGGAGAATTCCACAATGTCCCTTTGCTTGGCATTAGAGGAGGTATCACTTATAACCCTTGCTTAGCCTTACGACAGTTTGGGTATGCCCGAAGAGATGGTCCGCATGATATGCTCATCTAAGGAGTGGTATTCGACTATGAGAGCGACGATCAAGGTTACTGTCAGAAGTTTATACGAGATTGGAGGATGGTAAGCAAAGTGGATAGTATGACGCTGGGACACAAGAATTCCATTCCCTTTTAGCCTTACCTTAGGTGGATACGAGCTCGTGCTCAGAATCTCGTGATGCCTTATCCCTCCATCTTACCAGTTATCATGGAGCTTGTGGTTGAAGGAGATGTCTCGTACATTGTCCTCCATCCCGACATGCCTACTTCTCTTGAAGACTGTCAAAGGGGTTGGATTCAGCTGAAGGAAGAACAAGATACCTTCAAAGCTCAATTCTATGCTAGTGAGAAAATGGTCTTGGAGCTTACAAAGAAACTACATGAAGAGCAAAGCGTGAACGCCTACCTTGCACCGAAGAGGATGCGTTCGACCTTTTTATCTTAGAGATTTATTTTGTAAGACCAAGAGGCATGTTGTAATCATTTTGAACTAATTAATGAAATTTTACGTTTGTTCATTCTTTGTTTATACAAATTTAAATTTCATAAATCCTTGAAATCATTTGCATATGCATCTTCCATGCATCATAACATAACAGGTTTCCTTATCTTTCTGTTGTTTATTTCAGCAAGATGGATATCAAGAAAACAGTGAAAGACCTACAAGCACAAAACTCTCAGTTTCAAGAGACTCTGCTGACCCTAGCCAAGAGGCAACAAGACTTGATGGCGGTGCTAGCAGCCAAAAAGAAACCAAAGAGGAAAGCCCTAGTCAACATGGGTAGAAGATTCAAAGAGTCGGTCCGTCAGATCCCGGTAGTGGAAGACTCATCTGAGGAAGACGAGAATCAGATTGGAGAAGCTAGGAGTACCCATGCTGGGTGTATTAATGATCAAGCGTCTGATGATGATGATTATTTTGATGATCAGTATCCTCCTGCCGATGTCAAGTACAAGCAACTAGAAGATAAATTGAAGGCCGTTGAGATTCAAGCCATCCCTAGATTGGTTTTTGATGATTTGGGTTTAATATCTGGGGTTGTCATTCCCCACAAATTCAAGATACCAGTCTTTACAAAATACGATGGGGTTTCCTTCCCAAAACGTCACCTGAAATCTTATGTGCGCAAAACTCAACCGCACACCGCTGACAAGAAACTCCGGGTTCACTTTTTTCAAGAAAGCTTGGCTGGGGTGCAACTAGAGTGGTTTTACCAATTGGATGGTTCCTGTATCCATACATGGGAAGACTTAGCCACCTCTTTCTACCACCAATACCAGTATAATGACGACTTGGTGCCGACAAGAGTTAAGTTGCAAGACATGACAATTGGGAAGAATGAAGGGTTCAAAGAATATGCCCAAAAGTGGGGAGATATCTCTAGTAGGTTTCAACCACCTTTGACTGATAGGGAACATATTGACATGTTTATGGGCACTTTAACTGGTCCATTCTTAACTTATTGGTTGGCTGTTCTTCTTCCGGTTTCACCGAGCTGATCTTAACCAGTGAAAGAGTTGAAAACAGTATCAAAAGCGGGAAGATTCCCATGGCATCTGCCTCCACATCCAATCCTATAAAGAAACCTTTTTTCTGGAAGAAAGAAACGAATGTTGTGTATGGGGCAAGGGCCCGTACCAAGAAGGATGATCGTCTGTCTTTTAATGCTGTCTGAATTTCCAATCCAACTCCTGCTTAAAGACCATCTTCCAATCATCAATGATTTCAGGCTCCGCCAAGACAATTCACAAGGATAGGCATGTCATTATCCCAAGCCTTACAACACCTACTAAAGTATAATTTGGTGACACTGCAGGATCCTCCGGCCAATCCAGATACCTCTTCACCCAAATACAATTTGAACGCCAAATATGCATATCACTCAAATAGTCTCGGGCATGAGACTGACCAATGATGGGCACTGAAGAATAAAATTCAAGACTTAATAGACAACAAGACCATTGAACTTGATCCTCCTCCAACTCCGAATGTAATCACCACGCCTATGCCAAATCATGGCAAGGGTGCCAATGTTGTTGAAGATACCGTTTTTGTTTCCTCCGTCGAAGACTTGACTACTCCGTTAAACATCATCAAAAAGAATCTGTTGAAAGCCGGGATTTTCCCTGGCTGTTTGAAGGACTTTCTTTGATGTGCCAAATAACTCAATGGATACAAAGGGATGAAGGAAGGAATTCAACGCCTGATGAACAGCCATGAGATCTTATTTGAGAAGACTTCGTCCGCCAAAAGTTTGACCAATAAGTGTGAAGATCTCTCCATCATAACCATCTCAAAAAAGCCTCTTAGGATCTCCTCCAATGGTCCTATCAGGATTTTAAATGAACCAATTGTTGCTCCTCTAATAATTACCTCTCTTGGGCCAATTCCCTACTCTTCCAACAAAGCAGTGCCATGGAACTATGGTGTTGAGGTGTTTTACCATGGAATAAAGCAAGATACTTGGATTGAAGAAAGCAAAGCTGATGACATTGGTAACATTACTGGCTCTAGTAAGGTGACCAGAACTAGGAGAATCTTTTCACCCAACATATCACCACCAATTGTTACAAAGGCATTTGTCTGTATCACCCCTGCTAAACCTAGTACTGACCCAAGGGGAAAGGAGAAGATAGTTGAGCCTGTTGAGACAGAAATACCCGCAAAAGTCATTTCTAATGGAGAACCTTCCGCTCGTGAAATGGATGAGATCTTGAAAATTATAAAAAGGAGCAATTTCAAGATTGTGGAGCAGTTGGGGAAAACCCCTTACAAGATTTCCATGTTATCTTTGCTACTCTGTTCCGATACCCATGCTCGGGTATTAATCAAATTCTTGAAGAAGGCTCATGTCCCTCATGAGACCACGACTGACCATTTTGAAAATTGTGTGGCAAGCTTGACGGCCGACAATGTTTTGGGGTTCTCGGATGCTGATCTGATACCACTTGGAAAGAACCATAACAAAGCTCTGCATGTTTCTGTTGAATGTAAGGGGACTACCTTAGCACATGTCCTGGTTGACACTGGCTCTTCTTTAAACATGCTACCCAAGGGAGCTTTGGACCGTTTAGACTGCGGAGGACTAGTTTTGAAGCCAAGTGATATCATTGTGAGGGATTTCGATGGGTCCAAAAGGACAGTTCATGGAGAGGTGGATCTCCCGATCAAGGTGGGATCACATATTTTTAACTCTACTTTCTACATCATGGATATCCGTCCTGTATACTACTGTTTGTTGGTTCGCCCTTGGATCCATGAAGCAGGGGCAGTAACGTCAACTCTTCATTAAAAGCTCAAGTATCCGGTCAAAGGAAGGATTGTCATTATCTGTGGTGAGGAGGAGTTCATGGTAAGCCACCTCAACTCTTTCAAATATGTGGAGATGGATGGCAAATTTATAGAAACCCTGTGTCAAGCTTTTGAAGTTGTTCCACCAATAATTGCTACTGCCAAATGTTCCTCTGATGCGTCCAAAGTTGTTAAGGTTGTGCCAAAGATGGTTTCATTAAAAGATGCTTGTGCTGCAGTCGAAGAAGTAAGTTGTGATACTTGGGGGAAACTCCTCTAAATCCCATTCAAAGCAGACAAATGTTGTTTAGGTTTCACCGTCAAGGCTCAGAAGGAAGTGAGGCGTGCTCACGCAGGGAAGCCCTCTCTCCGTATTGGGAGTCATGAAGTTAATGTTGTAGGTGATTCTGATGATGAAGTTGCATTTGAAGATTTAGTATATCCTACTACAGCGGAGCTCAACAATTGGCACGCAAAGGACTTCGTTCTTATCTCCTTCATTAAGGATTAATCACTTGTTTATTACTTTCTTTTAATTCAAGAACATTTTGTCTGTAATATTAAACAATGACTTTTAAGCCATGTGCCTGGCCCGGGGCACTATGATCCATTTGTCAAGGGTTTTATTTATGTTCATCTTATCATATGATCATTCAATACAAACCATTGGACTCTTTTGCATTCAAATCTTTGTGCTCATTGTTTTTCTTTTTCTTCAAATATGTTTTTCAAAATAACCATGTATCTTACATGCACACACACTCTTGCAGGTCCTCATCCACTATGGATTTCATTGCTAATGACTCCACTATTCCCGACTATGATTTCGAACGTCCAATTAACCAAGCCGAAGACGAAGGCAAGGAAGATTATGAAATACCGAGAGAACTAGCCAGACTTATATTACAAGAGGAAAAAGCTATTCAGCCGCACGAAGAGTCAGTTAAAGTCATCAATCTGGGTACTGAGACAGACAAGAAAGAGGTCAAGATCGGTGCTAACCTGGAAAGCAGTGTCAAAAGCAGGTTGGTTCAGATTTTGCACGACTATGTGGAAGTGTTTGCTTGGTCGTATGAAGATATGTCGGGGTTGGATACCGATATTGTAGTTCATCGTCTGCCGACAAAGGAAGATTGTCCTCTTGTCAAACAAAAAGTTCGTCGCATGAGGCCTGATATGTCTGAAAAGATAAAAGCTGAAGTGATGAAACAATTTGATACAGGATTCTTAGTTGTGACATCTTATCCCCAATGGGTTGCAAATGTGGTGCCAGTGCCGAAGAAAGACGAAAAAGTTAGTATGTGCGTAGATTATAGGGATCTAAATAGGGCAAGCCCCAAGGATGATTTCCCTCTACCTTATATTGATGTCTTGGTCGATAACACTGCTTAACATAAAGTCTTCTCTTTCATGGATGGTTTCTCCGGCTAATCAAAATAGGATGGCTCCCAAAGACATGGAGAAGATCACTTTCGTTATGCAATGGGGCACCTTCTGTTATAAGGTCATGCCGTTCAGATTAAAGAATGCAGGGGCAACACATCAAAGAGCTATGGTAGTTTTGTTTCATGACACGATTCATCATGAAATAGAGGTATATGTGGATGACATTATTTCAAGATCACAAATTGAATAGAAACATCTCGATCACATGTACAAGCTATTAGAGAGGTTGAAAAAGTACAAGTTGAGGTTGAACCCTAACAAGTGCATATTTGGAGTACGATCTGGAAAGCTTCTAGGTTTTGTTGTCAGTGGTAAAGGCATCGAAGTCGATCCTGCCAAGGTAAAGGCCATCCAAGAAATGCTAGTCCCCCACTCTGAAAAGGAAGTTAGAGGATTCTTGGGTCGTCTTAACTACATCGCTCGATTCATATCTCACTTAACTGCTACTTGTGAGCCAATCTTCAAACTCTTGAAGAAAGATCAAGTAGTCAGATGGAATGATGAATGCCAAGCTGCCTTTGACAAAATCAAAGAATATTTGCAAGAACCTCCTATTCTCATGCCTCCCGTTGAAGGAAGACCCTTGATCATGTACTTGACCATGCTAGAGAACTCTATGGGGTGTGTTTTGGGTCAACATGACGAGTCTGGCCGAAAAGAGCATGCTATTTACTACCTGAGCAAAAAGTTTATCAACTGTGAAACCAGATATTCACTGCTCGAGAAAACTTTCTGTGCTCTGGCATGGGCTACTCGCCGGATAAGACAATATATGTTGATTCATACCACTCTGTTAATTTCTAAGATGGACCCAATCAAGTACATCTTCGAGAAACCCTCTCTTTCCAGATGGATAGCTAGATGGCAAATGATCTTGACTGAGTATGACATTCAATATACAACACAAAAGGCCATCAAAGGAAGTATATTAGCAGATTTGGCCCATCAAGCAGTTGATGATTATCAGTCTATGAACTTTGACTTCTCGGATGAGAACATCATGCTAGTGACTGATTGCACAAAACCTGAACCGTATGACGGACCTGAACAAGGATCTCGATGGACTATGGTTTTCGATGGGGCTTCCAACTCTTTGGGTAACGGAATTTGTGATGTGATCATATCCCCTGAAGGTTGCCACACTCCTTTCACCGCCAGACTATGCTTCGATTGTATGAACAATATGGCTGAGTATGAAGCATGCATTTTGGGTCTGAAAGCTGCCATCGATTTAAGGATCAAGCATTTGATTGTGTTTGGGGATTCCACTCTAGTGATTAGCCAAGTAAAAGGAGATTAGGACACTAATCACCTTAATATCATCCCTTACAAGGAGTTTTGCTATCTCTGATTCCTTACTTCGAAGAGATCACCTTTGAACACTTCCCTAGGGAAGAAAATCAGCTAGCCGATGCTTTGGCCACCATGTCTTCTATGTTCAAGGTCATATGGGACAAAGAAGCTCCTATAATTACCATTGAGAGATTTGACAAACCTGCACACTGCTATGAGCTCGAGACTGATGCGGAAAAGCCATGGTACCATGAGGTGAAAAGATACCTCGAAGTACAAGAATACCCTGAAGGAGCATCCATCAATGACAGAAAGTTCATACAAAGATTTTCAGCCAAATTCATCCTAAGTAACGGAATATTGTACAAGCGCAACCATGACTCTACCCTACTCCAATGTGTAGACAAGAAGGAGGTAGAGGAAATTATGGAAGACATGCACGATGGTCTCTTTGGGACTCACTCAAGCGGACATACTATGACAAAGAAAATCCTGAGAGCCGGTTACTATTGGTCAACAATGGAGACTGATTGCCATCAACACTCTAGGACTTGCCACAAATGCCAAATCTATGCTGACAAGGTCCACGTGCCTCCTATCCCTCTAAACGTCATGACCGCTCTGTGGCCATTTGCAATGTGGGGCATTGACATGATTGGAGAGATAAAACCCACTGCTCCCAATGGACATCGCTTCATTCTTGTCGCTATTGATTATTTCACCAAATGGGTTGAAGCCGCTTCATTTGCTTCAGTCACAAAGAACGTGGTAGCCAGATTCATCAAACATAACCTCGTCTGTTGCTATGATATCCCCAAAAGGATTATCACCGAAAATGGGACTAACCTCAACATTGCTATGATTAACGAGCTTTGCACTCAGTTCAAAATCAAGCATCACAATTCTTCTCCCTATAGACCTAAAATGAATGGCGCAGTGGAAGCGGCCAACAAAAACATTAAGAAGATTGTGCAGAAGATGGTAGTGACCTATAAGGATTGGCATGAGATGTTACCGTTTTCTCTTCATGGCTACCGTACTTCAGCTCAGACATCAACTGGGACAAATCCCTTTTCTTTGGTCTATGGCATGGAAGTTATTTTTCCAGTGGAAGTTCAGATTCCCTCACTAAGGATTATGAATGAGGCGGGCCTAAGAAAAGACGAGTGGATTCAGACAATATTGGATCAGTTAAACTTGATCGCTGAAAAACGACTGGCTGTTGTTTGTCATGGTCAGAAGTACCAAAAGCGCATGATCAAGGCTTTCAACAAAAAGATCAGGCCTCGAGTATGTCAAGCTGGTGACTTGGTGATAAAGCGCATCATTCTGCCGCAAGGAGACCTCAGGGGAAAATGGACTCCCACTTACGAAGGGCCATTTGTTGTCAAGAGAGTGTTCTTTGGTGGTACCATGATGCTGACTACCATGGATGGTGAAGACTTCCCACATCCTGTAAATGCGGACATAGTTAAAAAATACTACGCATAAGAGACCTGCTAGGTTGACACACCTAGGCAAGATAAGGACATCCTGGCAAACCAAAAGGTTTGGGAAAAAATTAGGGATATATGCAAAAGATTGTACACCCGGTAAGTTGAAAACCCGAAAGGGAGACTTGGGAAAAAATGGGTATCCTGGTGGGATGAAAACTCGAAAGGGCGGTCCAGGAAAAAGTTAAGGATTAAAAGCGTATGATTATGTCCCGTGGAATCACCACAGTTGACTTTATTACCAAGGTCCGAGTTCAAACGGTCCAAGAATCAAATCAATTAAATCATGTCAACGGCAAGGGGCATTCGAAGACATTGGGGCAATAGTAGAGTTGGAATGCAATGAGATCATTTCCACATGGCTATTTATTTTTGTTTTCAATTTTTGTTTTCGTTTCGATGATTTCCTCTTACTAGGATCTCCGTCTCTTTGTACAAGAACGCCTATTCATGGGCAAAATATCAATACAAATATATTTTGAAGTGCAAACTTTCTATTTTTGTTTTGAATGAAAAAATGTCCAATGACTAAAATTGAACAAACATATGCATGTGAACATAATTAAAACTATTTGGCACATGTGTCCTACTAAGCAGTTCATCAAGTATTCATCAACATGATTTATTTCCCCAACAGGGTTTATTTCCCCAACATACGGCAAACAACGAACAGCAAAATTCCCCGGTATAGTCTATCCTCTCCATCTTGAGTTTGCCTTTTAAACTATTACAAATCAGAGGGCCACAACCCCTAATCCCCAGTGAAGTCGCCAACAAAGCCTTTGCTATCTCCAAAAGTTATTGTGAAGCCTGGATCCGACCAGATAGCAGTCAACTTCATTCGTTCAAGATACTATAAAGCCTGGACCCGACCAGATAATAATGTAACTTCTCAAGTTACTATGAAGCCTGGACCCGACCAGATAATAATGTAACCTTCCAAATACTATGAAGACTGGACCCGACTAGATAATAGTACAACTTTCAAATACTATGAAACCTGGACCCGACCAGATAATAGTTTAACTCTTCGAGATATTGAAGAACCTGAACTCAACTAGACCAGGGTTTAAATTCTTTTCCCCAATAGAGTTTTCCTCTACCCTAGTGAGTTAATGTGAATCCTGGATCCGACCAGATATCAGTTTTCAACTTCATCTTTTCAAGTAAGTTATTGTGAAGCCTGGATCCGACCAGATAGCATTTCCCCTCAGAAGTTTGTTGTGAAACCTGGAATCTGACCAGATAACAACTAAGTTCCAAGCAAGTTACTGTAAAGCCTGGACCCGACCAAATATCAGTTTAACTTTATCTCTTCAGACAAGTTTATTGTAAAGCCTGGACCCGACCAGATAACAATTAACTTCATCCACCTTAAAATCTGTGAAGCCTGGATCCGACCAGATATCAGTTCAACTTTGTCTATTCAAGCAAGTTATTGTGAAGCCTGGAGTCCGACCAGATAACAACTAGCTACAATCCCCAGCGAGACACTATGAAGCCTGGACCCGACCAGATAATAGTATAACTTTTCAAAAACTATGAAGCCTGGAACCGACCAGATAGTAGTTACCATTTCAAGAAATCTGCGAAGCCTGGATCCGACCATATAATAATTCAATTTCAAGAAATCTTCTGCGAAGCTTGGAATTCGACTAGATAACAGTTAATTTATTCTTCCCCAGTAAGTTACCGTGAATCCTGTATCCGACCAGATAGCAGTTGACTTCCTCATCCTCAGCAAATTATTGTGAAGCCTGGATCCGACAAGATAACAGCTAACACGCAAGAGATAATCCTCGACGGAAGAATCCTTTCAACAAAGTTTGAAGATATGTATATTCTTCATCCCCAATAGCCATCTGGGATTCAGCTTCCCAAAACTCCTCAGCAATAGTCAGGGATTTATTATCCCGGACAAATATGCATCCCACATTCATACATCATAGCATATACATACAAAATGCATTTAGCACAATCTCATTCATCTTGTGAACATCATGCATACATCTACATTTTACTAATCCTTTTTCCCACAGGTAAAACATCAAGTTTTAGTATAAATCGACCAAAGATTTATGTTGATACTTCTTCCAGTGTTTACCATCATTCCTCCAAATGGAATCTATAAGCCCATTCCCAATACATCTTTGAGTGCAAATTTATGGGCACTCTAATGTTCAATCATCTTCCACCTTCAAGTCATGAATGGCGGATCTGCCAATCTAACTCTTCAGGTTTAAGAAGATTGAATAGGGGCAGCTGTTGTACCCCAAAATTTTCCCTCTCATTTCTCAATAAATCTCTCATAAGATCTCCATTGATTCAAGACTACACAAAGTTTGATCAGCTCAAGACACCTCCTCAAGCACTGATGACTCAAATTAGGGTTTGAGTTTGTACAAGTATAATTGAACTTTCTAAGCCTCAATTGACTTTCATGAATCATTTTGTACCCTCAATATTTCTCGTGTCAAGTTTCAAGTTTTGGATCACATTTTTGCTCAGTCAATTGATCAGTTGACCTAAAATCAATTGTATTGGGGAAAAAGTCAACTATTGTCAATTTACAGTCAAACTTCATATTTTTGGTCCATATCAATATTATGAACTCATATATGTCAATTGATCAAGTTTGGATCACAATTCCTCAAGAAATTTGATCAGATCATCAAACGGGCAAAATGGTCAAAATTAGGGTTTTGATTGAGAAGGTGCAATTTTTGACTTTTGACCTAACCAATGACTTATTGGTTTAAGACATGATATCAAGTATTAAAATACATCATTTTGACCTAATTAAATGGCTCAAAACATTTCTCAAGGTCAATTGATTGACAGATGAATTTCAGTCAACTGATGAAAAGTCAACTATACACTAAAAAGTCAAACTTTGACTTTTTGATCAAAATCAAGTTTCAAAGATTAAACTTCACCAAGACATGTAAAACTATGAAAATTGTTCATCAAGAAATCAAAAAGTCAAATTTCATTTTTTAAAAGTCAAAATTTCCAAGACTTATAATTTTTCTGTGTTGAAAAATTCACATTTTTTCACAACTTTGTGCCAAATTTCCACCATGATGCAAGATGATTCAAGGGAAACTTCCAACATGAAAGTTTTAGATCTAAATGAGATATAAAACATTTTTGGGCAGAAATTTTTCTAGAAATTCTTGGATCTCAAGATATGAATTTTTGAAGACATGCTCATGAAACTAAAATGACTTAGTGAAATTTTGCCCTAGTTAGGCAGGATTTTGACCTAACTTCATGGCAACTTTTCATCTAGTTCCAAATTGAATTTTCAAAAATGTCCAACATGAAGGTTGTAGGGGATGTTACAAGAATTCCAAAATGTCCAAGAACTCATTGAGATCATACTTGAGCTAAGAGAATCTAAGGCAAGAAGTTAGGGTTTCAAACTTAAATTACAAGTCAATTTTGTGATTAACACTTGACAAAATCCATAGCCATGCTGCATAATATTCACTTTGTAGGCCACAAACTTGTTTGTCACTCCTTAATTTAATGTTTACGCAACTGATTGATCAATTGTCCATTTGATTCAAGCATTGTCCAAAGCATTTTTCCATTTTAGGGAGAAAGTCACCATTTCCATTCTTGTAAAGAAAGCTTTATGCACAAAGTCAGCTTCTTGTGCTCCTGACTTGTTCTCTTCAAGTACACTCCATCCACAAAGTCAGAAGCAAGCTTGTTTAAAGTATAACTACTCTACAATAGCAAGTACAAAGGCATGGAAACTTGTTTTGTCAAAAAATCACATGTTGAGCCTCAACATGTGAATTCAAATTCTGAATTGTTTCAAGTCTCAAAATCATTTGCTTATAAATAGAGACACTACTTGCAATCTAAGGCACGAATACTAAGACCCTGAAACTCTCTCAAACATTCTAAAATTAGAAATTGCACAAAAAACTCCATTGATACACAGTTCTGACCTTGAACTTGTATCTCTCATTTACCTCGTGCGTTTTCCCTCAAATTCATTTGCAAAGCTTCTATACCTCAAATATAGTCCATCCATGTCCTTGTTTTGAAACTATAAAACTGTTTTCGTCAACCTCCATAACCAAAAATCAGAGTCTGCAAGTTGACTTCTCCAGACTATTTCAGCCATCCATTTCTCAAGCTAAGCATTGCATTAGCTTCCTGGGAACTTGAGGAAGCTAACCTGGTCATCACAACTCCTTGAAAGCAGCTCAAACTCATTTCACGATTTCCAGTTTTGAGGTATTTTTTTGAACTTCTATCTCTTCATTTAGTCATTGTTAAGCTTACATTTGTGAAGATAAAATATAGATACCATTGCCCTGAAGCTGTACATGTCCATAATTTTCAATTATATTGTCTGAGCTTAGAGAACTTTAGGTTTGAATCTATGAAAAAAGTTAGGTCTAAATTTGGTACTTTTAGAAATTCTTGCTCATCTTTGAGAATTAGTTTAAGTTATTTACGTATTCAGAATCGTAGTGAAATTACTAACAAGTTTGATGTTGGATGTTTTGTGAATGGATGAGAAATGAGTGAGTTATAGGAACCATGGTTGGAGGTTGAAGTGAAGTTCATTTCTGGAACTTGTTTTGTATTATGTATTTATTGTTTCAGTTATATTAACGGATGTACAGCCACCCCAGTGGTAAAGGCAGTGCGCGTTTATGGTCAAGGTAATGGGTTCAAGTTTCAGCGCTGCCTTTTGCTATATTTTCCAACATTTTCTTTCTTTTTTGTTACAAACAATTAGCGCTTGGGCTTAGTATGTTGGGCCCTTACCATTTTTCTTCTCCACACCCCCACTTCACTGCACAACACATGCCCAACTTTTTTTTCTTTTTGTTTAGTTTTTTATTACAAAAAATACCATTGGGCCAAGTTTCAACAAAACTGTTTTTTTCTAACATACACCCTAAATTCCTTTTTCACCTCCTTACTTTATTTTCATATTTTATTTTATTTTCTTAAAATTTTTAATTTTATTTTTATTATTATTATTATTATTTATTAAATAAAAAAATCCAAAAAAATATATTTTTATTTATTATTTACATACTTATATTTTTATTTTCTTTATAAAACAAAAAGACAAAAAATATTTTCTTAAACAAACTTAATTTTCTTTTTCTTAATAAATTAATAATTAAGTTTAGGTTTATTTATTTTCTTTTTATTTAAAATTAACTTAGAATTTAGGTTTCTTTTAATTAATTAGTTTCCATACTATTTTTATTAAACTTAAAACTTTTTCTAAAAAAACCCTAAAAAATGCTTTCTAATTTATTTTCTTTTCTTAATTAGTTTAGGTTTAATTTAATTAATAATTTTATTTTAGATAATTAGGTTAAAATCCTTTCCTCAAAAACCAAACAAATATCCTTTTCTTTTCCATTTATATCCTTGTATATTATATTTTCATTTCTTGTACATTATTCATTATTCAATATGGTTGTAATAGATAATTAGGTTTAAATTCTTGCAATCCCCATTTGTAAATTTGTATATCCCATCCCACCAATTATGTAATAGCGTAGTAAATTTATTTTCTATAATTTATCGCTTTCATATAAATGCTAGTAATTAGGGTTTGTATGGAAAGATAAAAATCAACAAGTAGTTAACCCTAACACAAGATAAACAATGCATAAAAATCAAACACACTATTCACACATGCACCCTTAGGGTAATTCCACTTGTTACCTTACAAAAATGGTCATGTTATGCATGTGGAATATCTTAGCAAAAAAAATCAAAAGTACAAGATCATAGTCCCTCGATGACGCTATAAATGTTGCCTTTCAAATGATCTTAGTCCCTCAAAGAGAAATCCTAAGATATCTTACAACATTGCTATCATGACTATACGATGACCCACGTCCGTCCCTTTACATCCAAAGATAAGGCTTCTTACCAATCAATGGTAAGATAGCAATATCAAAGGAAAGGAAGAAATGAACAAAAGAATTTTGAGTAGGTAGATTGTTCCTAGTTGCTTGCTCACTTTCAAAATAAACATCCTTGCTCATTTTCAAAACAAACACCAAACACTTTTAAAAACAAACTTTCAAAACATGAAATATTTTCAAAAGTCCAACACTTTTTATACGTTCTTACGAACGAGAACCATTACAAAGTTTGCCTAAACGAAGACGCCTTTTCAAAATACTTTCAAAAACCACTACAAAGAACATTTTCAAACAAAAGCGAGTGATCTAGGAAGCAACTAAGAGCCCATAGATAACTATAGATGAAAAGGGTGCTAACACCTTCCCTTTTCATAATCTACCCCCCGAACTCAAAAAAATAATCTCAAAGGTATTTCCTGTTCTTTTCAGCCATTCCTTTTGGATAAAAGAAAAGTCGATGGCAACTCTTGCTAACCGCAACAATTGCGATCAAACGCAAAATATCCCAAGTCAGTTCTTCCACCGCATTACAAAGGTGTTAGGCACCTTTCATCTACCTTGTTCACAAGGATACTAGGTTTTAGATTTACGTTGGGGAAACCGGATTTAAATTTTATTAGGGGAAAGGGTTTAAATTTTTTAGAGGAGAACTCGCTACGATTTTTGATCGTATGCCTACATATCCTCTTAAGAGGAATCAGAGTTCCAATTTGTAGTTCATATGGGTTGGTGTTTTTTAGGGGTCACAAACGTATTTTGAATCACCTAGCACTTTGGTCGGGAATAGTGATTGCAGAGATTTTGACTAAATGCGCGGTAATTCAAAACCTGTTTGAAACCCTTTTGCAAAAACAATTGATTAGTTTAGTTGATTGCAAAAAAATAGTTTATTGTTTGTTGCGTGTTTTTTTATTGTATTAATTGCAAAAATTCTTGATTAATGCATGATTAAAAAATATTTTAATGCAAATAATATATAAAATAATATATGCAATTTTGATATAAAAATGATTTGAATAAGAAAATTAAATTAATATCTAATAATTATAATATAATAATAAGGAAATAAAATTAAAATATAATAACTTTAATAAAAAGGTAGGAAATAGTTAATTACTAGGGGGCGTGTAATTTCTAATTAACAAGTAAAAGTAGGAGTGTTGTTATTAGGAATCTAGCTAGGCCCAAATACAATTTTTGAGAAGGGGTACAAATTATTTTCTGGTTTAGCAAAATAAGCGAATATGGGTGTAAAAATCAATGGGCTTAGCCTAAATGAGTTTGAAGAGAGGGTCAGTGTATTCTAGTGTGGCGAGGGTGCATATGTGTTACGATGGACTTGGCCTCACGGCCGTCCAGGAGTGATCCCACGGATGGGACGCGAAGGTACATGCTATTATAGTGGACGTGCAACCATTGGAAAATAACTGAATATATGTTTTTTTTTTACATTTTCATTATGCATTTCAGTTTTTTTTGTTTGTTTTTGATACAACATATCATCTTATCTCTCGCGTAAAAACCCTTTTCTCTTCCTTATTTCATCAACCCTAACCCCCACCAACCACCGGCGACAGCGTCACCCCTAGTCTCATCCTACTGTAAATCAAAACTCACACAACCCAAATACTAGTACAATCAAAGAGAAAGCTAAGTTTATACCCTTTCGCGATTCTGTTTCTGACTTCTGGGTATCTTCCGGTTCGGCTAATCTGTCTTCTCCTTCTAGTTTACAGGTTATAGCGATGGTCGAAGATGGTGATGGAAGGTCAACTGTCAGCGGCGGGGATGGCTAGCGGTTAAGCAGGCAACGACGATTAGGGTTTCGGATATCGAAACCCTAATCGTCCTCCTTTAACAACAACTTGGTTCGTCAAGTTCTTCTTCGCCCAGTTTCCATGTCTCTTCCAGTATTAAGCCTTTTATTTCTGTATTCTTTCTCCGTATCTGTTCTTTTTCTGTAACCCCCCCTATTTATCTGTATAAAGTCTTCTCCCCTTACTGTTGTTGTTCTTCCAGTATATATAGTTCTTTTTTAGAATTAGGGTTTTGTTGTTACAACGTAGATTTAGGATTTAGAAGCATTAGGGATTTTGATTTATTGTTGATCGATTTTGTTTATTGATTGTAATTGATTTGGCCATATATTAATTATGTACTTTGATTCCATTTGTAAGTCTGAGATTTCTTGTATGTTATTCTGGGATTTGATTATGTATAATCTTATATTTGTTTTTGTAATAAGATTTGATTTAGTAATTTTGCTGTAAAAGATTTGATTGTGTAATAACTATACTTGAGATTTTGGTTCTGAGTTTAATTTACTGATATTTGAAAAGATTCAGTTGACTAAGTTTAATTTCTACAATGTTAGTAATTTGGACAAAAACAATTGCTCAATTTGGCTTGAATTGGTACAATTGTTATTTTTGATTCAAATGGGCCAATGCTGTTTTAATTACATTGGGCCCTGCATTAATTTGACTTGTTATATCCAGCAACAACATTTTGCAGCAAATGCCTTTTTTTGTATAACCTGGCCCAATTGTAGTTGTTTTCAAACAAAATCTTTAATAATTAAATAGATCTTATAAATAATATCTATTAATAAATAATATAAATAATCTCTACTAAAAATCTTTTTAGTAAAACATTATTATGACAAAAAGTTCTCAACAAAACACATTGCGTTTTCTTTTAATAAAGATGCATTTTTTTATTAAACAATAATGTCAAGGAGTTTAATAATAATGCATTTTTTTTCTTAAAACAAAACAACGACAAGATATCAAATGAACTGCTGAGTCTTAATGGACTTGTAACTTGCACACCCCATTCCTTTTTGTTAGCAACAACCAAAACTTTAATGGACTAAATTCTAATGGGCTTGTATACGACAAAAAATGGGCTAAGTCATTTAATTTTTTAATTAAGAGCAACTTAACCTTAAGTCGCCTTAATAATTTAATAAATTAGTAATTACTCGAATAATTTTTATTTTCAAATCGCATGGGCCATTGGCCAACATGCCTCACAAACGGATTTATGAGTCTTTCCGATTTAGAAAGACCCTATTAAAATACACCCCTAGTCTTGGATAAAGATGGGTCATCAGATATTGTTGTACCATCTTTAACTAAACATTTTTTCAATTTTAATCTCGAAAAATAAGATCATCGAGGTATGACAAATTTGGGGTATGACAGTATGGACTAAAACAAACTCCTAGAGCTTAGAATCTAAAAATTGATTCATTTTTCAAGTTGCAAGTATTCAGAAAGTGTGAGATGGAGTATGACGTTTAAGTTCAACATACTTTTGAAGGCAATATGATTTTGGTGCGTCTCTACTTTGATGATATATTGCTAATAGGGAGTTATTCAATAGAGATAGTCAAATTCCAGAAAGTGTTGATGAATGATTTTGAGATGACTGATCTGGAAAATATGATATATTTTCTAAGGATGAAGATTTTGTACTCTAAGAAGGGTATAAAGTTGCATCAGCTGAAGTATGAACTTGAACTTCTAAATATATTTAAGCTAACAAATCGCAAGACTGCAATCACACATGCTGAGATGAATCACAAGCTAGATTCTGATGTTGAGGGTGATGATGTAGATGCTACACTTTTAAACAGTTGGTTCACTGATTGAGATATTTGTGTAACACCAGACTTGACATTTGCTATGCGGTATGAATAGTTAGTAAGTTCTTAACAAACCAAAGAGGCCACATTACTGAGTTGATGTCAGGATACTGAGGTACATTAAAGGGACTATGAGGTATGAAGTGTTATTCCCTTCTGGTGTTAAAATTGACACATAGCTAATATGCTATTCAGACTCTGATTGGCGTGGAGACAGAGCTGGCAAAAGAAGTACTTCTGGATATGGGAAGTCCCATTTCTTGGTGCTCCAAGAAGCAACATGTGGTTACATTGTCAACTTGTGAAGCTGAATACATTGCAGGTGCTTTGACTGCGTGTCAAACTGTTTGAATGATGTATTTGTTGCAGGATCTAAAGATCAAAGTAAGTAAACCTGTGAAGTTGATGATTGACAACAAATCAGCTATAAGCCTTGCCAAGAATTCAGTGCTGCATGGGAGAAGTAATCACATTGACACGAAGTTTCATTTTCTAAGAAGTCAAGTCCAGAATGGAGTGCTAGAAGTTGCACACTGTAGCACTCAGAAGCCACTTACAGATGTTTTAACAAAAGATGTCAAGACTTGACACTTTATCCGCTTGAGGGATAAAATTGGTGTTGTAGAGTTTAATTAGCTGAATATGAATTAAGAAATGATGTTAGAAGTAATGCATATTCAGAAGCTAAGGTTATTCAGAAGCTTCTGGGTCTGTTAGTCAGAAGCAGTAGCTTCTGAGGGTGTTAGCCAGAAACTGTAAGCTTCTGAGACTATTCAGTTAGAAGCAATAGTTAGATGTTTTCTAGAAGCTACTCTTAGCTATTAGCTTAACCATTAAGCATACTTTTATTTGTATCTACGTGACAGTTTATTTTGTGTATTTAAACAAGTTTGTAGCTAGAATATTTGTAAGATTTTATAATAGAGATATTTTCTCAACAAATTTGTTGCAACCGTCTTTCTCTTTCTCTATCTTCTTCCATCTCCATCTTCAACCTTATGTACCAACATGAATCATAATAAATTTCTTGTGTTAATCTAGCTCCCCTTATTTCTTTATATTCTAACATTTGTGAAAATTTTGATATTTACTTTAAACACCTTCTTTTTTTTAAAAAAAATTTCAACACAATTTAAATTTAAATTTTTAAAATTTTCACATCTCCAGCCCGATAGTTGAAGAGAGCTTCCTGGTGAGAGCTAAATATTGTGTATTACACATTTTTATAATTATTTAAATAAAAAATTCATATAATAATAGTTGACAAAGACGTTGGTTATTACTTAAAAAATGATTTAGATGTTACGAAAATTTATAATAATGTTAATAATTTTCAACCACAATTTATATATATTATTAAAAAGTATTTAGACTATAATTTCCAAGTTATTTAGAAAACATATTAATATTTAATTTGCTAAATAGTAATTAAATACAATACACTATTTTTTTTTCCAATAATATTAAAAGGGAATGAAGCTAAATAGGTAATCCATCCGAATGAGATATAACTAAAAACAAAACTATGTTTGATGTTAAATATAAAAAAATTTAATCAATTTTTCTTTCTATTTAATACAATAATTATTAAAATATTTCAATTCAGGTTTATTTTTTAATTAAATTTATAGGTGGTTGTAATGTACTATCTATGTAAAAATTTTACACTGACCGTACACAGTAATTAATCTCATTTGTTTATTTTTATAAAACAAGTTTTTCACGAATAATAATTTTCAAACTACAATTAATTTCCAAGTATATTAAGAAAATTAAATATAATTAACAAATTATTTGAAAAGGTATGATTTAATATCTTTTTTTTATTAAGTTATTATACTCAAAACTGAAAATGGGTAACACTTACATCAATTCTCTTCAATCCTTAATCATCAAAATCTGAAGGCTTATTCACTTTCTCTTGCAAATTCAAGACATCTAATCATCGTTTTAGTATGTTCTTAGGCTGTCGGGATTTGGTTAATTCTATGATTCGTAAGACTGACAAAGTATGAAATGGTAACCTTATTTAAATCGAAATAATTTGACAAATTAATTACGCAAACCACTACTTCAATGATGCGGCACAAAGTATGTTTGGTGGAGTAATTTTTTCATATTATATTTGTTCTCTAAAACTAGCTTAAAAACTTATGATTTTTAAGGTAGTTTAATAGAGTACTCTCTCTAACAATTTATAAACAAAAAATACATATTGAAAATATTTTTCACAAACAACAAGCAATTGAAAATATTTTTACATCTTTCTATAAATTATATTCCAAAAATAAAAAAATACAAAAAAAATTAAAAAATATTGACTTTAGCTTATAAATTATAAATCATTATAGAGGAAGAATGTTGAACTCTATATCTTTGATTCAATTATTATATTATTATCTTTAATTTAACTCTTATATTATTGTTAAATTGTATCTTTTATATTATACAAAATAAATTAGATCTCACATTTAAAATTAGGACAAATGATCATTGTGTACTAATTATTTGAAAGACGCTCAACATACTTTCATTGTTTAACCCGAGAGACAAAAGTGTAATATTGTACAGGTCGGCTTGAAGACTTTCTACGCCTCTCGACATAGCCAAGTTTGGATCAACTGTTCCAGGTCGAATCAATTTCCAAAGAAAAATGTCAATAAAGTCCAATTCTTTCTACCTTATAAATACTCCATCTCTCGCACTAAAACATGCATGAAATTCAATTTTCCATAATTTCACTTCACATTGAGTTTTTTTTAAATAACTTGAGCGTTAGTGTGCTAATCTTACAGATTAATTCCATCCACTACATCGAAAACAGAGTTCAATCGCAAAATTACACCAAAGGTCCTTTAAGTTATTTTATTTTTACAGGTTCATCTTTTAGGTTTTTTTTTGGTAACAAATCAGTCCTTTAAGTTATCAAACTTCTACACCGTTATCCTTTTTTAAAAAATTTGTTTCAAAAATGCATATTTGATATTAATGTTTGTGAGGTGTTTGTAACTTTGATGAAATTGAATTGTTTTTTATTTACCTTTAAGTAATGATCCAAAATCACGTTGTTCTAAACTGCATAAAGGAAGGAGAGACATGAAATCAATAAATCCTAAACTGAGAAATGGAAGGTGTTGTATCCCAATTTTTGCCCCTAAGATTCCCTCATCATACCATGTTGATTCCATCACAACAAGATCACATTAGGATTCTTGGTTACCCTCCTGTTGGCTCCTAAATTCGACACCTTTGTTTTGCTTGATAACAGCCATTAAAAGCTGAAAGATGCTTTCGACTGGCTAAGCCTGTCGAAGTGCCCGTCGAAAGATGGCAAAATACTTAGAAGATTTCTTCCAAGGGAGAAGGCTGATTGCCTTCGACATCGAAGGAGTTTTCGTCGAAGACGTCTCTTGACGAACGTGTTCGATGGTCCAGAGTGGAGCAGTTTGAAATTCAAAGCTTTGGAGGGAAAACGGTTTCCAGCAGTTACTACGTGCGAACGTGCAAGGATCTGGAGCGTCGAGCATGGAGAACGTGACAAGTGGCTTGATCTCGAAGCAGTGTAACTGCCCGACGGTTACTTGGAATGTTTTTGTATAAATAGGAGTAGAAGTGTAGTTTCTCGCGTGTGTTCACAATAGATACATAGTCACTCATTTAGATTCAAGTACCCAGTGTGAGCGAACGAATTGTTGAGAAATGTATGTGTGAAACACCAATTTAATCAATTCAAGTCATTTACTTTTCCAGTATTTTACTTGCTTTCTCCTTTAAGATTTCTGTCGAACCTTTACATTCAAGCCTTGTTTATTTTACCAAGCCTTTTCCTTTATGCAATTTACTTTAAACAATTTACTTAAAGCCTTATCCACATTAATTAAACTTCAAAATCAACCTATGTCCATAGGATCAATCTGATCGATCCTGCGAGTAACCAAATAAGTAACCATTTGGAGGATCAGCGGTTGTTTACCAAATCCCCAGGTAAACAAATTGGCACACCTGGTGGGACTGTGTGTTGATTGTTGAAAAATCTCATCTTTTCGAATTGTATGTTATTGAGGAGTGGTAGAATATACACCAACGATAATAATACTGCCAGAAGAAGGGAAGAGATGGCGAATCCGCCAAACAATAATGAAATTCCACCACCAAGTGTGGGAGCAACGGTTAATATGACCGTTAGTGAAGCGACGAATGTTGGTTCGATGCCAGCAGTGTCAGTCACAACCACGGGGCCAATAACTTCGTTAACAGGCTCCAGAATGCCTTTGGGAACCCCCCCTCCAAGGGGAAATACTGGCCCAAGGCCAGTGGTTCCCCCAGGATTTATTCCATTCTATGGTATGCCAACTTCTGAACTGGCAAGCCTGACGAATGTTGCGTCCACTTATTCAGACCCTTTCGTGAGTGCCACTTCGCCACTCCAAGGCTCTGGAGTAGGCATGGCGAATAGAAATAGGACCCAACTCTTAGGAGGAACGTCCCAAGTAACCCATGGCCTTACAAATGCCTCGACAGCAGTCTTGAGGCAACAGATGGACGAAAGCAACCATGATATGGTGCAAATGTTGGCACAAACTTTGAGTACAGTGCTAAATCCTCTAATACAAAATACTACTCAGTCGAATCAGCAAGTTACAGCGCAAATGACGCGTTTGGCTGACTTCTTTGGAGTACCCCCACCTATTCGACAGCCCCAAAGGGCGCAAATAAGAGGAAATCAGGGGATATTTGTAGAGGAAGAAACCACCATTAATCAGGCCCAACAGCCTGTAGAACAACCTGTCGAAGAACCTAGGGTAATAGCCCCAGAGGTAAGGTTAGTTAACAGAAACCAAAATGCTGACGAAGTTGTTCAGCATGTCCAATACCAAAACATGGGTTTGGAAAATAATCTGGCAACCATGATCGAAAGGATCATGACTCAGAATGGGATGAACATGGGCTTTCGAAGGCCCAACTTTACTTCTCCTTTGTCAGAATATGTGTTACAAACTGACTTACCCCCTAGAACCAAAGTCCCCAAATTTACTAAGTTCTCTGGGGACACGACAGAATCTACTGTCGAACATGTGGCTAGGTATTTGATCGAAGCAGGAGACATTTCAAATAATGAAAACCTAAGAATCAAATACTTCCCGAGTTCCTTAACCAAGAACGCTTTTACTTGGTTTACAACTCTCCCCCCCAATTCGATCCACCATTGGACCCAATTGGAAAGATTGTTCCATGAGCAATTCTATATGGGGCAAACCAAGATAAGCCTGAAAGAACTGGCGAGTGTGAAGAGACGTTTCACTGAACCTATAGACGAATATCTGAATAGGTTTAGGTTGCTTAAGGCGAGATGTTTCACACAAGTGCCAGAACATGAGCTGGTCGAAATGGCCGCAGGAGGTTTAGACTATTCCATTAGGAAGAAGCTAGATACCCAGTACCTAAGAGACATGGCCCAACTGGCTGATAGAGTTCGACAAGTCGAACGCCTTAAAGCTGAAAAAGCTAAGGCAACGAAAACTCACAAGAGAGAGAGAATAGCTTACGTTGAGATGGATGACGAAGAGCTAGAATCCTTCGACGATACTTTAGCTGTCGAAGAAGGAGAAGTCGATTTAGCAGAACTAAAACAAGGGCCTCCATACTCTTGTAAACAATTAGTCCCCTCAAATGGGAAAAATCCCATTGGTCCAGACAAGACCAATGATAGGTTCCCAAAAAAGACTTATAGTTTTGACATCACCAAATGTGATGAAATATTCGACTTGCTAGTTAAAGATGGCCAAATGATAGTACCCCCTGGGGTAAAAGTGCCTCCTCTTGATCAAAGAAAGAAGAGAGGTTTTTGCAAATATCATAATTTTCTGGGCCATAAAACTTCTCAATGTTTTCTTTTCAGGAATCTTGTGCAAGACGCTATTGAGGAAGGGAGATTAAAGTTTGCTGACAAATCCCCCATGGCTGTCGACTCCAATCCAATGAAGGCTGAAGCCCACTACGCAGAACCTTCTGAGGTGAACATGATAGAGGCTACCAAGATCCAGTCGAAGAAGCCAGGCATTAACATGGTCGAAGTCTCTAAGGACCACATCAACATGCCAATCTTTGGCAGTTTTTCTGGAAACTTATCCAGGAAGACAATTGAGGCTGTCCAGAAAGCGGTCGAAGATCCAAAGTTGAAGACTGCTGAAGTACAAAAAACTGGACCAAAGCCCAGTTCCCAATTGGCCACTGTACAAGGCCAGACGGAGAAACTGGAAACACAAATGAAACAACTAACTCTTGCTACTAAGGATACCATGAATATCAACATGGTCGAACTTTCTGACCCTAAAACTTCAAAATCAACCTATGTCCATAGGATCAATCTGATCGATCCTGCGAGTAACCAAATAAGTAACCATTTGGAGGATCAGCGGTTGTTTACCAAATCCCCAGGTAAACAAATTGGCACACCTGGTGGGACTGTGTGTTGATTGTTGAAAAAATCTCATCTTTTCGAGTTGTATGTTATTGAGGAGTGGTAGAATATACACCAACGATAGCAATACTGCCAGAAGAAGGGAAGAGATGGCGAATCCGCCAAACAATAATGAAATGCCACCACCAAGTGTGGGAGCAACGGTTAATATGACCGTTAGTGAAGCGACGAATGTTGGTTCGATGCCAGCAGTGTCAGTCACAACCACGGGGCCAATAACTTCGTTAACAGGCTCCAGAATGCCTTTGGGAACCCCCCCTCCAAGGGGAAATACTGGCCCAAGGCCAGTGGTTCCCCCAGGATTTATTCCATTCTATGGTATGCCAACTTCTGAACTGGCAAGCCTGACGAATGTTGCGTCCACTTATTCAGACCCTTTCGTGAGTGCCACTTCGCCACTCCAAGGCTCTGGAGTAGGCATGGCGAATAGAAATAGGACCCAACTCTTAGGAGGAACGTCCCAAGTAACCCATGGCCTTACAAATGCCTCGACAGCAGTCTTGAGGCAACAGATGGACGAAAGCAACCATGATATGGTGCAAATGTTGGCACAAACTTTGAGTACAGTGCTAAATCCTCTAATACAAAATACTACTCAGTCGAATCAGCAAGTTACAGCGCAAATGACGCGTTTGGCTGACTTCTTTGGAGTACCCCCACCTATTCGACAGCCCCAAAGGGCGCAAATAAGAGGAAATCAGGGGATATTTGTAGAGGAAGAAACCACCATCAATCAGGCTCAACAGCCTGTAGAACAACCTGTCGAAGAACCTAGGGTAATAGCCCCAGAGGTAAGGTTAGTTAACAGAAACCAAAATGCTGACGAAGTGGTTCAGCATATCCAACACCAAAACATGGGTTTGGAAAATAATCTGGCAACCATGATCGAAAGGATCATGACTCAGAATGGGATGAACATGGGCTTTCGAAGGCCCAACTTTACTTCTCCATTGTCAGAATATGTTTTACAAACTGACTTACCCCCTAGAACCAAAGTCCCCAAATTTACTAAGTTCTCTGGGGACACGACAGAATCCACTGTCGAACACGTGGCTAGGTATTTGATCGAAGCAGGAGACATCTCAAATAATGAAAACCTAAGGATCAAATACTTCCCAAGTTCCTTAACCAAGAACGCTTTTACTTGGTTTACAACTCTCCCCCCCAATTCGATCCACCATTGGACCCAATTGGAAAGATTGTTCCATGAGCAATTCTATATGGGGCAAACCAAGATAAGCCTGAAAGAACTGGCGAGTGTGAAGAGACGTTTCACTGAACCTATAGACGAATATCTGAATAGGTTTAGGTTGCTTAAGGCGAGATGTTTTACACAAGTGCCAGAACATGAGCTGGTCGAAATGGCCGCAGGCGGTTTAGACTATTCCATTAGGAAGAAGCTAGATACCCAGTACCTAAGAGACATGGCCCAACTGGCCGATAGAGTTCGACAAGTCGGACGCCTTAAAGCTGAAAAAGCTAAGGCAACAAAAACTCACAAGAGAGAAAGAATAGCGTACGTTGAGATGGATGACGAAGATCTAGAATCCTTCGACGATACTTTAGCTGTCGAAGAAGGAGAAGTCGATTTAGCAGAACTAAAACAAGGGCCTCCATACTCTTGTAAACAATTAGTCCCCTCAAATGGGAAAAATCCCATTGGTCCAGACAAGACCAATGATAGGTTCCCAAAAAAGACTTATAGTTTTGACATCACAAAATGTGATGAAATATTCGACTTACTAGTTAAAGATGGCCAAATGATAGTACCCCCTGGGGTAAAAGTGCCTCCTCTTGATCAGAGAAAGAAGAGGGGTTTTTGCAAATATCATAATTTTCTGGGCCATAAAACTTCTCAATGTTTTCTTTTCAGGAATCTTGTGCAAGACGCTATTGAGGAAGGGAGATTAAAGTTTGCTGACAAGTCCCCCATGGCTGTCGACTCCAATCCAATGAAGGCTGAAGCCCACTATGCATAACCCTCTGAGGTGAACATGATAGAGGCTACCAAGATCCAGTCGAAGAAGCCAGGCATTAACATGGTCGAAGTCTCTAAGGACCACATCAACATGCCAATCTTTGGCAGTTTTTCTGGAAACTTATCCAGGAAGACAATTGAGGCTGTCCAGAAAGCGGTCGAAGATCCAAAGTCGAAGACTGCTGAAGTACAAAAAACTGGACCAAAGCCCGGTTCCCAATTGGTCACTGTACAAGGCCAGACGGAGAAACTGGAAACACAAATGAAACAACTAACTCTTGCTACTAAGGATACCATGAACATCAACATGGTTGAACTTTCTGACCCTAAAGCTTCAGAAGAAGCCATAAGGCAAGAGCAGGCAAATAAGACGGCTTTCCCTAAGGAAAACGAAAACTTGGCAGATTTTTTACAAAGATGCCAAAAGAAGAAATCAGAGGTTATGCTGTGTCCGAGATGCAGTTCTATCTTTGATAAAAAAGCTGCTGAACACATACAAGGAGTGAGAGCAGCAAACAAGAGAAGGGAGAATTCTGACCTTCGACATGATCCCAGAAGGGGTTCTAATCAAGACAAGAGGCCTTCGACTTTTAGGCCTCCAACAAATGTACCAGTAGATACTTGGTACAAAACATCTGGCCGGAAAAGGCCAAGTGAAGAGAAATGGCATTCTTTCGAAGTGCCAAGAGGTTCCTCCTTAATCCAGAAGAAAGATCCTCAAGTTGCTGCACCCAAGGTTGCTCAAGTGTCCAGCAACTACAAGGGAAAAAATCCTATGTCGAGATCCCAATGGAGGAGGTATCAAAGAAGGCGAAAAGCTGAAAGAGAGGCTGCCAACGAACCTAAGGCTGAAACTAGTTCGAATGTGCCTCAAAGGAAACAAAGAAAGCCTCTTGAGAGAGAGCCAGTTACCAACAGGCTAGTTTGGCCTAACCAGAGCGAAGTCGAAGACGAAGATGATGCTGAGTCCGACGATACTCTAGATATAATGGTGAACGTCGTTTCAATGCTACCCAGGGAATTCAATCGACAAGTAGAAGTCGAAACCAGTGACTGGGAGATGGAACAAGAAATGGCCAGACACAGGCCAGTGTGCTATTTTGTCATGGATAATGGCACTACAGAGGAACAAAATGGCTTCTTCGAGCCACCCACAGAGGCGATGAAGAATCACCTCAAACCTTTGTTCATAAGGGCCAAGCTCGAAGAGACCACTGTGAACAAGATATTGGTCGACTGTGGGGCCACTATCAATATTATCCCTCATTCTGTGCTAATAAAGATTGGCAAAAGGGATGAAGAAATTAAACCTCACAATATGGTCCTATCCAACTATGAGGGAGGCATTGGGACCACCATGGGAGTGATCCAGCTCGACATAAAAGTTGGGTCGATCCTTCGACCAACAATGTTCATGGTCATATCAGCCAAACCTAACTACAACCTTTTGTTAGGCCGTGAGTGGATACATGGTGTAGGTGCTGTGCCTTCATCGATGCATCAAAGACTGCTTCTATGGCGCCCAGATGGGCTGGTCGAAAACATAGAGGCTGATCAGAGTTACTACCTTGGCGAAGTAAACCACTTGGGTGTAACAGATTTCGACAAAAACTTGGCTCACATAGGGCCATGTCCAGCTCCTGACTTCGACATGGCGCCAGCGCCAAACACCTTTTGTTCCCTATACCTACATCCTGAGCATGGTTTCCAATGGGACAGAGAGGACGTGTCACACATAGAATTCAGTGGGCTAACTGGTATCCAACCAACTGGTTGGGGAAGTGAATTCAGTGATAATGACTGAGTCACAATCTCTGAAGCGAATTTCGGCCTATGTGGCTGAAACCAAGATGATAACGGCTCTCGAAGCCGAAGTAAAGTACATGGCCACACAGGCCAATGATCAACAATTATCTGCTGTTGGCCCAGGAAAGGATTTCGATCCAAGACCTCCTGATATCATGCCAGACGAAATGCAGGAACAGAGGCTCGACGCGATCTATGACGATGAGCCTTTGGGCTTCGAAAAGGATCCCTTGGCGAACAACATTAAGATGTTAGCACAAGACCCTTTAGAAGAAATCAACTTAGGCGAAGGATCAGAGAATAGGCCAACTTACATCAGCGCCAAAATTGATCCAGAACTTAGGTTGGAAGTAATCCAATTGCTGAAAGAGTTTAAAGACTGTTTCGCATGGGATTATGACGAAATGCCTGGTCTCGACAGAGGATTGGTAGAACTTCAGTTGCCAATCAAACCTGGAAAGAAGCCAATCAAGCAAAATCCAAGACGCTTCGCTCCAGAAATTTTGTCGAAGATCAAAACGGAGGTCGAAAGACTTCTGAAATGCAAATTCATCCGTGTTACAAGGTATGTCGAATGGATTGCAAATATTGTGCCAGTAATTAAGAAAAATGGCACATTAAGGGTGTGCATAGATTTCAGAGATCTGAATGCTGCCACCCCCAAAGATGAATATCCAATGCCTGTGGCGGAAATGCTAGTCGATTCTGCCGCTGGCTACGAATACCTGAGTATGCTCGATGGTTATTCAGGATATAATCAAATTTTCATTGCTGAAGAGGATGTGTCGAAAACAGCTTTTCGATGCCCTGGGGCCTTAGGCACTTACGAATGGGTAGTGATGCCTTTTGGCCTAAAGAACGCTGGGGCAACATACCAGCGAGCAATGAATACTATCTTCCATGATTTTATTAACACGTTTATGCAAGTTTATATTGATGATATTGTTATAAAATCTGTTTCCAGGAAGAGTCACCTTGACCACCTTCGACAATCATTCGAAAGAATGAGAGAACATGGTCTGAAGATGAACCCTTTGAAGTGTGCGTTCTGTGTAAAAGCTGGAGATTTCTTGGGCTTCGTTGTCCACAAGAAAGGAATCGAAATCAATCAGAACAAGACGAAGGCAATTTTGGAAGCGAAAGCGCCATCGAATAAGAAGGAATTGCAATCTCTCTTAGGCAAGATAAATTTCTTGAGAAGGTTTATATCTAATCTAAGTGGGAAAGCTCAGGCCTTTTCACCCTTACTTCGACTGAATAAGGAGGGGTTCGAATGGGGGCAAGAGCAACAAGAAGCCTTCGACAAAATCAAAGGGTACCTCACTAAGCCACCTATTTTGGTGCCTCCTTGTAGCAATAGGAGTATGAGATTGTACATAGTTGCATCTGACAAAACTCTGGGAAGTATGTTAGCCCAAGAGGATGAGAATGGAGTCGAAAGACCCATTTATTATCTCAGTCGAGTCTTGAATGATGCAGAAACTAGATATAGCGAAGTTGAAAAATTGTGTCTGTGTCTGTATTTCTCTTGTACAAAGCTCAAACAATATATAAAACCAGTTGATGTTTATGTTTCGTCTCATTTTGATGTTTTCAAATATATGTTGTCGAAACCTATCTTGCATAGTCGAATTGGCAAGTGGGCATTAGCATTGACTGAATACTCCTTGACCTTTATGCCTCTTAAGGCAGTAAAAGGACAAGTGGTTGCAGACTTTATAGTCGACCACTCTATTCAAGTCGAGGATATTAACTATGTGGAGATAGAACCTTGGAAATTCTACTTCGATGGTTCCAGCCATAAAAATGGAACAGGAGTAGGAGTCCTGCTTATTTCTCCAGATAAAATTCCAACAACATTCAAGTACCAAATCGAAGGTTCTTGTTCGAACAATGAGGCTGAGTATGAAGCTCTAATTACTGGCCTTGAAATATTGTTGGAATTGGGGGCAACTCGAGTCGAAATAATGGGAGACTCAGAGTTAGTCATCAAGCAAGTCACAAAGGAGTATAAATGCATAAGAGAGAATCTCATTATGTACTTTGTGATAGCAAATCGTTTATTGAAACAATTTGAAAGTGTCAATATTCGACACATACCCAGAGTCGAAAATCAAATAGCCAATGACTTGGCACAGATTGCATCTGGGTATAAAATTTCAAAAACGAGATTACAAAGAGCAATCGAAGTTCGAGAGAAGATAAGAGCAACTTGTCTATCACCAACAGACTTGGAATCAACAAGGTTAGGCTATGCTGATCACTCAAACTTCGAGATTTCGTTCATTGATAATTTGTCAGACCAGGATTGGAGGAAACCCATTGTGGACTATCTTCAAAATCCAGGAGCTCCGACAGAACGAAAAACAAAATACAGGGCGTTGAGTTTTGTACTTATGGGTAATGAGTTATTCAAGAAGACGCCTGAAGGGGTGTTGCTGAAATGTTTAAGTGAAACTGAAGCATACATAGCCCTTTCGACTACACATGCTGGGGCATGTGGGGCTCACCAAGCAGGCCATAAGATGAAATGGTTGTTGTTTCGACAAGGACTATATTGGCCCACTATGCTGAAAGATTGTGTTGAGTTCGCCAAAGGTTGCCAAGAGTGTCAAGTTCATACAGGCATCCAGCACGTACCAGCAAGCGAACTTCACTCGATAGTGAAGCCTTGGCCCTTTCGAGGATGGGCGTTGGATCTTATTGGAGAGATTCGACCAGCATCATCGAAGAGTCAGAAATACATATTGGTAGGCATTGATTATTTTACTAAGTGGATCGAAGCTGTCCCTTTAGTCAATGTAGACCAAGAAAATGTCATTGAATTTATTCAAAAGAACATTATATTTAGGTATGGAATCCCTGAGACAATAACAACTGATCAAGGTTCAGTTTTCACTGGTCGAAAGATGCAGGAATTTGCTCAGGAAACAGGTTTCAAACTCCTAACATCCACGCCTTACTATGCACAGGCGAATGGTCAAGTCGAAGCAGCTAACAAAGTGGTAATTGGCTTGATAAAGAAACATGTTGGGAAGAAACCAAAGAATTGGCATAAGACGTTAGACCAGATTTTATGGGCTTGTCGAACGTCCCCAAAAGAAGCCACTGGTACAACACCATATAGGCTAACTTTTGGCCATGATGCAGTATTGCCAGCAGAAATTTGTCTTCAATCTGCAAGAGTTCAGAGGCATTATGATATTCCTTCTGAGGTTTATTGGAATATGATGTTAGATGAACTGGTGGATTTAGACGAAGAGAGATTACACGCTCTCGACTTACTCAGGCTTCAGAAGAAAAGAGTCGAAGACTCTTATAATAGAAAGGTAAAACCTAAGGTATTTTTGCCTGAAGATTTAGTTTGGAAGGTAATTCTTCCCATGGATCGACGGGATCGAAGCATGGGGAAATGGTCACCCAAATGGGAAGGACCCTTCAGAATTATCCAAACTTTTTCTGGTGGAGCCTATGAGGTCGAAGAGATAAGTGGTGATAAAAGACTCTTGAGAGTAAATGGTAAATATTTGAAAAAATATAAGCCTATACTTCAAGAGATAAAAATAAAACAGTAAAAGAACGAACTAAATTAACCATAGAAATGCCAAAATGGAAATTTTTATTAATTTCTGCCAAAATGGCAATTGTTGTCGAAAGCGATTACAATAGATGGTTACAAAAGAGAATAAAAAAGAAAGAGAATTCTTGAGTCGAAGATACTTAGCATGCTGCAAATCCAACCTCTTCTTGCACCAAGATTTTTCTTGCTCCAGTTTGGCAATTTGAGCATCGAGGTTTTGAGCCCTCTCAGCGAACTCCAAGCCTTGCTTGATCTCAGTCTGGCTCTCAGCGTCTGGGATGGTCGAAAGAATTTCCTCCTGGAGCACAGTGTTGGCGTTTATCTTCGCCTCTATCTCTGCAATTTGTGCTCGGAAGGAGACATTCTCTCGCTCAATAGCATCGAACCTTTCCTGTGCAGACGCTTTCTGTTTCGACAACTCGGCAATTCGAGAAGTTGAACTTGAGACAGCAGTCCAAGCAGATAAGCTCTTGCCATGCAGCGTTTCGAGCTGACTGTTGAAAGTTCGTTGGCGCCGGTAATCCGCTGAGACTTGGTCAATCATAGAATGTAATTCCATGATTAAGTCTGAGATTTCTGGAGCTACAGCATCGAAATCAACAGCATTCAGAACCTCTTTCAAGCAAGATGGAGCAGTGGGGTCCCCCTCTAAAGCCTTCATTAAATCTCTCTTGAAGAACTGGGCCTTGACCTTCGCCAATGCATCATCAAGAGGAGAAGTCTCAGTAGATTTCCCAGACAGAGTAGGAATCTCCTGACTGGTGTCGGAAGAACTCTTACTCTCAACGATTGCATTAAGGTAGCTGACAGGGTCAGTTTGTTTCAAGATTTCCAAGTCCTCTTTCGACCTGTGCTTTGAGGAAGTGACCTTTGCCACAGTATGATCTTGGACTTGAGGCTGTTGATTGCTGAGTGCCTCGTTTGGTTGCTCTTCGACTTGAACTGAGGCGGTACTAGCGTCGACTCGTGGTTCTTCGTTAACTTCACCTTGGGGTCTTTCGCCAGCGTCATTCTGTGGTTCTTCGCTGGCGTCATCCTGGTGTTCTTCGCCAGTACCACCTTCATGCTCTTCGTCAACAGCATCTTGATTCTCTTCGCCATTGCCTTGGTCTCTTCCTTCAGGATTCTCTTCTGACGACAAGACCACCACAGGAACCGTTTCTGGCTGTGTTTCCTCCGCCATAGGTTCTTCAGTTGTCTTCTCCACTGTTTCAGCATTGGCCTCATGCTCAGTGTGGGCTTCATCATTGCCCAAATCTTGCACCTGAGGCCTGCTAAGGTCAGCAGATTCCAAAGTTTCTGAAGTCCTCGGTGGGGAACTTCCAGTAGTTTCCTGAAAAGGATAAAGAAGGCAAATCTTCTGATGTCGAAAGAGACATAATCAAATACTGGTATCTATGCCTAAATTATAAGAAGGGTCCAATAGATTACCTGTGGATTGGCTTCAGCCCCAGGGCTGGAATTATCACTTTCGACAGGCTTGTTAACTAGAGCGTTCAGTTCCTCCTCAGTTGGTTCTTCGATGACCACTGCAGGTGGCCTAGGCTTTCTTGCACCAACCTTTATTCTGACGGTTCGACCTTCAGAAGCTGGAGTAGGAACAGAAGCGTCCTTCGTTAACTTTCTCCTCTTTAAGGGAGTAGGAGGGGTATCGCTGTCGTCGTCACTCCCCGATTCGACCACCAATGCTGCCCTTTTCTTGGGCGAAGGGGCCTATAAAACCAATAGGAATTCGATTGAACAATTACGTCGAAAATAAAAAATCGAAAGCCAGAAGAAAAATGAAGAAAATCTGGTTACCGATGCAGGAGGTCTCCTCGAAGAGCCTTCCCCCTGTTGGTTGCCTGTTGTCTTCGCCGGCGCTATAGTCTTCGCCGGCGGTGGAGGTTTTGTCGAAGGGACCCCTCCTTGCGGGCCTCCTGTAGCTTTCTTGGCCAAGGGTTTTCGAACAACTGGAAGCGAAAAGGAAAGTTAACAGGCTGACAGTCGAAGAGAAAGATAAAAAGTAATGTGAGAGTATGAACTTACATTTCTTTACTTTGTCCAACACAAGGACAAAAGACTTCTGCAACTCTGCTATGAAGTCCTTCTCGTCGAAGAAGTACTCAGCGTAATAGCTTCTCCACCATTCTTCAAAAGATGGCGAACAAAGGAAGTTAAGCTGGTAGTTGAACAGCGAGAGGATGGTTCGACCAGCATATCTTCCGATATGCCTGGTGGCAGCTTCTTCTGTATAATCGTTGCAGAAGTACAACATTGACTTCTCTCTTGGGAAAATGGGAGAAGGCAGGGTTTGGATGATACCAAACTGGCGAGATACCAGGTTTGGTTGGTAGGCAAGCAGACTCAGATGAGTCTTAGAACTCTTAAATCGAAGAGGCATAATCCTTGGGGTAAGGAATGCCTCCCAAAGTATAGAGTGCTCATCGACATTGGGACCACTCGACTCCTTGGGATGTGGCCTTGTAAACCATGCTGGCCCCACCTTTCGTTGTGCAAAGGGAGCCATAGTTGAAACGAATTCCTTCCTTCGAGCGAACATCAGGACGAAGTTAGTGAAGGTTTGTTGGAACTCTAGCCCATCTTCCACAGGTGTCAGTAGAGCCAGTCTAATTCCTTCGATACGTCTATTAGCTATCGCTGGGGCTTGTTCATTTATCTGAGTCTTCTTGGGTATGAAAGACTCGAAAGTGGCATTAAGCCACAGTTGAAGTAGCCAGAAAGGCCCAGCGAGTAACAGACTGTTCCTATCTTCGATATGCTTCAAAAGAGTAACCCCATTGCTGATGGAGTCATAAAGACTGGCCAGAATTAGTTCTGCCAAACAGATGTTCTGGCGGTGATGCAGTTGGGTGGCCAGAGTGACCATCTTTTTGGTCACTTGCAGAGACTTCGAACAGAACACGAAGCGAGTCAGCCATAAGGCTAGAAACGCTATGTGCTCAACGTCTGACACTGCGTCTGTCGACTGGTCATGAAAATGGTTGATAAAGGTGGTAAATGTTGGCTTCGTTTCAGAAAAGCCAATTTGGTCCTCCGACATCTCTTCCGGGTCGAAGTAATCTCCGGTTGGTCGAAGGCCAGTGATGGCTGCTACGTCGAAGAGTGTGGGGGTTAACATCCCACATGGAAGGTGAAAGGTGAAGTGAGAGTTATCCCAGAAAAGCATCGAAGCTATAAGCATCTCTGGGGAGTAGTTTAAACCTGTCTTCGACAGCATTATTAGGTCAAAGATTCCCATTTCCTTCCAGACTGGAGTTTGATGTTTTTCCAGCTTTGTTAGCCAAGCAACATAGTCCTGGGTCAGATTAGGGCAAGACCTAAAAACTCTAACACTTTTGTTGAAGAAACGAAGGTCGATCTTCTCGTGTGTGGGGTCTTCGTTGTCTTCTGGATCCTTTTTAGCACAGGCTACTGGCTTAAGTTTCTCAACAATGGGGAAGTAGCTCTTGATCTTCAGAGCTTCAGAGATGCTGGGGTTCATGGGTCCAGCCATTGCGAAGATTTGGTTGGAGTATCCAACCGGAATCATCAAGTGACGCGAGTAGGCATCACGAACGAAGATGTCAGATGGTTCAGGGACCCTTCGTTTCCCTGTAGCGTTCACTACCGGAGCAGTTACAAAAACCTTGGGTTTAGCAAGTTGTTCAGTTGGTGCGTTAGTCTTGGGGGCAGTTGAAGCAGAAGCCATTGTTGAGGATGGAGATGAAGTTGAAAAAGGAAGAGTTTTTCTGCAAAGAAAACAAGTTTGCAAGAAAACAAGGAAGATTGAGAGATGGTTTGCGTGAAAAGTCCCACAATGGGATATTCACTACTATTTATAGTAGTGGGAGAAGTTCCCAATAACGAGGGCATTAAATGTCATTTAATGCTGCAGGAAGTAGTGGGACGCGTGGCAGCATCCTGTTGTTTTGGCCGTTTCTGCAGAAACAGAGAGACGCAGCGTGCATCCTCGTTTTTTGAATTTGTCATAATGACAAATTATGAAGTGATGTTTTCGTTCTGCACGCCGTACTGACAGTAACGTCCTAGGATCAAATCAATGATGGTTTCTTGGGATTGCCAATAGTTGGTAAAAAGCAACAAAAAGTGCACAAGTTAACTTGTGACTAAGCGTGGAAAAATAGGTGTCGAATGGCGTTTTCAAAGAATGCCTTTTTCTTTCAGAGTCGAAATAAGGCATTCTTGGGGGGCAATTTGTTGGCTCCTAAATTCGACACCTTTGTTTTGCTTGATAACAGCCATTAAAAGCTGAAAGATGCTTTCGACTGGCTAAGCCTGTCGAAGTGCCCGTCGAAAGATGGCAAAATACTTAGAAGATTTCTTCCAAGGGAGAAGGCTGATTGCCTTCGACATCGAAGGAGTTTTCGTCGAAGACGTCTCTTGACGAACGTGTTCGATGGTCCAGAGTGGAGCAGTTTGAAATTCAAAGCTTTGGAGGGAAAACGGTTTCCAGCAGTTACTACGTGCGAACGTGCAAGGATCTGGAGCGTCGAGCATGGAGAACGTGACAAGTGGCTTGATCTCGAAGCAGTGTAACTGCCCGACGGTTACTTGGAATGTTTTTGTATAAATAGGAGTAGAAGTGTAGTTTCTCGCGTGTGTTCACAATAGATACATAGTCACTCATTTAGATTCAAGTACCCAGTGTGAGCGAACGAATTGTTGAGAAATGTATGTGTGAAACACCAATTTAATCAATTCAAGTCATTTACTTTTCCAGTATTTTACTTGCTTTCTCCTTTAAGATTTCTGTCGAACCTTTACATTCAAGCCTTGTTTATTTTACCAAGCCTTTTCCTTTATGCAATTTACTTTAAACAATTTACTTAAAGCCTTATCCACATTAATTAAACTTCAAAATCAACCTATGTCCATAGGATCAATCTGATCGATCCTGCGAGTAACCAAATAAGTAACCATTTGGAGGATCAGCGGTTGTTTACCAAATCCCCAGGTAAACACCTCCCTATCTTTAGCTTTGCTCTTTGAGGAATCACCAAGCACCTTGACTTATGTTCTTTTGTGATCATGGATATTTGTGTCTTGATTTCTCCTTTTAATTAATAAAATGCAATGTTGGTTTGTCTTGCTTGTTACTTATGTAGGTAAAGGCAATGAGATTTAGCAAGTTGCTCCATGGGTTCATGAGTTTATTTCCATGCCCTAGTCAATAAAACTTGAGAAGTTCAAACCTCACCATTGGATTTGTTTTGGAGGAAATGGCATGGCAATGTTATTTTGGTTCACTACATTCCAAGATATCAAGATTGATCCAAATGTATAAGGGGTTGATTGAAGAAGTTGACATGCTTGGAAAAGGCCTTGTTCCCATTGATCACAAATGCATATTTCTCTAAATTATCAAGATATGGAAGTGGTTTTGGTGGATATGAATTCTCATTTTTATCCTCAACAACTTCTATTTACAAAGTATTTGTGTTGGTACAAGAAGTTTGTTCAAAATAGTCAAGGTTCCTCAAAGCATTTTCTTGATCTAGGAGCTAGGGTTTTGAACTTCAAAGAAGTATATCTTGCTCATATTTTGGTATTTTTGAGTGACTCCAAAGACATCCTTCTCTTCAAAGGGTTATCAACAAATCACTCCAAAAGTTTCAAAGAGTTTTTATGTGGAAGAAACTTGATGATGAAGAAAGATTACAAGTCCTCTAGATGAACCCCCAATTTCTCATATGTTACTTCAAATGATCATAACTTGGCCAATTTTTATCACCTTGAACCCATTCTTATTCCATAATTATCTTGTGGAGGTTAAATTTATGCCTTCTTTTATGTGCAAAGTGAGAAAATGGATGGAAGATGCTCTAAGGATACAAAAGATTATAGGTCATTTCATGATTTTTTGCCAACTTCAACAATTCATAACTCTCTCAATTTTTTGAGATTTTGAATGTTTCAAGTTTCAAAATGTCATTCAAGAGGTCTATTTCATGCCATCTTTTTTGGTCAAGAGTAAATTTCAAGTTGAAGGCCATGTTTGGATACAAAATATTATAGGTCACTTTTGAAGAAAACTTTGAAATATTTCTAAGTATGGAAAGTCAACTTTTTTCCTAACTTTGACTCCATGTAACTTTCAGCTCAAGCATCCATTTGATTCCATTCTTTTTCCATTTCCAAGTTTGTAATCTCATCTTTCTAAAGCATCAAGAATTATGCCATAAGACCCCTTGAGCTGAGAATGTCATTGATTTGAACTTGGTAACTTTGAATTGAAGTTTCTTCAAAAGTCAGAATTTAAAATCATTAGTTTAGCTTCTAAATACTTTGTTTCTGCGTGTTTTTGCTTCTAAACATATTTAGTGAACCTCCAGAGGTGATTAGAATAGCAAAACGCGCGTTTTGGATGAGTTTTGATCAAAGAAGAGGTCACACTTTTCTTGTTTGCAACTTCACATGATTTCCCTCCAAACATCATCATTTCACACGCTTGAACATTCCATTTGATTTCCTATAAATAGAGGGTCATTCCCTATTTATTTCCTCAAGCTTGGATAACCAGAATCACCCTACCAAACTTGTTTCATAACTCAAAATTTTGCTACTTCGAAATCTGCTTTCAAGCCTTTTTCAATCCAATTTTTCATCAATCCACCTTCCTTGATCTTCCCTGAAGCTAACCATATAATTACATTCAAGAATCGTATCCTAGATTGCTCCATAGAAGTCCAGTTTCAGAGCTCTGCAACTCAACTTCAATAGGTTATTGTGATTATATACTTTGTTTGTAGTCTGGAATTCACTTGTATATAGCCGTTACTCTGCCCAATTTTATGAAGACTAAATACACTTGAAGTTTGGTTCTCTCAAGAGGTCTAGTATCTTTGCTTGCTTGGTTTAAATCCAAAGAATGGGAATTCTATCTTGACTCATAATGTCAAGTATTGGCTTCTTGTGATTTAGATGGTCCTTATCCCTAGCTTTTATCTTATTCTTTAGGATAGTCTCTTCTTCTCCTCATATCTTCTTTAATTTCAAAAATATTCTCTCTCCTTTTGAAAATTATTCTTGTTTTAAACTTGAACCACTTTCATAATAAACTTGGACTTAGTCCATGCATTTTCAAAACCTTTTCATAAATAAACTTCAATCAACTTAATAATACTTTGACATTTTTTGTGGGAAGACTAAAAGTCAATCAATCTCATTTAAAACCATTTTTGCCACTTTGGCTTTTACTTTAAACTTTTCTCAAAAGATTAGACTCTTGTCAATCCTTGTAGTGATGCAAACAACTATACTTCTACAATATGAGTGAAGTGAGATACTTTCCACTTGGGTGTTGAGTGAGGCATTGTTGATTTTAAAATCCAATCCATATCCTCCTGTTGGCTCCTAAATTCGACACCTTTGTTTTGATTGATGTCAGCCATTAAAAGCTGAAAGATGCTTTCGACTGGCTAAGCCTGTCGAAGTGCCCGTCGAAAGATGGCAAAATACTTAGAAAATTTCTTCCAAGGAAGAAGGCTGATTGCCTTCGACGTCGAAGGCGTTTTCGTCGAAGACGTCTCTTGATGGAAGTGTTCGATGGTCCAGAGTGGAGCAGTTTGAAATTCAAAGCTTTTGAGGGAAAACGGTTTCCAGCAGTTACCACGTGCAAACGTGCAAGGATCTGGAGCGTCGAGCATGGAGAACGTGCCAAGTGGATTGATCTCGAAGCAGTGTAACTGCCCGACGGTTACTTGGAATGTTTTAGTATAAATAGGAGTAGACATGTAGTTTCTCGTGTGTGTTCACAATTCTATACAAAGTCACTCATTTAGATTCGAGTACCCAGCGTGTGAGAAAGAATTGTTGAGAAATGTATGTGTGAAACACCAATTTTATCAATTAAAGTCATTTACTTTCCCAGAATTTTACTTGCTTTTCCCTTTACATTTCCTGTCGAACCTTTACTTTAAAGCCTTGTTTATTTTACCAAGTCTTTCCTTTATGCAATTTACTTGAAACCTTTTATTTAAAGCCTTATCCACCTTAATCAAACTTCAAAATCAACCTATGTCCATAGGATCAATCTGATCGATCCTGCGAGTAACCAAATAAGTAACCATTTGGAGGATCAGCGGTTGTTTACCAAAACCCAAGGTAAACAAATTGGCACACCTGGTGGGACCGTGTGTTGATTGTTGAAAATAATCTCATCTTTTCGAGTTGTATGTTATTGAGGAGTGGTAGAATATACACCAACGATAACAATACTGCCAGAAGAAGGGAAGAGATGGCGAATCCGCCAAACAATAACGAAATCCCACAAACGAGTGTGGGAGCAACGGTTAGTATGACCGTAAGTGAAGCGACGAATGTTGGTTCGACACCAGCAGTGTCAGTCACAACCACGGGGCCAATAACTTCGTTAGCGGGCCCCAGAATACCCTTGGGAACTCCCCCACCAAGGGGAAATATAGGCACAAGGCCTGTGGTTCCCCCAGGATTTATTCCATTCTATGGTATGCCAACTTCTGAATTGGCAAGCCTAACGAATGCTGCGTCCACTTTTTCAGATCCTTTCGTGAGTGCCTCTTCGCCACTCCAAGGCTCTGGAGTAGGCATGGCGAATAGAAATAGGACCCAACTCTTAGGAGGAACGTCCCAAGTAGCCCATGGCCTTACAAATGCCTCGACAGCAGTCTTGAGGCAACAAATGGACGAAAGCAACCATGATATGGTGCAAATGTTGGCACAAACTTTGAGTACAGTGCTAAACCCTCTAATACAAAACACTACTCAATCGAATCAGCAAGTTACAGCGCAAATGACGCGTTTGGCTGATTTCTTTGGAGTACCCCCACCTGTTCGACAGCCCCAAAGGGCGTAAATAAGGGGAAATCAGGGGATATTTGTAGAGGAAGAAACCACCATTAACCAGGCTCAATAGCCTGTCGAACAACCTGTCGAAGAACCTAGGGTAATAGCCCCAGAGGTAAGGTTAGTTAACAGAAACCAAAATGCTGACGAAGTGGTTCAGCATATCCAATACCAAAACATGGGTTTGGAAAACAATCTAGCAACCATGATCGAAAGGATCATGACTCAGAATGGGATGAACATGGGCTTTCGAAGGCCCAACTTTACATCTCCATTGTCAGAATACGTGTTACAAACGGACTTGCCTCCTAGATGCAAAGTCCCCAAATTTACTAAGTTTTCTGGGGACACGACAGAATCTACTGTCGAGCATGTGGCGAGATACTTGATCGAAGCAGGAGACATTTCGAATAACGAAAACCTAAGGATCAAGTACTTCCCAAGTTCTTTAACCAAGAACGCTTTTACTTGGTTTACAACTCTTCCCCCCAATTCGATCCATCATTGGACCCAGTTGGAAAGATTGTTCCATGAACAATTCTACATGGGGCAAACCAAGATAAGCCTGAAAGAACTGGCCAGTGTGAAGAGACGTTTCACTGAACCTATAGACGAATATCTGAATAGGTTTAGGTTGCTCAAGGCGAGATGTTTTACACAAGTGCCAGAACATGAGTTGGTCGAAATAGCCGCAGGTGGTTTAGATTATTCCATTAGGAAGAAGCTAGACACCCAGTACCTAAGAGACATGGCCCAACTGGCCGATAGAGTTCGACAGGTCGAACGCCTCAAAGCTGAAAAAGCTAAGGCAACGAAAACTCACAAGAGAGAGAGAATAGCGTACGTTGAGATGGATGACGAAGATCTAGAATCCTTCGATGATACTTTAGCTGTCGAAGAAGGAGAAGTCGATTTAGCAGAACTAAAACAAGGGCCACCATACTCTTGTAAACAGTTAGTCCCCTCAAATGGGAAAAATCCCATTGGTCCAGACAGGACCAGCGATAGGTTCCCAAAAAAGACTTATAGTTTTGACATCACAAAATGTGATGAAATATTCGACTTACTAGTTAAAGATGGCCAAATGATAGTACCCCCTGGGGTAAAAGTGCCTCCTCTTGATCAAAGAAAGAAGAGAGGTTTTTGCAAATATCATAATTTTTTGGGCCATAAAACTTCTCAATGTTTTCTTTTCAGGAATCTTGTGCAAGACGCTATTGAGGAAGGGAGATTAAAGTTTGCTGACAAATCCCCCATGGCTGTCGACTCCAATCCACTGAAGGCTGAAGCCCACTATGCAGAACCCTCCGAGGTGAACATGATAGAGGAAACCAGGATCCAGTCGAAGAAGCCAGGAATTACTATGGTCGAAGTCTCAAAGGACCACATCAACATGCCAATCTTTGGCAGTTTTTCTGGAAATTTATCCATGAAGACAATTGAAGCTGTCCAGACAGCGGTCGAGAACCCGAAGTCGAAGACTGCTGAAGCACAAAAAACTGGATCAAAGCCCAGTTCCCACTTGGCCACTGTTCAAGGCCAGACGGAGAATCTGGAGACACAAATGAAGCAGTTAACTCTTGCTACTAAAGATACAATGAATATCAATATGGTTGAACTTTCTGACCCTAAAGCATCAGAAGAGGCCATAAGGCAAGAGCAGGCTAATAAGACGGCTTTCCCTCGGGAAAACGAAAACTTGGCAGATTTTTTGCAAAGATGCCAGAAAAAGAAATCAGAGGTAATGCTGTGTCCAAGATGCAGTTCAATCTTTGATAAAAAAGCTGCTGAGCACATTCAAGGCGTGAGAGCAGCGAACAAGAGAAGGGAGAATGCTGACCTTCGACATGATCCCAGAAGGGGTTCTAACCAAGACAAGAGGCCATTGACTTTTAGGCCTCCAACAAATGTACCAGTAGACACTTGGTACAAAACTTCTGGACGAAAAAGGCCAAATGAAGAGAAATGGCATTCTTTCGATGTGCCAAGAGGTTCCTCTTTGACTCAAAAGAAAGAGCCTCAAGTTGCTGCACCTAAGGTTGCTCAAGTGTCCAGCAACTACAAGGGTAAAAATCCTATGTCTCGATCCCAATGGAGGAGATATCAAAGGAGACGAAAAGCTGAAAGGGAGGCTGCCAACGAACCTAAGGCAGAAACTAGTTCGAATGTTCCTCAAAGGAAACAAAGGAAGCCTCTAGAGAGAGAACCAGTTACCAACAGGCTAGTTTGGCCTAACCAAAGTGAAGTCGATGACGAAGACGATGCTGAGTCCGACGATACTTTGGATATAATGGTGAATATTGTTTCAGTGCTGCCCAGGGAATTCAATCGACAGGTAGAAGTCGAAGCAAGTGACTGGGAGGTGGAACAAGAAATGGCCAAACATAGGCCAGTGTGCTATTTTGTCATGGACAATGGCACTACAGAGGAACAAAATGGCTTCTTCGAGCCACCTACAGAGGCGATGAAGAATCACCTCAAGCCTTTGTTCATAAGGGCTAAGCTCGAAGAGACTACTGTGAACAAAATATTGGTCGACTGTGGGGCAACTATCAATATTATCCCTCACTCTATGCTAAGGAAGATTGGCAAAAGAGATGAGGAAATTAAACCTCACAATATGGTCCTGTCGAACTATGAGGGCGGCATTGGGACCACCATGGGAGTGATCCAGTTAGATATCAAAGTTGGGTCCATCCTTCGACCAACGATGTTCATGGTCATATCGGCCAAACCTAACTACAACCTTTTGTTAGGCCGTGAGTGGATTCATGGTGTAGGCGCTGTGCCTTCATCGATGCACCAAAGACTGCTGCTATGGCGTCCAGATGGGATGGTCGAAAACATAGAGGCAGATCAAAGCTACTACCTTGGCGAAGTGAATCACTTGGGTGTGGCAGATTTCGACAAAAATTTGGCTCACATAGGGCCATGTCCCACACCTGACTTCGACATGGCGCCAGCGCCAAACACCTTTTGTTCCCTATACCTGCATCCTGAGCATGGTTTCCAATGGGACAGAGAAGACTTGTCCCACATAGACTTCAGTGGGCTAACTGATATCCAACCAACTGGTTGGGGAAGTGAATTCAGTGATAATGACTGAGTCACAATCTCTGAAGCGAATTTCGGCTTATGTAGCCGAAACCAAGATGATAACGGCTCTCGAAGCCGAAGTAAAGTACATGGCCACACAGGCCAATGATCAACAATTATCTGCTGTTGGCCCAGGAAAGGATTTCGATCCAAAACCCCCTGATATCATGCCAGAAGAGATGCAGGAACAGAGGCTCGACGCCATCTATGACGATGAGCCTTTGGGCTTCGAAAAGGATCCCTTGGCAAACAACATTAAGATGTTAGCACAAGACCCTTTAGAAGAAATCAACTTAGGCGAAGGATCAGAGAATAGGCCAACTTACATCAGCGCCAAAATTGATCCAGAACTTAGGTTGGAAGTAATCCAATTGCTGAAAGAGTTTAAAGACTGTTTTGCATGGGATTATGACGAAATGCCTGGTCTCGACAGAGGATTGGTAGAACTTCAGTTGCCAATCAAACCTGGAAAGAAGCCAATCAAGCAAAATCCAAGGCGCTTCGCTCCGGAAATATTGTCGAAGATCAAAACGGAGGTCGAAAGACTTCTGAAATGCAAATTCATCCGTGTTACAAGGTATGTCGAATGGATTGCAAATATTGTGCCAGTAATTAAGAAAAATGGCACATTAAGGGTGTGCATAGATTTCAGAGATTTGAATGCTGCCACCCCCAAGGATGAATATCCTATGCCTGTGGCGGAAATGCTAGTCGATTCTGCCGCTGGTTATGAATACCTGAGTATGCTCGATGGTTATTCAGGATATAATCAAATATTCATTGCTGAAGAGGATGTGTCGAAAACAGCTTTTCGATGCCCTGGGGCCTTAGGCACTTACGAATGGGTAGTGATGCCTTTTGGCCTAAAAAACGCTGGGGCAACGTACCAGCGAGCAATGAATACTATCTTCCATGATTTTATTAACACTTTTATGCAAGTTTATATTGATGATATTGTTATAAAATCTGTTTCCAGGAAGAGTCACATTGACCACCTTCGACAATCATTCGAAAGAATGAGAGAACATGGTCTGAAGATGAACCCTTTGAAGTGTGCGTTCTGTGTGAAAGCTGGAGATTTCTTGGGCTTCGTTGTCCACAAGAAAGGAATCGAAATCAATCAGAACAAGACGGAGGCAATTATGGAAGCGAAAGCGCCATCGAATAAGAAGGAATTGCAATCTCTTTTAGGCAAGATAAATTTCTTAAGGAGGTTTATATCTAACCTAAGTGGGAAAGCTCAGGCCTTTTCACCCTTACTTCGACTGAATAAAGAGGGGTTCGAATGGGGGCAGGAGCAACAAGAAGCCTTCGACAAAATCAAAGGGTACCTTACTAAGCCACCTATTTTGGTGCCTCCTTGTAGCAATAGGAGTATGAGATTGTACATAGCTGCATCTGACAAAACTCTGGGAAGTATGTTAGCCCAAGAGGATGAAAATGGAGTCGAAAGACCCATTTACTATCTCAGTCGAGTTTTGAATGATGCAGAAACTAGATATAGCGAAGTTGAAAAATTGTGTCTATGTCTGTATTTTTCTTGTACAAAACTCAAGCAATATATAAAACCAGTTGATGTTTATGTTTCGTCTCATTTTGATGTTTTCAAATATATGTTGTCGAAACCTATCTTGCATAGTCGAATTGGCAAGTGGGCATTAGCATTAACTGAATACTCCTTGACCTTTATGCCTCTTAAGGCAGTAAAAGGACAAGTGGTTGCAGACTTCATAGTCGACCACTCAATTCAAGTTGAGGATATTAATTATGTGGAGATCGAACCTTGGAAATTCTACTTCGATGGTTCCAGCCATAAAGATGGAACAGGAGTAGGAGTCTTGATTATTTCTCCAGATAAAATTCCAACAACATTCAAGTACAAAATAGAAGGTTCTTGTTCGAACAATGAGGCTGAGTATGAAGCTCTAATTACTGGCCTTGAGATATTGTTGGAATTGGGGGCAACTCGAGTCGAAATAATGGGAGACTCAGAGTTAGTCATCAAGCAAGTCACAAAGGAGTATAAATGCATAAGAGAGAATCTCATTATGTACTTTGTGATAGCAAATCGTTTATTGAAACAATTTGAAATGATCAATATTCGACACATACCCAGAGTCGAAAATCAAATAGCCAATGACTTGGCACAAATTGCATCTGGGTATAAGATTTCAAAAACGAGACTACAAAGAGCAATCGAAGTTCGAGAAAAGATAAAAGCAACTTGTCTATCACCATCAGACTTGGAATCGACGAGGCTAGGATATGCTGATCACTCAAACTTCGAGATTTCGTTCATTGATAATTTGTCAGAGCAAGATTGGAGGAAACCCATTGTGGACTATCTTCAAAATCCAGGAGCTTCGACAGAACGAAAAACAAAATACAGGGCGTTGAGTTTTGTACTCATGGGTAATGAGTTATTAAAGAAGACGCCTGAAGGGGTGTTGCTGAAATGTTTAAGTGAAACTGAAGCATACATAGCCCTTTCGACTACGCATGCTGGGGCATGTGGGGCTCACCAAGCAGGCCATAAGATGAAATGGTTGTTGTTTCGACAAGGACTATATTGGCCCACTATGCTGAAAGATTGTGTTGAGTTCGCCAAAGGTTGCCAAGAGTGTCAAGTTCATACAGGCATCCAACATGTACCAGCAAGCGAACTTCACTCGATAGTGAAGCCTTGGCCCTTTAGAGGATGGGCGTTGGATCTCATTGGAGAGATTCGACCAGCATCATCAAAGAGTCAGAAATACATATTGGTAGGCATTGATTATTTTACTAAGTGGATCGAAGCTATCCCTTTAGTCAATGTGGACCAAGAAAATGTCATTGAATTTATTCAAAAGAACATTTTCTTTAGATATGGAATTCCTGAGACAATAACAACTGATCAAGGGTCAGTTTTCACTGGTCGAAAGATGCAGGAATTTGCTCAGGAAACAGGTTTCAAACTCCTAACATCCACGCCTTATTATGCACAGGCGAATGGTCAAGTCGAAGCAGCTAACAAAGTGGTGATTGGCTTGATAAAGAAACATGTTGGGAAGAAACCAAAGAATTGGCATAAGACGTTAGACCAGATTTTATGGGCTTGTCGAACGTCCCCAAAAGAAGCCACTGGTACAACACCATATAGGCTAACTTTTGGCCATGATGCAGTGTTGCCAGCAGAAATTTGTCTTCAATCTGCAAGGGTTCAGAGGCATTATGATATTCCTTCTGAGGTTTATTGGAATATGATGTTAGATGAACTGGTGGATTTAGACGAAGAGAGATTACGCGCTCTCGACTTACTCAGGCTTCAGAAGAAAAGAGTAGAAGACTCTTATAATAAAAAGGTAAAACCTAAGGTATTTTTGCCTGAAGAACTAGTTTGGAAGGTAATTCTTCCCATGGATCGAAGGGATCGAAGCATGGGGAAATGGTCACCCAAATGGGAAGGACCCTTCAGAGTTATCCAAACTTTTTCTGGTGGAGCCTATGAAGTCGAAGAATTAAGTGGAGATAAAAGGCTTTTGAGAGTAAATGGTAAATATTTGAAAAAATACAAACCTATACTTCAAGAGATAAAAATAAAATAATAAAAGAACAAGTCTAAATTAACCATAAAAATGCCAAAATGGAAATTTTTATTAATTCCAGCCAAGATGGCAATTGTTGTCGAAAAAACGATTACAGAAGATGGTTACAAAAGAGAATCAATCAAAAGGTAAGAGAATTCTTGAGTCGAAGATACTTGGCGTATTGCAGCTCCAACCTCTTTTTGCACCAGGAGTTTTCCTGCACTAGTTTAGCAATTTGAGCGTCGAGGCTTTGGGCCCTCTCAGCGAATTCCAAGCCTTGTTTGATCTCAGTCTGGCTCTCAGTGTCTGAGATGGTCGAAAGAATTTCCTCCTTGAGTACAGTGTTGGCGTTTATCTTCGCCTCTATCTCTGCGATTTGTGCCCGGAAGGAGACATTCTCTCGATCAATGGCATCGACTCGTTCCTGTGCAGACGCTTTTTGTTTCGACAACTCAGCAATTCGAGAAGTCGAATCTGAGACAGCAGTCCACGCAGATGAGCTTTTGCCATGCAGCACTTCAAGCTGACTGTTAAACCCTCTTTGGCGCCTGTAATCCGCTGAAACTTGATCAATCATAGAGTGTAACTCCATGATCAAGTCTGAGATTTCTGGGGCTACAGCTGCGAAGTCGACAGCATTCAAGACCTCTTTTAAGCATGATGGAGCAGTGGGGTCCCCCTCTAAAGTCTTCATCAAGTCCCTCTTGAAGAACTGGGCCTTAACCTTCGCCAATGCATCATCAAGAGGAGAAGTTTCAGTAGACTTCCCCGACAGGGTAGGAATTTCCTGACTAGTGTCAGACGAACTCTTACTCTCGATGATTGCATTGAGGTAGCTAACAGGGTCAGCTTGTTTCAAGCGTTCCAAGTCCTCTTTTGACCTGTGCTTCGAGGAGGTAACCCTTGCAATAGTATTATCTTGGGTTTGAGGTTCTTGAATGCTAAGTGCCTCGACTGGTTGCTCTTCGACTCTGACTGAGGCAGTACCAGCATCGACTTGTGGTTCTTCGTTTGCATCACCCTGGGGTCCTTCGCCAGCGTCATTTTGTGGCTCTTCGCTAGCGTCACCCTGGTGTCCTTCGCTAGTACCACCTTGGTTCTCTTCGTTGGCAATGTTTTGATTTTCTTCGACATCATTGCCTTGGTCCCTTTCTTCTTGATTCTCTTCTGACAAATCCACCACCTGAACCGTTTCTGGCTGTTGTTCCTCCACTGGCTGTTGTTCCTCCACCATGGGTTCCTCTGTTGTTTTCTCCACTGTTTCAGCATTGGCCTCATTCTCAGTATGGGCTTCGTCATTGCCCAAGTCTTTTTCCCGAGGCCTGCTAAGTTCAGCAGATTCCAGCGTTTCTGAGGTCCTTGGTTGAGAACTTTCAGTAGTGTCCTGAAAAAGAGAAAGAAGACAAATTTTCAGATGTCGAAAGAGACACAATCGAATACGGGTATCTATGCCTAAGTTATAACAAAGGACTAAGGGATTACCTGTGGATTAACTTCAGCCCCAGGGCTGGAATTGTCACTTTCGACAGGCTTGGTAAGAAGAGCGTTCAGTTCCTCCTCAGTTGGCTCCTCGATGATCACTGGAGGTGGCCTAGGCTTTCTCACAACAACCTTTATTCTGACGGTTCGACCTTCAGGAGCAGGAGCAGGAACAGAAGCATCCTTCGTCAACTTTCGCCTTTTCAAGGGGGCAGGAGGGGAATCACTTTCCTCATCACTCCCAGATTCGACCACCAGAGTTGATCGTTTCTTGGGCGAAGGTGCCTAGAAAACCAATAGGAATTCGATTGAATAATTGCATCGAAAATAAAAAATCGAAAGCCAGAAGAAAAATGAAGAAAGTCTGGTTACCGATATAGGAGGCCTCTTCGAAGAGCCTTCCCCCTGTTGGTTGCCTGTGGTCTTCGCCGGCGCTACAGTCTTCGCCGGCGGTGGAGGTTTTGTTGAAGGGACTCCTCCCTGTTGACCTTCTGTAGCCTTCTTGGCTACAGGCTTTCGAACAACTGAAAGCAAATGAAAAAGTTAACAGGCTAGCAGTCGAAGAGAAAGGCAAAAAGTAATGTGAGAGCATGAACTTACATTTCTTTACTTTGTCCAACACAAGGACAAAAGATTTCTGCAACTCTGCCATGAAGTCCTTCTCGTCGAAGAAGTACTCAGCATAATAACTTCTCCACCATTCCTCGAAGGATGGTGAACAAAGAAAATTAAGTTGGTAGTTGAACAGCGAGAGGATTGTTCGACCAACATATCTTCCTATATGCTTGATGGCAGCTTCTTCTGTATAATCGTTGCAGAAGTACAACATTGACTTCTCTCTTTGAAAAATAGGAGAAGGCAGGGTTTGGATAATACCAAACTGGCGAGATACCAGATTTGGTTGATAGGCAATCAGACTCAGATGAGTCTTAGAACTCTTAAATCGAAGAGGCATGATCCTGGGTGTAAGGAACGCCTCCCAAAGTACTGTATGCTCATCGACATTGGGACCACTCGACTCCTTTGGATGTGGCCTTGTGAACCATGCTGGCCCCACCTTCCGTTGAGCAAATGGAGCCATAGTTGAAACAAATTCCTTCCTTCGAGCGAACATCAGAACGAAGTTAGTGAATGTTTGTTGAAACTCTAGTCCATCGTCCGTAGGTGTCAGCAGAGCCAGCCTGATTCCTTCGATGCGTCTATTCGCTATCGCTGGAGCTTGTTCATTTATCTGAATCCTCTTGGGTAAGAAAGATTCAAAAGTGGCATTGAGCCACAGTTGAAGTAGCCAAAAAGGCCCAGCGAGTAGCAAGCTGGCCCTGTCCTCGATATGTTTCAGAAGAGTAGCCCCATTGCTGATCGAGTCATATAGACTGGCCAGAATCAGTTCTGCCAAACAGATGTTTTGGCGGTGATGCAGTTGGGTAGCGAGAGTGACCATCTTTTTGGTCACCTGCAGGGACTTCGAGCAAAACACAAAGCGAGTTAGCCATAAGGCTAAAAACGCTATGTGTTCGACATCCGACACCGCGTCTGTCGACCTGTCGTGATAATGGTTGATAAAAGTGGTGTATGTTGGCTTGGTCTCAGAGAAGCCAATTTGGTCCTCCGACATCTCCTCCGGATCGAAGTAATCTCCGGTTGGTCGAAGGCCAGTAATAGCGGCCACGTCGAAGAGTGTGGGGGTTAACATCCCACATGGAAGATGAAAAGTAAAATGGGAGTAGTCCCAGAACAACAGTGAAGCTATCAGCATCTCTGGGGAGTAGTTCAAACCCGTCTTCGACAGCATCACTAGGTCGAAGATTCCCATATCCTTCCAGATCGAGGTCTGGTGCTTCTCCAACTTGGTTAGCCAAGCAACATAATCGGAGGTCAGATTAGGGCAAGACCTGAAGACTCTAACCCCTCTGTTGAAGAAGCGGAGGTCGATTTTTTCACGAGTAGGGTCTTCGTTGTCTTCTGCGTCTTTCTTGGCGCAGGCTACTGGTTTGAGTGTCTCGACGATTGGGAAATAGCTCTTGATCTTCAGAGCTTCAGAGATGCTTGGATTCATGGGGCCAGACATTGCGAAGATCTGGTTGGAGTATCCAACCGGGATCATCAAGTGGCGCGAGTAAGCATCGCGAACGGAGATGTCAGAAGGTTCAGGAACCCTTCGTTTGCCTGTAGAGTTTACTACCGGAGCAGTGACGAAGACCTTGGGTTTAACATGTTCAGTTGGTGCGCTAGCACTGGGAGCAGTAGAAGCAGAGGCCATTGTTGAGTTTGAAGATGAAGTGAAAGAGGAAGAGTTTTCTGCAAAGATAGCAAACTTATGTGGAAACAAGGAAGTTTGAAGACTAGTTGGCGTAAAAAGTCCCACAATGGGATATTCACTGCTATTTATAGTAGTGGGAAAAATCCCCAATAACGAGGACATTAAATGCCATTTAATGCTGCAGGAGTTAGTGGGACGCGTGGCAGCCCCCTGTTGTTTTGGCCGTTTCTGCAGAAACAGAGGGACGCAGCGTGCGTCCTCGTTTTTGGGATTTGTCATAATGACAAATTCTGAAATGACGTTTGGTACTGCATGCCGTACTGAAAGTGACGTCCTAGGATCAAATCGATGATGGTTTCTTGGGATTGCCAATAGTTGGTAAAAAGCAACAAAAAGTGCACAAGTTAACTTGTGACTAAGCGTGGAAAGACAGGTGTCGAATGGCGTTTCAAAGAATGCCTTTTTCTTTCAGAGTCGAAATAAGGCATTCTTGGGGGGCAATTTGTTGGCTCCTAAATTCGACACCTTTGTTTTGATTGATGTCAGCCATTAAAAGCTGAAAGATGCTTTCGACTGGCTAAGCCTGTCGAAGTTCCCGTCGAAAGATGGCAAAATACTTAGAAAATTTCTTCCAAGGAAGAAGGCTGATTGCCTTCGACGTCGAAGGCGTTTTCGTCGAAGACGTCTCTTGATGGAAGTGTTCGATGGTCCAGAGTGGAGCAGTTTGAAATTCAAAGCTTTGGAGGGAAAACGGTTTCCAGCAGTTACCACGTGCAAACGTGCAAGGATCTGGAGCGTCGAGCATGGAGAACGTGCCAAGTGGATTGATCTCGAAGCAGTGTAACTGCCCGACGGTTACTTGGAATGTTTTAGTATAAATAGGAGTAGACATGTAGTTTCTCGTGTGTGTTCACAATTCTATACAAAGTCACTCATTTAGATTCGAGTACCCAGCGTGTGAGAAAGAATTGTTGAGAAATGTATGTGTGAAACACCAATTTTATCAATTAAAGTCATTTACTTTCCCAGAATTTTACTTGCTTTTCCCTTTACATTTCCTGTCGAACCTTTACTTTAAAGCCTTGTTTATTTTACCAAGTCTTTCCTTTATGCAATTTACTTGAAACCTTTTATTTAAAGCCTTATCCACCTTAATCAAACTTCAAAATCAACCTATGTCCATAGGATCAATCTGATCGATCCTGCGAGTAACCAAATAAGTAACCATTTGGAGGATCAGCGGTTGTTTACCAAAACCCAAGGTAAACAAATTGGCACACCTGGTGGGACCGTGTGTTGATTGTTGAAAATAATCTCATCTTTTCGAGTTGTATGTTATTGAGGAGTGGTAGAATATACACCAACGATAACAATACTGCCAGAAGAAGGGAAGAGATGGCGAATCCGCCAAACAATAACGAAATCCCACAAACGAGTGTGGGAGCAACGGTTAGTATGACCGTAAGTGAAGCGACGAATGTTGGTTCGACACCAGCAGTGTCAGTCACAACCACGGGGCCAATAACTTCGTTAGCGGGCCCCAGAATACCCTTGGGAACTCCCCCACCAAGGGGAAATATAGGCACAAGGCCTGTGGTTCCCCCAGGATTTATTCCATTCTATGGTATGCCAACTTCTGAATTGGCAAGCCTAACGAATGCTGCGTCCACTTTTTCAGATCCTTTCGTGAGTGCCTCTTCGCCACTCCAAGGCTCTGGAGTAGGCATGGCGAATAGAAATAGGACCCAACTCTTAGGAGGAACGTCCCAAGTAGCCCATGGCCTTACAAATGCCTCGACAGCAGTCTTGAGGCAACAAATGGACGAAAGCAACCATGATATGGTGCAAATGTTGGCACAAACTTTGAGTACAGTGCTAAACCCTCTAATACAAAACACTACTCAATCGAATCAGCAAGTTACAGCGCAAATGACGCGTTTGGCTGATTTCTTTGGAGTACCCCCACCTGTTCGACAGCCCCAAAGGGCGCAAATAAGGGGAAATCAGGGGATATTTGTAGAGGAAGAAACCACCATTAACCAGGCTCAACAGCCTGTCGAACAACCTGTCGAAGAACCTAGGGTAATAGCCCCAGAGGTAAGGTTAGTTAACAGAAACCAAAATGCTGACGAAGTGGTTCAGCATATCCAATACCAAAACATGGGTTTGGAAAACAATCTGGCAACCATGATCGAAAGGATCATGACTCAGAATGGGATGAACATGGGCTTTCGAAGGCCCAACTTTACATCTCCATTGTCAGAATACGTGTTACAAACGGACTTGCCTCCTAGATGCAAAGTCCCCAAATTTACTAAGTTTTCTGGGGACACGACAGAATCTACTGTCGAGCATGTGGCGAGATACTTGATCGAAGCAGGAGACATTTCGAATAACGAAAACCTAAGGATCAAGTACTTCCCAAGTTCTTTAACCAAGAACGCTTTTACTTGGTTTACAACTCTTCCCCCCAATTCGATCCATCATTGGACCCAGTTGGAAAGATTGTTCCATGAACAATTCTACATGGGGCAAACCAAGATAAGCCTGAAAGAACTGGCCAGTGTGAAGAGACGTTTCACTGAACCTATAGACGAATATCTGAATAGGTTTAGGTTGCTCAAGGCGAGATGTTTTACACAAGTGCCAGAACATGAGTTGGTCGAAATAGCCGCAGGTGGTTTAGATTATTCCATTAGGAAGAAGCTAGACACCCAGTACCTAAGAGACATGGCCCAACTGGCCGATAGAGTTCGACAGGTCGAACGCCTCAAAGCTGAAAAAACTAAGGCAACGAAAACTCACAAGAGAGAGAGAATAGCGTACGTTGAGATGGATGACGAAGATCTAGAATCCTTCGATGATACTTTAGCTGTCGAAGAAGGAGAAGTCGATTTAGCAGAACTAAAACAAGGGCCACCATACTCTTGTAAACAGTTAGTCCCCTCAAATGGGAAAAATCCCATTGGTCCAGACAGGACCAGCGATAGGTTCCCAAAAAAGACTTATAGTTTTGACATCACAAAATGTGATGAAATATTCGACTTACTAGTTAAAGATGGCCAAATGATAGTACCCCCTGGGGTAAAAGTGCCTCCTCTTGATCAAAGAAAGAAGAGAGGTTTTTGCAAATATCATAATTTTTTGGGCCATAAAACTTCTCAATATTTTCTTTTCAGGAATCTTGTGCAAGACGCTATTGAGGAAGGGAGATTAAAGTTTGCTGACAAATCCCCCATGGCCGTCGACTCCAATCCACTGAAGGCTGAAGCCCACTATGCAGAACCCTCTGAGGTGAACATGATAGAGGCAACCAGGATCCAGTCGAAGAAGCCAGGAATTATTATGGTCGAAGTCTCAAAGGACCACATCAACATGCCAATCTTTGGGTTATTCGCTCTTTTCCCATTCCTTTGGAAATAATAAAGCGCGGTGGTGATTTTTATTTTTGATCTGTATAAGTCTAGTCAATCTAATGGCTTAGTCTTGAACATTTCTACCACTACAAAAGGAGTGAAAAAGACCATGAATCCTTAAACAAGGACAAACTCATAAGGAACAAGAGGAACCTAGGCATAAAGGAGGAGAGTTACACAAGTAGGAAAAAAGAAGGGAGAAGAAGGCTTCAAAGGAGAGGAACACATAAGCGAAGCATTTAAACGATTGAGGTATTGTCATTTCCCTAATTTTATGGTTTTCATTTTAGGAATTGTAGGTGAGTGTTCAGATTGTATGTATTTGTAGGGTAGTGCAACATAATGTAATGTTGCTTAATTGATGTCTAGGGTTTTATCAGTGGTCCCTTATATTTATATTGATTTCTACAACACAAATCTCTCTCTAAATAGATGTTTTTTTATGTTGACTTTCATCACAGAGGATATTTTAATGATAAGGGTCATATGTAGGAGGAGAAGTGTCAAAATAGAAGTTCAATGATAATAGATGGATTTATTTTGAAATTTTGTGTGTTGTTAAAGAAATGGAGTATCTAGGGGTACTTTAAATGTGGTAAGATTTTTCTGGTACATTAGAGGAGTCAGTAAATGACTTTGGTGCAATCGAAATGTTAAATTGGTTCAAGACTAATGGAAAGGTATACATATACATATCCCACCCTATTTCCTAACCCGATGTAATGAAGTAGTTGATGTCCAACCTGTCCAAACTGAAATCTAACCCACTGAATAGTAACTTGAGGCCATGCCTGAGATGCTTGAGACCCTATCTGATATACCTTAACAAAATGCCAAAATTTCCAAAGTGACCATAATGAACAAAGTGATGACAGTGCATTAGGGTGCAAGTTTGATGACTCTAATGATGAGGTGTTGGTAGGAGTATGAGGGTTTATTGTTTACCAAAATGATCAATATGTGGATGAATTAGAAGTGGATGATTGACCTCAAGGTAAAAAAGGAAGGGTGGAAGACCAAAGAAAAAGGCCAAAGGAAGTTCAAACAACAAAAAGAGAAGACCCAAAAAACAAAGGGTGAATGAAGGAATTTTTGTAGATAAGGAACCATCAAATGAGAAAGATATACTTGATTTTGGTTTTGTTGAAAGGAATAATGGTAAAATGGTAGATATGGGTTTGTGAGATTCATATTATATATTTGAAGAGTTATAAGCTGATGAGAATATGAGTGGTGATTATTCATATGAGGGTACTAAGTTAAAATACCCATAATTTGTGATGCCTAAGAAGTTTACTGACTATAAATGGGAATTGGGTTAGAGTTCAAAGAAGCAATTGCAACTTATTATGTTAATAGTGGTAGAGATTTACGCTTTATAAAGAATGATAAGATAAGGGTTAGAGTGGGATGCAAGGAAGGGTGTGGATGGGTTGGATTATGTTCTAAATTTCCAAATAAGGATACATGACAACTGAGAAAATTGAATGACACTCACACACACAATAGGGAGTTTAATTCCAGGATATTTAACACTAAGTGACTTGGGACGAAATTGTAATCAACGGTTAGAGTTAATCTAGCTATGAAACTTATTACAATATGTGAGAAAGTACATGAGAAATACAATACTGGTATGAATACGATGAAGGCTTATAGGGCATATAAGGTAGCTTATAATTTTTTTGAAGGATCGTTCAAGGAACAATATATTAGATTTTATGAATACACACTACAAAAAACAAGCTCATTTGCGACATGATTATCACATCACAACAGCTAAAATCACGTCACAACAACTTTTTTGCGACTTGACTGAATATGCCATAGGGGAGTGTGTGACAACTTATTTGTAACGTGATTTTTATGTCACAAAGTTGTGACGTGAAAATAAATTCTATGTGATTAGCATGTCACAAGTTTGTGACATAAAAATCACGCCACTATTTCAATTTTTTTGTTAAAATAAATTCTAAAACTATTAATATATTAATTTATACTAAATAAATTTAAATTGAATTATGAAACCAATAACACTAAATAAATTAATACTATTTTAAAACAAACATATCTTAAACATATAACATATACTATAAATATATTACAATCATATAACATATTACATACAATCATTACATACATATTAATATTCTATTTTTTTAAATTGTAACATAAAATATATATTGTTTTTATTATATATATTAAAACAATTATATATATATATATATATATATATATATATATATATATATATATATATATATATATATATATATATATATATATATATATATATATATATATATATATATATATATATATATATATATATATATATATATATATATATATATATATATATATATATATATATATATATATATATATATATATATTAACATAAAAACAATTCTTAAATAAACATTAACATTCAACAACCCAACAACAATACGTATAAAAATCTGAAAGCATAAAACAAATTAAATTGCAAAAATACCTCTATGAAGCTTGAATCAAATTTGTTGGATTCTTGAAGTTTGAAAAAAAATACACCTTAAAAACTAAAATCATAATATATAATCATAAATTAGTTATTAATTTAAAACAAAACAAAAACAAGAAAGAGATTTGTACCTTTGATGATTTAATGAAATTGGGTGGAGGAAGAAGAGAATGAATAAGGTGGTGGGTGGAGGAAGAAGATAATGAGAGAGTTATGGGTTTGAGAAGAAGAGAGAAGAAAAGAGGATGAGTTCCGAAAGAAACAAAATTGGAAATATATAATTAAAGTAGTGACGTGATTTTCATGTTGCAACTTTGCCACGTGAAAATCACGTCACAAACACCAACAATCATAATTAAAGTAATGTGATTTTTTGGAAGAAATAAAATTGGAAATATATAATTGAAGTAGTGACGTGATTTTCACATTGCAACTTTGCCAAATGAAAATTATGTCACAAACACCAACATTCATAATTCGAGTCAGTTGCAGGCCGTTCAGAATACAATCACTTCAATGTCAGCCAGTTTCCTTCTAAAAAGTTTGCGACGTGAAAAATACGTCACAACATACTTTTTGAAAATTTCAAATTTCCCCCCATCAAAAAGCCACAAGGTTTTAATTTTTTATTTTAAAAATTTTGTTGCAGCGTGATTTACACGCCGCAACCTTTTTTTATTTTAAAAATCTGACTCCTCTTGTAACTTATTATTTTAATATTTAAAAGTTGTAGTGACGTGATAAACATGTCGCAAATGCTTTTTTTACCACGTGCTTATCACATTACTAATTCATGTCGTTGGGAGCTCTTTTTCTTGTAGTGACACACATGAGTTGCTGAGATCAAATTAAAAAACATAATTAAGTCAAAATTCCAACCAACTGAACCACAAACTGAGGAAAATGAGTAACAACATGAAGACCATGTCAGCAGGCCATTATTGCCAAGTTTTTAGAGACTATATATGTGCCTTAATGGTTGTAAGAGAGGTTTTCAAATATGTAGACCAATTATAGGAATTGATGGATGTTTTCTCAAGGGTCATTATTGAGGGCAGATTCTTGAGCAGTAGGTAGAGACCCTAATGATCAAATGATGCCCATTGCATTAGATATGGTTGAAGCAGAGACTAAAGACTTACAAGAGTGGTTCCTTGATCTCCTAGTTCAAGATTTAGGAGAGGCAAAAGTTTTAAAATAATTAATTTTCATATTAGATCAACAAAAGGTATATTTAACTTGAATTGTAGCATTTTCTCGATAGCATCTTTCTGAGATACTGACTTGAATTGTATATTTAAAGTTGTTTCTATGCGTGAGGGCAGTTACCTCGATTGAAAGAGTTGTTACCTAGAGTTGACCGGAGATTTTGTGTAAGACACTCCTACAACAACTTCAGAAAGAGTTTTCCTAGCAAGCAGTTGAAGGAAATGATGTGGAGGGCAGCCAAGACAACATATCCTCAAGCATGGGAAAGGGAAATGAGGAAGGTCACTGAAGAGGCCTACAAATAATTGTTGAAGATTCCTCCTAGGTTTTGGATTAAGTCTATGTTAAATTATAATACTAAGTGTGATATGTTGGTGAGCAATATGTTAAAAACATTTAATAGTGTTACAAGTGGACCAAGACAAAACCCAATTGTAACAATTCTAGAGGAGATGAGAGGGTACCCCATGGTCAGATGTGCAACTAATAGAACCAATATTAATTTTATAATGGATCTGTGATTCGAAGAAATAAAAAAGGTATGGAAACACATACTGAAATCTCAAGGTTCTTTATGACTAGGTAATTCAAATACTCATTCCATTTTACACAGAATTCTATTTTATGGTTACAACTAACTCATTGAATTTTATTTGTTAACAAGGCTTGTTGGTGAGATGATTTATGAATTAAGGAAAATACATGTGACAAGAGATAAATTCACAGTTGATCTCAAGTAGATGTAGTGCCTTGTAGGAGTTGGATTCTCACGTCTGGCATTCCATGCTATCATGCAATTACATGCATCCAAAGTATAGCTCATGACCCAGCAGATTACATTCCTCCCATGTATTGGAAGGAGACTTACCAAGCTTGCTATAGATCACTCATATATCTAATAAATGGTGAAACCTCATGGGAAGAGACCACATACTCCTACATATTTTCACCACCATCAAGAAGAGCACCGGGGAGGCTAAAGAGAAGAAGAAACAAAGATCCCGATGAAAAGAAAAAGGATACAACAATTGTTAGTAGGAAAGGGCTGCCACATAAATGCTCAGTGTATGGTAAATTTGGCCACAACAAATCCTTATACCCAATTGCATTAACTCCAAGATAACCTAAAAAATCCTAAACACAACTGTGATACGGTGGGAGAACTGACTAGGGTGTTTTACGTTTGATTGCAAATGTTGCAGTTAGCAAGAGTCCCCACCGACTTTTCTTTTATCCAAAAGGAAAGGTGAAAAAGTACAGGAAAGACCTTTGAGATGTTTTCTTGAGTTCTGGGGGTAGATTATGAAAAGGGAAGGTATTAGCACCCTTTTCATCCATGGTTTTCCATGGGCTCTTAGTTACTTGCTAGATCACTTGCTTTTGTTTGAAAATGTGCTTAGTGTGGTTTTTGAAAGTATTTTGTAAAGAGGCCTTTGTTTAGGAAAACTTTGTAATGATTCTCGTTCGTAAGAATGTATACAATGTGTCGATCTTTTGAAAATGTTTTCAAGTTTGAAAGGTGTTTCGAAAGTGTAGGTGTTTGTTTTGAAAATAACAAGGATGTTTTGATTTTGAAATTGAACAAGTAACTAGAAATTTTTCTACCTACTCAAAAGTCTTTCATGTTTATTTCCTCTTTGCTTTGACATTGTTATCTTACCATTGATTTGGTAAGCAATCGTATCTTTGGATGTAAACGGGACGGGCGTGGGTCATCGTATAACCATTATTAGCAATGTTGCAAGGTATCTTAGCATTTTTCTTTGGGGACTAAGATCATTTTGAAAAGGCAACATAGATAGCATCATCGAGGGATTATGATCTTGTATTTTGCTTGTTTTTGCTAAGATACCTCACATGCATAATATGACCATTTTGTAAGGCAACCAAGTGGATTTACCCTAGGGGTGTTTGTGTGCAAGTGGATTGATTTTCATGCTTAATTTATCTTTGATTAGGGTTTGCTATTTGTTGGTTTTAGTCTTTCCATACAAAACCCTAATTACTAGCATTTGTATATAAAACGATAAATTGCGGAATTTAAAATTACTACGCTATTACATCATTTAGGGGAGGGGTGTATAAATTATAAATGGGGAATGTTGCAAGAATTTAAATCTAAATAAATATTACAACCATATTGAATTTTATACAAGAATTGAATAAATAATGTACAAGGATATAAATGGAAAAAGAAAATGATTTTTTATTTGGTTTTTAATGAAAGGGTTTGGTCTTGACCTATTTAAGAACATGATTAGTTAAAAATAAACAAAATTAAATTTAAACTAAAATAAGAAAAAATTTAGTTTAAAAAGGATTTTTTAGGGTTTTTGTGAAAGGTTTTAACTTAATAATAATATGATGGAAATTAATTAATTAAAAGAAACCTAAGTTCTAAATTAATTTTAAACAAAAAGAAAGTAAAATAATAATCAAGCCTAAGTCTACATATTAATTATTTAAGAAAAAAGAAGTTAATTATTAAGAAAAATGTTTTTAGTTTTTTGTTTTATAAAGAAAAATAAAATGTATAAGTATTTTTTAAATATGTAAATAAATAAATAAAATGTTTTTTTTGGATTTTTTTTATTAATAAAAATGATAATAATAGTAATAAAAATAATAAAAGAAGAATATGAAATAAAAATAAAATGAAGGAGAAATAAATAAAAATGGAAAATAAAATAATGGGCCAGGGGTGTGAATAACAAGGCAGGGGGGTCAGAAGTAGCAAAAATTAAAGCCCAAAGGGGGGAAAGCCCAGCGCTACAAAAAACTCCAAAAATGTCAAAAAATGAAAGAAAAAAAGAAGCAAAAAGGTCACGTTGGGGCTTGAACCCAGGACCTCATGGTGACAGACGCGCACTTTAACCACTAGGGTGGTGATACATCCATTAACTTATATAAAACCACAAATATATATTAGAAACTGCTTCATGAAAACAACTTCATCTTTAAACTTCTGACTAGACCACCTGCATCTTGTTCATTTCTCATCCATTTGTAAAAATGTAAACATGACACTTGTGGCAAATTTCACCACGATTCCAAAAATGTAATTAACTAAAGCTAAAGATAAAAAATGAGCATGAATTTTGAATGGTACCAAATTCTGACCTAATTTTTCTAGGATGTCCAGATTCAAAATTCTAACTACTTAACAAATATAAATGAAATCTAAAGACATGGTTAGATTCAGAACAATGATGTCTACATTTTTCATTCACAAACTAAACATTAATGATGCTTGTATGAAGAATTCAAAGGTCAGAAAACTCATCTTGCAAGAGGGTATCGTGTTTTGAGTTTGAGCATCTTTTAGTGAGTTCTAATTTGTGATACGGTGGGAGAACTGACTCGGGTCGTTTTGCGTTTGATCGCAAATATGCGGATAGCAAGAGTCGCCACCGACTTTTCTTTTATCCAATAAGGAAAGGCTGAAAAGAACAGGAAAGACCTTTAGAGATGTTTTCTTGAGTTCGGGGGTAGATTATGAAAAGGGAAGGTATTAGCACCCTTTTCATCCATGGTTTTCCACGGGCTCTTAGTTTCTTGCTAGATCACTTGCTTTTGTTTGAATATGCTTGTGATGTGGGTTTTAAAAGTATTTTGAAAATGTCTTTGTAATGGTTCTCGTTTCTATAAGAACGCGTACAAAGTGTTTGTTTCGAAAATAGTTCAAAGAGGTGTTTGTGTTTTTTGAAAGTGATTTTGAAAAGGGTTTTCTTTGTAATGGCTCTCGTTTCTATAAGAACACATACAAAGTGTTGTCTTTTGGAAATATTTCAAATGAGAGTGTTGGTGTAAAAATGTTTTGTTGTGAGCAAGCAAGCAACTATGAGCGAATCTACCTACTCAAAAGGTCTTAAGTGTTCTTTTCTTCCTCCTTTAGATATTGTTATCTTACCATTGATTTTGGTAAGAAGCCCCATCGTTGGATGTGAAGGGATGGGCGCAGGACGTTTTTGTATAGTCATAGAAGGCAACCCATGTAACGTTTTAGTAATGTCGTTTTAGGGACTAGATCGTTTATCAAAGGCAACATCGAGGGTCATTGTGATCGGTGGATCTGGAACTGACTGTTTAACGCTGGTTCGCGAAATGTCGCGGAAGCAAGAGTCGCCACCGTCTTTTATTTTCTCCAACATGGAAAGGACAAAAGCACAGAAAAATTCCTTATGAGATTAGTTCTCGGTTCGGGAGGTAGATTTATAGAAAGGGAAGGTGTTAGCACCCTTTCTATCCATGGTTATCCATGGGCTCTTAGATACTTGCTCATTTGTGTTTTCAAAATGTTTGTTTGCTTTTCAATTGTGAGTGGGTTTGAAAAAGTTTCGTTTAAAGATTTCAGATCGACTCTTGTATCAGTCCTCAAGAGTGTTTGAAAAATTGTTTTTGAAAGCTTATTTGAAAGTGTCGGTGTGAAAAGAAGTTTTTTGATTTGTTTTGAATTAGAGCAAGTATCTACGAGTCATCTACCTACCCTAAGTAATTAGTCTGTGTAAATGTCCTTAAGGTAGTGCCATCCCACCATTGAGAGGTAGGTAGCACCACCGTTGGAGGTGTTCGGGTCAATTCGTTTTTTAGGGACAGTGTGGTCACCAGAGCAATAGTAGGACACCTTAGAAGCTACCCCCATGCCATGTTCATGGACATGAGGACTTACTAAAACATCCTATACTCGACGACCACGTTTCGAGGGGCAAGGCAACAGTGAGGCGTACCCTAAGAGTGGTGTGTGAATCGTGTGTCATTTTCAGTTATATTTTATCTTGATCATGCATTGGGTGAGCTACGCTTTGATTTTATTTGGGCATACATTCTTTCATGTGATTAACAGTTTAAAGGGTGCGGAAATTAAAGTGCGGAAAATAAAGGTCCTACGCTATTACAAGGCGCGGGTCTATACATCGCCAAATTAATAAAGACCCGATTTTGAATAAAAGTGCGGAAACTAAATGTCCTAATTACTATTACAAAGCTTTGGGGCAAATACATTATATTTTAAAAAGGAAATAAAAGTAAACGTGCGAAAAGAAATTAGAATCGAGTGCGAGGGCGTTGGACCCTTTAAAGAAATTAAATCGAAATTACAAATTAATTAAATTATTTAATAAGAAAAAGAAGTTATTTTTGATGTTTTTGTATTTAATGAAAATAAAGGGAATCAATTAAAAGGAAAAGAAACCCTAATTCTACATGTTTTTAATTATTTAAGGAAAAGAATTAAAGTTTAAACCTAATTTACTCTAATTATTTAATTACAGGTTTATTTACAAAGATAATTAATAATTAATAATAATAAGAAGAAAATTTTAATTATTGAGAAAAAGAGTAAAATGCTAAAAACCTAATTTTTATGTATTTATTTATTTAAGAAAAAAAACATTAAAGTTAAACCTAAAATTAAACTAAATTGATTATTGGAATTTATTTACAAAACTATTTAAAGAATTAAAAATTAAATAAACATGTTTTTATTTTTAATGATTTTTGATTTTTTTGTATTTTTGTATTATGAAAATTAATTTGTATGGAATTAAATAAAAGCAATTAATCAAATAAAAGAAAAAGAGAATTAAAATAAAAAAAGAAATATGCAAACCATATGAGGGGTATCTGGCCCTTAGAGGAGGCTTATTGTGAGTAATCTGGCCCAACAGATGCAATGCCCTTTTGACTTTTAGTGATCCTATGCTTGTGGTTGACTGAACGTGTACCCTGGAATTCATATCATGGCCTTCAGATTGATCATTAGAGACACATGGCAAGCTTGGATATTAGGATGCATGGTGTTCCCTTTAATGGTGCTAGTTTCTTTGTCCAATTTTTCCAGATACGTAAACCCCTCTTTTGGAGCTTCAGGAACCCTAGAAAGCTTTAATGGCAACTTTGCATACATGCAATATTAATTCAATTGAATAACACCATTAGCTTCAGAGAGATCATATTAGTATAAACCAATCATAAAAACACAGTAATCATGCATGAAAAGTAAAATACGAATATGAAATTTTTAAAGAAAAGTCAGGCTTCTATCTACCAATTCCTTGAGTATGGATGCGTGGTTTTGATTGGAACAGCTTCCTGGCAGTGTCAGGAGTCTTTTGGAATGCTTTTGCAGTCTTGAATTATGCTCTAGCTATCAAAACAGTTTCAAGGTTTTTTTTGAAAAATGCAAAGTTTGTTCTTGATGCTTATGCGCAGCTCCTGTGTCTTTATGCATTAGGTTAGCTTTGGCATATGTATGTGAGTAGAACTAGGTCAAAACACCAGCCCAAAATCCATGTATTCAATGATTCAATATTTGATTTCCAATCCAATCTTTTTCAATCTTTTTCATTCCTTTCTTATTCCAATCATTGCCAATCATATTGAATCTTTCCTTATTGAATAGTGCACGAAATATTGAGTGAATTCTATGCACAAAAAGATTTGAAAAGTATGATTTAGTATTTTTCTCATAATTAATTTTAATTAAATGAATTAATAGGATTAAAAATTCAATTAATTAATTAAAAATAAGAAAATAACTCCCCTTTTGGTAAATGGGTCGTGCATGGCCTTTGGGTGATGATTCATGGAAGAAATTGAAGCCCATTAGCAATTTTGAGGCATTTGAAGCAAAGTTGACTTTTCAAAATTCCCAAAACTTTCCCAACTTCCACAAGGTATATCTTGCTCAATTTTTAAGCTTTGATCATGTTCTTGGACATTTTGAAAAGGTCTTGAAGTCCTCTGACCAATGGCTTTGGTCCCATGTCATTTTGATTTACCAATCTCAAGTTATGGTCTTTGACTTAAAGTGCCTTTTTGTTGACTTTTGAAAATGACTTATAATGTTGAGATTGATATCTTTTTGTGAGAGCATTTCTTGGAATTGAAGTGTGAAGAGGAGTTGTAGGAAATGTAATTATCTTCAAAATGAGCTTTGGATGGAATTTTTATGATAAACTATGTGGAAGTTATGCCCTGGTCAATTTGCAGTTGACTTTTCCAACTGTCCAAAAATAGAAACTTTTGCATCTTGAGACTTTTTGAGCCATGCTTTGAGAATCATGATCAAGAATTGATCAAATGATGTTTGTGGCTTCAAAATAAGATGTTGACCAAAATTTTTGACTTTTGACTATCAAATGACTATTTTGCCCCTGCAGTTGACTGTAGGGCAATTAGGATTTTTGACTGTGCCATTTGGTGCTGTGAGTCTTGAAACTTGGCATATGGATGCTTGACAATGTTTATAGGCATGTGGGACTTTATTGGACCCTTGGAAACTTCATTTTCTTTGCCAGAACCAAAACCCTAATTTTTGACTGTTAGGAGGCAATTGGACTGTGCAACCCTTGAGAGATTTTGAAGCTTGATCTTGGAAAATCTTGAAGAATATGGGAGGGAAAATTTTGGGGTACAACAGTCATCGAGGGACTACGATCTTTTATCGAGGGTCTTTTGCTAAAACGCCCATGTTCGAGGGATATGACTAATTTTCGATAGACGACAAGTAAGATTACCCTAAGGGTGCATGTGTGTGAAGTGTGTTTGATTGCATGCATTTAATCTTGATTAGGGTTACCTATTTGTTTATTTCATGTCATGTCATGTCATACACGCCCTAATTACTAGCATTTATATTTGGAATATGATAAATTGCGGGAATATAAAGTCCTATGCTATTACAATATTTAGGGATGGGGATACACATTTACACATGGGGAGTTATAAGAATTTGAGTCCTACTTAACTATTACAACCATATTGAAATGTACCATGCAAGAAAGAAAAAGGATTTGTTTTGAAAAATGATTTTTTTGTCTTAATGAATAAATAAAAAGAAAATATTTTTTTGTCTTTTTTATATAATAAAAAGAGGTATTAATATTGAAAATGATAAAAGAGGGAAATAATGAGAGATAGAATTAGCATGCTGCTGAAAGCAAAACAAAGGGGATCAGAGGTTCTGATGTCGTGCGCACTGTGGTTCATAAGGAAGCATCAGAAGTTCTGGATTGATACACTCTTAGGTCCTGCAAGAAACGTCAGAGGGAAACAACCGAAGTTCTGGGTTGCTATGTGCTGAGTTTCTGAGTGTTACAAAATCTTAGAAGTTTTGTGTATTAAAACAGTGTAGAGAACTCAGAAGTTCAGTATATGCTAAGACAGTGAGTGAATATCAGAAGTTCAGTGTTTTTAAACAGTGATAAAATCATAGAAGTTTTATGCGTTAAAATAGTGAAGATAACTTAGAAGTTCTGTGTTGTGCTAAAACCGTGAGGAGAACTCAGAAGTTCTGTGTTGTGCTAAAACCGTGAGTGAAAATCAGAAGTTATGCGCTACATTTCACCTCTTTCCTCATATTAATCAACACATCAGTAATTTATTCAGTTCTTAAGAACAGCAAATCAGAAGGATAAAAACACAACAGTTTATAGAAGTTCTAATCCTGATTCTGAGCCTAGCCTTAATCAAGAAGTTCTGATCCATAATTTTTCTACTTATGCAATGTGTGATACGGTGGGAAGAACTGACTGTTTTTGGAATGCTGGTTTGTGTTTTGCGTTTGTTTTTGCAAAATGTCGCGGTAAGCAAGAGTCGCCACCGACTTTTATTTTATCCAACAAGGAAAGGAAAAAAGCACAAAAAAATTCCTTTTTTGAGATATTTCTGAGTACGGGGGGGTAGATTATAGAAAGGGAAGGTGTTAGAACCCTTTCTATCCGTATTTACCTACGGGCTCTTAGGTGCTTACTCATCATTTTCAAAATTGTTTTCTTTGTGCTTGTGGGTTTGAAAATTTTTTGTTTTAACTTCGATTTAAATCTTGTTTCTGTCCTCAAGAGTGTAATGAAGTATTTTTGAAAACTTTGTTTAAAAAGGAGTGTAAGTGTGAAAAAGGTTTTGTTTTGGATGAGCAAGTATCTAAGAACCAATCTACCTACTCGAAAAAGGAATCGTTCTATGCTAATTTCCTTTAGACAATGTTATCCCACTATTAGTGAGTAGGTAGCACCGTCGTTGGAGTTTGAGGGTCAATTCGAACAAGGGAAATACGGTCACTAAAGCAATGTTAGGATGCCTTAGCGGTAACCCTAATGTCTTAGATCATTTGTTTGAGGCAACAATATCCGAGGCAACCATTTCGAGGCAACTATGATATTTTTAGACAAGAGGGCGACCTCTAAAACAACCTATACTCAATGACCGTTTACGAAGGCAACCAAGTGGGGTGTACCCTAGGAGTGCGCATGTGCGAGTGTGTTGATTTCAATTTATTTTTATCTTTGCACATGTTTAGGGTGATCTAATTTGATTTTAGATTAAGCATTCATTCTTGTCATGCAAACCCTATTATCAAACATCTAGCAGTTGTATATTTGCAGAAATTAAAATGCAGAATTTAAACTAAATTATTACAAGGCGTCGGGTATTTACATCACCAAAAACAACCCTTTGAAAATAAAATAAAAGCGAAAAGATAAATAAATGTCCTATTAAAACTATTACAAGCCGGGAGCAGATACATCAATAATTAAATAAGGAAAAATAAATCGCGCGAGTGAATTGGATCGAATGCGGAATTAGGGTTTTGACCCTTTTGATTAAAGAAAATGTTTTTGTTGTTTTTATTTTAAGAAAAGAAATTAAATCCTAAAAATTAAATGCTAAGTTATTATTAAATAAATTAATTAATGAAAAAAAGATTAAATGACATATTTTTGGAGTTTTGATTATTTTAAGAAAGAAAATAAAATAATTAAACTAAAGTTAAAATCTAATTAATTCTAATTGATTTTATTTATTTACAAAATAAATTAAGGTTACCTAATTAATATCCTAATTAAATTAGTTAATATTTATTAATAAAAATAAATTTCTGAATTTTAATTGGACAAAAATATTTTTTGGTGATTTTTTGATAAAAAAGAAATTAATTTATTGGTTAGTAATTAATTAAACAAAATTAAATAATTAAATTAAAATAAATAAAATATAAGAAGAAGTAAAGAATGAGCCTGATTGGAGGGTGTAGATAGAAAAGATATTGGCCCAATTGATGCTGGTCCATTGGACTTTTTGGGATCCCCTGCGTATGCGTTGACTGGCTTAGGGTGTGCCTTCAAGGCTTGGCCACCAGATCTGGCCATCTGGCCATCTGGCACGTTGATTGGAGAGTGTCCATGATGGGTCTCAGGCTTGAATGTGCACCAGATTTCCTGAAAACAAATGTTATGAAGAAAATAGGGGGACCTGGGATTCGAACCCAGGTCCTGAAGAGAATTTTATGCCACGCTTGCCACTGGATCACACGGTTCTGTTTGTTAGTATAATATAAACAAGATATAATATATAAAACAAAGGCCAAAGGACAGAAAATAAAAAAAGGCGCGCGCTATTTGAATGGTCCTATGGGGAAGCGACACGCCATTGTCCATGTCTTTGGACCGTGGCTAAAAATCAAAGCACCTATACCAACGGACAAAGGTATGTCGCTACAAGCTTGTCCACCCTCAAAATCTTGTACAGGCCATGTAAATGAACTCTAAGACCGTGGTTGAGTTTGTCTCCTTCTTCTGATCACAACCATGGCCATTATTTGGGCTAATTATTCCTGAAACGAAAAACCCCAAAAACAAAAATGAAACCCTAGCAATGGTGGATCTTGATATAGGTCAGATAAATGAAATTGGTTATTACAAAAAGCTTGCAAATGATGTGTAGATTAAGAATATGCAATTATTTCATGTTAACAATGCCTAATTTACAAAATACTAAATTAAGAACAGGGCGGCTTTGTGAACGACTTACAGCGCTTGGGAGGGTCTGAAAACGTGTGCTTTTGATTGGTTTCGCTTGTGGAGATGGCCAGGAAGAGATTGAGATCAACACCAAGCCTTGAAACTGCCTCTAGACTTGATTTCGATCTCACACTTTTTTGGTGTTTTTTCAAATTTTGTTCTTGCTCTCCAACTGATCTCCATCCCTTGTTTTGGTCTGCACACGACCCTTATGTAATGCACAATGTATTAGGGTTGCAAGTTTTTGTCCAAATCTTCCTCCATTGATGATTTTGATATTTGATTTGATTCTCTTTCAAAGCTTTCCAAAATTGGCTTGATTTGAATATTTTTGTGCACACAAGCTTTGATACGAGTTTGATGGGGTGCTAGCTGTCCATTAAAACCTGAAATCATCAAAAGATCTTTGGTTATCAATATTTTTGATATTATTTGATTTAATTTGGTTTAAAATGAATTAATTCAAATAAAAATCAAATTAAATAATAAAAATATGATATGGACACATGGCCAAGACTAGAGCACGTGGGCTATAATGCCAACCCAAAACAAGTGAAAAAGAATGGGCCCATTTGGCAAAATTTGAAGTTTTGGGGATAGTTGACTTTTGGCAATTTTGCAAAAAAGTCCAAATTCAACAATGCATAACTTCCTCAATTTTGACTCTTTAGAGGTGTTCTTTGACTTTTTAGAAAGCTTGAGATGTCCTCTAATCAACCCTTTTGGTATCATATCATTTGGATATTCCATTCTCAAGTTAGAATCCTTTACAAAAAAGGTGTTTTTGTTGACTTTCAAAAATGGCCTATAATGTCCAAATGCATAACTTCTTATGAGTGCATATTTTGATCTTGGGAGCTGAACATGGATTGTATGGAATTTCATCCTCTTCAAAATGAGCTTTGGATGGGTCATTTCTCATAAAGTATGAGAAAGGTATGCTTGGTCAAAGTTGGGTTGACTTTTCCTACAAAACCCTAATTTAACAACTTTTGAATCTTGATGAATTATGAGCAATACTTGATGAATCACGATCAAACCTTAATAAAATGATGAAATATACTTCAAAATGAGAATGTTTACAAATAATCTTGAAGTTTGACTGCATGTAGGTCACAGTTGACTTTTGCCCTAGCATAATCGATTTTTGGACCTTTGAGCAATTGATTGAGCAAACTTTCTCTGCAAGGCTTGAAACTTGACATGGACCACCTTGAGAATATATTAGGACAATGGTGAGAATTTGAGGTCATTTGGACTCAAGGATCTTGATGCAACACAAAACCCTAATTTGGGGTAGACTGCCTTAGGAGAGAGCTTGTCTGACCAACTCTTGGACTACTTTGGGCAACTTGGAGATTTTTCTTGCAATGTTTTGAGAAATATGGGAGGGAAAATTTTGGAGTACAACAGCTGCCCCTGTTCAATCCTCTTAAACCTGAGGATGTAGATTGGCTTTTGTGCCTTTCGTGATCCGAAGGTGGAAGATGATTGAACACTAAAGTGCCCAGAAATTTGCACTCGTATGAAGTGGTATCAGCCTTGTGATGTCGGGAATGGGCTTACAAATGCCATTTGGAGGAGTGTAGATTGCATAAGATATTCCTTAGAGAGAGCTTTCATACCTGTCGTTGAGGAAGATTCCGCTGGGGAAGTCTGATCTTTGTTGAGGGAAGGGAACTCGTCCGTGATTCGACTGAGGTATCGAGATTTAGGAACTTACCCGTAATTCAACTGAGATGTCGTGATTTAGGAACTTGCCCATAATTCAACTGAGGTGTCGAGATTTAGGAACTTGTCTGTAATTCAACTAAGGTGTCGAGATTTAGAAACTTGCCCGTAATTCAACTGAGGTTTCGAGATTTAGGAACTTGTCCATAATTCAACTGGGGGTAAACATCTTCATCGAGATTTAAGAACTCTCCCGTAATTCAACTGAGAAAACTTCTCTACTGAGATTTAGGAACTTGTCTGTAATTCGATGAAGGAACACTTTTGTCGAGATTTAGAACCTCGCTTGTACTTCAACTGAGAAAACATCTCTGCTGAGATTTAAGAACTTGTCCGTAATTCAACTGGGGGGAAACATCTTCATCGAGATTTAAGAACTCGCCTGTAATTCAACTGAGAAAACTTCTCTGCTGAGATTTAGGAACTTGCATGTAATTCGACGAAGGAACACTTTTGTTGAGATTTAGGAACTCGCCTGTACTTCAACTGAGAAAACATCTCTGCTGAGATTTAAGAACTTGTTCGTAATTCAACTGGGGTAACATCTTCGTCGAGATTTAAGAACTCTCCCGTAATTCAACTGAGAAAACTTCTCTGTTGAGATTTAGGAACCTGTCTGTAATTCAACGGAGGAACACTTTTGTCGAGATTTAGGAACTCGCCTGTATTTCAACTGAGAAAACATCTCTGCTGAGATTTAAGAACTTGTCCGTAATTTAACTGGGGAAACATCTTTGTCGAGATTTAAGAACTCGCCCGTAATTCAACTAAGAAAACTTCTCTGCTGAGATTTAGGAACTCGTCTATAATTCACTGGAGGAACACTTTTGTCGAGATTTAGGAACTTGCCTGTACTTCAATTGAGAAAACATCTCTGCTGAGATTTAAGAACTTGCCCGTATTTCAACTGGGGAAACATCTTCGTCGAGATTTAAGAACTCGCCCGTAATTCAACTGAGAAAACTTCTCTGCTGAGATTTAGGAACTCGTCTGTAATTCAATGGAGGAACACTTTTGTCGAGATTTAGGAACTCGCATGTACTTAAACTGAGAAAACATCTCTACTGAGATTTAAGAACTTGTCTGTAATTCAACTGGGGAAACATCTTCGTCGAGATTTAAGAACTCGCCCATAATTCAACTGAGAAAACTTCTCTGCTGAGATTTAGGAACTTGTCTGTAATTCAATGGAGGAACACTTTTGTCAAGATTTAGTAACTCGCCTGTACTTCAATTGAGAAAACATCTCTGCTGAGATTTCAGAACTTAACCGTAATTCAACTGGGGGAAACATCTTCGTCGAGATTTAAGAACTCGCCCGTAATTCAACTGAGAAAACTTCTCTGCTGAGATTTAGGAACCTGTCTGTAATTCAACGGAGGAACACTTTTGTCAAGATTTAGGAACTCGCCTGTACTTCAATTGAGAAAACATCTCTGTTGAGATTTAAGAACTTGTCCGTAATTCAACTGGGGGGAAACATCTTCGTCGAGATTTAAGAACTCGCCCGTAATTCAACTAAGAAAACTTCTCTGCTGAGATTTAGGAACTTGTCTGTAATTCAACAGAGGAACATCTTTGTTGAGATTTCGGAACTCACTTGTACTTCAACTGAGAAAACATCTCTGCTAAGATTTAAGAACTCGTCCGTAATTCAACTGGGGAAGCATCTTCGTCGAGATTTAAGAACTCACCCATAATTCATCTGAGAAAACTTCTCTGCTGAGATTTAGGAACTTGTTTGTAATTCAACGGAGGAACATCTTTGTCGAGATTTAGGAACTCGCATGTACTTCAACTGAGAAAACATCTCTGCTGAGATTTAAGAACTTGTCTGTAATTCAACTGGGGAAACATCTTCGTCGAGATTTAAGAACTCGCCCGTAATTCAACTGAGAAAACTTCTCTGCTGAGATTCAGGAACTCGTCTGTAATTCAACGGAGGAACACTTTTGTCGAGATTTAGGAACTCGTCTGTACTTCAACTGAGAAAACATCTCAGCTGAGATTTAAGAACTCGTCCGTAATTCAACTGGGGAAACATCTTCGTCGAGATTTAAGAACTCGCTCGTAATTCAACTGAGAAAACTTCTCTGCTGAGATTTAAGAACTTGTCTGTAATTCAACGAAGGAAAAAGCTTCATAGCTTTGAATTTTGTGAGAATTTAACCGTATCTTTCCTGAAAGGTAAAGGTTAGTTGTATGTAATGCATGATATGTATCAAGAAATGATGTTCTCAAAATAAATGAGATTGTGTTGTATGATGCGTATATGCTTATGTCATGATGTATGGAAATGTAATGTTTTTAGCTGGGGAAAATAAATCCCAGATAGCTGCTGGAGAAAAGAGTTGAATTCTTTGTTTCTGCTGGAGATAGTGGATGAAGATAATTGTGAGAATAGTCATGCAGGAGAGGATAACTCCGTTGGGGAATAAACTGATGAGGAAATGGCTCTGTGGAGAAGAGGTGCTCTGCTGAGGATTCCGTTGACAAATTCAGCTGGGGATGAATTACCGTTGCTGGTGATACTGAATCCTGTTGGGGATTAGACTCCTGTTTGTGAAAGGAATGAACTCCACTGGGGATGATCTTTCAGTTGCGACTTCACTGGGGATAACCTTTTAGGCTCTATTGGGGACAATCTTCCAAAGTCTACTGGGGATGATATTCCGAACTCCACTGGGGAAGATTTTTCAGACTGTGCTGGGGAGGAATTCAAACTCCACTGGGGATATTTTATACTCCGCTGGGGATAATAAGACTTTTCAATGCTGATGGTAGATAAACTCTGCTTGGGGAGAATATTATCGATTCATTCACAGTTGCGAGTTTCAACCAGGGAGAGTTAACATTACTGTCCTTTTCTTACTCTGCGGGGAGTGAAAGTACCTCGGTCATATTCTTCAGCTGAATCTACCTTTGTACCTGGTGGATAGAGCAACTATAAAGCTTGGACAAATCTTATTGCCCCTGTTTCTGATATTACAAGTAATCATCTTTTGTTTCGCATATAAATATTCATGAGCAGCAATTAATGTCAAATGCATATATCAAAAATGAACATTGGACGTTCTTTGCAAAACAAAACAGAAAAAGGAAAAATAGTTTGAATTTTCTCTGAAAATGAATTGTATTAATTTTGAAGTTTGGCCTGTAAATAGGCGTTTTTTGGTACAAGAGGCTGACGTCCTAATAAGAGAACACCGCCGAACAATAGATTTTATACAATTTGTAAAAAACAAAGAAAAACAACTATGTGAATAATCCCACTGGGTTCCAACTCTGCTATTTCCCTTATGTCTTCGAGCATCTCATCACTTTGCTACTGGCTTGAAGGTAGATCAAATTGATTAATGTCGTTCGAGCTTGATAGTCGATACCGAAGTCTGGTTACAAGGTGATCCAATGAGACATAGTGTTACACTTTAATCCCTAACTTTTTCCTGGACTGCCCTTTCGGGTTTTCAGTCCACCGGGATACCCTTTTTTGCCCAAGCCTCCTTTTCAGGTTTTCGAATTGCCGGGTGTAAACCTTTTTTCATTTCCATCCCTTATTTTTTCCCGAACCCTTTTGGTTCGCCGGGAAGCCCTTATTTTTGCCTAGGCCAGTCAACCTAGCGGGTCTTTGATTATGCTTAGTATTTTTTCACTATGTCTGCATTGACGGGGTGAGGAAGGTCGTCACCATCCATGGTGGTTAGAATCATCGCTCCTCTTGAGAAAATGTTCTTAACCATAAATGGCCCTTCGTAAGTAGGGGTCCATTTTCCCCTGGGATCACCTTGAGGTAATATGATGCGCTTGATAACCAGGTCCCCAACTTGATAACCTTGTCATCTATCTTTCTTGTTAAATGCCTTGATCATCCGTTTTTGGTACGTTTGACCATGACAAATAGCAGTAAGTCTCTTTTCGTCGATTAAATTTAGATGATCAAACCGAGTCTGAATCTAGTCATCTTCACTCAAACCTGTATCCTTCATAATCCGAAGAGAGGGTATCTGAACTTCAATGGGCAAGACGGCCTCCATGCCATATACCAAGGAATAGGGTGTTGCCCCCATTGACGTCCGTGCTGAGGTACGGTACCCATGAAGAGCAAATGGTAACATGCCGTACCAATCTTTGTATGTTACTGTCATCTTCTGCACAATCTTCTTTATGTTCTTATTAGCCGCCTCAACAACCCCATTCATCTTCGGCCGGTAAGGAGAAGAGTTATGATGTTGTATCTTGAACTGCTTGCAGAGCTCGGTGATCATCTTATTGTTGAGATTTGTACCATTGTCCGTAATGATCCTCTCTGGTACACCATATCGACAAATCAGATTATGCCGAATGAACCGTGCCACGACGTTCTTGGTTACAGTAGCAAGGGAAGCTGCTTCAACCCACTTCATAAAGTAATCAATAGCTACCAAGATGAAACGATGCCCGTTGGATGTCGTAGGTCTGATCTCGCCGATCATATCAATGCCCCACATTGCAAAAGGCCACGGAGCTGTCAAGACGTTCAGAGGTATTGGAGGTATGTGCACCTTATCAGCATAGACCTGGAACTTGTGACGGGTCCTAGAATGTTCATAACAGTCGGCTTCCATTGTGGACCAATAATATTCTGCCCGTAGGATCTTCTTTGTCATGGTGTGTCCACTGGAATGAGTTTAGAAAGTACCTTCATGTAATTCTACTATAATCCTTTCCGCTTCGTTCTTATCCATATAACGCAGTAAGGTTGAATCATGGTTGCGCTTGTAAAGAATGCCATTGCTGATGAAGAACTTCGCCGCGAACCTACTCAGAAACTTCTTATCATTAACAGATGCACCCTCGGGGTACTCCTGAGCTTCAAGATACCTCTTTACCTCATGAAACCAGGGTTTATCTGCTACCTCTTCAGTCTCAATGTCATAGCAATGGACAGGTTCGTCCAACCTCTCAATGGTAATTTGGGGAGCTTCATTGTCCCATCTGACCTTGAACATAAAAGACATCGTAGCCAGCGCGTCCGCCAACTGATTCTCCTCTCTAGGGAAGTGTTCAAAGGTTATCTCCTCGAAGTATGGAAGCAACGTCAATACATACTCCTTGTAAGGAATAAGATTTAGGTGTTTCGTATCCCACTCTCTTTTGATCTGATTGATCACGAGAGCAGAATCTTCGAAAACACTTAAGAACTTAATCCTTAGGTCAATTGCCACTCGAAGACCCATAATGCACGCTTCATACTCCGCCATGTCATTGGTGCAGTTGAAACATAGTCGGGCGCTGAACGGAGTATGAAAGCCTTCAGGAGATATGATCACGGCGCCAATGCCATTACCCAAAGCGTTTGAAGCTCCATTAAAGTACATAGACCATCGGGATCCCTCCTCAGGTCCTTCATCCGGTCCAGGTGTTTCACAGTCAGTCACCAACATGATGTTCTCATCCAGAAATTCAAAGTTCATAGACTGGTAATCATCCACTGCCTGATGTGCTAAATGATCTGCCAACACACTTCCCTTAATTTCCTTTTGGGTCGTATATTGGATTTCATATTCAGTCAAGATCATCTGCCATCTTGCTATTATTCTGGACAAAGCAAGCTTCTCGAAGATATACTTGATTGGATCCATCTTTGATATCAATAGAGTAGTGTGAGTCAGCATATATTGTCTCATCCGACGAGCAGCCCATGCCAAAGCGCAGCAAGTTTTCTCAAGCAACGAGTATCAGGTCTCGCAGTCGGTAAACTTTTTGCTAAGGTAATAAATAGCATGCTCTTTTCGGCCAGACTCGTCATGCTGCCCCAGCACGCACCCCATTGAATTATCGAGTACTGTCAAGTATAAGATTAAAGGTCTCCCTTCAACTGGAGGCATCAGAATAGGTGGCTTTTGGAGATATTCTTTAATCCTTTCAAAAGTGGCCTGACATTCATCGTTCCATCTTACCACTTGATCTTTCTTCAGCAGTTTGAAGATTGGCTCACAAGTAGCAGTCAGGTGTGAGATGAATCGGGCAATATAGTTCAGACGTCCCAGAAAGCCTCTGACTTCTTTTTCTATTCGGGGAGCTGGAATTTCCTGTATAGCCTTCACCTTTGCAGGATCCACTTGAATACCTTTATCACTTACGACGAAACCTAGCAGCTTACTAGATCTCACCCCGAAGGTGCACTTGTTCGGGTTTAACCTCAGCTTGTACAACTTCAACCTGTCAAATAACTTCTGAAGGTGGTCAAGATGCTCTTCTTCAATCTGTGATCTTGCAATCATGTCGTCAACGTATACCTCAATCTCATGATGGATTATGTCATGGAACAAAGCGACCATGGCGCGCTGATATGTTGCCCCAGCATTCTTCAATCCGAAAGGCATGACTTTGTAGCAAAAGGTACCCCATTGAGTAACAAAGGTTGTCTTCTCCATGTCTTCGGGAGCCATCTTAATCTGATTATAATCGGAGAAACCATCCATAAAGGAGAAGACTTTATGTTGTACGGTGTTGTCAACCAGAACATCGATATGAGGCAGAGGGAAATCATCCTTGGGGCTTGCCCTGTTTATATCCCTATAGTCAACACACATTCGAACCTTACCATCCTTCTTCGGCACAGGAACCACGTTGGCAACCCACTGTGGGTAAGAAGTAACTGCTAGAAAACCATTGTCAAACTGTTTCATAACTTCAGCCTTGATTTTCTCGGACATCTCTGGGTGCATTCGGCGGACCTTCTATTTCACTGGAGGACAGTCTTCCTTGGTAGGCAGGCAGTGAACCACAATATCGGTATCCAACCCAGGAATATTTTCATAAGACCAGGCAAAGATCTTAACGTAGTTACGCAGCATCTGAATCAGCCATTGCTTAACACTAGCTTCCAGATTTTCACCGATCTTGACCTCTTTGTTGTCTTCCTCTGTACCCAGATTTATTATTTCCACTGGATCTTCATGTGGCTGTATGACCCTCTCTTCCTGAAGTAGAAACCTAGCAAGTTCACCCGACACATCGCAATCATCTTCACCTTCGTCTTCGGCTAAGCTGATCGGACTTTCGAAGTCATAACTAGAAGTAGCAGAGTCGTTATCAGTGGGATCTAGAGTGGATGTAGACCTGTATATGTGAGTGTGTGTAAAATAGTTGTTTTGCAAGATAAAAAAGAAAAACAAGGAGCGCAAAATTTGAAATGCAAGAAAACGTCTAATGCTTTTATTAATGATATATGGAGATGACAAATATCAAGCCCTCACAAACAAAGCCACGGTGTCTCGGATAAGACACCGGGCCATAAAGTTCAAAAGTTGTCTGTTACAAACTGAAAACAAAAGTCTCATTACTGGGTAATAAAAGAAATTGGGACGAAGTCCTTTGCCGTCCAATTGCTTAATCCTCCGTCGGTAGTTGGGTAAATCCAGCTGTCAATATCATACTCTTCATCCTCGTCTTCAATGGCATTCACTCCTGAATTGTTGATAAACAGGGGAAGTCCTCCAATCCGCGCACGCCGAATAGCCCTTTGAGCTTCTGCAGTGAAACCCAGACCAAACTTGTTAGTCTTATGTGCAAAATCAGGGAGTTGGCCCCAATTTGCACACCCAACTTTCTCAACAACAGCCCGAGCATCCTTGAGGGAAGCCATTTTCATTGGGGGATCTTCAGTAACAGTTTCAGTTGATGCCAGCGCCTGGGTAAGTTCTTCAAAATGTTGAAATGGGGTCTCAATGAACTCCCCGTCCATCTCCATATATCGAAAAGAGTTGAGGTGGCTCACCATGTACTCCTCTTCTCCTTGTACCGCAACAATTTTCCCCTTCACTGGGTATTTTAGCATTTGGTGGAGCGTAGAAGTTACTGCCCCAGCTTTATGGATCCACGGGCGATCCAGCAAACAAGAATAAGATGGCCGAATATCCATCACATAAAATATAGATGCAAAAACCTGAGAACCAACCTTAACCGGAATATCCACTTCTTCGTGCACCATCCTCTTGGACCCGTCAAAGGCTCTAACAACAATGTTACTCGGCTTCAGCACCAACCCTTCACATTCTAACTGGTCTAGTGCTTTCTTGGGTAAAACATTCAACGAGGACCCAGTATCCACCAATACGTGAGCTAGAGTAGTTCCCCTGCACTCAATGGAGACATGCAGGGCGTCATTGTGATTCTTCCCCTTGGAGGTCAAATCTGCGTCGGAAAAACCCAAACCATTATCAGCAGTTAAACTAACCACACAATCTTTGAACTGGTCAGCCGATGTTTCCTGGGGTACATGTGCAGTTTTCAGGAAAGCAATCAGAGCCTTAGCATGGGCCTCTAAACACAGCAATAAAGATAACATAGAGATCTTCGACGGGGTTTGGCCCAACTGTTCGACTACATTGTATTCACTTTTCTTGATGATCTTCAAAATTTCCTCTATCTCTTGTCTAAAGGCTTCAACAGTAATCTTATTCGGTGCCTCTGTTCGGGCAGGCTCATCGGTGGTACCTTTGCCCCGAGTGTCAGATGACTCGGTAACATGGGTAAGGATTGGAACTTGAACAGGGACAATAGCAGGTGTACTAGCGGGTGTAATAACAACAGGCTTCTGAACAGTTGGTGGAGAGATCTCAGGGGAGAAAAGTCTTCCGTTGCAGGTGACTTTACTAGATCCAACAATATTGCTGACGTCAGTATCGGCCTCTTCAGCACTCAAGTCTTGTTTAACTCCGTGATAATATACGTCAGCCCCATAGTGCCATGGGACAGCTTTATCTGATGTATAGGGGATAGGCCCAGGAATGGTAATGATCAACAGAGCGATTCTCGGAACAGATGTAATTCTAACAGGCTTTCTCGAGGAAGCCTTGGAAGAATTGGCGGAAATGCTGATTATAAAAATGTCTTCAAAAGGAACCAAAGGAACAACAGTTTTCTCAAACAGAATTTCTTTATTATCCATCAGGCGTTGGACACCTGACTTCAAAAGATGGCAACCAGTAGGTAGGACGGAACACATACGGCAACCTTCGCCACAGCCCGGAAATAAACTGTCTAACAGAAGGTTCTTCTTCACAATCATCAATGGAGTAGCAATGTCTTTCACAGAAACCATAAAAGAGTCTTCATCTACATCATTCACTCCATGCTTGGGCATAGGAGCAGTCACAACATTAGGCTTTTCAGGCGCTTCGAACTCAATCTCCTTAGCATAAATCAGATCCTGTACTTTATTCTTCAAGACCCAGCAATCATTTGTATCATGCCCCGGGTTATCGGAGTGAAAAGCACAGCGGGCGTTCGGATTGTACAACAGTGATGTTGTATTGGGATTCTTCGGGGCTTCCTTCGGAATCACCAAGTTGGTCTTTAACAACTGTAGTAGAATCTGAGACAGGTTCATATGGAGCTGAGTGAACTGTCTTCGCGGCCTCTCGGTTCTTGGTTGATTTTTGTGTTGTGGAGCAACAACAGGTCTTGATATAACAAACGCATTGACTGCTTGGAAGCGCTCAGGTCTATTATGGATCTTTGAGCTGTAAATAGTGTTGGATTGCTTCTTAAAAGGCTTCTTCTCGGTACTTGACGAAGCACCTTTCTGTATTTTACCGCTCTTGATACCGGTTTTAACTCTTTCCCCGGTCATGATCAGCTCAGTAAACCCGGATGATGAACTTCCAATCAGATGATTAAAATATAGACCAGACAAGGTCCCTAGAAACATATCTACTAACTCCCTGTCAGCCAGTGGGGGTTGCACTCTTCCAGCAAGGTCCCTCCATTTCTGAGCGTAGTCTTTGATACCTTCGCTCGCACCCATAGACATACCCTGAAGTTGGGTATGCGTGGGAGCGATGTCGGCATTGTATTGGTACTGCTTGTAAAAAGCAGCAGCAAGGTCTTCCCAATTACGGATACTAGCTCCTTCCAGCTGGTAAAACCATTCAAGTTGAGTCCCTGAAAGACTATCTTGAAAGAAATGGATCCAGAGGTTCTTGTCAGCGGTATATGGTTGAATCTTTCTAACATACGAGCGGAGGTGCAGTTTTGGGTAAGAAACCCCATCGTATTTAGAAAAGATTGGTGCTTTAAACTTGTGGGGAATCACCACCCCAGATGAAAAGCCCAAATATCCGAAGTCCAGACCAGGGACTTTCTGGACCTTCATTGCGCTCAACCGGTCTTCGACTTGCTTATACCTATCCTCAGCCGGAGGATACTGGTCTTCATCAAAGTAAGTCTCATTGTCAGAAACCAAAGGGCTAGGAGCCCTCCTTTCTTCCTGATTCTCTCCCCCTCCAGGTGAGTGAGATAAATCAACATCTTCTCGCAAATTGTTTCCGAATCTGCGACCCATATTCAGGAGGACCGTCTTCTTCTTCTTCTTCTTCTTCTTCTTCTTCTTATTCTTCTTCAAGATAAGAGTCTTCAGATCTTGCTGACCCTTAGCCAAGTTCATGAACATTTCTTGGAACTGGGCATTTTGAGCTTGCAGAGCCTTGATGGCTTGTTCAGTTGATGTTTCAGAAGACATGATGTGCTGAAATAAACATCAAAGAAGATGAGAAACCTGTAAGGGTACCTGTAATGAGGTGCATGGAATGAAATGAGTATGATATGATTTTAAAGACTTTGGAGATTCAAATTCGTAAACCAAAATGAAACACAGTTTTATCAGATTAAAAAAACTTGAAACAATGTCTGATAAATGCCTTTAAGGCGTTACAAAAGGTAAATAAAAATTAAAATAACAAAAGACATCAGCGCTCCCATGGTCGTTTCCCGTTGGTGCTGACATAGTCGTTGAGGACCTTCTCGTTCTCCAGTTGCCTTGTCAACTTCAGGATCTTATGCTCTTGTTCGTGATACTTTTATCTGTAAGTATCCCGTTTGTGATACGGTGGGAGAACTGACTTGTGTTTTGCGTTTGTTTTCGCAAATGTTTCGTTTGAGCAAGAGTCGCCACCGACTTTTTATTTTATCCTAAGGAAAGGTTTAAAAAGCACAGCAAAAACCTTTGAGATTTTTCTTGGGTTCGGGGAGTAGATTATAGAAGGGGAAGGTATTAGCACCCCTTCTATCCATGGTTATCCATGGGCTCTTAGGTACTTGCTTAGATCAACTTGCCTTGGTTTTCAATTGTTTGAAATGGTGCTTTGTGTGTGTGGTTTTGAAAATGTTTTGAAAAGATGCCTTGTATTAGGCTAACCTTGTAACAATTCTTTACTCGAATGTTTTACAAAAGGTATTTTATCTTTTTAAAAAGATGTTTCAAGGGTTTTGAAAAGTTGATTTTTGAAAGTGTTTGTGAAGTGGGTTTTGAAATTAGGCAAGTGTTTTCTTGGAAAGTTTAGCAAGTACTTAAGAGTTTATCTACCCTAAAAATTTCCTCAAAGATTTTTATTATGTTTTAAACCTTTTGACAATTTTGTTCCACCATTGCATTTGGTGGACAATCTTGTTTTAGGAGATGAAAAGGGACAGGCGCGGGTCATCGTTTGGACCATAATTGCAACGGCGTTAAATATCTTTGGGCAATTCTCTTTAAGGGACTTTGATCATTTGTTTTTGTTTGTTTTGAAAAGTATTATCGAGGGACTATGATCATTCAAATTATTTGCTTTGCCCAAAGAAATTCAACATACAACATGGCCCAATTATTTGAAGGCAACAAAGTGGAATACCCTAGGGGTGTAAGTGTGAGAAGTGTTGTTTATTTTCATGCTTATTTATCTTGTATTAGGTCAAACTATTTTTTATCGTTTTTTTCGCATGCAAACCCTAATTCTAACATGGCATAATTAGAAAGCGTATAAAGTGCGAAATTTAAATTCCTACGCTATTACAACATAATAATATAGGGAGGGGGGTACAAATTTACAAATGGGGGATATTAGACAAGAATTTAAATCTAAATTATTACATCATTTTTTGAATATTTGCAAGGTAAGTAAATTGCTCAATTAAATAGAAATTAAATAAATATGCAAAATGCAAAAAGAAAGTTTTTATATGTATGAAAAAATATTATTTATGCAAAGATAAAAATAAGAAAATAACAAGATATTATTTTTGAGTATTTTCATATTTAGGGCAAAACCCTAGTTTTAATCAAAATGTATATTAATTAATTAATCCACATAATATTTATTATTTGCATACAAGAATAAAATAAAATATGGTATATTTGAAAAAAAGGTCATTTTTTAGTATTAAATATTAAAAATAAAATATATACATTTTTTGGCGTTTTTATTCTAAGTATAATAATATATATATATATATATATATATATATATATATATATATATATATATATATATGTATATTTATATTATAAATATGTATTATATACAAAATAAGTATTTACTTAATATTTTAATAAAATAAATAAATAAATAAAAAAGTATTTTTTATGTGAAATATTTTCAGAAGGTAAATAAAAATAAAAATGCAAATAGAAGTATTTTTTACATATTTTCTATTTATCTTAAATAACAATATATATCTATTTATATACAAATCAAAAAGAAAATCAAATAAAAACCAAATAAAATCAAAAAATGATGAGAAAAATATTTTCAAAATTTTAACATGCTGAGAAAAAATAAATGAATCAAATAAAAAAAGAAAATATCAAAAATCATTAAAAATAAAGCAAATGGGCTTGGGGGTGCAAAACAGAAAAGATGGTGTGAATAAGAAAAAATGCTCAGGCCCAGCCCAAACCACTTCTTCTTCAACCTCTGAATCACAAAACGCGCGCCTGCAAGCTTGTGTTTGAAATCCTGATTCTTTGATTTTTTCAGCAAACTTCCAACACAAAAAATGTTAAGCATGAAGAGACGATTTCATACATATAAAGAACATGAACTATCTCTCTAAGATGAGGGAGAATTTCTCTCCCCCTCTTTTCTGACCTAACTTTTCTACCATTTTCAGAACTCAAATTCTCTCTACTCAGACAAAAGAAATGAAAAGTAAAGCTATGTACATGTTCAGGGCTATGAGTAGGACCTTGTTTCTTCACAAACTTAAGACTAAATATGCATGATAAGAGAGATACGAATTCAAACTTTTACCTATTCAGTTGGACTTCTATCTGGAGAATGAGGAACTTTCAGTGCAAGGTGATGATTGGAAAAGCTTCCTTGAGGTCTAGGGATGCTTTTTCAATGCTTACTTTGTCTTGAAACTCCTTGTATCGAGCTGTGGAACTTCAACTGCAAAAGGAAAAATTAAAAATGGTGGAAACTGTTAGAGTGATTACAGGTCAGGTTTTAGGCCATGGTTAGTTTGCATATGTTGTATGGAAGGTGTATGAATTGATTTTGGTGAGAATGCTCGAGGGAAATGGGAGTTTGCACTCAAACTGCAGAGGCAACCCTGTTTTTGCAGTTTGAGGATGATTATGGCAATGGGAGTGTTTGAAAGGTCAAGGATTCGTGCAAAAGCTTGGTTGGGATGTACTGAGTGTGTTTGATATCTTTTGTGTTGTGTTTGTAAGCTGAGGTTCAAGTTGTCACAAGTTATGGACCTTTCTTCTTTTCTAAGCAACAAAATGCCACTTGATGTTCTAGGCATGTAGGGGGCCTCCTAATGGGCTGCATAATCTTCTCTTGATCAGAGCAATTTGTCCATAATCTTGTGCCATTCAGATTTAGCTTGTACTTGTTGGATTTCTAATTTGACATAAAGTGAACTTTTGCAAAAATGGATAGTTTACTTTTTCCAAATTGGGATTAATCCTCTAGACAAAGCTTGAACTCAAAGAACTTGGTCTTGGTACAAAGAATATGCATTAAATTTATGAGTGTAACTTGGTTTAGGGACCTGTAATCAAGGGCATGCTGGTTTTGAGAAGTTGCATAATCTTATGAACATGAAAAATGGCCAATTCACAAGTGAGTTTTTGTTATATTGTGAAATTCGATTCTCCCTAACCATGAAGTTGTTTGAGAAGCTCTTGAACATTTTGGAAAGCTTGGAATGTGTACTACAATCCATCTTTGAAATGCAAATTGAAATTCCAAGTGGAAGGGTATGAAAAATGGCCTTGAAGTGGGGTAGAAAACCTTGTCAAAATAGGTTAAAATTCTACTAAGTTAAAAATGGTTTAGTGCCCTTATTCAAAAAATTATAACTTGAGATACAAGCTTCAAATGAGAAAACTTTGTGAATCAAAGTTGTAGATTATGCAACAATCTACAACTTTCATGTTTTGACTTTTGTTTGAATCAAAATGGATCATGGTGAAAAGATGGGGCAAAGTTGGGAAAAAATTAGGGTTTTTCATAACTTAGAAAAATTCTAAGTTATGAAAAATTCCATTTTCAAACCCTAATTTGCAATTTGTGATTTCTTGGTGAACAAGTTTCATGATTTGGCATATTTTGATGAAAAATGAATCTTGACTCTTGATTTTGACCAAAAAGTCAAAGTTTGACTTTTCAGTATACAGTCAAAATTGATCAATTGACTGGGAAATTCAACTGTCAATCTTGTGTACTTGGGATCTTTTGAGTTTGATGAACATGTTAAGATAATTCCATGGGGTCCTTGAGTCCATATATGAGCTTAGTTTGCCATTGGCTAGGTCAAACAGTCAAAAATTGCCTTTGTACAGTCAAAACCCTAAAAATGACCATTTTGCCCTTTTGGTGATCTGATCAAATTTCTTGTGGAATTGTGATCCAAGCTTGATCAAATGGTTCATATGAGTTCATAATGTTGATGTGGATCAAATTTCATGAGATTTGACTGTCAATTGGCCACAGTTGACTTTTTCCCCAATACAGTTGATTTCTAGGTCAACTGTCCAATTGACTGGGCAAAACTTGGAATCAAGACTTGAAACTTGGTATGGATAATCTTGGGAGTCCAATATGAAGCATGAAAGTCATATTGGGCACTTTGGGTCAAAACAACTTTGTGCAAACACAAACCCTAATTTTGAGTCCACAGTGCAAGGGGAGGTCTTGAGCAGATGAAACCCTAACTGAGTCTTGAGCTTCAAGAGCTTTGTGAGGAGAGATCAATGAGAAATGGGAGGGCAAATTTTGGGGTACAACAGTTGCCCCTGTTCAATCTTCTTGAATCCGAAGAGTTAGATTGGCAGGCTTGCCTTTCGCGACTCGAGGGTAAAAGGAGATTGGACACTAGAGTGCCCGGGAATTTGCATTCGTCAAAGCATTGGATGCGGGAATGGGCTTAGAGATGCCATTTGGAGATGGGCTTAACGATGCCATCTGAGAGAGTGACAGAAACTTGTCGGGGATGGGCTTAAATATGCCATCTGGAAGGGAATATTAGGAAAGTGTCCAAGCTTTGGACCATTTCTGAATTGGGGGTCCGAATAAGCAATAGGTTAACATCCGTTGTTGGGAGGAACCTGTAAGCTATTTTCAGAAAGTTGCATCTGAACAAATTGATAGATTAACATCCGTTGTTGGGAAGAATCCATAAACTGTTTTCAGAAGTCTTGGGACTGAATCAGCAATAGAGCCGCATCCGTTGTTGGGAAGCGTCCGGGAACTAATTTCAAAGGTTGCATCTGAACAAACTGATAGATTAACATCCGTTACTTGGGAAGAATCCATAAACTGTTTTCAGAAGTCTTGAGAAGAATCTGAACAAGCGATAGGTTAACATCCGTTTACTTGGAGAACCCGTGAACTGTTTTCAGAAGTCTTGAAGTTGAATTAGCAATAGAGTCGCATCCGTTGTTGGGAAGCGTCCGGAAACTAATTTCAAAGGTTGCATCTGAACAAGCTGATAGATTAACATCCGTTACTTGGGAAGAATCCATAAACTGTTTTCAGAAGTCTTGGGACTGAATCAGCAATAGAGCCGCATCCGTTGTTGGGAAGCGTCCGGGAACTAATTTCAAAGGTTGCATCTGAACAAACTGATAGATTAACATCCGTTACTTGGGAAGAATCCATAAACTGTTTTCAGAAGTCTTGAGAAGAATCTGAACAAGCGATAGGTTAACATCCGTTTACTTGGAGAACCCGTGAACTGTTTTCAGAAGTCTTGAGATTTGAATGATATTAGTCTGTCGACTGACCTTTCCTGAAAAGGCAAAGAGTTAGTTGTATGCAATGCTATGATGCATGATACAATGTACATTCATGTGTTAGGAATGTAAATGGATGTGCATGTAAGCTGGAGAGCTGTCTTGCACAGGATAGATGAATCCGGGGTAGCGGAGGATAGAAGTATCCTGACTGTTGCCGGGGAAGATAAATCCTGGATTGTTGCTGGGGAACCGGGAATTTGGGTTGTATACCAATCTTCTGGGGAATTCCTGAAGTCTTCTACTGGGGGGTACCCAACTAGTAGACTTAAAGCTGGGGAGGCCAGACTGAGAATCTTCAGCTTGGAGAGAAGTACCTCCGGAGATTTCACTGGGGAACTCAAGATTTTTCTTCCTAAAAACTCTGTGGGGAAAAGGTTTAAAAATCTGACTCCGCTGGGGATTGTCCACTTGAAGCTCTTGATCTGCTGGGGATACTGAAGCTTAAATTCTGAGGGAAAATGATTTCCAAAAGATTCTCTGGTTGGGGATTTTGCAAAGATAACCTCCTCCGGGGATAGTATTGATAAGTTATTATTGGGGAATTTTGAGGAACTCCGCCGGGGATGGGAAGAATTTTGGCGAGCGCGATCTCACCTGGTTGCTAGCTGAGGATAACCCAGTTATAAGCCTCTGTGAGGAATAACTTTGAATAAAACCCGGGAGGGGCGTCCGTACTCTGCGGGGAATACCTTTCAGAACCTTACTGGGGACAAGCTTCGAGGGTCTGCTGGAGAGAGACCTCAGGGTTTGCCAGGGATGTGGATTACAGGTCTTGAGGGATTTCCTTTGAAAAGGTGTCAAAATATCCATCTGTACTTTCATCCTATCAGTAATCCTTTTCTTAGGTTTTAATTAGGAATTGATCATGTTTCAAATGCATATGCCTATTTAACAAAACATTGGACGTTTCTCAAAATAAAGCGAATAGTGCAAGAAAAAAGAAAAAGGGAAATGACACAAATTTTGGGAAGAGTATTTGTATTGATTTTCTTTGAGTATATTTGTACAAAGGAAACAATCATCCTAGTAAGAGGATCTTGCCGTAAATATTTGAAAAATTTATACAAAATAAAGATGGCTATGTGAAATAATTCCATGGGATTCCGTTCTGCTGTAGCTTTCACAACTCTGAACCTCTGTCCATTCAATGCTTCGTTTGACGATGGCTGGATTGATCAGACCTGGAACCGGTTGATGAAGATACTGTCTTTGAAGTGATCCGACGAGACATAGTCATACGCTTTAATTCCCTAACTTTTGCCTGAATCGCCCTTTCGGGTTTTCGATCCACCGGGAAACCCCTTTTTGCCCAAGCCGCCCTTTCGGGTTTTCGACTTGCCGGGTGTACAGTTTTTTTTTTGTTTTTATCCCTAACTTTTGCCTGAACCGCCCTTTCGGGTTTTCGGTTCACCGGGATGCCCATTTTTGCCCAAGCCGCCCTTTCGGGTTTTCGACTTGTCGGGTTACTTTATGCGTAGTATCTTTTGACTATGTCTGCGTTCGCAGGGTGCGGCAAATCGTCACCGTCCATGGTGGTCAGAATCATTGCACCACCAGAAAATATACTCTTGATCACAAATGGTCCTTCATATGTAGGAGTCCATTTGCCCCTGGGATCACTTTGCGGTAAGATAATCCGTTTGACTACTAGATCTCCGACTTGATACACTTGACGCCTAACCTTCTTGTTGAAAGCCTTGATCATCCGTTTTTGATACGTCTGACCATGGCATATAGCAGCAAGTCGCTTTTCGTCGATCAGATTGAGTTGATCAAGTCGGGTCTGCATCCAATCATCTTCATTCAAACCTGCATCTTTCATGATCCTTAGAGAAGGGATCTGAACTTCCATAGGCAAAATAGCCTCCATGCCATAAACCAGAGAAAATGGGGTTGCCCCAGTTGAAGTACGTGCCGTCGTGCGGTATCCATGCAGAGCAAACGGTAACATCTCATGCCAATCTTTGTAAGTGACTGTCATTTTCTGAATAATCTTTTTAATGTTTTTGTTCGCAGCTTCAACAGCACCGTTCATCTTCGGCCGATAGGGAGATGAATTGTGATGATAAATCTTGAACTGTTCGCATAATGCAGTGATCATCGTATTATTCAGATTTGTACCGTTGTCCGTGATGATCCTGTCTGGAACACCATACCGACATATGAGGTTATGTTTGATAAAGCGGGCAACCACATTTTTGGTGACAGAGGCGAAGGAAGCTGCTTCGACCCATTTAGTGAAGTAGTCAATGGCAACCAGGATGAAGCGATGTCCGTTGGAAGCCGTGGGCTTGATCTCTCCAATCATATCAATGCCCCACATTGCAAAGGGCCACGGAGCAGTCAGGACGTTGAGGGGAACCGGAGGGATATGAACTTTGTCAGCATAGACTTGACACTTGTGACAAGTACGGGAATGCTGATGGCAGTCAGCCTCCATGGTAGACCAGTAATAGCCTGCCCTTAGGATCTTCTTAGCCATTGTATGCCCGCTCAAGTGAGTGCCAAATGGTCCGCTGTGTATGTCGGTCATAATCAACTCTGCTTCAGTTTTATCCACACACCGGAGTAATACGCAATCATGGCTTCGTTTGTAAAGGATGCCGTTGCTCAGGAAGAACTTAGCAGCGAATTTCCTTAAGAACTTCTTGTCATTCACGGAAGCTCCTTCAGGATAATCTTGGGTCTCGAGATACCTTTTGATTTCATGGAACCAAGGTTGTTCCACTACTTCTTCGATATTAATCTCGTGACAATGCGCGGGTTCATCCATTCGCTCGATGGTGACTTGGGGAGTCTCGTTATCCCAGTTGAGTTTAAACATGGAGGACATTGTGGCTAGAGCATCTGCTAGCTGATTCTCTTCTCGCGGGAAGTGCTCGAAGGTAATTTGCTCGAAGTGAGGCAACAATGTCAGAACATGTTCTTTGTATGGAATAAGATTAGGATGCTTGGTATCCCAATCTCCTTTGATCTGGCTGATGACCAAAGCCGAATCCCCGAATACGACCAAAGATTTGATCCCCAAGTCTATAGCAGCCTTGAGACCGAAGATGCAGGCTTCATACTCAGCCATGTTGTTTGTGCAGCTGAAGCAAAGTCGGGCTGTGAAAGGAGTGTGACAACCTTCCGGAGAAATGAGTACTGCGCCAATACCATTTCCAAGTGCATTTGAAGCACCATCAAAGTACAGGGTCCATCGGGATCCCTTTTCGGGTCCGTCATACGGTCCGTCACTTTCAATGTTGTCCAAATTCATGATGTCCTCGTCTGGAAAGTCAAATCTCATGGGTTGATAGTCTTCAATAGCCTGATGAGCCAGATGGTCAGCTAATACACTCCCTTTTATAGCTTTTTGGGTGGTGTACTGGATGTCATACTCGGTTAAGATCATTTGCCATCTAGCTATCCTTCCAGATAAAGCGGGCTTTTCGAAGATATATTTGATAGGATCCATTTTGGATATCAACAAGGTAGTATGAGTCAGCATATACTGTCTTAGTCGGCGAGCAGCCCATACCAAAGCGCAGCAAGTCTTCTCGAGCAGTGAGTAGCGAGTCTCACAGTCGGTAAACTTTTTGCTAAGGTAATAAATAGCATGCTCTTTTCGACCAGACTCGTCATGCTGGCCCAGAACACACCCCATTGAATTATCCAAGACGGTCAAATACATGATCAAAGGTCTTCCTTCGACGGGTGGCATCAGAATAGGGGGTTCTAGCAAATATTCCTTGATTCTATCAAAAGCAGCTTGACAATCGTCGTTCCATTCCACTACCTGATCTTTCTTCAAGAGTTTGAAAATTGGCTCACAGGTAGAGGTCAGATGTGAGATGAACCTGGCAATATAGTTTATGCGCCCCAAGAAACCTCTAACTTCCTTTTCAGTACGGGGAGCAGGCATCTCTTGTATTGCTTTTACTTTTGCCGGGTCGACTTCAATGCCTTTGTTGCTTACAATGAATCCCAGGAGTTTACCGGACCTAACTCCAAAAGTGCATTTGCTTGGATTCAGCCTTAATTTGTATTCTTTCAATCTGGCAAACAGCTTTTCCAGATGTTCAAGGTGCTCTTCCTCTGTTTGCGACCGAGCTATCATATCGTCTACGTAAACTTCAATCTCATGATGTATCATGTCATGAAATAAAGCTACCATGGCGCGTTGATAAGTTGCCCCGACGTTCTTCAGCCCGAACGGCATCACTTTGTAACAGAAAGTGCCCCATTGTGTGACAAAAGTTGTTTTCTCCATATCCTCGGGGGCCATTTTGATTTGATTATAGCCCGAGAACCCGTCCATGAAGGAAAACACCTTATGCTGAGCTGTATTGTCGATCAAGATGTCAATATGAGGTAGCGGGAAATCATCCTTAGGGCTGGCCCTATTCAAATCCCGGTAGTCCACACACATTCTGACTTTGCCATCCTTTTTAGGCACTGGCACAATGTTAGCGACCCATTGAGGATAGGATGTAACAGCCAAAAAGCCAGCATTGAACTGCTTCATTACTTCTGCTTTGATCTTTTCGGACATGTCAGGTCTCATTCGGCGAACCTTTTGCTTGATCGGTGGACAGTCTTCTCTTGTGGGGAGACGGTGAACCACGATGTCTGTGTCCAAACCCGGCATGTCTTCATAGGACCAAGCGAAGATTTCAACATACTCATTCAGTAACTGTACCAAGCGTTCCTTAACTTCTGGTTCCAGGTTGGCACCCACTTGCACCTCCTTCCGATTCTCCTCGGTTCCCAAGTTGACAGTTTCCAATGGCTCCTCATGCGGTAAGATGGCTCTTTCCTCTTGTTGCAGAAGTCTGGCTAGTTCCCCTGGTACTTCACAACCTTCGTCATCTTCATACTCGGCTAGATTGACCAGGTCTTCAGAGTTATTGAAAGATACAGCAGAATAGTCACCCATGGAATCCGGAGTGGATGGGTACCTGCATTGGTGAGTGGTGGGTGTGTGTAAGGGATAGCCATCCTTAAACAAAAATGCAAAAGGAAAGGAAATGAACACAAGCAGTTTATCAAATGAAAAATGTCCAATGAATCATTAAACATGGCATATGAATATGAAAAATAGTCAAAACCCTTACAAGTAGACCTACATGCCCTGGGCAAGGCAGGAGGTGAAAAAGATAGTGTACGGATTGTTTGAAAGTAAAATATTACAGACCAAAATAGGAAATGTTCGATAGATAAATTACTGAGGAATAAAAGTGATGGGGACAAAATCTTTTGCCTCCCAATTGCTCAACCCTCCTCTGACAGTTGGATGAATCCAATCTTCAATGTTGCTGTCCTTGTCTTCATCTTCCAAGGCGTTGATTCTGTAAGGAGAAATTTTGACTGGCGCCCTCTCAATCTTTGACCGGCGCATAGCCTTCTGACCGACAGCTGTGAAACCTAATCCAGACTTGTCAGCTTTATGCGGAAAATCGGGTAGCTGCCCCCACGCTGAGTTCTTCCCTTCTTTAACTGCAGCCCTTGCATCTTCCAGAGATGCCATCCTGGCCATCTGCCTTGGTGTCTCAGTTGTCAATTTCGCCACTGCTATCTCAGGAAACACTTCTTCGAAATGTTGAAACGGTGTCTCAATAAACTCCCCTTCAACTTCCACATACCGGAAAGAATTTAAATGGCTAATCATGTACTCTTCTTCGCCGTGGACAGTAATGATCTTTCCCTTGACAGGGTACTTCAGCATCTGATGCAGGGATTGACTGCCCCAGCATGGTGTATCCAAGGTCTACCCAACAGGCAGGAGTATGATGGGCGGATGTCCATTACGTAGAAAGTGGATTTAAACACCTCAGTACCTATCTTGATAGGAATTTCAACTTCTCCATGGACCATTCTCTTCGACCCATCGAAAGCTCTAACGACAATATCACTCGGCTTCAATTCTAACCCTTCGCAATCTAACCGGTCCAAGGCCTTTTTAGGCAAAACATTCAGCGATGACCCGGTATCAACCAAAACATGTGCAAGGGTAGTTTCGCGACACTCGATCGAAATATGCAACGCATCATTGTGGTTTCGGCCTTTAGGGGTCAGGTCGGCATCAGAAAAGCCTAGCCCATTGTCTGCAGTCAGGCTAGCCACGCAATGTTGAAATTGATCTGCAGAGGTTTCCTGGGGCACATGAGCTGCCTTTAGAAACCTAATCAAAGCTTGAGCGTGCGCTTCTGAGCAAAGTAACAGTGCCAGCATGGAGATCTTGGAGGGGGTTTGCCCCAACTGTTCCACCACATCGTAGTCACTTCTCTTGATTATTCTCAAAATCTCGTCCATTTCTTTCTTGGAAGCTTCTGGAATTGCCAAAGGTTGAGCCCTCGTCCTGACGGGTTCATCTTGTATTCCCTTTCCTTTATCGGCAATGGTAGGAGAGACAGCACTAGGAATGAAAATTTCTTCAATCAAAGGAGTTCTGGCGGAGAGCTTCATTGGTGCCGGGATGACTTCTTTAGCTGATGAGGGTCCAAAGACTGCTTTTGGAGGAGCAATCTCTGGAGAAAATATCCTCCCACTCCTGGTGATTTTGCTGGTGCCCGCAATATTACTAATGCTGGCTTCTTCATCATCTGAATCTTCTTCAATTATTTCAACTTGCTTGATACCATGGTAGTAGATGTCACCACCATAGTTCCAAGGTATCGACTTCTCGGAGACATAGGGGACAGGCCCCGGCATTGTTATCTTCAAAGGTATAGACTTTGCAGCTGGTGTAATCTTAACTGGCTTTTTGACGGCCTCGGAAAGATTGGCGTGAATGGTTATGATTGAGACATTTTCAACATGAACTGGAACGGCAGGAACTTTTTCGAACAAAATTTGTCGGCTATCCATGAGGCCTTGGATGCCTTTCTTCAGTAGCGGACAATCAAACGGCAGAGAGTGGCAACAGTAACAGTTTTCTTCACATCCCGGGAAGATCCCGGCCCTCAACAAATTCAACTTAACGGTTAACAGTGGAGTAGTCAGATCACTAACGTCAGCAACATACAGATCCTCTTCAATGGCATTAACATTCCGACCGTGCTTCGGCATAGGTGCAGATATCACATTGGGTTTTTCTGGAGCGTCAAACTCTACTTCCTTAGCCTCTATCAGGTCCTGAATCTTATGCTTGAGTGCCCAACAATCATTGGTGTCGTGTCCGACACTGTCTGAATGATAGGCGCACTTAGCATTGGCATGATAATGCGGGGAAGACGTATTCACATTCTTTGGCGCTTCCTTGATAGTGGCAAGATTTAATTTCAACAGATGGGGAAGCACCTGTGCTGGAGTCATATTAATACGGGTGAATTGCCGGTGTGGCCTTTCTACCCGTTGCTGATTTGGTCTGGTCTGGTTATAGCGAGGCTGCTCACTTGGAGTGTTTTGAATCATTACGGCCCCCACAGTCGGCCGACGCTCCACCTTCCCTGCTCTTTTTTGAGAATATACCATAGCTGTCTCCTTCTTAAACGGCTTCTTCTCAACACCTGCAGCAACACCCTTTTGAATCTTTCCTGACTTGATGCCAGCCTCAATTCTTTCGCCCGTTAAGATTAAATCAGTAAACCCCGCGGAAGAGTTACCAATCAAATGATTGAAAAATGGCCCAGATAGGGTCCCAAGAAACATATCAACGAGTTCACGATCGGTTAAAGGAGGCTGCACCCTGCCAGCCAAATCCCTCCACTTCTGTGCATATTCTTTGAATCCCTCACTTGTTCCTAGTGACATACCCTGAAGTTGGGTACGAGTAGGAGCAAGATCGGAATTATACTGGTATTGTTTGTAGAAAGCGGTGGCCAAATCTTCCCAACTTCTGACACTGGTTCCTTCTAACTGATAAAACCATTCCAACTGAGCCCCCGACAGGCTGTCTTGAAAGAAGTGAATCCAGAGGCTTTTATCTGCCGTATAGGGTTGAATTTTTCTCACATAAGACCTGAGATGCATCTTGGGACAGGATAGCCCGTCGTACCTCACAAACACTGGTACTTTGAATTTTGGGGGAATCACAATTCCGGCGACCAAGCCCATGTCTTCAAAATCCAAACCCGGTACCCTTTGCAATTCCATGGCAGCCAATCTGTCTTCTAAACCTTTGTATTTGTCATCAGCTGGAGGATACTGCTGGTCGGAATAATCTTCCTCCTCTTCAATTTCTTCCTCTTCCGCATCAGACTCGGAAGGCACCACAACTTGATCTCTTTTACTAGTCCCTTCATCAGAAGTGGGAGGAAAATCGAGTACTCTCCGAGCTTCTCCGTTGAATCTTCTCCCCAAAGTGGCCACTCCGACCCTCTTCTTCTTCTTCTTCACTGGGTCCTTATTCTCCAGTTGAGTCTTGATATCCTCTTGACTCTTGACCAAGGTCATCAAGAGTTGCTGGAACTGTGCGTTCTGAGCCTGTAGGTCTTTGACTGTTTGCTCGAGATCCATCCTACTGAAATAAACAGCAGATAGATAAGGAACCCTGGAGTGAGACCTGCTTATGCATATGATGAATGGTATGCTTATGTATGCAATGCATTCAAGGGTTTAGAACATTCAAAATTGTTTCAGACAAAGAAGAACGCACGTCATATTAATAAGAAGAAACTTGTTAGTACATAAATGCCCCATGGGCCAAATATTACAAAATAAACTTCTCAAGGCAGAAAGACATTGCGCATCCTCTTTGGTGCGATGTAGGTATTGAGGGCCTCTTGCTCGTGGAGTCGGCGGGTAAGCTCTAGAACCTTCTTTTCACTGGCGTAATAGCTAGTTTCAAAAGTGTTCCGTTCCTCCTTGAGCTGAATCCAACTTTTCTGCATTTCCTCCCACGATGTAGGCATGTCGGGATGTAGGATGGTGTAGGGAACCTTTCCTTCCTTAACAGGCTCTTTAATCACCGGGAGAACATGAGGATAAGGCATCATAAGACTTTGGGCTCGGGCTCGTACCCACTTGAGATAGGGCTCAAGAGGGATGGAGTTCTTGTGTCCCAGAGTCTTACTATCAACCTTGTTGAGTTTTCCCCAAGCTCTGATGAATCTTTGGCGAAGTCCTTGCGCATCGTTGTCGAAGTCAAAAACTAAGCTAGGAATCAACATGTCATGAGGGCCATCCCTCCGTGCGTATCCAAATTGTCTCAAAGCTAGGCAAGGGTTGTAGGTGATACCTCCTCTAATTCCAAGTAAAGGAACATTAGGAAATTCTCCGCAGCGATCGACGATGATGACATTTTCTCTGGACCGAGAACACCAATGCACATCAGAATGAGTGAGAGTCATCAATCGTTGGGACCACCTTATACCTTGATCATTCTTCAAGACAGATTGTGGAAGGTGCGAAATAAACCACCTTGCGAGGATAGGAGTACAGCACATGAGAACACCCCTCTTTCTCATTGTTCGTGTGTAAAATGAGTGAAGAATGTCCCCAAGCAATGTTGGTATCGGGTTTCTGGACAAGAAGATTTTGACGGCGTTGACATCTATCAATTGGTCAGAGTTTGGAAACAGAACCAACCCATAGATCAGGAGTGCCACAATTTCTTCAAAGGCTTGAAGATCCAATGAGTTCCAACATTCTTGTGCCTTTTCAAACAAGAATTTTGCTAAGAATCCTTTGACGCCGCTTCTGGTTTCCCAATGCCCGCTCATTTCAGATGGTTGTAGATGTAGTGCTCGAGCAACATCTTCAGGCTTTGGTTCCTTCTCCGTACCGTTGAAGGGTAGTTGATTAAGGATAGGGATTCTTAGGAGTTGAGAAAACTCCTCCAAAGTGGGGACCAATTGATAATCAGGGAAAGTGAAGCAATGGTGAAGAGGGTCAAAGAACTGGAATAGCACTTTCATCATGTCTTCTTCAATGTTGGTGTTGACTAAGCTGAGCAGTCTACCATGTCTTTCACTGAAGGATGAATTTTCCGGAATTCTTGAAGTGATCTCCTTGAGTTGAGGAGAGATTCTCACAAGGTTGACTTGGATGGTATTTCTGCGAGGTATTTCCATGACCTACAAAATAAGAACAATGATGAAGATCCAAACCCCTGAAATGGTTAGTAAATGCATATGATGTTTCATGATGTTTATGATGTATGCACAAAACATATGTACAAGCAAATCACACCAAACCCTAGTTTCGGGCTTGCATGGGGTTCCATAGGTAAGTACCCTCTTGAGTGTAGTTGGCTTAAAAACCTGTCCTATAAATAGTAACCGGGTTCTAAGGAGCTCAATATCACTGGATTGTTTTCATTGTTCATTGTTTTGGTTTAGCCACTTAACTAGCGACCAAAATATTCCAAGAAAACAACCCTCAATGAGTGTAGTATCGAGTATCTACCAACTTCGGACTGCACCAAAGCCGGTCATCTCACTACTCCTAATAAAAGGCCAAGATGGTCAAGTAAGGTTCTAGGTCATTAGTGCTTAGTGACATCACTCAGCGGCCCCGTACTCTCCTTGATTGAACTCAAGGGTTACCGGTACTCACAAATATGTCGCACTAATATAGCTATTGCTTAGACCGTGTCGGTATACCCCGCACAGTTTCCACAACGTATTGCTATCTATGAATGTTTCCCAAAATCCGGGTGGAGGATTGTAAACCCAAACAATGGAGCCAAAGAATAAAGCAAACAAATCAAACCATTAGTCATGCAAGAGGGTGATCTAAGCCCTAAGGTTACTCCACTTTAAAGGTGAAATCCCCAGCAGAGTCGCCAGTTCTGTGATACGGTGGGAGAACTGACTTGTGTTTTGCGTTTGTTTTCGCAAATGTTTCGTTTGAGCAAGAGTCGCCACCGACTTTTTATTTTATCCTAAGGAAAGGTTTAAAAAGCACAGCAAAAACCTTTGAGATTTTTCTTGGGTTCGGGGAGTAGATTATAGAAGGGGAAGGTATTAGCACCCCTTCTATCCATGGTTATCCATGGGCTCTTAGGTACTTGCTTAGATCAACTTGCCTTGGTTTTCAATTGTTTGAAATGGTGCTTTGTGTGTGTGGTTTTGAAAATGTTTTGAAAAGATGCCTTGTATTAGGCTAACCTTGTAACAATTCTTTACTCGAATGTTTTACAAAAGGTATTTTATCTTTTTAAAAAGATGTTTCAAGGGTTTTGAAAAGTTGATTTTTGAAAGTGTTTGTGAAGTGGGTTTTGAAATTAGGCAAGTGTTTTCTTGGAAAGTTTAGCAAGTACTTAAGAGTTTATCTACCCTAAAAATTTCCTCAAAGATTTTTATTATGTTTTAAACCTTTTGACAATTTTGTTCCACCATTGCATTTGGTGGACAATCTTGTTTTAGGAGATGAAAAGGGACAGGCGCGGGTCATCGTTTGGACCATAATTGCAACGGCGTTAAATATCTTTGGGCAATTCTCTTTAAGGGACTTTGATCATTTGTTTTTGTTTGTTTTGAAAAGTATTATCGAGGGACTATGATCATTCAAATTATTTGCTTTGCCCAAAGAAATTCAACATACAACATGGCCCAATTATTTGAAGGCAACAAAGTGGAATACCCTAGGGGTGTAAGTGTGAGAAGTGTTGTTTATTTTCATGCTTATTTATCTTGTATTAGGTCAAACTATTTTTTATCGTTTTTTTCGCATGCAAACCCTAATTCTAACATGGCATAATTAGAAAGCGTATAAAGTGCGAAATTTAAATTCCTACGCTATTACAACATAATAATATAGGGAGGGGGGTACAAATTTACAAATGGGGGATATTAGACAAGAATTTAAATCTAAATTATTACATCATTTTTTGAATATTTGCAAGGTAAGTAAATTGCTCAATTAAATAGAAATTAAATAAATATGCAAAATGCAAAAAGAAAGTTTTTATATGTATGAAAAAATATTATTTATGCAAAGATAAAAATAAGAAAATAACAAGATATTATTTTTGAGTATTTTCATATTTAGGGCAAAACCCTAGTTTTAATCAAAATGTATATTAATTAATTAATCCACATAATATTTATTATTTGCATACAAGAATAAAATAAAATATGGTATATTTGAAAAAAAGGTCATTTTTTAGTATTAAATATTAAAAATAAAATATATACATTTTTTGGCGTTTTTATTCTAAGTATAATAATATATATATATATATATATATATATATATATATATATATATATATATATATATATATATATATATATATATATATATATATATATATATATATGTATATTTATATTATAAATATGTATTATATACAAAATAAGTATTTACTTAATATTTTAATAAAATAAATAAATAAATAAAAAAGTATTTTTTATGTGAAATATTTTCAGAAGGTAAATAAAAATAAAAATGCAAATAGAAGTATTTTTTACATATTTTCTATTTATCTTAAATAACAATATATATCTATTTATATACAAATCAAAAAGAAAATCAAATAAAAACCAAATAAAATCAAAAAATGATGAGAAAAATATTTTCAAAATTTTAACATGCTGAGAAAAAATAAATGAATCAAATAAAAAAAGAAAATGTCAAAAATCATTAAAAATAAAGCAAATGGGCTTGGGGGTGCAAAACAGAAAAGATGGTGTGAATAAGAAAAAATGCTCAGGCCCAGCCCAAACCACTTCTTCTTCAACCTCTGAATCACAAAACGCGCGCCTGCAAGCTTGTGTTTGAAATCCTGATTCTTTGATTTTTTCAGCAAACTTCCAACACAAAAAATGTTAAGCATGAAGAGACGATTTCATACATATAAAGAACATGAACTATCTCTCTAAGATGAGGGAGAATTTCTCTCCCCCTCTTTTCTGACCTAACTTTTCTACCATTTTCAGAACTCAAATTCTCTCTACTCAGACAAAAGAAATGAAAAGTAAAGCTATGTACATGTTCAGGGCTATGAGTAGGACCTTGTTTCTTCACAAACTTAAGACTAAATATGCATGATAAGAGAGATACGAATTCAAACTTTTACCTATTCAGTTGGACTTCTATCTGGAGAATGAGGAACTTTCAGTGCAAGGTGATGATTGGAAAAGCTTCCTTGAGGTCTAGGGATGCTTTTTCAATGCTTACTTTGTCTTGAAACTCCTTGTATCGAGCTGTGGAACTTCAACTGCAAAAGGAAAAATTAAAAATGGTGGAAACTGTTAGAGTGATTACAGGTCAGGTTTTAGGCCATGGTTAGTTTGCATATGTTGTATGGAAGGTGTATGAATTGATTTTGGTGAGAATGCTCGAGGGAAATGGGAGTTTGCACTCAAACTGCAGAGGCAACCCTGTTTTTGCAGTTTGAGGATGATTATGGCAATGGGAGTGTTTGAAAGGTCAAGGATTCGTGCAAAAGCTTGGTTGGGATGTACTGAGTGTGTTTGATATCTTTTGTGTTGTGTTTGTAAGCTGAGGTTCAAGTTGTCACAAGTTATGGACCTTTCTTCTTTTCTAAGCAACAAAATGCCACTTGATGTTCTAGGCATGTAGGGGGCCTCCTAATGGGCTGCATAATCTTCTCTTGATCAGAGCAATTTGTCCATAATCTTGTGCCATTCAGATTTAGCTTGTACTTGTTGGATTTCTAATTTGACATAAAGTGAACTTTTGCAAAAATGGATAGTTTACTTTTTCCAAATTGGGATTAATCCTCTAGACAAAGCTTGAACTCAAAGAACTTGGTCTTGGTACAAAGAATATGCATTAAATTTATGAGTGTAACTTGGTTTAGGGACCTGTAATCAAGGGCATGCTGGTTTTGAGAAGTTGCATAATCTTATGAACATGAAAAATGGCCAATTCACAAGTGAGTTTTTGTTATATTGTGAAATTCGATTCTCCCTAACCATGAAGTTGTTTGAGAAGCTCTTGAACATTTTGGAAAGCTTGGAATGTGTACTACAATCCATCTTTGAAATTCAAATTGAAATTCCAAGTGGAAGGGTATGAAAAATGGCCTTGAAGTGGGGTAGAAAACCTTGTCAAAATAGGTTAAAATTCTACTAAGTTAAAAATGGTTTAGTGCCCTTATTCAAAAAATTATAACTTGAGATACAAGCTTCAAATGAGAAAACTTTGTGAATCAAAGTTGTAGATTATGCAACAATCTACAACTTTCATGTTTTGACTTTTGTTTGAATCAAAATGGATCATGGTGAAAAGATGGGGCAAAGTTGGGAAAAAATTAGGGTTTTTCATAACTTAGAAAAATTCTAAGTTATGAAAAATTCCATTTTCAAACCCTAATTTGCAATTTGTGATTTCTTGGTGAACAAGTTTCATGATTTGGCATATTTTGATGAAAAATGAATCTTGACTCTTGATTTTGACCAAAAAGTCAAAGTTTGACTTTTCAGTATACAGTCAAAATTGATCAATTGACTGGGAAATTCAACTGTCAATCTTGTGTACTTGGGATCTTTTGAGTTTGATGAACATGTTAAGATAATTCCATGGGGTCCTTGAGTCCATATATGAGCTTAGTTTGCCATTGGCTAGGTCAAACAGTCAAAAATTGCCTTTGTACAGTCAAAACCCTAAAAATGACCATTTTGCCCTTTTGGTGATCTGATCAAATTTCTTGTGGAATTGTGATCCAAGCTTGATCAAATGGTTCATATGAGTTCATAATGTTGATGTGGATCAAATTTCATGAGATTTGACTGTCAATTGGCCACAGTTGACTTTTTCCCCAATACAGTTGATTTCTAGGTCAACTGTCCAATTGACTGGGCAAAACTTGGAATCAAGACTTGAAACTTGGTATGGATAATCTTGGGAGTCCAATATGAAGCATGAAAGTCATATTGGGCACTTTGGGTCAAAACAACTTTGTGCAAACACAAACCCTAATTTTGAGTCCACAGTGCAAGGGGAGGTCTTGAGCAGATGAAACCCTAACTGAGTCTTGAGCTTCAAAAGCTTTGTGAGGAGAGATCAATGAGAAATGGGAGGGCAAATTTTGGGGTACAACACCGTTCTTCTCTCAACTGCATCCAAGACCTCTTTAATGCCCCAATGTCAGTAGGCATGTATGGGTGGAGGATGGTAGGAGGAACCCCTTCTTCACTCTCAACAATTATTGGTAAGACAGCTTCATACGGCATTCCCAGCTTTTGAGCACGTGTACAAACCCACCGGAGATACGGTTCCATCGGAAGAGAGGTCTTCATCCCTAACTCATGTGGATCAGACCGGTGCGCCCTGTTCCAAGCTCGTATGAACCTGTGGCGATGCTCCTCACTATCCCCTTGAAAGTCAAAGACAATGCTCGACATTAGCAACTCATGAGGTCCGTCCCTCCTAACTCGCCCAAACTATCGTAAGGCCAGACAAGGATTATAGGTAATCCCTCCTCGAATTCCAAGTAGTGGAACATTGGGGTATTCCCCACAGCGATCAATAATAGCTACTTCTTCCATGTTTTTGGTGCTCCAGATAATGTCAGTGTGAGCAAGAGACATAATTCTGTAGGCCCAACCCATGCCTTCCTTGTTCTTCAAAATAGATTTGGGGAGGTGAGAAATAAACTACCTCGCCAGCAATGGTGCACAATACATAAGGGTTCCCCGTTTTCGAGCAGTACGGGCATAAAGAGCGTGCAAAATGTCACCTAAGAGAGTGGGCACCGGATTATGGGACATGAAAATCCTCACTGCATTCACATCAACAAAGGAATCTGAATTTGCAAAAAGAACCAAACCATATATGAGAAGAGCCATGATGTCCTCGAATGCCTGAAAGTCCAAACTGTCCCAAAATTGATTAGCCCGATCAACCAAGAATTTAGCCAAGAAGCCTTTTATCCCACTCGGAGTCTCCCAGTTAGACATTACCTCAGCCTTTGTCAGATGTAGGGTTGTAGCAACATCCTCTGGTCTAAGAGCTACTTCCCAACCTGTAAATGGCGTCTTCTCTAGAATAGAAATACCCAGTAGATCAGAGAACTCCTCCAAAGTAGGGACCAACTGATAGTCTAGGAAAGTGAAGCAGTGGTATAATGGATCAAAGAACTGGCATAGAACACTCATCATCTGCTCATATAATTTGGAAGTGACCAAACCCAGGAGGTGACCATGTCTTCTGATAAATGAAGAAGTATCTGGAACCTTTGCAACCAAATCTCTAAGCTGAGTAGGAATCTGTACAAAGCTGATCCGAATAGTGTTTCTACGCATAGAGGCCATGACCTACAAAACAGAACAAAGATGAATCCCCTCTGTCTTTGAAATGGGTTAGACTGATGCAAGATGCATGCAATGTCATGATGTCATGATGTCATGATAGAAACACACCACAAGTATTCACAGATAGCAAACATGGTAAGGGCAAACAAGTCACACAGTAGCCCTTAGATTTCAGGCTGGCATGGAGTTTAGGTATTACCCTCTTTCAGTTTAGTTGGTTCAAACCTGTCCTAGTAATAGTAATCGGGTTCTAGAGGATCTCAATATCACTGACCACCCTCGATCGGTCATAATTCTAGTTTGGCAACCTTTTCTTGCGGCCGAAATCATCGCGAGAGTTTGATCTCAATGAGTGTAGCATACTGCTACTGTTCTATGGCCAAGTTGGTCAATTATAGGTTCTAAGGTCAGTTGGTGCTTAATGACCCCTTAGAAGACCCATATTCTCCTTGTTCCACCACAAGGGATATCGGTACAAACTAAAGTGCCACACCAATGTAGCTACTGCTTCAACCATATCAGTCTACGATGTACATTTCCCTCACAGTCTATTGCTACTTACCTAAAAGGTGTCCCCAGATCCGGGTTAGGATCTATAGTAACTCTGATTCAAACCCACAAAGATAAAGTAAACAGATCAAATAATTGAAAACAATATGAACTAATCCTAAGGTACACCCCACTTAAAAGATTCATCCCCAGCAGAGTCGCCAGTTCTGTGATATGGTGGGAAAAACTGACTATTTTTGGAATGCTGGTTTGCGTTTTGCGTTTGTTTTTGTAAAATGTCGCGGTAAGCAAGAGTCGCCACCGACTTTTATTTTATCCAACAAGGAAAGAAAAAAAGCACATAAAAATTCCTTTTTTGAGATATTTCTGAGTACGGGGGGTAGATTATAGAAAGTGAAGGTGTTAGCACCCTCTCTATCCGTAGTTATCTACGGGCTCTTAGGTACTTGCTCGTCATTTTCAAAATTGTTTTCTTTGTGCTTGTGGGTTTGAAAAGTTTTTGTTTTAACTTCGATTTAACTCTTGCTTCTGTCCTCAAGAGTGTAATGAAGTATTTTTGAAAACTTTGTTTAAAAAGGAGTGTAAGTGTGAAAAAGGTTTTGTTTTGGATGCGCAAGTATCTAAGAACTAATCTACCTACTCGAAAAAGGAATCGTTCTATGCTAATTTCCTTTAGACAATGCTATCCCACTATTAGTGAGTAGGTAGCACCGTCGTTGGAGTTTGAGGGTCAATTCGAACGAGGGACATACGGTCACTAAAGCAATGTTAGGACGCCTTAGCGGTAACCCTAATGTCTTAGATCATTTGTTTGAGGCAATAATATCTGAGGCAACTATGATCTTTTTAGACAAGAGGGCGACCTCTAAAACAACCTACACTCAATGACCGTTTACAAAGGCAACCAAGTGAAACATCTAGCAGTTGTATATTTGCAGAAATTAAAATGCGGAATTTAAACTAAATTATTACAAGGCGTCGGGTATTTACATCGCCAAAAACAACCCTTTGAAAATAAAATAAAAGCGAAAAGATAAATAAATGTCCTATTAACACTATTACAAGTCGGGAGCAGATACATCAATAATTAAATAAGGAAAAATAAATTGCGCGAGTGAATTGGATCGAATGCGGAATAAGGGTTTTGACCCTTTTGATTAAAGAAAATGTTTTTGTTGTTTTTATTTTAAGAAAAGAAATTAAATCCTAAAAATTAAATGCTAAGTTAATTATTAAATAAATTAATTAATGAAAAAAAGATTAAATGACATATTTTTGGAGTTTTGATTATTTTAAGAAAGAAAATAAAATAATTAAACTAAAGTTAAAACCTAATTAATTCTAATTGATTTTATTTATTTACAAAATAAATTATGGTTACCTAATTAATATCCTAATTAAATTAGTTAATATTTATTAATAAAAATAAAGTTCTGAATTTTAATTGGACAAAAATATTTTTTGGTGATTTTTTGATAAAAAAGAAATTAATTTATTGGTTAGTAATTAATTAAACAAAATTAAATAATTAAATTAAAATAAATAAAATATAAGAAGAAGTAAAGAATGGGCCTGATTGGAGGGTGTAGATAGCAAAGATATTGGCCCTATTGATGCTGGTCCATTGGACTTTTTGGGATCCCCTGCGTATGCCTTGACTGGCCTAGGGTGTGTGTGATACGGTGGGAAAGAACTGACTATTTTTTGGTGTGCTGGTTTGTGTTTTGCGTTTGTTTTTGCAAAATTTCGCGGTAAGCAAGAGTCGCCACTGTCTTTTATTTTATCCAACAAGGAAAGGAAAAAAGCACAGAAAAATTCCTTTTTCGAGATGTTTCTCGGGTCCGGGGGGTAGATTATAGAAAGGGAAGGTGTTAGCACCCTTTCTATCTGTGGTTATCCACGGGCTCTTAGGTAATTGCTCATATCGTTTTCAAAATTGCTTTTCTTTGTGTTTGTGGGTTTAAAGAAGTTTTTATTTGAAAGTTGTAAGTGTGAAAAGTTTTCGTTTTTGAGAGAGCAAGTATCTAAGAACCATCTACCTACTCGAAAAAGGAATCGTTCTATGCTATTTTCCTTTAGACAAAGCTATCCCACTATTAATGAGTAGGTAGCATCGTCGTTGGAGTTTAAGGGTCAATTCGAATTTAGGGACTTACGGTCACCAAAGCAATGTTAGGACGCCTTAGCGGTAACCCTAATGTCTTAGATCATTTTATCCGAGGCAATTGTTTCGAGGCAACTATGATCTTTGGACAGGAGGGCGACCTCTAAAACATCCTATACTTAATGACCGCGTACGAAGGCAACCAAGTGAGGTGTACCCTAAGAGTGCGCATGTGTGAGTGTGTCATTTTTCAGTTATTTTGTCTTTGTACATGTTATGGGTGATCTATGTTGATTTTAGTTTTAAACGTTCAATCTTGTCATGCATCCCCTATTATCAAACATCTAACAATTTATAAGTTGTGGAAATTAAATTGCAGAAATTTAACTAACTATTACAAGGCGTCGGGTATTTACATCGCCAAAAGCAACCCTTTGAAATTTAAATGCGGAAAATAAATAAAGCGATAAAAATAGTCCTAATTATCTATTACATTCCGGAAATAAATACAATATTGAATAAAATGGATCGCGTGCGAGAAATTAAATCGGGCGCAAGTTCTAGGGTTTTGACCCTTTGTTATTAAAGAAAAGATTTTTTTTGGTTATTTTTGAATTAAAAAGAAATTAAACTAAGTTAATTATTAAATTAATAAACAAATTAATTAATAAAAATATTTTTGGGTTTTTGGTATTTGAAGAAATAAAAAAATTTAATCAATGTTAATAAAAACCTAATTGTCTAAGTTAATTTTAATTATTGCAAAAAAATATATTAAAGTTATTCCTAATTAAAGCTAAATTAATTAATTAATTTGTTAATAAAAAGAAAATACTAAAATTTAAATTAATAAAGAAAATATTTTTTTGGTTTTAATTTTATAAAGAAAAAGATTTGATTGGTTGGTTAATAATAAAAATTAAACAATCAAATAAATAAAATAAAAATGAAATAGAAAGAGTTAGGGGGGTTTGGGCCTGATTTGGAGGTTTGGAATAGCAATTCAGAGGCCCGTCACAAGCTAGCCTCGTTTGACCTCCCTGGATTCCATGCATGCTAGTTGACTTGGTCCATGGTGGACGTTCATCTCTTGGCCCTCAGATCTGGCCTAAGGCCACCTGTCCATTAAAGATAAGGAGGCGCATGATAGATCTCACGCTGGCATCAACACTTGATTACCTGAAGAAAAATAATAACAAGGCATATATGGGACCTGGGATTCGAACCCAGGTCCTGTTGGTCATTGGATATACGCCACTACCACTCAACCATTGTGTGTTAATTGTTAGTGTATTGAGCAATAATGATAATATGAGAAAACGTGCTAATATGCCAGAACAAAAAATAAAATGTGCGAATATTTGAACCAACCACAGGGGGAGTGACACGTCTCCATCCCTAACCTCCAGCCCCTGTAAATTTACCTGTGAATTTAGATCCGCAGCTAAATTCGTAGGTCAACCCTAAAATCAATTCTAGGCCATGAAAAATCCTCCCAAGACCATGGTTATGCTCGTCTTCCTCCTCCGGTCATGTCCATGGCCATTATTGGAGCTAATTTTACATGTAAAAGAAATGTCCAAAAAACAAACCACAAAACCCTAGATTCGGCTATGGGGTTACAGATCAGATAAATGCAATTGGATGATATAGAAAGCTTGGAAATTTGATGAGGATCATGAATATGCAAATGGTTTGTGCAAAAGATGCAGAAATAAGGATATACGAATTCAAGAAAGAAGCGATTTTTTGTGACTTACAGTTCTTTTGGGCACGTATGAGAGCTTGTTAGGGGGTTGGTTCTGCTTCAGTGAACCTCCACCAATTGATTGGTGTTGAGTTTTGCTTCTGAAAATGCCTCTAAGCTTGATTTCAACTTTGCACTTTTTACCACTTTTTCCAAGTTTTTCTTTCAGTGTTCTTGCAGCCTCTAGGTAATTTTTCGTTCCCTCTAGCTTCTATATGTAATATGCAATGCATTAGGTCAAGAATTATGCTTTGAATCTTTGCACATCAATGCCATGGGATTTGATTTAATCCACCATTGAAAGCTTGCCTAATTTGTCAAAAATCCAATCTTTTTGCACATGGAATGCTTGATACGAATTTGATACACTTGATGATGATGATTCAATCCTGAAATAGCCAAAAAGAGATCAAGTAATCAATATTTGGATTTTATTTGATTTAATTTGATTAAAAATGAAATAATTCATTAAAAAATCAAATAAAATAATAAAAATGATAAATGGGCACAAGGATGAAGCTAGGACACGTGTGAAATGTGGAAAGTCCAAATCAAGTGGAAAAGAATGGGCCCATTTGACAAAATTTGAAGTTTTGGGGATAGTTGACTTTTGGCAATTTTGCAAAAATGCCCAACTTCAACAATGCATAACTTCTTCAATTTTGAACTTTTGGAAGTGTTCTTGGACTTTTTAGAAAGCTTGAGATGTCATCTAAACAAACTTTTGGTATCATCTAAATTTGATATTCCATGCTCAAGTTATAAGCTTTGGCAAAAAAGGTGTTTTTGTTGACTTTCAAAAATGACCTATAATGTCCAAATTTATAACTTCTTGTGGGTCTATTTTCTGATCTTGGGGTATGAAGATGGATTGTATGAAATTGCATCCTCTTAAAAATGAGCTTTGTATGGGTCATTTATCATAAAGTATGAGAAAGTTATGATTGGTCAAAGTTGAGTTGACTTTTCCTACAAAACCCTAATTTAGCAACTTTTGAGTCTTGATGAATTTTGAACAATCCTTGATGAATCATGATCAACCCTTGATAAAATGATGAAATATCCTTCAAAATGAGAATGTTGACAAAAAATCTTGAGGTTTGACTATATTTGGGTCACAGTTGACTTTTGCCCTAGCCCGGTCGATTTTTGGACCCTTTGAGCAATTGACTGAGCAAACTTCGTCTGCAAGGCTTGAAATTTGACATTGATGACCTTGAGAACATATTAGGACATTAGGGAACATTTGAGGTCATTTGTACTCAAGGATCTTGATGCAACACAAAACCCTAATTTGGGGTTGACTGCCTTAGGAGATGATTTGTCTGACCCACTCTTGAGCAAACTTGAGCAACTTAGAGATTTTTCTTGCAATGTTTTAGGAAATATGGGAGGGAAAATTATGGGGTACAACAGCTGCCCTTGTTCAATCTTCTTAAACCTGAGGATATAGATTGGCTTTCGTGTCTTTCGTGATCCAAAGGTGGAAGATGATTGAACACTAGAGTGCCCAGAAATTTGCACTCGCATGAAGTGGTATCAGCCTCGTTATGTCGGGAATGGGCTTACATATGCGATTTGGAGACTGTTGATAGGAGGTCTTCAACTGGAATAAGAATCAGGGAGATCTTAGCATCGATCTGACTGAACCAGAGAAGGTCTTTGATTAACTTTGACTGGATAAGAATCAGGAAAATCTTAGAATCGATTTAACTGAACCAGACGAAAGTCTTGGAATATCTTCAACTGGAATAAGAATCAGGGAGATCTTAGCGTCGATCTGACTGAACCGGAGAAGGTCTTGAATTTACTTTAACTGGATAAGAATCATAAAAATCTTAGAATCGATTTAACTGAACCATACGAAAGTCTTGGAATATCTTCAACTGGAATAAGAATAAGGGAGATCTTAGCATCGATATGACTGAACCAGAGGAGGTCTTGGATTAACTTTGACTGGATAAGAATCAGAACAAATCTTAGAATCGATTTAATGAACCAGGCGAAAGTCTTGGAATATCTTCAATTGGAATAAGAATAAGGGAGATCTTAGCATCGATCTGACTGAACCAGAGAAGGTCTTGGATTAACTTTGACTGGATAAGAATTAGAAAAATCTTAGAATCAATTTAACTGAACCAGATGAAAGTCTTGTGAGAGCATCTTTCTGAGGAATCCGCTGAAACAACCCTCAATAGATGTAGTTTTTGAGGGGACTACCAGGTCATATAAGTAGTCAACGGTGTTTACTGATTCGTCTTTCCCTGAAAAGGTAAAGAGTTAGTCATATGCAATGTCATGATATATGAAATTCATGATATATATCAAGCAATGATGCTCTCAAAATAAATGAGATTGTATGGTATGATGCGTATATGCCTGTATCATGATGTATGGAAATATAATGTTTCTAGCTGAGGGAAATAACTCCCGGATAGCTGCTGAAGAATAGAGTTGGCTTCTTCGTTTCTGCTGGGGATGGCGAACGAAGAGAATAAACCTGTAGGAGAGGATGACTCCGTTGGGGGAATAAACTTATGAGGAGATTACTCTGTAGGGAAGAGATGTTCTGCTGAAGATTCCACTGATTAATTCCGCCGGGATGAATTATCGTTGTTGGTGATATTGAATCCTATTGGGCATTGAATTCCTGTTTGTGAAAGGAAAGAAATCCGCTGGGGATGATCTTCGGTCGCGACTTCTCTGGGAATAACCTTTTAGACTCTTATGGGGATAATCCTTTGAGTTCTGCTGGGAATGATCCTTTGAACTCGGCTGGGGAGATTTATTTTTGTACTCCACTAGGGATAAACTTCTAGAGTCTACTAGGAATGATTCTCCCAACTCCGTTGAGGAAGCTTTTTCAGACTGCGGTGGGAAAATTTTAACTCCACTGGGAATATCTTGTACTCTGTCGGGGAGCATTCTTATATTCCGTTGGGGAATATTAAGACTGTCGGGGATATCAAGCCTTTTTAGTACTGATGGTAGATAAACTCAGCTTGGGGAGAATATTACCGATTCATTCATAGTTGTAAGTCCCAGCTGGGGGAGCTATCATTATTGTCTTACTCTGCGGGGAGCGGATGTTTCTTAGCCATATTCTTCAGCTGAATTTACCTTGTACCTGGTGGACAGAGCAACTGTATAGTTTGGACAATTTTTATTGCCCCTGTTTCTGATGTTACCCGTAATCGTCTTTTTCGCATGTAAATATTCATGAGCAGCAGTCAATGTCAAATGCATATATCAAAAAATGAACATTGGACATTCTTTGCAAATAAAAGCAGATAAAGAAAAAACAGTTTGAAATTTATTTAAAAATGAATTGTATTGATTTTGAAGTTTGGCTTGTAAATATGCGTTTTTGTACAAGAGGCTGACGTTCTAGTAGGAGAATACCGCCGAACAAATAGAACATATATAATTTGTGAAAAGAAGAAAAAAACAGCTATGTGAATTGAAATTCTGGCTGCAGATACTCAATGTCACGTTCAATGTTATGACACCGTATCTGACTTACTATATGACAGTAAATACAAAAGCAATAAAGAACACAGTCAATTGTTTACCCAGTTCAGTGTGCAACAACACCTACTCTGGGGGCTACCAAGCCAGGGAGGAAATCCACTATAAGAGATGTTAATTCAGGAATAAACCAACCAGTTTATCTCCTTCACTTAAGACCTACCCAATGCAATTCCAATCTAAGTACAACTTAAACCTGAGTTCCTACTCACTCCCCCTCAATCACAGCAGTGATACATAAAACAATTTGACTTAAGAATTGATGAAGACACTCTTCAAAAACAAACACTTGATTAAGCTTCACAGCTTTTTAATCAAGCAACACAATCACTCTTGCTTCACAGCTTTGAGTGATGCACACAGCTAACTTGACTCTGCTTCACAGCTTTAGTCAAGGAACATTCAAACACTCTTGCTTCAAAGCTTTGAGTGCTACACAACCCTTACAATTAGAAACCTATTCCAAGTCACTTATCACAATGATAATTGCTTGGAGTACAATAATCAAACCTATACAGATTACAAATGATCTTCTGATCAATAAAAGGGATGCCTTGCAAAACAGCAGCTCTGTTGAATATATAGCAGCTGCAACTTCAGTTAGGGTTTCCACAAAAACCTAGGGTTAATTCTGTTTGACCTAAAGACCAGGTCACAGGACTTTATTAACCAGGTTAGGGTTGAGCTAGGTTACCCCTCAGAAAATGCAGGATTCTGTTCTGGAAAGACTGAGTTATTTTCCTGAAAAAACTCAGACTTATCCAACCTGCAAACCTGTTAGTTCAGAACAGGATGTCATAACATCTGTTATGACATCTGAGAAAACCTGTCTACTGATTTAGCAAAATGTGATCATTTTGCAAAATGCTCAGATACACACTTATAAACATCAGTACTTGAATTACAATATTTTTCTGCAAAGGTACCTAATGAGTCAGTACAAACTAAACTAGAATGTTATGACATCAGTCATGACATTCACACATACACTTGGGTTTTACCAAAAATGCAAGCCAATACCTAAACAACTACAAACTCCCCCTTTGGCAGATTTTTGGCTAAAGACCCTAAGCAATCAGAGATAGATAGCAGCAGAAATAAATGACTGCAGAAAAATAGAATGTCTAATTGAGCAAGTACATATTAAGTACCAAAATATTCTCCCCCTCTTTAGCCACAAATGGGCCAAAGATACATGTTCATAATGATTATACAGTTATCCAAAAACAATTAATAAGAGCAGTAGCAGAAAAAAAGAACTGAACACACTTCCAAACTCCACCAGATATCAGCACCAACCAGCAACACCACCAAACAGCAACCAACCTTCAAGCACTGTCATCAGACTCAGAGGAGCTAGTTTCTTCAATGTTGAGATGACCTTCAGATTCTACACCTTCTTCCCTTCTATTTTCTTCAGCTTCCTCCTTTTCTAGCCTGGCAATTAGAATTTCTAGGGTCCTTTTTCTAGCATCCAGCTCTTTGCAAGTTTCTTTTAAAACAGCTATGACATCTGATGTCTTGGACTGGGTCTTCACAGACGATGTCTCAGCTGATGTTATGACAATGTCTGGAGCATGAGATCCCTGAAACAGTTTGTAGTGCAAGCCAAGGGCAGGAGCTCTTTTGCAGACTGTATCTCTTGCCACAAGGATATCAGGGTATTGTGCAAGGATGATTCCACAAAGGAGGGAGGGAAAGGCAATTGGTCCTTTGACAGCATAACTGCCAGCATGCTTTAAAGTTTGTTCAAAGATGTACCTGCCATAGTCAAAAGCAGTCTTGGTTCCCACAACATAAATAAATCTCCCCAATCCTGTGGAGATAGTTGATTTATGATTTGTAGGCACCCAGTTGGCTGCACCTATTTTATGCAAGATGGCAAATTTCATGCTGAGTTTACTGGCATTCAGCCTGCCTTTCAAGGGCCAACACTTTACTTGCCTGGCTGTGATGGTTTGACAAACTTCATTGTTAGTTGCCTCCAGATCAGGACAATCCTCATTTGTTCTTCCAAGAAACTTGTTGATTTCTGATGGAGAGAACTTGACCCTTATTCCTCTAACAAAAACACTTTCAAAGTCAGCCGACCTTCCATCAGCACAATCATTAGACAAGTTCACTACAAACTCCTTGACCAGATTTTCATAACATTTGTTAAATTTTATCACTGTCTTCATTAGTCCAGCATTCTTGATCAGGTCCATGATGTCTTTGCACTCCAAGGCATCATTGTTGAGTTCTCTCTCTAAGGCTATTCTCTTTAAGCAAACATACTTCCATCTGTTTGCATTGTCAGGATGATGAAAAGAGATGTTGTCTGTTGGGACTTCAGGCACTCTAGAAATTTTGCTGGAGGGGAGCTTCCTTCTGATAGGAGTTTCTTCAATATCAATCTCAAATTCTGATTCCTCATCAGAATCAGAAGATTCAGGTTCTTTTCTCTTCTTAGAGATTGGTTGTCTAGCAGTATGCACCTGGGCCTTCTTCCCTTTTCTCTGAATACTTTTCTCAGCCATGCCTTCAGCCTTGAATTTCTTAGCATTAGGTTTATCATTCTGACTACTCTTTCTTTTCATCAATCTCCTAGCTATGCTAGGGTTCACATTAGCAATCAGATCATTATCTGAGTAATCCTCATCCACATCAATGATAGGTGGATCAGCAGCCTTTTCTGAAGGGTTCTGAATGTTGTCTTTTTGTGTCACAACATTCTCAGTGACATCTACATTCTCAGAAACTTCCACATTTGGACTTTCTGATTGATTTAAAGGGACAGAAATCCCCGGTACAGATTGGTTTCCACTCAGTATACTAGTAAACAGCCTAGCAATAGCTTGATGAACTTGAACTGATCCTTCTCTATTTGGTACAGAAGAAGAAGGATGAGAAGAATTACCAGAGGTTGTAGCTTGAGCTCTTCCTGCATGTCTGGTTCTGAGCTTTTTGACTTTGGCTGGGTCAGTTGCCATCTCTCTGAGAGGAGTGACCTCAAGAACTTCAGATTCTATGCATGTGGTGATTGCCCTAGAGTCTTGGTCAGATGATGACGATGATGAGGATGACGAAGTCGCCATGGTTGAAGACGATGTCTGAGACATTTTGATTGACTTTGAGTAATGGTAGCAGTTTGAGAAAAATCTTTGATTGAGAGGAGGAAACAGGTTGCAAGGACGAGAGAGGTAGGGGGTAAAAGGGAGTCTTTTCAACTTCTTAAAGATTTTGAAAGAATTGTGAAAGTATATGATTAACCCACTAAAGATAGACTTAATAAAATTAATTCCTTCAACCTTTGTTTTAAGCAAAATTAATTGCTATAATTTCTTATGTTGGTGAATACCCAACCTGCCCCTCAAATTTTCAAGTTTATTTCCAACAAGAGCCTTGGTAGAAGAATCAGTCAGCTGAAGCTTAGAGAAACTATGTTCCAGTTTAAATGACTTCTTCTCTTCAAAGTCAATAGGGTTCAAGGAAATGTTGATTGTATTCAGATTGTCACAACACAATGTCACAACATCTTGTGTGACATTGTACTCAGGGAGCATCTGTTTTGACCAGATGTTTTGAGAACAGTTTTTCCTAGCAACTATTTCCGCACAGAATTGGGAAGGCATTCTTTTGATATGAATCATAGTTCTGGTTGATTCTTGAATAATTTTCTGTTTGTCCAGTCCATTTTGATGGAGAGTTATAGGAGAGGAGACTTCAAGCCTCATTTCTTCAGGGAAACAGAATTTATTAGACTTGTTATTTCCAACATCCTTGTCAAGATGACTTATGGTTCTGACAACACATCCTTCTTCAAGTTTATTTGCCACATCACAGATATTATCAACCTGTAGTTTTGGAGTTCTTCTGACTGCTTCCATAGAAATAGCTCTTTTCATTCTTCTTAGATGAAGAGGACCAAGCTTATGCTGCCACAGTTTCATCTCTTTTTCTTCTTTGATAATTGGACACATAGTGGAGATATCAGTGTTCTCAGGCTGCCACAAGTAGCAGTTATCTTTGGATCTGATTCCTCTCATTACAACTTCTAGTTTTTCATTAATTACTAGACATTCAGATCTTGAGAAGTTGACCTTGAATCCTAGATCACATAATTGACTGATACTAATGAGATTAGCAGTCAGCCCTTTTACCAGCAGTACTTTATTCAGACTTGGAACTCCAGGGCAGTCCAAATTACCAACTCCTTTGACTTCACCTTTAGCACCATCTCCAAAGGTCATAAAACTGGTGGTGTGAGGCATAACATTATTGAGGAGATTTTTGAATCCAGTCATGTGTCTGGAACATCCACTGTCAAAGTACCAGCCTTCCTTTGCAGACACTCTCAGGGAAGTATGGGCTATCAGGGCAATAGCCTTTTTCTTCCAATGAGGAGTATGTGGTACCCTTTTTGGCTTAGGTTTAGCACCTGAGTTTTGATTAGGGTATCCATGCAATTTGAAGCAGAAGGGCTTTATGTGTCCATACCTCCCACAATGATGACATCTCCATATTTGGTATTTTTTCTTCATGTATTTCTGATGTTGAGAGTTGTGTTGAGACATCTGCTTTGACAATTGTTTAACATGCCTGATCTTCTTGTATGCACCAGGTTTCTTAGCTTCCACAAATCCTAGACCAGATTTGTTTCCCACATTTTGTCCCACTTTTAGGATCTCTTCCAATTTATCTGATCCATTGGTCAACATCTTGACAGATTTTGTCATTTGGTTCAGTTGTGAGTTCAGTAATTGAACTTCCCCTTCTAGGTGACTTATAGTTTCAAGATCTGCCCTTTTTTCCGCCTCCAGCTTTATAATGAGTTTTGATTATTTCTCATTCTGCACACAGACTTCAGCACTTCTGATACACAATTTCTTGTAGGTATCAGCCAGTTCTTCAAATGTCACTTCTTCATCACTAGTGTCACTTTCAGAAGTACAAACACTAGTTAGAGCAGTAACTAGTTTGGCAGATTCTTCTTCAGAATTACTTTCTGAATCATAGTCAGACCAAGTAACAATCATTCCTTTCTTTTGTTTCTTAAGAAAGGTAGGACATTCAGCTCGAATATGTCCATATCCTTCACATCCATGGCATTGAATACCTCTGCCTTGGTTTCCCTTATCTTCTGACCTTGGTCTTCTGCTGGAACTGTCAATGTCAGAGGGAATGTTATAAACATTAGACCTTGACTTTGGATCCATTCTTTTGATGAGCTTGTTGAACTGTCTTCCAAGCATGGCAATAGCTTCTGATATATTTTCTTCTTCATCCTCCTTGTTTTCAACATCAGTGTTGGATACAAGTGTTATGCTTTTGTTCTTCTTGTCACCATTATCAGTGATCCCCATCTCAAAAGTCTGAAGAGACCCAATAAGTTCATCCACTTTCAACTTGCTGATGTCCTGGGCTTCCTCTATGGCAGTTACCTTCATTGCAAATCTTTTAGGCAAGGATCTGAGAATCTTCCTTACCAGTTTTTCTTCTGACATCTTTTCTCCCAGTGCTCCTGAGGTGTTGGAAATCTCCAAGATGTTCATGTGAAACTCATGAATGGTTTCATCTTCCATCATTTTTAGATTCTCAAACTTGGTGGTCAACATCTGAAGCCTTGACATTTTTACTTTGGAAGTGCCCTCATGAGTAGTTTTGAGAGTGTCCCAAACTTCCTTGGCCAGTTCATATTGATGTACTAGTCTGAAAATGTTTCTATCAATTCCATTGAACAAGGCATTTAAAGCTTTTGAATTTCCCAGAGCTAACTCATCTTCTTCTTTACTCCAATCTTCCTCAGGCTTCAGACTGATTGTCCCATCTTTCTCAGTTATGGTGGGATGAATCCATCCTTTGTCAGCAGCTCTCCAAGCCTTTTTGTCCAGAGATTTTAGGAAGGCAATCATACGAGGTTTCCAGTAGTCATAATTAGTTCCATCCAGAATGGGTGGTCTATTTCCAAAAACTCCTTATTTGTCCATAGTGCCAGAAAGTGATATCCCTAGATCTCACCCAGTAATACAGGCAGGGTGCCTGCTCTGATGCCAATTGAAATTCTGGCTGCAGATGCTCAATGTCACGTTCAATGATATGACACCGTATCTGACTTACTATATGACAGTAAATACAAAAGCAATAAAGAACACAGTCAATTGTTTACCCAGTTCAGTGTGCAACAACACCTACTCTGGGGGCTACCAAGCCAGGGAGGAAATCCACTATAAGAGATGTTAATTCAGGAATAAACCAACCAGTTTATCTCCTTCACTTAAGACCTACCCAATGCAATTCCAATCTAAGTACAACTTAAACCTGAGTTCCTACTCACTCCCCCTCAATCACAGCAGTGATACATAAAACAATTTGACTTAAGAATTGATGAAGACACTCTTCAAAAACAAACACTTGATTAAGCTTCACAGCTTTTTAATCAAGCAACACAATCACTCTTGCTTCACAGCTTTGAGTGATGCACACAGCTAACTTGACTCTGCTTCACAGCTTTAGTCAAGGAACATTCAAACACTCTTGCTTCAAAGCTTTGAGTGCTACACAACCCTTACAATTAGAAACCTATTCCAAGTCACTTATCACAATGATAATTGCTTGGAGTACAATAATCAAACCTATACAGATTACAAATGATCTTCTGATCAATAAAAGGGATGCCTTGCAAAACAGCAACTCTGTTGAATATATAGCAGCTGCAACTTCAGTTAGGGTTTCCACAAAAACCTAGGGTTAATTCCGTTTGACCTAAAGACCAGGTCACAGGACTTTATTAACCAGGTTAGGGTTGAGCTAGGTTACCCCTCAGAAAACGCAGGATTCTGTTCTGGAAAGACTGAGTTATTTTCCTGAAAAAACTCAGACTTATCCAACCTGCAAACCTGTTAGTTCAGAACAGGATGTCATAACATTTGTTATGACATCTGAGAAAACCTGTCTACTGATTTAGCAAAATGTGATCATTTTGCAAAATGCTCAGATACACACTTATAAACATCAGTACTTGAATTACAATATTTTTCTGCAAAGGTACCTAATGAGTCAGTACAAACTAAACTAGAATGTTATGACATCAGTCATGACATTCACACATACACTTGGGTTTTACCAAAAATGCAAGCCAATACCTAAACAACTACATGAATTATCCCACTGGGTTCCAACTCTGCTATTTCCCTTATGTCTTCGAGCATCTCATCACTTTGCTACTTGGTCGAAGATGAATCAGATTGATTAATATCTTCTGAGCTTGATAGTTGATACTGAAGTCTAGATGCAAGGTAATCTAATGAGACATAGTGTTACGCTTTGATCCCTAATTTTTGCCTGGACCGCCCTTTCGCGTTTTCTGTCCACCGGGATACCCATTTTTGCCCAAGCCGCCTTTTCAGGTTTTTGACTTGCCGGGTGTACAAATTTTTTCATTTTCATCCCTTATTTTTTCCCGAACCCTTTTGGTTCGCCGGGAAGCCCTTATTTTTTCCTAGGCCAGTCAACCTAGCGGGTCTTTGATTATGCGTAGTATCTTTTCACTATGTCTGCATTGACGGGGTGTGGAAGGTCGTCACCATCCATGGTGGTTAGAATCATAGCTCTGCCTGAGAAAATGTTCTTAACCACAAATGGTCCTTCGTAAGTAGGGGTACATTTGCCCCTGGGATCACCTTGACTAAGATAATGCGCTTTATTACCAGGTCCCCAACTTGATACTCTTGTCGTCTGACTTTCTTGTTAAACACCTTGATCATTCGCTTTTGATACGTCTGACCATGACAAATAGCAGTGATACTCTTTTTGTTGATTAAGTTCAGCTGATCAAGCTGGGTCTGGATCCAGTCATCTTCGCTCAAACCTGCATCTTTCATGATCCAAAGAGAGGGTATCTGAACTTCAATAGGCAGTACGGCCTCCATGCCGTATACCAAGGAATAGGGTGTTGCCCTTATTGACGTCTGTGCTGAGGTACGATACCCATGGAGAGCAAATGGTAACATCGCGTGCCAGTCTTTGTATGTCACCGTCATCTTCTGCACGATCTTCTTGATGTTCTTATTATCCGCTTCAACAGCCTCATTCATCTTCGGCCGGTAAGGAGAAGAGTTGTGATGTTGTATCTTGAACTGCTTGCAGAGCTCAGTGATCATCTTATTATTGAGATTGGTACCAATGTCCGTAATGATCCTCTCTGGTACACTGTATCGGCTGATCAGATTGTTCCGAATGAACCGTGCCACGACGTTCTTGGTTACGGTAGCAAAGAAAGGTTCTTCAACCTACTTCGTAAAATAATCAATTGCTACCAGGATAAAAGGATGCCCGTTGGATGTCGTAGGTCTGATCTCGTCAATCATATCAATGCCCCACATGGAAAAAGGCCACGGAGCTGTCAAGACGTTCAGAGGTACTGGAGGTATGTGCACCTTATCAGCATAGACTTGGCACTTGTGACATGTCCGAGAATGCTGATAACAGTCGGCTTCCATTGTGGACCAGTAATATCCTGCCCGTAGGATTTTCTTTGCCATGGTATGTCCACTGGAATGAGTTCCGAAAGTACCTTCATGTAACTCCGCCATGATCCTTTTTGCTTCATTCTTATCCACACATCGCAGTAAGGTTGAATCATGGTTACGCTTGTAAAGAATACCATTACCGATGAAGAACTTCGTCGTGAACCTCGTTAGAAACTTCTTATCATTAACAGATGCACCCTCGGGGTATTCCTGAGCCTCAAGGTATCTCTTCACCTTATGAAACAAGGGTTTATCTGCTACCTCTTTAGTCTCAATGTCACAACAATGTGCAGGTTCGTCCAATCTTTCAATGATAATCCGGGGAGCTTCGTTGTCCCAATTAACTTTGAACATAGAAGACATCGTAGCCAGCGTGTCCGCCAACTGATTCTCCTCTCTTGGGAAGTGTTCAAAGGTTATCTCTTCAAAATGGGGAAGCAATGTCAACACATACTCCTTGTAAGGAATAATATTTGGGTGTTTCGTATCCCACTCACCTTTGATCTGACTGATCACAAGAGCGGAATCTCCGAAAACACTTAGAAACTTAATCCTTAGGTCAATTGCTGCTCGAAGACCCATGATGCATGCTTCATACTCCGCCATGTTGTTGGTGCAGTTGAAACATAGTCGGGCGGTAAATGGAGTATGAGAGCCTTTAGGAGATATGATCACGGCGCCAATGCCATTACCCAAAGCGTTCGAAGCTCCATCAAAGTACATAGACCATCGGGATCCTTCCTCAGGTCCTTCATCCGGTCCAGGTGTCTCACAATCAGTTACCAACATGATATTCTCGTCCGGGAATTCAAAGTTCATAGACTGGTAATCATCCACTGCCTAATGTGCCAAATGGTATGCTAACACACTTCCCTTGATTTCCTTTTGGGTCGTATATTAGATGTCGTACTCAGTCAAGATCATCTGCCCTCTCGTTATTCTTCCGGACAAAGCATGCTTTTAGAAGATATACTTGATTGGATCCATCTTTGATATCAATAGAGTAGTGTGAGTCAGCATATACTGTCTCAGCCGGCGAGCAGCCCATGCCAAAGCGCAACAAGTTTTCTCGAGCAACGAGTATCGGGTCTCGCAGTCGGTAAACTTTTTGCTAAGGTAATAAATAGCATGCTCTTTTCGGCCAGACTCGTCATGCTGACCCAGCACACACCCATTGAGTTGTCGAGTACTGTCAAGTATAGGATTAAGGGTCTCCCTTCAACTGGAGGCATCAGAATGGGTGGCTCTTGGAGATACTCTTTGATCCTTTCGAAAGTGGCCTAGCATTCATTGTTCCAACGTACTACTTGATCTTTCTTTAGTAACTTGAAGATCGGCTCACAAGTAGCAGTCAGGTGCGAGATGAATCGGGAAATGTAGTTCAGTCGTCCTAGAAAGCCCTTGACTTCTTTCTCTGTTTGGGGTGCTGGCATTTCCTGTATGTCCTTCACCTTTTCCGGATCCACTTGAATACCTTTATCGCTTACGAAGAAGCCCAGCAATTTACCAGATCTCACCCCGAAGGTGCACTTGTTCGGGTTTAACCTCAGCTTGTACAACTTCAACCTGTCAAACAGCTTCTGAAGGTGGCCAAGATGTTCTTCCTCCGTCTGGGATCTTGCAATCATGTCGTCAACGTATACCTTAATCTCGTGATGGATCATGTCATGAAACAAAGCAACCATGGCATGCTGATACGTTGCCCCAGCATTCTTCAATCCAAAAGGCATGACCTTGTAGCAAAAGGTACCCCATTGAGTAACAAAGGTTGTCTTCTCCATGTCTTCGGGAGCCATTTTAATCTGATTATAACCGGAGAAACCATCCATAAAGGAGAATACCTTGTGATGAGCGGTGTTGTCAACCAGAATGTCGATATGAGGCAGAGGGAAATCATCCTTGGGGCTCGCCCTGTTCAGATCCCTATAGTCGACACACATTCGAACCTTACCATCCTTCTTTAGTACAGGAACCACGTTGGCCACCCACTGTGGGTAAGAAGTAACTGCTAGAAAACTGGCCTCAAACTGTTTCATAACTTCAGCCTTGATTTTCTCAGACATCTCTGGGCGCATTCGGCGGACCTTCTGTTTCACTAGAGGACAGTCTTCCTTGGTAGGCAAGCGGTGAACCACAATATCGGTATCCAACCCAGGCATATCTTCATAAGACCAGGCAAAGATCTCAACATAGTCACGCAGCATATGAATCAACCGTTGTTTTACACTAAGCTCCAGGTTTGAACCAAACTTAACTTCTTTCTTGTCTATCTCCGTACCCAGATTTACTGATTCCACCGGCTCTTCATGTGGCTGAATAACCCTCTCTTCTTGAAGTAACAGTCTAGCAAGATCACCAGACACTTCACAATCATCTTTACCTTCGTCTTCGGCTAAGTTGATCGGACTTTCAAATTCATAACTGGCAATAACAGAGTCGTTACCAGTGAGATCCAGAGTGGATGTAGACCTGTATATGTGAGTGTGTGTAAAATAGATGTGTTTGCAATATGTAAAAAAGAAAAACAAGGAGCGCAAGATTTGAAATGCAAGAAACGTCCAATGCTTTTATTAATGATATATGAAGATGACACACATAAAGCCCTCACAAATGAAGCCACGGTGCCCCGGGTAAGACACCGGACTGTAAAGTTTAAAACATTGTCTGTTACAAATTCAAAAAAAAGTCTCATTACTGGGTAATAACAGAAAAGGGCATAGAATCCTTCGTTGTCCAGTTGCTTAATCCACCATCGGCAGTTGGGTATATCCAGCTGTCAATGTCAAACTCCTCATCATCGTCATCCCCGATAGAATTCACCCCTGCATCCTACTTAGGCTTTTCTGGTGCTCCGAACTCGATCTCCTTAGCATCAATTAAGTCTTGTACTTTGTTCTTCAAAGCCCAACAATCATCTGTATCATGCCCCGGGCTATCAGAGTGAAAAGCATAGCGGGCATTAGGATTGTACTTAGGCGATGCAGTGTTGGGATTCTGTGGAGCCTCCCTTGGAGTTACTAGATTGGTTTTCAATAACTGCGGCAGAATTTGAGACAAAGTCATGTTGAGATGGGTGAATTGCCTTCGAGGTCTCTCGGTCTTTTGTTGATTATTACGCTGAGGAGCCCCAACAGGTCTTGAAATAACAACCGCATTAACATCTTGGCGGCGTTCAGGTTTATTCTGGCTTTTCGAACTGTAAACAACACTGGACTCCTTCTTAAAAGGCTTTTTCTCGGTGCTCGATGAAGCATGTTTTGTATCTTACCAGACTTAATACCAGCCTCAATCCTTTCACCGGTCATAATTAGCTCTGTAAACCCAGATGAAGAGCTTCCAATCAGATGGTTGAAAAACGGACCAGACAATGTCCCCAGAAACATATCCACTAGCTCTCTATCAGCCAAGGGTGGTTGCACTCTTCCAGCGAGATCCCTCCACTTTTGAGCATAATCTTTGAAACCTTATCCCGTATCCATTGACATACCCTTGAGTTGGGTACGCGTGGGAGCGAGGTCGGCATTGTATTGGTACTGCCTGTAGAAAGCAGCAGCCAAATCTTCCCAACTGCGGATACTGGCTCCTTCTAGCTGGTAAAACCATTCAAACTGAGTCCCTGAGAGACTGTCTTGAAAGAAGTGGATCCATAGGTTCTTATCATCGGTGTACGGCTGAATCTTCCTTACATACGATCAGAGGTGTAGTTTCGGGCAAGAAAATTCGTCGTATTTAGCAAAGGCTGGTGCTTTGAATTTGTGGGGAATCACCACCCTAGATGACAGACCCAGATCACCAAAGTCTAGACCAGGCACTTTCTGAACTTCCATCGCACTCAACCGGTGTTCCAGTTGCTTGTATCTATCCTCGGCCGGAGGATACTGGTCTTCATCGAAGTCAGTCTCGTTGTCTGAAACCACAGGGCTAGGAGCCCTCCTTTCTTCCTGACTATCTTTCCCTCCAAATGAGGTGGTCAAATCAACTTCATCTCGTAGCCGGTTTCCGAACCTGTGACTCGTGTTAAACAGGACTGTCCTCTTCTTCTTCTTCTTCTCTTTCAGAATAAGGGTCTTCAGATCTTGCTGACCCTTAGCTAGATTCATGAACAGCTCTTGGAATTGGGCATTTTGAGCCTGCAGAGCCTTGATTGCTTGTTCAGTCGATGGTTCAGAAGACATGATGCTGAAATAAACAGCAAAGAAGATGAGAAAACCTGTAAGGGTACCTGTTATGAGGTGCATGGAATTAAATGCGTATGATATGATTTCAAAGACATCGAGAGATTCAAATTCGTAAACAAGAAATGAAACACACTTTTATTAGATAAACTTGAAATTAATTGTTCAACAAATTGCCCTTAAGGCGTTACAAGAAAGGAAATACTGAAAAGTAAATAAAAACTGGAAAGGAAATAATCAAAGGACAATCAGTGCTCCCATGGTCGCTTCTTGTCAGTGCGGACATAGTCATTGAGGATCCACTCGTTCTCCAGCTGTCTTGTCAACTTCTTAATCTTCTGCTCTTGCTCGTTAAACTTTTCTCGGTAAGCATCCCGCTCTTCTCTCAGCTGCATCCAAGACCTTTTCAGTGCCCCAATGTCAGTGGGCATATGAGGATGGAGGATGCTCGGAAGAACCCCTTCTTCATTAGCAACTTCAACAATGATAGGCAGGACGGCTTCATACGGCATACCCAGCTTTTGGGCACGGATACGAACCCATCTGAGATATGGCTCCATCAGAAGAGAAGTCTTTGGACCCATCTCATGTGGATTAGATCTGTGAACTCTATCCCAAGCCCTTATGAATATGCGGCGTTGCTCGTCACTATCCCCTTGAAAATCAAAGATGATACTAGGCATTAACAGCTCATGAGGTCCTTCCCTTCTGGCTCGCCCAAACTGACGTAGGGCCAAGCACAGATTATAAGTAATTCCTCCATGGGTTCCTATCAGTGGAACATTGGGGTACTCCCCACATCGATCAATAATAGCCACCTCTTCCATACCCTTGATAGTCCAGATGATGTCATTGTGAGAGAGAGACATAACCCTATAAGCCTAGCCCATGCCTTCTTTGTTCTTCAGAACTGATTTGGGAAGGTGAGAAATAAACCACATTTCCAACAATGGAGCACAGCACATCAAGGTTCCCCGCTTCTGAGCAGTACGGGCATAAAGCTGATGAAAAATGTCACCCAGGAGAGTGGGTACAGGATTACCAGAGATGAAGATTTTTACCGCATTCACATCAACAAAGGAGTCAGAGTTAGGAAACAATACCAAGCCATATATTAGAAGAGCCAGAATATCTTCGAATGCCTTAAAGTCTAGACTATCCCAGAAATGATTAGCCTTACCAACCAAGAACTTAGTCAGAAAACCCTTTGCTCCATTTCTAGTCTCCCAATTAGCCATTACCTCATCCTTTGTCATATGAAGGGCTGCAGCAATCTCTTCTGGCCTAAGGATCTTCTCCCAACCTGTGAACGGGGTCTGCTCCAGAATAGGGATACCCAGCAGATCAGAGAACTCTTCTAAGGTGGGGACCAACTGGTAGTCCTGAAAAGTAAAGCAATGGTATAGTGGATCATATAACTGGATTAGGACACTCATCATCTGCTCGTCCAATTTGGAGGTGACCAAACTAAGAAGATGCCCATATCTTCTGATAAAGGAAGTAGTATCAGACATCTTTGCAACCAACTCTTTAAGCATAGTGGGAACCTGGACAAAGTTGATTCGGATGGTGTTCCTACGCATGGGTGCCATAACCAACAAAACAGAACAAAGATGAATCCCTCCTGTCTTTGAAATAGGTTAGTCCAATGCAAGATGTATGCAATGTTATGATGTCATGATGTCATGATAGGAAGCACACCACAAGTATCCACAAATAGCAAACATGGTAAAGGCACACAAGTCACACAGAGAGCCCTTAGATTTTAGGCTGGTAAGGAGTCTAGGTACTACCCTCTTTCAGTTCAGTTGGTTCAAACCTGTCCTAAAAATAGTAACCGGGTTCTAGAGGATCTCAATATCACTGACTACCCTCAATCGGTCATAATTCCAGTTTAGCAACCTTTTCTTGCGGCCAGAATCATCGCGAGAGTTTAGTCTCAATGAGTGTAGCATACTGCTATTGTTCTATGGCCAAGTTGGTCAATTTAAAGGTTCTAAGGTCAGTTGGTGCTTAATGATCCCATAGCAGACCCATATTCTCCTTGTTCCAACACAAGGGATATCGGTACATACTAAAGTGCCACACCAACGTAGCTACTGCTTCAACCGTATCGGTCTACGCCATATAGTTCCCTCACAGTTTATTGTTACTTACCTAAAGGGTATCCCCCAGATCCGGGTTAGGATCTATAGTAACTTCGATTCAAGCCCACAAATATAAATCATACAAAGCAAACAATTGAAAACATAATGATCTAATCATAAGGTACACCCCACTTATTAAGGTCCCCAACAGAGTCGCCAGTTCTGTGATACAGTGGGAAAGAACTGACTGTTTTTTGGTGTGCTGGTTTGCGTTTTGCGTTTGTTTTTGCAAAATGTCGCGGTAAGCAAGATTCGCCACCGTCTTTTATTTTATCCAACAAGGAAAGGAAAAAAGCACAGAAAAATTCCTTTTTTGAGATGTTTCTCGGGTCTGGGGGGTAGATTATAGAAAGGGAAGGTGTTAGCACCCTTTCTATCCGTGGTTATCCACGGGCTCTTAGGTAATTGCTCATATCGTTTTCAAAATTGCTTTTCTTTGTGTTTGTGGGTTTGAAGAAGTTTTTATTTGAAAGTTGTAAGTGTGAAAAGTTTTCGTTTTTGAGAGAGCAAGTATCTAAGAACCATCTACCTACTCGAAAAAGGAATCGTTCTATGCTATTTTCCTTTAGACAAAGCTATCCCACTATTGATGAGTAGGTAGCATCGTCATTGGATTTTAAGGGTCAATTCGAATTTAGGGACTTACGGTCACCAAAGCAATGTTAGGACGCCTTAGCGGTAACCCTAATGTCTTAGATCATTTTATCCGAGGCAATCGTTTCGAGGCAACTATGATCTTTGGACAGAAGGGCGACCTCTAAAACTTCCTATACTTAATAACCGCGTACGAAGGCAACCAAGTGAGGTGTACCCTAAGAGTGCGCATGTGCGAGTGTGTCATTTTTCAGTTATTTTATCTTTGTACATGTTATGGGTGATCTATGTTGATTTTAGTTTTAAACGTTCAATCTTGTCATACATCCCCTATTATCAAACATCTAACAGTTTATAAGTTGTGGAAATTAAATTGCAGAAATTTAACTAACTATTACAAGGCGTCGGGTATTTACATCGCCAAAAGCAACCCTTTGAAATTTAAATGCGGAAAATAAATAAAGCGATAAAAATAGTCCTAATTATCTATTACATTCCGGAAACAAATATAATATTGAATAAAATGGATCGCGTGCGAGAAATTAAATCGGGCGCAAGTTCTAGGGTTTTGACCCTTTGTTATTAAAGAAAAGATTTTTTTGGTTATTTTTGAATTAAAAAGAAATTAAACTAAGTTAATTATTAAATTAATAAACAAATTAATTAATTAAAATATTTTTGGGTTTTAGGTATTTGAAGAATTAAAAAAATTTAATTAATGTTAATAAAAACCTAATTGTCTAAGTTAATTTTAATTATTGCAAAAAAATATATTAAAGTTATTCCTAATTAAAGCTAAATTAATTAATTGATTTGTTAATAAAAAGAAAATACTAAAATTTAAATTAATAAAGAAAATATTTTTTTGGTTTTAATTTTATAAAGAAAAATATTTGATTGGTTGGTTAATAATAAAAATAATTAAACAAACAAATAAATAAAATAAAAATGAAATAGAAAGAGTTAGGGGGGTTTGGGCCTGATTTGGAGGTTTGGAATAGAAATTCAGAGGCCCGTCACAAGCTGGCCTCGTTTGACCTCCCTGGATTCCATGCATGCTAGTTGACTTGGTCCATGGTAGACGTTCATCTCTTGGCCCTCAGATCTGGCCTAAGGCCACCTGTCCATTAAAGATAAGGAGGCGCATAATAGATCTCACACTGGCATCAACACTTGATTACCTGAAGAAAAATAATAACAAGGCATATGGGGGACCTGGGATTCGAACCCAAGTCATGTTGGTCATTGGATACACGCCACTACCACTCAACCATTGTGTGTTAATTGTTAGTGTATTAAGCAATAATGATAATATGAGAAAACATGCTAATATGCCAGAACAAAAAATAAAACGCGTGAATATTTGAACCAACCACAGGGGGAGTGACACGTCTCCATCCCTAACCTCCAGCCCCTGTAAATTTACCTGCGGATTTAGATCCGCAGCTAAATTCGTAGGTCAACCCTAAAATCAATTCTAGGCCATGAAAAATCCTCCCAAGACCATGGTTATGCTCGTCTTCCTCCTCCGATCATGTCCATGGCTATTATTGGAGCTAATTTTGCCTGTAAAAGAAATGCCCAAAAAACAAACCACAAAACCCTAGATTCGGCTATGGGGTTACAGATCAGATAAATGCAATTGGATGGTATAGAAAGCTTGGAAATTTGATGAGGATCGTGAATATGCAAATGGTTTGTGCAAAAGATGCAGAAATAAGGATATACGAATTCAAGAAAGAAGCGATTTTTTGTGACTCTTACAGTGCTTTTAGGCGCGTATGAGAGCTTGTTAGGGGTTGGTTCTCCTTCAGTGAACCTCCAGCAATTGATTGGTGTTGAGTTTTGCTTCTGAAAACGCCTCTAAGCTTGATTTCGACTTTGCACTTTTTACCACTTTTTCCAAGTTTTTCTTTCAGTGTTCTTGCAGCCTCTATGTAATTTTTAGTGCCCTCTAGCTTCTCTATGTAATATGCAATGAATTAGGTCAAGAATTATACTTTGAATCTTTGCACATCAATGCCATGGGATTTGATTTGATCCACCATTGAAAGTTTGCCTGATTTGTCAAAAATCCAATCTTTTTGCACATGGAATGCTTGATACGAATTTGATACACTTGATGATGATGATTCAATCCTGAAATAGCCAAAAAGAGATCAAGTAATCAATATTTGGATTTTATTTGATTTAATTTGATTAAAAATGAAATAATTCATTAAAAAATCAAATAAAATAATAAAAATGATAAATGGATACAAGGCTGAAGCTAGGACACGTGTGAAATGTGGAAAGTCCAAATCAAGTTGAAAAGAATGGGCCCATTTGACAAATTTTGAAGTTTTGGGGATAATTGAATTTTAGCAATTTTGCAAAAATGCCCAACTTCAACAATGCATAACTTCTTTAATTTTGAACTTTTGGAAGTGTTCTTGGACTTTTTAGAAAGCTTGAGATGTCCACTAACCAACCCTTTTAGTCTCATCCCAATTTAATATTCCTTGCTCAAGTTATAAGTTTGGAAAAAAAGGTGTTTTTGTTGACTTTCAAAAATGACCTATAATGTCCAAATTTATAACTTCTTGTGGGTGCATTTTATGATCTTGGGGTATGAAGATGGATTGTAGGAAATTGCATCCTCTTCAAAATGAGCTTTGGATGGGTCATTTCTTATAAAGTATGAGAAAGTTATGCTTGGTCAAATTTGAGTTGACTTTTCCTACAAAACCCTAATTTAGCAACTTTTGAGTCTTGATGAATTTTGAGCAATCCTTGATGAATCATGATCAAACCTTGATCAAATGATGAAATATCCTTCAAAATGAGAACTTTGACAAAAATATTGAGGTTTGACTGTATTTGGGTCACAGTTGACTTTTGCCCTAGCACATTCGATTTTTGGACCCTTTGAGCAATTGATTGAGCAAACTTCTTCTGCAAGGCTTGAAATTTGACATGGATTACCTTGAGAACATATTATGACATTAGGGAATACTTGAGGTCATTTGGACTCAAGGATCTTGATGCAACATGAAACCCTAATTTGGGGTTGACTGCCTTATGAGATGATTTGTCTGACCCACTCTTGAGCAAACTTGAGCAACTTGGAGATTTTTCTTGCAATGTTTTGGGAAATATGGGAGGGAAAATTTTGGGGTACAATAGTGTGCCTTCAAGGCTTGGCCGCCAGATCTGGCCATCTGGCACGTTGATTGGAGAATGTCCATGATGGGTCTCAGGCTTGAATGCACACCAGATTTCCTGAAAACAAATGTTATGAAGAAAATAGGGGGTCCTGGGATTCGAACCCAGGTCCTGAAGAGAATTCTATGCCACGCTTGCCACTGGATCACACGCTTTTGTTTGTTAGTATAATATAAACAAGATATAATATATAAAACAAAGGCCAAAGTACAGAAAAATAAAAAAGGGTGCGCGCTATTTGAATGGTCCTATGGGGAAGCGACACGCCATCATCCCTGTCTTTGGACCGTGGCTAAAAATCAAAGCACCTATACCAACGGACAAAGGTCCGTCGCTACAAGCTTTTCCACCCTCAAAATCTTGTATAGGCCATGTAAATGAACTTTAAGACCATGGTTGAGTTCGTCTCCTTCTTCTGATCACAACCATGGCCATTATTGGGGCTAATTGTTCCTGAAACAAAAAACCCCAAAAACAAAAACGAAACCCTAGCAATGGTGGATCTCGATATAGGTTAGATAAATGAAATTGGTTATTACAAAAAGCTTGCAAATGATGTGTAGATTAAGAATATGCAATTATTTCATGTTAACAATGCCTGATTTACAAAATACGAAATCAAGAACAGGGCGTCTTTGTGGACGACTTACAACGCTTGGGAGGGTTTGAAAATGTGTGCTTTTGATTGGTTTCGCTTGTGGAGATGGCCAGGAAGAGATTGAGATCAATACCAAGCTCTGAAACAGCCTCTAGACTTGATTTCAATCTCACATTTTTTTGGTGTTTTTGCAAATTTTGTTCTTGCTCTCCAACTGATCTCCAACCCTTGTTTTGGTCTGTACACGACCCTTATGTAATGCACAATGTATTAGGGTTGCAAGTTTTTATCCAAATCTTCCTCCATTGATGATTTTGATATTTGATTTGATTCTCTTTCAAAGCTTTCCAAAATTGGCTTGATTTGAATCTTTTTGTGCACACAAGCTTTGATACGAGTTTGATGGGGTGCTAGCTGTCCATTGAAACCTGAAATCATCAAAAGATCTTTGGTTATCAATATTTTTGATTTTATTTGATTTAATTTGGTTTAAAATGAATTAATTCAAATAAAAATATGATATGGACACATGGCCAAGGCTAGAGCACGTGGGCTATAATCCCAACCCAAAACAAGTGAAAAAGAATGGGCCCATTTGGCAAAATTTGAAGTTTTGGGGATAGTTGACTTTTGGCAATTTTGCAAAAAGGTCCAACTTCAACAATGCATAACTTCCTCAATTTTGACTCTTTGGAGGTGTTCTTGGACTTTTTAGAAAGCTTTAGATGTCCTCTAATCAACCATTTTGGTGTCATATCATTTTGATATTCCATGCTCAAGTTAGAAGCTTTGACAAAAAAGTTGTTTTTGTTGACTTTCAAAAATGACCTATAATGTCCAAATTCATAACTTCTCGTGAGTGCATATTTTGATCTTGGGAGATGAAGATGGATTGTAGGGAATTGAATCCTCTTAAAATAGAGATTTGGATGGGTCATTTATCATAAAGTATGAGAAAGTTATGTTTGGTCAAATTTGGGTTGACTTTTCCTACAAACCCCTAATTTAGCAACTTTTGAATCTTGATGAATTATGAGCAATCCTTGATGAATAATGATCAACCCTTAATAAAATGATGAAATATACTTCAAAATGAGAATGTTGCCAAAAAATCTTGAAGTTTGACTGTATGTAGGTCACAGTTGTCTTTTGCCCTAGCACAATCGATTTTTGGACCTTTGAGCAATTGATTGAGCAAACTTTCTCTGCAAGGCTTGAAACTTGACATGGATGACCTTGAGAATATATTAGGACAATGGTGAGAATTTGAGGTCATTTGGAATCAAGGATCTTGATGCAACACAAACCCCTAATTTGGGGTAGACTGCCTTAGGAGAGAGCTTGTCTGACCAACTCTTAGACTACTTTGGGCAACTTGGAGATTTTTCTTGCAATGTTTTGAGAAATATGGGAGGGCAAATTTTGGGGTACAACACAATGATATGGAAAACATCAATACTATGATATTTACATATTTAATGATGTTCTGAATGAAAGATGCAAAGTCATAAAGACTTACCTTGAACTTGAAGCGTGCGTTTGGAACTTGAGTTGCTGCCTTCAGATGTTCAGGAGTCAGCAAGAGAAACGGAAGAGAAAATGCTAAGTTCTTTGATTCAAAGGGAAGAACAAAGATTTGGTTTTCTGTTTGGGAATTCTGGATTTTTATGAAAGTTTCACAGTTTTCTTTTCTCTCTTTTGACAAATCTCTCTCTCCAAAAACCAGCCCCTTGAACGTGTGATGGAGCAAAATATTTATAGATGGGTTTGCAGTGATTTTGGTGGGAAAAACAAATGGGATTTAAACCTTTTTGGTATACTGTTCCATTGCTTTTTAATCACAGTTTTTGTATGCTAATTTGGTGCAAATATAGGGTTTGAGAAAAATCTAGGCGTGGACTAGATCAGCAACAATTTGGAGTGTTGTGGAAGCTGGTTGCAGGAATGTGTTATAGCAGTACAGCAGGCTATTCAAACAAGGTTTTGGGGTTTTGTGATGTTCTGATCGAAGAAGACCAGAATGAATTTCGAAGGGTGATGCTCTGATCGAAGCATATGCTGAGGAATCATGTTCTGATTGAAGAACTATGTTCAGAACCATGTTTGCAACTTCTGACTGCACTTGCGTGGAGGGTGGCTCAGAAGTTCTGAAGTATCATATTCCCTTAACACTTAGAAATTTTTCTAAATGTTTAGAAATTTGACTTTTTCAAAGTAATTTCTAACTTCTGATTTTTTTTGATGAACCAATTTCATGTCTTGAGGAAATATAATTGTTGAAACTTGATTTTTGATCTAGAAGTCAAAGTTTGACTTTTCAGTGTGCTTTTTACCATTTTTCCCTTGTGAATGATTTTCTTGAAAAGTTGTAATTCAAGACTTGAAACTTGATAAAAGCAAACCTGAGGGTCCAGGATGATCCTTTGAGAAATGAGAGGGCAAATTTTGGGGAATAACAGCTACCCCTGTTCAATCTTCTTACGCCTGAAGAGTTAGATTGGTAAGTCTGCCATTCGTGACTTGAAGGTGGAAGATGATTGAACACTAGAGTGCCCATAAATTTTCACTTGATGATGTTGTGGTTGATTGTGATATCGGGAATGGGCTTACAGATGCCATGCGGAAAAGATCAGTTGCATAAGAGATTCCTTGGCGAGAATTCATGTACCTGCTGTTGAGAAGGACTTCGCCGGGGAATGTTGATTTATGTCCTGGGAAGTAGAGTCTAGGAGCTTCGGTTGTTCATAACTCTATTGGGGAATTAACTCTTGATTGAGGAGGTGAAAGTGGAATGTATACCTGGTCAGGGTCCAGGGTGTACAACGGCTTACTGGGGAAATGTGAAATCGATCGTATCTGGTCGGGTCCGGGCCTTACAGTGTTGTAAACTGTTGTCTGGAGATGAGGGGGAAGGAACCTGGATAGTAGGGTTACACGAAGGAACCTGGGTCGTAGGGTTACTTCGAAATGAAATCCTGGATAGTAGGGCTATGAGAAGGAACCTGGGTCATAGGGTTACTTCGAAAATAAAGTCTGGATAGTAGGGCTTATGGGAAGGAACCTGGGTCGTAGGGTTACTTCGAAATGAAAGTCTAGTAGGGATTTTGAGAAGGAACCTGGGTCGTAGGGTTACTTCGAAATGAAAGCCTGGATAGTAGGGCTATAAGAAGGAACCTGGGTCGTAGGGTTACTTCGAAATGAAAGCCTGGATAGTAGGGCTTATGGGAAGGAACCTGGGTCGTAGGGTTACTTCAAAATGAAAGCCTGGATAGTAGGGATATAAGAAGGAACCTGGGTCGTAGGGTTAATTTGAAAATAAAGCCTGGATAGTAGGGCTTATGGGAAGGAACCTGGGTCGTAGGGTTACTTCGAAATGAAAGTCTGGATATTAGGGCTTATGAGAAGGAACCTGGGTCGTAGGGTTACTTCGAAATGAAAGCCTGGATAGTAGGGCTATAAGAAGGAACCTGGGTCGTAGGGTTACTTCAAAATGAAAGCCTGGATAATAGGGCTTATGGGAAGGAACATGGGTCATAGGGTTACTTCGAAATGAAAGCCTGGATAGTAGGGCTATAAGAAGGAACATGGGTCGTATGGTTACTTCGCTTGATCATGTAGATTAGTTAACCCTTTTAGTTTCGGGAACTGATTTTTTCATTAGCTGTCGGCAGATATGACATGTATAACTGCTGGAATTGTTGGTGATAATTATCTTTCCTAAAAAGATATCAGGGTTAATCATATGCGATGCATGAAATGAATTGTGAGATGATGTTCTCAAAATAAATGAGATTATGTTGTACGTGATATGTATGTGCATGCCATGATGTATGAACATGAGATGTTATTTGTGACATATCCGAGTCTGGGAAAATAAATCCCTGACTGCTGCTGGAGAATATAGCATTCCTGACTATTGTAGAGAACTGTGGTTCTTGTACTTCCGTTGGGGATGGTGAACGAAAATGACTGTGCCGGAGATTTCCTCTTTGTTGTTTGTGAATATTCTGCCAGGGAGAGACTCTGTAAGAGAATAGCTCTGCAAGGGAATGACTCTGTTAAGCTCTGTTGAGGATTGAGCTTCTGTATCCAGAGAAACAAAACTCTTCTTGGGGAGATAAAAAATTTATGATGATCCGCTCGCGATTATGAAATTCGGCTGGGGGATATAGATGTCAGGTTTCTGGGCGACCCTGGCTAGGGAGGTTACTTCCCATTCTGAGAGAACTGATATCAATGCTTTGATTACCTCTACTCTGTGGGGAATACAAATGTTACAAGGTCGCATGTATTGATGACTGTGCTCCAAAGCTGTCTCTACCCCGGTACCTGTTGGACAGAGTAACTGTCGGGTTTGAGATTTCTTATTTTTGCCCATGTTTCTTAAGTTACGAGCAATTCTATTTTCGTTTCTTATGTAAATATTTATTAGCAGCAATCATATTCAAATGCATATGTCAAGAATAAACCATTGGATGTTCTTGCAAATCAAAACAGAAAAAGAAAAACAAATAGTTTTGTAAAAATGGTCTGTATTTATTTTCGAAGTTGGTTTGTAATAGGCGTTTTTGTACAAGGAGACTGACGCTCTAGTAAGAGAACACCGTCGTAAAATAGAAGCTATACAATATTATGTAAAAAGAAAACATCTATGTACAACAATCTCATTGGGTTCCAATTCTGCTATTTTCGCTATGTCTTCGAGCGTCTCATCACTTTGCTGCTTGTCCGAAGATGACTAGATTGATTGGTGTCGTTCGAGCTTGACAATTGATACTGAGGTATGATCACAAGGTGATCCAATGGGACATAGTGATACGCTTTACATCCCTAACTTTTTCCTGGACCACCTTTTCGGGTTTTCAGTCCACCGGGATACCCTTTTTTGCCCAAGCCGCCTTTTCAGGTTTTCGACTTGTTCCTATACAGATTTTTTTCATTTTCATCCCTTATTTTTGCCCGAACCCTTTTGGTTCGCCGGGAAGCCCTTATTTTTGCCTAGGCTAGTCAACCTAGCGGGTCTCTTATCATGTGTAGTATCTTTTCACTATGTCTGCATTGACAGGGTGAGGAAGGTCGTCACCGTCCATAGTGGTCAGAATCATGGCTCCACCCGAGAAAATGTTTTTAATCACAATGGCCCTTCATATGTGGGAGTCCATTTTCCCCTGGGATTACCTTGTGGCAGTATGATGCGCTTGATTACCAGATCCCCGACTTGATATTCTTGGTGCCTAACTTTTTTGTTGAAATACTTGATTATCCGCTTTTGATACTCCTGACCATCACAGACAACAGTAAGTCTCTTTTCGTCGATCATATTTAGTTGATCAAGTCGAGTCTGGATCCATTCGTCTTATTTTAAAGCTGCATCTTTCATAATCCTTAAAGAAGGAATCTGGACCTCGATGGGTAGAACTGCCTCCATGCCATATACCAGATAGTAGGGTGTTGCCCCTGTCGACGTCCGTGCTGAGGTACTGTACCCATGAAGAGCGAATGGTAACATCTCATGCCAGTCTTTGTATGTCGTTGTCATCTTCTGTATGATCTTTTTGATCTTCTTGTTAGCCGCTTCAACAACGTCATTCATCTTCGACCGGTAGGGAGAAAAGTTATGATGTTGTATCTTGAATTGCTTACAGAGTTTGGTGATCATCGTGTTGTTGAGATTCATACTGTTGTCGGTGATAATTCTCTCTAGCACACCATACCGACAGATCAGGTTATGCTTGATAAACCGCGCCACAACATTCTTGGTAACAGTAGCAAAGGAGGCCGCCTCAACCCATTTCGTGAAGTAATCGATGGCCACTCGGATGAAGCGATGCCCATTGGAAGCGGTAGGCCTGATTTCTCTAATCATGTCAATGCCCGACATTGCAAAGGGCCACGGAGCTGTCAAGACATTCAAAGGAACCGGAGGCACATGCACCTTATCAGCATAAATTTGGCACTTATGACAAGTTCGGAAGTGCTAATAACAATCTGCTTCTATAGTGGACCAATAGTATCCTGCCCGTAGGATCTTCTTAGTCATGGTATGTCCACTGGAATGGGTTCCGAAGGTACCTTCATGTAGATATGTCATGATTCTCTCTGCTTCGCTCTTGTCTACACATCGTAGTAAGGAAGAGTCATGGTTGCGCTTGTAGAGGATTCCATTACTGAGGAAGAATTTTGCAGTGAACCTTCTCAGAAACTTATTATCATTTACAGATGCCCCTTCAGGACACTCTTGAGTCTCGAGATACTTCTTTACTTCATGAAACCAGGGTTTGTCTGCCACCTCTTCAGTATCAATCTCACAACAGTGCGCTGGTTCATCCAACCTTTCAATGGTGATTCGGGGAGCTTCATTGTCCCACCTAACTTTGAACATAGAAGACATGGTAGCTAGCGCGTCTGCTAACTGATTCTCCTCTCGTCGTAAATGTTCAAAGGTTACCTCCTCAAAGTGTGGTAGCAATGTCAGTATGTGCTCTTTGTATGGGATGAGATTCGGATGCTTCGTATCCCATTCGCCTTTGATCTGATTTATCACCAAAGATGAATCCTCGAAGACATTTAAGAACTTGATCCTAAGTTTAATAGCGGCTTTGAGACCCATGATGCAAGTTTTATACTTCGCCATGTTGTTAGTGCAGTTGAAACATAATTGGGCAGTGAAAGGAGTATGACAGCCCTCAGGAGATATGATTACAATGCCAATTCCATTACCGAGTGCGTTCGAAGCCCCGTCAAAAACCATAGTCCATCGGGATCCTTCCTCAGGTCCTTCATCTGGTCCAGGCTCTTCGTAGTCAGTCACTAGCATGATATTCTCGTTTGGGAACTCAAAATTCATGGACTGGTAGTCATCCACGGCCTGATGAGCCAAATGATCAGCCAAAATACTTCCCTTGATTGCTTTTTGGGTTTTATATTGTATATCATATTCAGTTAAGATCATCTTCCATCTCGCTATTCTTCCGGAGAGAGAGGGCTTCTTGAAGATGTACTTGATTAGATCCATCTTAGATATTAACAGAGAAGTGTGAGTCATCATGTACTGTCTTAGTCAGCGAGCCGCCCATGCCAAAGCGCAGAAAGTTTTCTCGAGCAGTGAGTATCGTGTCTCACAGTCGGTAAACTTTTTACTAAGGTAGTATATTGCATGCTCTTTTCGACCAGACTCGTCATGCTGCCCCAGCACACACCCCATTGAATTGTCTAGCACTGTTAAGTATAATATCAAAGGTCTTCCTTCAACCGGAGGCATCATAATTGGCGGTTCTTGAAGATATTCTTTGATCCTTTCGGAAGCAGTCTAGCATTTATCATTCCACTTTACCACTTGATCTTTCTTCAGAAGCTTGAAGATGGGATCTCAAGTAGCAGTCAGATGTGAAATGAACCTGGCGATATAATTCAAGCGTCCCAAGAAACCTCTAACTTCCTTCTCAGTACGGGGAGCCGACATCTCTTGTATGGCCTTTACCTTTGCGGGGTCTACCTGAATACCTTTGTCACTAACGACGAAACCCAGAAGCTTACCAGACCTTACCTCGAAGGTGAACTTGTTCGGATTGAACCTCAGCTTGTATATCTTTAACCTGTTGAACAAGCTTTGTAGATGATCCAGGTGTTCCTCTTTAATTTGAGACGTGGGTATCATGTCATCAACATAAACCTCGATCTCATGGTGAATCATATCATGGAACAAAGCAACCATGGCTCACTAATAGGTTGCCCCAACATTCTTCAACCCAAAAGGCATCACCTTGTAACAGAAGTTGCCCCACTGTGTGACGAAGGTTGTCTTCTCCATGTCTTCAGGAGCCATCTTGATCCGGTTGTAGCCAGAGAAACCATCCATGAAGGAGAAGATTTTGTGTTGTGGGGTGTTGTCAACCAGAACATCAATATGGGGAAGCGGGAAGTCATCCTTGGGGCTTGCCCTGTTCAGATCTCTATAATCCACACATATTCGTACCTTGTTGTCCTTCTTAGGTACCGAAACGACATCAGAAACCCACTGCAGATAGGAGGTAACATCTAAGAACCCTGTGTCGAACGACTTCATGACCTTTTCCTTGATCTTCTCTAACATTTCAGGGTGCATACGGAGGACCTTCTGTTTAACTGGAGGACAATCCTCTTTATTTGGCAGACGGTGTACCATGATGTCAGTATCTAAACCAGGCATGTGTTCATATGACCAGGAAAAAATCTTAACATAGTCGGGAAACATCTGTATCAACCGTTGTTTGATATTAACTTCCAGATTTGCGCCGATCTTGACTTCTTTTCTGCCCATCTCTGTTACGAAGTTTATTGTCTCAATTGGCTCTTCATGAGGCTCTATAGCCCTCTCTTCCTGTTGTAACAGTCTAGCCAGTTCTCTAGGCACCTTACAATCATCCTCACCTTCATTCTCGGCTTGGTTGATCGGATTTTCGAAACCATAACTGGCAGTAGCAGAATTGTTATCAATGGGATTCAAGGTGGATATGGATCTGCAGTTTGATATGTGAGTATGTGTAAGAGCATAGTTGTATTAATAAAGTAAAAACAGAAAAGAAAAACAGAGAATGCAAAATTTGTATGCAAGGAACGTCCAATGCTTTATTGATGACATATGAAATGACATATAATAACCCTCACAGATGGAACCATTATGCATCGGGTAAAGCACAAGGCCAAAAAGTTTAAAAATTGTTCATTACAAATTCAAAACACAAGTAAGATAATTACTGCGGAATAAAAGAAACTGGAATAAAATCTCTAGCCGTCCAATTATTCGGTCCACCGTTGGTAGTCGGGTAGATCCAGTTGTCAATGTCAAGGTCTTCCTTGCTGTCTTCAATAGCGCTAACCCCACGATTACTTATGCATAGGGGAGGTCCTCCAGCCCGAGCGCGTCGAATAGCCCTTTGAGCCCCTGAAGTAAAGACCAAACTAAATTTGTCAGTTTTGTGAGTAAATTCAGGGAGCCTTCCCCAATTGGTACACCCACCTTCTTCAACCACTATTCTGGAGCCCTTGAGAGAATCCATCTTCAGAGGAGGTTTGGTATTGGTGGTAGTCTCGGTCGACGCCAAAATATGGGGAACTTCTTCAAAGTTTTGACAAGGAGTCACTATGAATTCCCCGTCCATTTCTACATACCTGAAGGAGTTCAGGTGGCTCATCATGTACACCTATTCGCCATGCACAGTGACAATCTTCCCCTTCACCGGATATTTCAGCATTTGGTGTAGTGTAGAAGTAACAGCCCAAGCTTCATGGATCCAAGGATGAACCAACAAACAAGAGTACGATGGCCTGATGTCCATCACGTAGAAGGTGGACTTAAAAGTCAGAGAGCCTACCTTGACAGGGATGTCCACCTCCCCGTGCACCATTCTCTTCGACCTGTCAAAAGCCCTTACCACAATGCTACTAGGCTTTAGGGTCAAGCCTTCACAATCCAACCGATCAAGAGCCTTCTTAGGCAGCACATTCAGTGAAGACCCAGTATCCACCAGAACATGAACCATAGTAGTGCCCCTGCATTCGATCGAGACATGCAGAGCATCATTGTGTTTTCTCCCTTTTAGAGTTAAGTCAGCATCTGAAAAACCCAGCCCATTGTCGGCAGTCAGGATGGCCACACAGTCTTTGAATTGATCGGCTGAGGTTTCTTGCGGCACGTGCACGGTCTTGAGGAATGCAATTAGGGCCCTTGCATGGGCCTCAGAACATAACAGCAAAGTCAACATCGATATCTCCGAGGGGGTCTTCCCCAACTGCTCGACCATATTGTAGTCGCTCTTTTTGATTATTTTTAAGATTTCCTCTATCTCTTGCTTAGAGGATTCCACGACAACTTTTCTAGGCGCCCCAGTCCGGACATGCTCACCTACAACTTCTTTTCCTCGAGTCCCAGATGACTCATCAGCAGGGGTAACAACTGGAGTAAGAACGGGAATAAAAATTGAAGTACTAGAAGGAAGAGAAGATGAAATAACAATGGGCTTATTGATAGTCTTTGGGAAAATCTCGGGAGAGAAAATCCTTCCACTTCTAGTAATCTTACTGGTTCCGACAATGTTACTGACATCGGGATCAACCTCTTCATTCTTCTGGTCTTGTTTAACGCCATTATAGTAAATATCAGCACCATAATGCCAAGGGACAGCTTTGTCCGAGGCATACAGGAAAGGACCAGGAAAGGTGATTATTAACGAAGCAACTCTCGGAGCGGGTGTAATCCTAACAGGTCTTCTCTAGGAGGCCTTGGAAGGATTGACGAAAATGGTTATAATAGCAACATCTTTGAACGAAACAGCTGGAATCAAAGTTTTCTCAAACAAAATTTCTCTGTTGTCCATCAGGCGCTGGACACCTGTCTTCACCAAATAACAACCAGAAGGCAGAGATGAACACATGTGGAAACCTTCATTACAACCCAGAAATAAACCAGCCAACAACAAATTCTTCTTAACAGTCATAAGAGGAGTAGAAACTTCATCAACAGAGGTAACGAATAGATCAATATCAATGGCATTAACTCTGCGGTTGTGCTTAGGCATGGGAGTAGTTATGAATTGGACTTCTCCGGAGCATAGAACTCAATCTCCTTGGCCTCAATCAGATCATGTACCTTATTCCTTAGAGCCCAGCAGTCATTTGTATCGTGGCCAGGACTCTCGGAATGGTAGGCACACCGAGCATTCGAATTGTACCGAGGAGAGGAGGTATTAGGATTCTTGGGAGCCTCCTTCAAAGTTGCCAACTTAGATCTTAGTAGATGGGGTAGTACCTATGTCTATGTCATGTTAATCCGGGTGAACTGCCTTTATGGTCTTTCTACCCTTTGCTGATTATTGTGTTGTGGAGCAGCTGCAGGCCTAGGTATCATTACAGCACTTACCGTCGGACGGTGTTCAACTCTGCTCTGACCTCTTGGGCTATAGATAGCACTGGCTTCCTTCTTACCAGCAAAGGGCTTCTTTACTGAACTCGAGGAGGTGTCTCTCTGTATTTTACCACTCCGGATCCTATCTTCTACCCTCTCTCCAGTTAATATCAGCTCGGTAAAACCAGCCGATCAGCTGCCGATCAAATGGTTGAAAAATGGACCAGACAACATTCCCAGAAACATGTCTACCAACTCCCTATCAGACAAAGGGGGTTGGACTCTTCCATACAAATCTCTCCACTTCTGCGCATAGTCCTTAAAGCCTTCACCTGCACCCATGGACAAACTCTGAAGTTGAGTACGGGTAGGGGAAAGGTCGGCGTTGTATTGATACTACTTATAAAAAGAAGCGGCCAAATCCTCCCAGTTTTGGACATTTGTTCCCTCCAATTGGTAGAACCAATCAAGCTGAGTCCCTGACAGACTGTCTTGAAAGAAGTGAATCCACAAGTTCCTATCAGCAGTGTGAGGCTGAATCTTCCTCACATAGGAATAGAGATGAAGCTTGGGACAAGACACCCCATCATATTTTACAAAAATTAGAGCTTTAAAATTTTGTGGGATGACTACCCCAGACACCAATCCCAGTTCTTCGAAGTCCAACCCAGGTATTCTCTGGACTTCCATGGCTCTCAGCCGATCCTCTAACTGCTTGTACTTATGCTCAGTGGGAGGATATTGTTCATCATTGTAGTCTGTATCATTTTCAGAAACCTCGGGACTAGGATTCTCCTCCCTTGTTTCTCTCTCTTGATTTTCACATAATTTGGACGAGGAGGTCAGATTGACTGGTTGCTTCAGCAGTCCCCCAAATATTCTGCCCATATTAAGGATACCAGCAGACTTCTTCTTCTTCTTCTTTTTATCTTTCAGGATAAGGGCCTTCAGATCCTCCTGCCCTTTTGCCAGAGTTATGAACATCTGTTGAAATTGGGCATTTTGTGCCTGAAGATCTTTGATGACTTGTGTGATACGGTGGGAGAACTGACTATGATTTTGCGTTTGTTTTCGCAAATGTTTCGGTTGAGCAAGAGTCGCCACCGACTTTTTATTTTATCCTAAGGAAAGGTTAAAAAAGCACAGCAAAAACCTTTGAGATTTTTCTTGGGTTCGGGGAGTAGATTATAGAAAGGGAAGGTATTAGCACCCTTTCTATCCATGGTTATCCATGGGCTCTTAGGTACTTGCTTAGATCAACTTGCCTTGGTTTTCAATTGTTTGAAATGGTGCTTGGTGTGTGGTTTTGAAAATGTTTTGAAAAAGATGCCTTGTATAGGCTACCCTTGTAACAATTCTTTACTCGAATGTTTTACAAAAGGTGTTTGTCTTTTTGAAAAGATGTTCCAAGGTTTTTGAAAGTTTGTTTTGAAAGTGTTTGTGAAGTGTGGTTTGAAAAATAGGCAAGAGTTTTCTTTGGCAGGTGGACAAGTACTTAAGAGCTATCTACCCTAAATTTCTCAAAGATTTTTGTTATGTTTTAACCCTTTTGACAATTTTGTTCCACCATTGCATTTGGTGGACAATCTTGTATTAGGAGGTGAAAGGGACGGGCGCGGGTCATCGTCTAGACCATAATTGCAATAGTGCTAAGTATCTTTGGGCAATTTCTCTTTGAAAGGGACTTGATCATTTTAGGCAACTTTTCGAAAGCGTCATCGAGGGACTATGATCATTTGATTATTTGTTTTACCCAAAGAACCTTAACATGCAATATGGCCCATTTATTTGAAGGCAACAAAGTGGAATACCCTAGGGGTGCAAGTGTGATATGTGTTGTCCATATTTCATGCTTGTTTATCTTGAAATTAGGTCAAACTACTTTGTTCTTTTTATTTGCATACAAACCCTAACTCTAGCATGGTATATTTAGAAAGCGATAAAGTGCGAAAATTAAAATTCCTACACTATTACAACACAATATGGGAAGGGGGGGTACAAATGTTCAAATGGGGGATATTTAGATAAGAAATTTAAACCTAGCTATTACATCAATTTTGAATATTACAAGATAATCGATTGCATAAATTAAATGGGAAATAAAATAAAGATGCAAAATGCAAAAAGGGTTTTCATATGTATGAAAAAAAGTATTATTTATGTCAAATAAATAAAAATAAAAAAGGTATTATTTTGGAGTTTTTTTTGTATTTTAAGGGTGAAACCCTAATTTTTATTAAGTAATATATATTATTTAATTTATACAAGTATTTGTTTATTATGTACAAAAAATAAAATAAAATGAAATATATTTATAAAAAGTATTTTTCATGTCAAATATTAATAAAAATAAAAAATATAGGTATTTTTGTATTTTAACCTAAATATACTAATAAATATATATATATATATTTATATATATATATATAAATATATATATATATATATATATATATATATATATATATATATATATATATATATATATATATATATATATATATATATATATATATATATATATATATATATATATATATATATATATGTACAAATGTCCATATAAACAAATAAATACTTAAAAAATATAAAAATGGTGTAAAAAATATTTTTCATGTTTTTAATATTATTAGCAAAAATAAATAAGTCAAAATGAAAAAAGAAAAGTCAAAAAAATCATGAGAATAAACATAATGGGTTCAGGGGGTATGAAACCAAAAATGTGGTGTGAAAAGGAAAGACAAAGCTGGCCCAACCCATGAAACTTCTTCTTCAACCTTTGAACAAAAAATGTTCAAAAAACGCGCGCCTGAAACTCCATTCAAACATTCTGATTCCTTGATCTTTTGCACAAACTTCCAACATAAGAAATGTTAAGCATTGAATCACGATTCTAAATATATAAAAAACTCATCCTAACTCTCAGAAATGAGAGAGAATTTTGACATTCCCAAATCCTGACCTATGTTTTCTTCCATTTTCAAACCTTAAATTCTCACAGCTCAGGCAAAATAAATGAAAAGTAAAAGCATGTACAGGTTCAGGGGCATGAGTAGAACATTTCTTATTCACAAACCTAGAGCTAATGATGCCTATACTAAGAGTTAGAAGTTCACAAAAATACCTGTTCATTTGAAGTTCTATCTGGCAATGGGGGAGCTTTCAGAGCAAGATGATGATCTGTATAGCTTGCCTGAGGTGTAGTGATGCTATTCCAATGCTTGCTTTGCTTTGAAACACCTTGAATCGAGCTATGGACCTTCAACTGCAAAATAAGAAAGTGAAAATGGTGGAACTGGTTAGAGGAATTACAGGTCGTGTTTTAGGTTTTGGTTAGCTTGCATTGATGCTAGGGAATATGTTTGATGAGCTTTGGGCAAGAAATCATGCAAGGGATGAGAGTTGGCACTCAAACTGCAGTGAGAACTCTGTTTGAGCAGTTTGAGGGTGGTTCTGAGTTTGTGGAGGTATTGGAGGTATTGGAGTCGTGTGCTAGCTTAGTTAGGATGATTAGAAAGTGTCTACAATATTTGCTTAAGTGTTCTAATGCTGAGATGAGAGTTCTCTTGTGAAATGCCAAGTTTCTTAACACTTAAGCAAACAAAAGCCAAGTTGTATTCTAGACAGGTAGAGGACCCCTAATCATGCTGCAAAACCTTTCCTTGATCAGTGTGTTATGCTCATAATCTTGTGCCAATTAGATTTGATATGTACTTGTGGATTTGCAACTTTGACATAAAGCTTGCTTTTGCAAAAATGGCTATTTTACTTTTTCCATAAATGGCTTTATTCAACATGTAATGCATAAGCTCATGAAACAAGGCCTTAGCACAATGAACATGCATTAAATTATTGAGTGTTGGATGGTTTAGAGGCCTGTAATGCAGCACAAACCAAGCTGACTTGCAAATGGCATAAGTTATGAACATGTACATGACCAATTCAAAAGTGAGTTTTTGCCATATTGTGAAATTCGATTCTCTCAAGTTATGAGGTTGTTTGATGAGTTCTTGGACATTTTGGAAAGCTTGGAATGTGTACTACAGTCTATCTTTGAAATGCAAATTGAAATTCCAAGTGGAAGTGTATGGAAAATGTCCTTGAAGTTAGGTAGAAAACCTTGCCAAAATAGGTTAAAATTTCACTAAGTTAAGGATGGTTTAGTACCCTTATTCAAAAAATTGTAACTTGAGATACAAGCCTCATTTGGGAAAACTTTATGAATCAAAGTTGTAGATTATGCAATAAGCTACAACTTTAATGTTTTGACTTTTGTTTGAATTCAAATGAATCTTGGTGAGAAAGTGGGGCAAAGTTGGGAAAAAATTAGGGTTTTTCATAACGTAGAAAAATTCTAAGTTATGAAAAATTCTCATTTCTAACCCTAATTTGCATTTTTTGATTTCTTGGTGAACAAGTTTCATGATTTGGCATGTTTTGATAAAAAATGAATCTTGACCCTTGATTTTGACCAAAAAGTCAAAGTTTGACTTTTCAGTATACAATCAAAATTGATCAATTGACTGGGAAATTCAACTGTCAATCTTGTGTACTTGGGATCTTCTGAACTTGTTGAGCATGTCAAGATAATTCCATGGGGTCCTTGAGTCCATATGTGAGCTTGGTTTGCCATTGGTTGGGTCAAACAGTCAAAAATTGCCTTTGTGCAGTCAAAACCCTGAAAATGACCATTTTGCCCTTTTGGTGATCTGATCAAATTTCTTGTGGAATTGTGATCCAAACTTGATCAAATGGTTCATATGAGTTCATACATTTGATGTGGGTCAATTTTCATGATGTTTGACTGTCAATTGGCCACAGTTGACTTTTTTTTCCAATACAGTTGATTTCTAGGTCAATTGTCCAATTGACTGGGCAAAATTTGGAATCAAGACTTGAAACTTGGTATGGGTAAACTTGGGAGTCCAACATGAAGCAAGAAAGTCATCTTAGGCATTTTAGGTCAAAACATCTTTGTGCAAACACAAACCCTAATTTGGGTCAACAGTGCAAGGAGAAGTCTTGAGTAGATGAAACCCTAACTGGATCTTGATCTTCAAGAGCCTTGTGATGAGAAAATGTTGAGAGAATGGGAGGGAAAATTTTGGGGTACAACAGTTGCCCCTGTTCAATCTTCTTGAATTCGTAGAGTTAGATTGGCAAGTTTGCCTTTCGTGACTCGAGGGTAAAAGGAGATTGGACACTAGAGTGCCCTTAAATTTGCACTCGTCAAAGTAATGGATGCGGGAATGGGCTTAGAGATGCCATTTGGAGATGGGCTTAGAGATGCCATTTGGAATGAGTATCAGGAAGGTGTCCATGCTTTGGACCATCTTTGAACTGGGGGTCTGAATAAGCAATAGATTGACATCCGTTGTTGGGAGGAATCCGTAAACTGTTTTCAAAAGTTGCATCTGAACAAGTTGATAGATTAACATCCGTTGTTGGGAAGAATCCATAAGCTGTTTTCAGAAGTCTTGAGAAGAAACTGAACAAGTGATAGGTTAACATCCGTTACTTGGAGAACCCGTGAACTGTTTTCAGAAATCTTGAGTTTGAATAAGCAATAGAGCAGCATCCGTTGTTGGGAAGCGTCCGTAAACTGTTTTCAAAAGTTGCATCTGAACAAGTTGATAGATTAACATCCGTTGTTGGGAAGAATCCATAAGCTGTTTTCAGAAGTCTTGAGAAGAAACTGAACAAGTGATAGGTTAACATCCGTTACTTGGAGAACCCGTGAACTGTTTTCAGAAATCTTGAGTTTGAATAAGCAATAGAGTAGCATCCGTTGTTGGGAAGCGTCCGTAAACTGTTTTCAAAAGTTGCATCTGAACAAGTTGATAGATTAACATCCGTTGTTGGGAAGAATCCATAAGCTGTTTTCAGAAGTCTTGAGAAGAAACTGAACAAGTGATAGGTTAACATCCGTTATTTGGAGAACCCGTGAACTGTTTTCAGAAGTCTTGAAGTTGAATAAGCAATAGGGCAGCATCCGTTGTTGGGAAGCGTCTGTAAACTGTTTTCAAAAGTTGCATCTGAACAAGTTGATAGATTAACATCCGTTGTTGGGAAGAATCCATAAGCTGTTTTCAGAAGTCTTGAGAAGAAACTGAACAAGTGATAGGTTAACATCCGTTACTTGGAGAACCCGTGAACTGTTTTCAGAAGTCTTGAAGTTGAATAAGCAATAGGGCAGCATCCGTTGTTGGGAAGCGTCCGTAAACTGTTTTCAAAAGTTGCATCTGAACAAGTTGATAGATTAACATCCGTTGTTGGGAAGAATCCATAAGCTGTTTTCAGAAGTCTTGAGAAGAAACTGAACAAGTGATAGGTTAACATCCGTTACTTGGAGAACCCGTAAACTGTTTTCAGAAATCTTGAATTTGGAAGTAGAACCGGTGTAGGGTTCCCTGATGATGAGCTCGTGTAAACTGCATCTGGATAAATCTGGAATAAGCATTAGAATGTTGCCATGTTTGGGTCACATCTGAACTATTCCTGGAATGAATCTCGGAAGATAATGATTTTAGTCCTTCGACTAATCTTACCTGAAAGGCAAAGAGTTGTTACATGCAATGCTATGATGCATGATACGATGTATGTTATGTAATATGAATGCAAATGAATGCGCATGTAAGCTGGAGAGCTGTCTTGCAAAGGATAGACGAATCCGAGACGGCTGAAGATGACAGTATCTTGACTGCTGCCGGGAAGAATAATTCCTGGTCATTGCTGGAGAAAAAAGGAGCTTGGGTTGTATACCAATCTTCTGGGGAATTCCTGATGACCTCTATTGGGGAGTACCAATTTAGTAGACTAATGTTGGGGAGGTAAGACCGAGAATCTTCAGTTTGGCGGGAAGTATCTCTGGCGACTTCACTGGGGGACTCAAGATTTGCTCTCCTAAAACTTTGTGGGGAGAAGGTTCATTGGTCTGGCTTCGCTGGGAGTACTGAAACTTAAATTCTGAGGGGAATTGTGTTCTGGAGGATTCTCTGGCTGGAGACAACAAAGATAAACTCCTCTGGGGATCGTATTGATAAGTTATTGCTGGGGAATTTTGATGAACTCCGCTGGGGATAGGAATAAATTTGATGAGTGCGATCTTCAGTGGCAGTTAGCTGAGGATAACCCAGTTATAAGCGCTTGTGAGGAATAACTTTGAATAAAACTCGGGAGAGACGTCCGTACTCTGCAGGGGATAAGCTTCAGGGTTTGATGGGGATATGGATTCCAAATCTCTTAGGGGTTTCCTTTGAAGGGTATCAAGATATCCAACTGCACCTTTGACCTATCAGTAATCCTCTTTCTTGATTCGTAAGGAAATAATTATGTTCAAATGCATATGCCTATTTAACAAAACATTGGACGTTTCTCAAAATAAAACAAATAGTGCAAGAGAAAAGAAAAGGAAATGACATAAATTTCTGGGAAAAGTATTTGTATTGACTTTCTATGAGTATATTTGTACAAAGGAGACAATCATCCTAGTAAGAGGATTTTGTCGTAAATATTGAAAGATTTATACAAAATAAAGGATGGCTATGTGAAATAATTCCATGGGATTCCATTCCGCTATAGCTTTCACAATTCTGAATATTTGTCCATTCAATGCTTCGTTTGCCGATGACTGGATTGATCAGAAGCCTGGAACCGGTTGATGAAGAGATTGTCTTTGAAGTGATCCGACGAGACATAGTCATACGCTTTAATTCCCTAACTTTTGCCTGAATCGCCCTTTCGGGTTTTCGATCCACCGGGAAACCCCTTTTTGCCCAAGCCGCCCTTTCGGGTTTTCGACTTGCCGGGTGTACAGATTTTTTTTGTTTTTATCCTTAACTTTTTCCTGAACCGCCCTTTCAGGTTTTCGGTCCACCGGGATGCCCATTTTTGCCCAAGCCGCCCTTTCGGGTTTTCGACTTGCCGGGTTATTTTATGTGTAGTATCTTTTGACTATGTCTGCGTTCGCAGGGTGCGGCAGATCGTCGCCGTCCATGGTGGTCAGAATCAATGCACCACCAGAAAATATGCTCTTGATCACAAATGGTCCCTCATATGTAGGAGTCCATTTGCCCCTGGGATCACTTTGCGGCAAGATAATCCGCTTGATTACGAGATCTCCGACTTGGTACACTTGACGTATGACTTTCTTATTGAAGGCCTTGATCATTCGCTTTTGATACGCCTGACCATGGCATATAGCAGCGAGTCGCTTTTCGTCGATCAGATTGAGTTGATCAAGTCGGGTCTGCATCCAATCATCTTCATTCAAACCTGCGTCCTTCATAATCCTTAGAGAAGGAATCTGGACTTCCATAGGCAAAACAGCTTCCATGCCATAAACCAAAGAAAATGGGGTTGCCCCGGTTGAAGTGTGTGTCGTCGTATGGTATCCATGCAGAGCAAACGGTAACATCTCATGCCAGTCTTTGTAAGTGACCGTCATTTTCTGAATGATCTTCTTAATGTTTTTGTTCGCAGCTTCAACAGCACCGTTCATCTTTGGCCGATAGGGAGATGAATTGTGATGATAAATCTTGAACTGTTCGCACAATGCAGTGATCATCGTGTTGTTCAGATTCGTACCGTTGTCTGTGATGATCCTGTCTGGAACACCATACCGACATATGAGATTTTGCTTAATAAAGCGGGCAACCACATTTTTAGTAACAGAGGCGAAGGAAGCTGCTTCGACCCATTTGGTGAAATAGTCAATGGCAACCAGGATGAAGCGATGTCCGTTGGAAGCCGTGGGTTTGATCTCTCCAATCATATCAATGCCCCACATTGCAAAGGGCCACGGAGCAGTCAGAACGTTGAGGGGAACCGGAGGGATATGAACTTTATCAGCATAAACTTGGCATTTGTGGCAAGTACGGGAATGTTGATGGCAGTCAGATTCCATGGTAGACCAGTAATAGCCTGCCCTCAGGATCTTCTTAGCCATTGTATGCCCGCTCAAGTGAGTGCCAAATGTGCCGCTGTGTATATCAGTCATGATCAACTCTGCTTCAGCTTTGTCTACGCATCGGAGTAATACACAATCATGGCTTCGTTTGTAAAGGATGCTGTTACTCAGGAAGAATTTAGCAGCGAATTTACTTAAGAACTTCTTGTCATTTACGGAAGCTCCTTCGGGATAATCTCTAGTCTCGAGATACCTTTTGATTTCATGGAACTAGGGTTGTTCCATTACTTCCTCGGTATTAATCTCGTGGCAATGCGCAGGTTCATCCATTCGCTCGATGGTGATTTGGGGAGCCTCGTTATCCCAGTTGAGTTTAAACATGGAGGACATTGTGGCGAGAGCATCTGCTAGCTGATTCTCTTCTCGCGGGAAATGCTCGAAGGTAATTTGCTCGAAATGAGGCAACAATGTCAAGACATGTTCTTTGTACGGGATAAGATTAGGATGCTTGGTATCCCACTCTCCTTTGATTTGACTGATGACCAAAGCCGAGTCCCCAAATACGATCAAAGATTTGATCCCTAAGTCTATAGCATCCTTGAGACCAAAGATGCAAGCTTCATACTCAGCCATGTTGTTTGTGCAGCTGAAGCAAAGTCGGGCCGTGAAAGGTGTGTGACAGCCTTCCGGAGAAATGAGTACTGCGCCGATACCATTTCCAAGTGCATTTGAAGCACCATCAAAGTACAGGGTCCATCGGGATCCCTTTTCGGGTCCGTCATACGGTCCGTCACCTTCAATGTTATCCAAATTCATGATGTCCTCGTCTGGGAAGTCAAATCTCATGGGTTGATAGTCTTCGATAGCTTGATGAGCCAGATGGTCAGCTAGTACACTCCCTTTTATAGCTTTTTGGGTGGTGTACTGAATGTCATACTCAGTTAGGATCATTTGGCATCTAGCTATCCTTCCAGATAAAGCGGGCTTTTCGAAAATATACTTGATAGGGTCCATTTTGGAAATCAACAAGGTAGTATGAGTCAACATATACTGTCTTAGTCGGCGAGCAGCCCATACCAAAGCGCAGCAAGTTTTCTCGAGCAATGAGTAGCGAGTCTCACAGTCGGTAAACTTTTTGCTAAGGTAATAAATAGCATGCTCTTTTCGACCAGACTCGTCATGCTGGCCCAAAACACACCCCATTGAGTTATCCAAGACGGTCAAATACATGATCAATGGTCTTCCTTCGACGGGTGGCATCAGAATAGGAGGTTCTAGCAAATACTCCTTGATCTTATCGAAAGCAGCTTGACAATCGTCGTTCCATTCGACTACCTGATCTTTCTTCAAGAGTTTGAAAATTGGCTCACAGGTAGAAGTCAGATGGGAGATGAATCTGGCAATATAGTTCAAGCGCCCCAAGAATCCTCTAACCTCCTTTTCAGTACGGGGAGCAGGCATCTCTTGTATTGCTTTTACTTTTGCGGGGTCGACTTCAATGCCTTTGTTGCTTACAATGAATCCCAGGAGTTTACCAGACCTAACTCCAAAAGTGCATTTACTTGGATTCAGCCTGAGCTTGTATTCTTTCAACCTAGCAAACAGCTTTTCTAGATGTTCAAGGTGCTCTTCCTCTGTTTGTGACCGAGCTATCATATCCTCTACGTAAACTTCCATATCATGATGTATCATATCATGAAATAAAGCTACCATGGCGCGTTGATAAGTTTCCCCTGCGTTCTTCAGCCTGAACGGCATCACCTTGTAACAGAAAGTGCCCCATTGTGTGACAAAAGTAGTTTTCTCCATGTCCTCGGGGGCCATTTTGATTTGATTGTAGCCCGAGAATCCATCCATGAAGGAAAACACTTTGTGCTGAGCTGTATTGTCGATTAAAATGTCAATGTGTGGGAGTGGAAAATCGTCTTTGGGGCTGGCCCTATTCAAATCCCGATAGTCCACACACATCTTGACTTTGCAATCTTTCTTGGGTACTGGCACGATGTTAGCGACCCATTGAGGATAGGACGTAACAGCCAGAAAGCCAGCGTCGAATTGCTTCATTACTTCTGCCTTGATCTTTTCAGACATGTCAGGCCTCATTCGGCGAACTTTTTGCTTGATCGGTGGACAATCCTCTCTTGTGGGGAGACGGTGAACCACGATGTCTGTGTCTAAACCCGGCATGTCTTCATAAGACCAAGCGAAGATTTCAACATAATCATTCAACAACTGTACCAGGCGCTCTTTGACTCTTGGTTCCAGATTGGCACCCACTTGTACCTCCTTCCGGTCTTCCTCGGTTCCCAAATTGACAGTTTCCAATGACTCTTCGTGAGGTAAGATGGCTCTTTCCTCTTGTTGTAGAAGTCTGGCTAGTTCCCCTGGTACTTCACAACCTTCGTCATCTTCATACTCGGCTTGATTGACCAGATCTTCAGAGTTATTGAAAGATACAGCAGAATAGTCACCCATGGAATCCGGAGTGGATGGGTACCTGCATTGGTGAGTGTGGGTGTGTGTAAGGGATAGCCATCCTTAAACAAAAATGCAAAAGGAAAGAAAATGAACACAAGCAGTTTATCAAATGAGAAACGTCCAATGAATCATTAAACATGGCATATGAATATGAAAGATAATCAAAACCCTTACAAATGGACCTACATGCCCCGGGCAAGGCATGAGGTGAAAAGATAGTGTACGGATTGTTTGAAAATAAATATTACAGACCAAATAGGAAATATTTAACACATAAATTACTGATGAATAAAAGTGATGGGGACAAATTCTTTTGCCTCCCAGTTGCTCAATCCTCCTCTGACAGTTGGGTAAATCCATTCTTCGATGTTGCTCTCCTTGTCTTCATCCTCCAAGGCGTTGATTCCGTAGGGAGAAATTTTGACTGGTGCTCTTTCAATCTTCGAACGGCGCATGGCCTTCTGGCCTGCGGTAGTGAACCCTAATCCAAATTTGTCTGTCTTATGCGGAATATCAGGCAACTGCCCCCATGCTGAATTCTTCCCTTCCTTTATCGCGGCCCTCGCGTCCTCCAGAGATGCCATCCTGGCCATCTGCCTCGGTGTCTCAGCTGCCAACTTTGCTACTGCTATTTCAGGAAGGACTTCTTCGAAATGCTGAAAAGGCGTTTCAATGAATTCCCCTTCAACCTCCACATATCGGAAAGAGTTCAAGTGGCTAATCATATACTCCTCTTCACCATGGACAGTAATGATCTTTCCCTTAACATGATACTTCAACATCTGATGTAAGGAGGAGGTGACTGCCCCAGCATGGTGTATCCAAGGCCTACCCAGCAAGCAAGAGTATGACGGACGGATGTCCATCACATGGAAAGTAGATTTAAACACCTCGGTGCCTATCTGGATGGGAATTTCAACCTCTCCATGGACCATTCTCTTCGAACCATCGAAAGCTCTGACAACAATATCACTCGGCTTCAAATCCAACCCTTCACAATCTAGTCGATCCAAGGCCTTCTTAGGCAGTACATTCAGCGACGAACCAGTGTCGACCAAGACATGTGCGAGGGTAGTTCCTCGACACTCGACTGAAATGTGCAAAGCATCATTGTGGTTTCTACCTTTAGGAGTTAGGTCGGCATCGGAAAACCCTAATCCATTGTCCGCAGTAAGGCTAGCCACGCAATTCTGAAATTGATCTGCAGAGGTTTCCTGGGGCACATGGGCTGCCTTCAGGAATTTTATCAGGGCTTTAGCATGCGCTTCCGAGCAAAGTAGCAGCGCCAGCATGGAGATATTTGAGGGGGTTTGCCCCAGCTGTTCTACCACATCATAATCACTTCTTTTGATTATCCTCAAAATCTCATCCATTTCCTTCTTGGAGGTTTCCGGGATGACCAAGGGTTGAGCCCTCGTCCTGACGAGGTCATCTTGGATTCCCTTACCTTTGTCAGCAGCGGTAGGAGAGACAGCATTAGGAACAACAACGTCTTCAATCAAAGGAGTTCTAGCAGAAAGCTTTATTGGTGCAGGGATGACCTTGTAAGCTGACGAGGGTCCAAAGATTGCTCTTGGAGGGGCAATCTCTGGAGAAAATATTCTCCCGCTCCTGGTGATTTTGCTAGTGCCCGCAATGTTACTAATGCTGGCTTCTTCATCATCCGAACTTTCTTCAATTATTTCGATTTGTTTGATACCATGATAGTAAACGTCACTGCCATAGTTCCATGGTATGGACTTCTCGGAAACATAGGGGACAGGCCCTGGCATTGTTATCTTCAAAGGAACAGATTTCGTAGGCGGTGTAATCTTAACAGGCTTTTTGACGGCCTTGGAAAGATTGGCGTGAATGGTTATGATTGAGACATCTTCAGTATGAACTGGAACAGCAGAAACTTTTTCAAACAAAATTTGTCGACTATCCATAAGGCCCTGGATGCCTTTCTTTAGTAACGGACAATCAAACGGCAGAGAGTAACAACAATAGCAGTCTTCCTTACATCCCGGGAAGATCTCGGCCCTTAACAGATTCAACTTGATGGTTAGCAATGGAGTAGTCAGATCATTGACATCAGCAACATACAAATCTTCTTCAATGGCATTGACATTTCGGTCGTGCTTCGGCATGGGTGCAGATATCATATTAGGCTTCTCCGGGGCATCAAACTCCACCTCCTTCGCCTCTATCAGGTTTTGGATTTTATGCTTGAGTTCCCAACAATCATTGGTGTCGTGTCCAACACTGTCTGAATGGTAGGCGCATTTAGCATTAGCATGATAATACGGAGAGGACGTATTCACATTCTTTGGTGCCTCCTTGATGGTGGCGAGATTCAACTTTAACAGATGGGGAAGCACTTGCGCTGGAGTCATATTAATGCGGGTGAACTGCCGTTGTGGTCGTTCCACCCGTTGTTGATTTGGTCTGGACTGGTTGTAGCGAGGCTGCTCACTTGGAGTATTTTGAATCATTACGGCCCCCACAGTTGGCCGACGCTCCGTCTTACCTGCTCTTCTCTGAGAATATACCACAGCTGTCTCCTTCTTAAAAGGTTTCTTCTCAACACTTGCAGCAACACCCTTCTGAATCTTTCCTGACTTGATGCCAGCTTCTATTCTTTCGCCTGTTAAGATCAAATCGGTAAACCCCGCGGAAGAGTTACCAATTAGATGATTGAAAAATGGCCCAGATAGGGTCCCTAGAAACATATCAACGAGTTCACGGTCGGTTAAAGGAGGCTGCACCCTGCCAGCCAAATCCCTCCATTTTTGTGCATATTCTTTGAATCCCTCGCCTGTTCCTAATGACATACCCTGAAGTTGGGTACGAGTAGGAGCAAGGTCAGAATTATACTGATATTGTTTGTAGAAAGCGGTGGCCAAATCTTCCCAATTTCGGACGCTGGTTCCTTCTAGCTGATAAAACCACTCCAACTGAGCTCCAGAAAGGCTGTCTTGAAAGAAATGAATCCAAAGGTTTTTATCTGCCGTATAGGGTTGGATCTTTCTCACGTAGGACCTGAGATGCATTTTGGGACAGGACAGCCCATCATACCTCACAAACACTGGCACTTTGAACTTTGGGGGAATTACAATCCCGGCAACCAAACCCAAGTCTTCAAAATCCAAACCCGGTACTCTTTGTAATTCCATGGCGGCCAATCTGTCTTCTATCCCTTTGTATTTGTCATCAGCTGGAGGGTATTGCTGATCAGAATAATCTTCATCCTCCTTGACCTCTTCTTCTTCCGCATCAGACTCGGAAGGTACCGCAGCTCCACCTCCTTTGCTGGTTCCTTCATCAGAGATAGGAGGAAATTCAAGAACTCTCCGAGCTTCTCCGTCAAATCTTCTCCCCAAAGTAGCCACCCCGAGTCTCTTCTTCTTCTTTTTCACTGGGTCTTTGTTCCCCAATTGAGTCTTGATATCCTCCTGACCCTTAGCCAAGGTCATCAGGAGTTGCTGGAACTGTGCATTTTGAGCTTGCAGGTCTTTGACTGTTTGCTCGAGATCCATCCTACTGAAATAAACAGCAGGCAGATAAGGAAACTTGGCATGAGACCTGCTTATGCACATGATGAATGGTATGCTTATGTATGCAATGCATTCAAGGATTTAGGACATTCAAAATTGTTTCAGACAAAGAAGAACACACGTCATATTAATAAGAAGAAATTTGTTAGTACATAAATGCCCCATGGGCCAAATATTACAAAATAACTTCTCAAGGCAAAAAGAAATTGCGCATCCTCTTTGGTGCGATGTAGGTGTTGAGGGCCTCTTTCTCATGGAGTCGGCGGGTAAGCTCTAGAACCTTCTTCTCACTGGCGTAGAAGCTAGCTTCAAAAGTATTTTGTTCCTCCTTGAGCTGAATCCAACTTTTCTGCATTTCCTCCCACGATGTAGGCATGTCTGGATGTAGGATGGTGTAGGGAACCTCTCCTTCCTTAATAGGCTCTTTAATCACAGGGAGAACATGCGGATAAGGCATCATCAGACTTTGAGCTCGGGCTCGTACCCACTTGAGATAAGGCTCAAGAGGGATGGAGTTCTTGTGTCCCAGAGTTTTGCTATCGACCTTGTTGGGTCTTCCCCAAGCTCTGATGAATCTTTGGCGAAGTCCTTGCGCATCGTTGTCGAAGTCAAAAACTAGGTCAGGAATCAACATATCATGAGGGCCATCCCTCCGTGCATATCCAAATTTCCTCAAAGCTAGGCAAGGGTTGTAGGTGATACCTCCTCTAATTCCAAGTAAAGGAACATTAGGGAATTCTCCATAACGATCGACGATGATGACATTTTCTCTGGACCAAGAACACCAATGTACATCAGAGTGAGTAAGAGTCATCAACCGTTGGGACCACCTTGAGCCTTGGTCATTCTTCAGGACAGATTGTGGAAGGTGCGAAATAAACCACCGTGCAAGGAGAGGAGTACAGCACATGAGAACACCCCTCTTTCTCATTGTTCGTGTGTAAAATGAGTGAAGAATGTCCCCAAGCAATGTTGGTATCGGATTTCTGGACAAGAAGATTTTGACGGTGTTGACATCTACCAATTGGTCAGGATTTGGGAACAAGACCAACCCATAGATAAGGAGTGCCCCAATTTCTTCAAAGGCTTGTAGGTCCAATGAGTTCCAACATTCTTGTGCCTTCTCAAACAAGAATTTTGCTAAGAATCCCTTGACGCCGCTTCTGGTTTCCCAATGCCCCTTGATGTCGGATGGTTGTAGATGTAATGCTCGAGCAACATCTTCTGGCTTTGGTTCCTTTTCTGTACCGTTGAAGGGTAGTTGATTAAGGATAGGAATTCTCAGGAGTTGAGAAAACTCCTCCAAAGTGGGCACCAACTGGTAATCAGGGAAAGTGAAACAGTGGTGAAGAGGGTCAAAGAACTGAAATATCACTTTCATCATGTCTTCTTCAATGTTGGTGTTGACTATGCTGAGCAGTCTACCATGTCTTTCACTGAAGGATGAATTTTCCGGAATTCTTGAGGTGAGCTCCTTGAGTTGAGGAGAGATTCTCACAAGGTTGACTTGAATGGTGTTTCTGCGAGGAATTTCCATAACCTACAAAACAGGAACAAAGATGAAGATCCAAACCCTTGAAATAGTTAGTGAATGCATATGATGCTTTATGATGTTTATGATGTATGCACAAAACATATGTACAAGCAAATCACACCAAACCCTAGTTTCAGGCTTGCATGGGGTTTCATAGGTAAGTACCCTCTTGAGTGTAGTTGGCTTAAAAACCTGTCCTACAAATAGTAACTGGGTTCTAAGGAGCTCAATATCATTGGATTGTTTTCAATGTTCATTGTTTTGGTTTAGCCACTTAACTAGCGACCAAAATATTCCAAGAAAACAACCCTCAATGAGTGTAGTATCGAGTATCTACCAACTTCGGACTGCACCAAAGCCGGTCATCTCACTACACCTAATAAAAGGCCAAGATGGTCAAGTAAGGTTCTAGGTCATTAGTGCTTAGTGACATCACTCAGCGGCCCCGTACTCTCCTTGATTGAACTCAAGGGTTATCGGTACTCACAAATATGTCGCACTAATATAGCTATTGCTTTGACCGTGTACCCCGCACAGTTTCCACAACGTATTGCTATCTATGAATATTTCCCAAAATCCGGGTGTAGGATTGCAAACCCAAACAATAGAGCTAAGATGTAAAGCAATCAATTTAAACAATTAGTCATGCAAGAGGGTGATCTAAGCCCTAAGGTTACTCCACTTTTAAAATTTTCCCCAGCAGAGTCGCCAGTTCTGTGATACGGTGGGAGAACTGACTATGATTTTGCGTTTGTTTTCGCAAATGTTTCGGTTGAGCAAGAGTCGTCATCGACTTTTTATTTTATCCTAAGGAAAGGTTAAAAAATCACAGCAAAAACCTTTGAGATTTTTCTTGGGTTCGGGGAGTAGATTATAGAAAGGGAAGGTATTAGCACCCTTTCTATCCATGGTTATCCATGGGCTCTTAGGTACTTGCTTAGATCAACTTTCCTTGGTTTTCAATTGTTTGAAATGGTGCTTGGTGTGTGGTTTTGAAAATGTTTTGAAAAAGATGCCTTGTATAGGCTACCCTTGTAACAATTCTTTACTCGAAAGTTTTACAAAAGGTGTTTGTCTTTTTGAAAAGATGTTCCAAGGTTTTTGAAAGTTTGTTTTGAAAGTGTTTGTGAAGTGTGGTTTGAAAAATAGGCAAGAGTTTTCTTTGGCAGGTGGACAAGTACTTAAGAGCTATCTACCCTAAAGTTCTCAAAGATTTTTGTTATGTTTTAACCCTTTTGACAATTTTGTTCCACCATTGCATTTGGTGGACAATCTTGTATTAGGAGGTGAAAGGGACGGGCGCGGGTCATCGTTTAGACCATAATTGCAATAGTGCTAAGTATCTTTGGGCAATTTCTCTTTGAAAGGGACTTGATCATTTTAGGCAACTTTTCGAAAGCGTCATCGAGGGACTATGATCATTTGATTATTTGTTTTACCCAAAGAACCTTAACCTGCAATATGGCCCATTTATTTGAAGGCAACAAAGTGGAATACCCTAGGGGTGCAAGTGTGATATGTGTTGTCCATATTTCATGCTTGTTTATCTTGAAATTAGGTCAAACTACTTTATTCTTTTTATTTGCATACAAACCCTAACTCTAGCATGGTCTCTAGCATGGTATATTTAGAAAGCGATAAAGTGCGAAAATTAAAATTCCTACACTATTACAACACAATATGGGATGGGGGGTACAAATGTTCAAATGAGGGATATTTAGACAAGAAATTTAAACCTAGCTATTACATCAATTTTGAATATTACAAGATAATCGATTGCATAAATTAAATGGGAAATAAAATAAAGATGCAAAATGCAAAAAGGGTTTTCATATGTATGAAAAAAAAGTATTATTTATGTCAAATAAATAAAAATAAAAAATGTATTATTTTGGAGTTTTTTTTGTATTTTAAGGGTGAAACCCTAATTTTTATTAAGTAATATATATATTATTTAATTTATACAAGTATTTGTTTATTATGTACAAAAAATAAAATAAAATGAAATATATTTATAAAAAGTATTTTTCATGTCAAATATTAATAAAAATAAAAAATATAGGTATTTTTGTATTTTAAAAAATAAAAAATAAAATTCCTACCTATATATATATATATATATATATATATATATATATATATATATATATATATATATATATATATATATATATATATATATATATATATATATATATATATATATATATATATATATATATATATATATATATATATATATATATATATATATATATATATATATATATATATATATATATATATATATATATATATATATATATATATATATATATATATATATATATATATATATATATATATATATATATATATATATATATATATATATATATATATATATATATATATATATATATATATGTATTAATTTCTAAATATTTATTATATATAAAAAATAATAATATTTAATATTTATAAAAAAGTATATTTTGCATAAAATATTTTCAAAAAAAGGAAAATATAATAAAAAATCAGAAAAGAAAGTATATTTGCATTATTTTTCCTATCTATTCTAAATAATATATATATATATATATATATATATATATATATATATATATATATATATGTACAAATGTCCATATAAACAAATAAATACTTAAAAAATATAAAAATGGTGTAAAAAATATTTTTCATGTTTTTAATATTATTAGCAAAAATAAATAAGTCAAAATGAAAAAAGAAAAGTCAAAAAAATCATGAGAATAAACATAATGGGCTCAGGGGGTATGAAACCAAAAATGTGGTGTGAAAAGGAAAGACAAAGCTGGCCCAGCCCATGAAACTTTTTCTTCAACCTTTGAACAAAAAATGTTCAAAAAACGCGCGCCTAAAACTCCATTCAAACACCCTGATTCCTTGATCTTTTGCACAAACTTCCAACATAAAAAATGTTAAGCATTGAATCACGATTCTAAATATATAAAAAACTCATCCTAACTCTCAGAAATTAGAGAGAATTTTGACATTCCCAAATCCTGATCTAAGTTTTCTTCCATTTTCAAACCTTAAATTCTCACAACTCAGGCAAAATAAATGAAAAGTAAAAGCATGTACAGGTTCAGGGGCATGAGTAGAACATTTCTTATTCACAAACCTAGAGCTAATGATGCCTATACTAAGAGTTAGAAGTTCACAAAAATACCTGTTCAGTTGAAGTTCTATCTGGCAATGGGGGAGCTTTCAGAGCAAGATGATGATCTGTATAGCTTGCCTGAGGTGTAGTGATGCTATTCCAATGCTTGCTTTGCTTTGAAACACCTTGAATCGAGCTATGGACCTTCAACTGCAAAATAAGAAAGTGAAAATGGTGGAACTGGTTAGAGGAATTACAGGTCGTGTTTTAGGTTTTGGTTAGCTTGCATTGATGCTAGGGAATGTGTTTGATGAGCTTTGGGCAAGAAATCATGCAAGGGATGAGAGTTGGCACTCAAACTGCAGTGAGAACTCTGTTTGAACAGTTTGAGGGTGGTTCTGAGTTTGTGGAGGTATTGGAGGTATTGGAGTCGTGTGCTAGCTTAGTTAGGATGATTAGAAAGTGTCTACAATATTTTCTTAAGTGTTCTAATGCTGAGATGAGAGTTCTCTTGTGAAATGCCAAGTTTCTTAACAATTAAGAAAACAAAAGCCAAGTTGTATTCTAGACAGGTAGAGGACCCCTAATCATGCTGCAAAACCTTTCCTTGATCAGTGTGTTATGCTCATAATCTTGTGCCAATTAGATTTGATATGTATTTGTGGATTTGCAACTTTGACATAAAGCTTGCTTTTGCAAAAATGGCTATTTTACTTTTTCCATAAATGGCTTTATTCAACATGTAATGCATAAGCTCATGAAACAAGGCCTTAGCACAATGAACATGCATTAAATTATTGAGTGTTGGATGGTTTAGAGGCCTGTAATGCAGCACAAACCAAGCTGACTTGCAAATGGCATAAGTTATGAACATGTACATGACCAATTCAAAAGTGAGTTTTTGCCATATTGTGAAATTCGATTCTCTCAAGTTATGAGGTTGTTTGATGAGTTCTTTGACATTTTGGAAAGCTTGGAATGTGTACTACAATCCATCTTTGAAATTCAAATTGAAATTCCAAGTGGAAGTGTATGGAAAATGGCCTTGAAGTTAGGTAGAAAACCTTGCCAAAATAGGTTAAAATTTCACTAAGTTAAGGATGGTTTAGTACCCTTATTCAAAAAATTGTAACTTGAGATACAAGCCTCATTTGGGAAAACTTTGTGAATCAAAGTTGTAGATTATGAAACAAGCTACAACTTTCATGTTTTGACTTTTGTTTGAATTCAAATGAATCTTGGTGAGAAAGTGGGGCAAAGTTGGGAAAAAATTAGGGTTTTTCATAACTTAGAAAAATTCTAAGTTATGAAAAATTCTCATTTCTAACCCTAATTTGCATTTTTTGATTTCTTGGTGAACAAGTTTCATGATTTGGCATGTTTTGATAAAAAATGAATCTTGACCCTTGATTTTGACCAAAAAGTCAAAGTTTGACTTTTCAGTATACAGTCAAAATTGATCAATTGACTGGGAAATTCAACTGTCAATCTTGTGTACTTGGGATCTTATGAACTTGTTGAGCATGTCAAGATAATTCCATGGGGTCGTTGAGTCCATATGTGAGCTTGGTTTGCCATTGGTTGGGTCAAACAGTCAAAAATTGCCTTTGTGCAGTCAAAACCCTAAAAATGACCATTTTGCCCTTTTGGTGATCTGATCAAATTTCTTGTGTAATTGTGATCTAAACTTGATCAAATGGTTCATATGAGTTCATACTGTTGATGTGGGTCAATTTTGATGATGTTTGACTGTCAATTGGCCACAGTTGACTTTTTTTTTTCCAATACAGTTGATTTCTAGGTCAATTGTCCAATTGACTGGGCAAAATTTGGAATCAAAACTTGAAACTTGGTATGGGTAAACTTGGGAGTCCAACATGAAGCAAGAAAGTCATCTTAGGCATTTTAGGTCAAAACATCTTTGTGCAAACACAAACCCTAATTTGGGTACACAGTGCAAGGAGAAGTCTTGAGCAGATGAAACCCTAACTGGATCTTGATCTTCAAGAGCCTTGTGATGAGAAAATGTTGAGAGAATGGGAGGGCAAATTTTGGGGTACAACAACTTGTTCAGAAGACATTTTTTCTGAAATAAACAGCGAAGAAGATGAGAAACCTGTAACCGTACCTGCTTATGCGATGTCATGGATGATATGTATATGCAATGATTTCAAGGAAATTAGAGATTCAAATTTGCTTTAGACAAAAAGGAAACACACGTTATATTAATAAATCAAAGCTTGAGTACATAATGCCTCTTTGGGCTTACAAAGAAATACAAAAAACTCTAAGATAAAAAGGTTGTACACATCCTCATTGGTGCGATATAGGCGTTTAGAGTCTGCTCCTCATGAAGTTGCTTAGTGAGTTCCAAAACCTTCTTCTCACTGGCGTAGAATTGGGCCTCGAAAGTGTATCGATCCCCCGTAAGCTGTATCTAATCCCTTTGTAAGTCTTCAAGAGAGGTGGGCATGTCAGGATGCAGGATAGTGTATGGAACATCCCCTTCCACAACAGGCTCTATGATTACCGGGAGAACGGAGGGGTAAGGCATCATAAAACTTTGAGCACGAGCTCGTACCCATTTGAGGTAAGGCTCAAGAGGGATGGAATTCTTGTGCCCTAATGTCTTACTATCTACCTTGTTCAACATCCTCCAGGCTCAGATAAACCTCTGGTGATGACCTTGATTGTCACTCTCGTAGTGAAATACTAACCCTTGAATCAGCGTCTCATAGGGACCATCTCTTCGGGCATAACCAAACTGTCTTAAAGATAAGCAGGGGTTATAGGTGATACCTCCCCTAATTCCAAGTAAGGGGACATTAGGGAATTCTCCATAACCGTCAACAATGATAACATTCTCTATAGACCGGGAACACCAATGGATGTTTGAATGTTTGAGCGTCATCAACCTTTATGACAACCTTGAGCCTTGTTCGTTCTTCAATACAGATTGGGGAAGATGCAAAATAAACCATCTTTCCAAGAGAGGGGTGCAACACATAAGGATACCTCTTTTCCTCATAATGCGAGTGTGAAAGGAATGTAGGATGTCTCCTAGCAAAGTAGGCACCGGGTTACGAGACATGAAGATTTTGACGGCGTTCACATCTATGAGTTGGTCAGGGTTTGGAAACAAAACCATCCCATAGATGAGGAGAGCCACAATTTCCTCAAAAGCTTGCAAATCCAAAGAGTTCCAACAATTTTGGGCTTTCTCAAACAAGAACTTTGCTAGGAAACTTTTGACACCACTCCTTGTCTCCAAATTAGTTGTGATATCAGATGGTTGCAAGTGTAGTGCTTGAGCCATATCTTCAGGCTTTGGATCTCTTTCTGTACCGTTGAAAGGTAGTTGATTGAGAATTGGAATCCTCAAGAGTTAGGAGAATTCTTCCAAAGTTGGCACAAGTTGATAATCAGAAAATGTGAAGCAATGGTGTAGAGGATCAAAGAATTTAAAGAGCATCTTCATCATATCTTCATCAGTTTTAGAGGTGACCAAGTTTAGGAGGCGACCATGTCTTTCGGTAAATGGAGAATTCTCAGGAATCCTTGATGCTAACTCTTTGAGTCTAGGAGGAATCCTTACGAGATTGACTTGAATGGTTTTCCTATGAATAGAATCCATGTCCTACAAAACAGAAACAAAAATAAATCCCAAAAATCCTTGAAATGGTTAGTGAGTATGAGTATGATGTTATGATAATCATGATGTTATGTACAGGTATATATACACAAACAAAGCAAGCAAGTCCTTAGGTTTAGGCTTGCATGGATTCTCATAGGTATGTACCCTCTTGAAGTTTAGTTGGCTCAAACCTATCCTAGTAATAGTAACCGGGTTCTAGGGAGCTCAATATCACTGGTTTGTTTCCTTGGGAATTGTTTTAGCGCAAGCCTCTTTAATGGCGACCGAAATATCCCAAAAAACCAAACCTCAATGAGTGTAGTATCGAGTATCTACAAACTTCAGACTGCACCAAAGCCGGTCATTTCACTACGTCCTAATGGCCAAGTTGGTCAAGTAAAGGTTCTAAAAGTTCATTAGTGCTTCATGACATCACCCAGTGGCCCCGTATTCTCCTTGACTACTCAAGGGCTACCGGTACCCACAAATATGTCGCACTAACATAGTTATTGCTTAGACCGTGTCAGTATAGCCCGCACAGTTTCCACAATGTATTGCTACTTACCTATAAGGTATCCCAAATCCGGGTAGAGGATTCAAACCCAAACAAAGAACCATAGAGCATACAAGTCAAACAATGAAAGCAAGTAAATATGATCTAACCCTAAGGTAACCGCACTTTTAGAAATTTCCCCAGCGGAGTCGCCATTTCTATGATACGGTGGGAGAATTGACTCTGGTCATTTTGCGTTTGATTGCAAATGTGCGGATAGCAAGAGTCGCCACCGACTTTTCTTTTATCCAATAAGGAAAGGCTGAAAAGAACAAGAAAGACCTTTAGAGATGTTTTCTTGAGTTCGGGGGGTAGATTATGAAAAGGGAAGGTACTAACACCCTTTTCATCCATGGTTTTCCATGGGATCTTAGTTTCTTGCTAGATCACTTGCTTTTGTTTGAATGTGCTTATGATATGGGTTTTGAAAGTATTTTGAAAATGTCTTTGTAATGGTTCTCGTTTCTATAAGAACGCGTACAAAGTGTTTGTTTCGAAAATAGTTCAAAGAGGTGTTTGTGTTTTTTGAAAGTGATTTTGAAAAGGGTTTTCTTTGTAATGGCTCTCGTTTTTATAAGAACACGTACAAAGTGTTGTCTTTTGGAAATATTTCAAATGAGAGTTTTGGTGTAAAAATGTTTTGTTGTGAGCAAGCGAGCAACTATGAGCGAATCTACCTACTCAAAAGGTCTTAAGTGTTCTTTTCTTCCTCCTTTAGATATTGCTATTTTACCATTGATTTTGGTAAGAAGCCCCATCGTTGGATGTGAAGGGACGGGCACGGGACGTTTTTGTATAATCATAGAAGACAACCCATGGAACATTTTAGCAATGTCGTTTTAGGGACTAGATCGTTTATCGAAGGCAACATCGAGGGTCATCGAGGGACTACAATCTTTTATCGAGGGTCTTTTGCTAAAACGCCCATGTTCGAGGGAAATGACTAATTTCTGATAGGCGACAAGTGAGATTACCCTAAGGGTGCATGTGTGCGAAGTGTGTTTGATTGCAAGCATTTAGTCTTGATTAGGGTTACCTATTTGTTGATTTCATGTCTTGCCATACATGCCCTAATTACTAGCATTTATATTTGGAAAGTGATAAATTGCGGGATGGGGATACACATTTACACATGGGGGGTTATAAGAATTTGAATCCTACTTAACTATTACAACCATATTGAAATGTACCATGCAAGAAAGAAAAAGGATTTGTTTTGAAAAATGTTTTTTTTTGTCTTAATGAATAAATAAAAAGAAAATATTTTGATGTCTTTTTTATATAATAAAAAGAGGTATTAATATTGAAAATGATAAAAGAGGGAAATAATGAGATGTAGAATTAGCATCCTGCTGAAAGAAAAACAAAGGGGATCAGAAGTTCTGATGCCGGGCGTACTGTGGTTCAGAAGGAAGCGTCAGAAGTTCTGGATTGATACACTCTGAGGTCCTTTAAGAAACGTCAGAGGGAAAACACAAAAGTTTTGGGTTGCTATGTGCTGAATTTCTTAGTGTTAGAATAGTGAGAAAGTCTTAGAATTTCTGTGTATTAAAACAGTGTAGAGAACTCAGAAGTTTAGTATATGCTAAGACAGTGAGTGAATATCAGAAGTTCAGTGTGTTTAAACAGTGAGAAAATCATAGAAGTTCTGTGTGTTAAAATAGTGAAGAGAACTCAGAAGTTCTGTGTTGTGCGAAAATCGTGAGGAGGACTCAGAAGTTCTGTGTTGTGCTAAAATTGTGAGTGAAAGTTAGAAGTTTTGTGCTACATTTCAGCTCTTTCCTCATGTTAATCAGCACATCAGCAATTTATTCAGTTCTTAACAACAGCAAATCAGAAGGATAAAAACACAACAGTTTATAGAAGTTCTAATCCTGATTTTGAGCCTAGACTTAATCAAGAAGTTCTGATCCACAGTTTTTCTACTTATGCAATGATATGGACCACATCAATACTATGATATTTACATATTTAATGATGTTCTGAATGAAAGATGCAAAGTCATAAAGACTTATCTTGAACCTGGAGTGTGTGTTTGGAACTTGAGTTACTGCCTTCAGATGTTCTGGAGTCAGCAAGAGCAACGGAAGAGAAAATGCTAAGTTCTTTGATTCAAAGGAAAGAACAAAGATTTGTTTTTCTGTTTGGGAATTTTGGATTTTTACGAAAGTTTCGTAGTTTCTTTTCTCTCTTTTGACAAATCTCTCTCTCCAAAAACCAGCCCCTTGAACGTGTGATGGAGCAAAAAAATTATAGATGGGTTTGCTGTGATTTTGGGGGGAAAAACAAATGGGATTTAAACCTTTTTGGTATACTGTTCCATTGCTTTTTAATCACAGGTTTTTTATGCTAATTTGGTGTAAATATAGGGTTTGAGAAAAATGCAGGCGTGGACTAGATCAGCAGCAATTTGGAGTGTTGTGGCTGCTGGTTGCAGGACTTTGCTATAGCATTGAAGCAGGTTGTTCAAACAAGGTTTTGGGGTTTTGTGATGTTCTGATCGAAGAAGACCAGAATGAAACTCGAACGGTGGTGCTCTGATCGAGGCATATACTGAGGAGTCATGTTATGATTAAAGAACTACGTTCTGAACCATGTTTGCAACTTCTGACTGCACTTGCATGGAGGGTGGCTCAGAAGATCTGAAGTATCATATTCCCTTAACACTTAGAAAATTTTCTAAATGTTTAGAAATTTGACTTTTTCAAAGTAATTTCTGACTTCTGATTTTTTGTATGAACCAATTTCATGTCTTAAGGAAATATAATTGTTGAAGCTTGATTTTTGATCTAGAAGTCAAAGTTTTACTTTTCAGTGTGTTTTTTACCATTTTGCCCTTGTGAATGATTTTCTTAAAAAGTTGTAATTCAAGACTTGAAACTTGATAAACGCAAACCTGAGGGTCCAGGATGATCCTTTGAGAAATGAGAGGGAAAATTTTGGGGTACAACACAATGATTGGATTAGCTTCCTCAAGTTCCCAGGAAACTAATGTGATGCTTAGCTTGAGCTGAAAGTGCCTGAGGAGTTCTGGAGAAGTCAAGGTGCAAGGCTCTGTTTTTCAAAATGGAGGATGGTGTTAATGATGTTACAGTCTTGTAACAGGGTGTGGAATGAGTTCTAAATGATGTTTAGAAGCTTTAGGAACAAAAAGGCTTAAAAACGCACGAGGGAGGTGTGAGTTTCAAACTTTTGGTCAGGTTATGCAAGAATGGAGGTATGTGATGCAGTTCTGAGTTTTTGGGGCTTAAGCATGTGTGTGTTTTCTTTCCAAGGACTTGTGTATGTATAAGAAAAAGGTTGGAGAGGTTTTGCACAAAGGATTTCTGAGTTATATAGTTATGGCTAGGTTGCTTGATTTTGAAGAAAAGTGAATGTATGATTCCAAGATGAAGTACAAGCATGGGCTGAGTGATTGTAAGGCTTGAGACAAACTTCTCTTAAGTTATAGGACATGTATGATCAGAAGAAAACAATTGCAAGGCTCAAGAACAAGTTTTGTGCATAAAGCTACTTTTTCAAAATGGCATTGTGCACTTTCTTCCTAAAATGGATATAAAGCATGGCATTGCATTGAATGCTTGAGTTGAGACCTCTAACAGTTGTGCAAGAAATTAATTATGGAGTGCCTAACAAGTTTGAGTCCTACAAAGCAAAGATTATGCAGCATAGGTTTGAGATTTGAATTTTGTTCATCACAAAATTTGCCTTGTAAAACAACTTGAAACCCCAACTTTTGACCTTCGATTCTCCTTGCTCACAAATGATCTCAAGGAGTTCTTGGATATTTTGAAAAGCTTGTAATAGGCTCTACAACCCCTCTTTGAATCAATTTTGCAAAAGCCAAATGGAACTAGGTGAAACTTGGGTCAGAAGTTAGGTCAAAATCCTGACCAAAATGTTAAAAATTTCACTAAGTGTTTAGTTTCAAGACCACGACTTCATGAATTAATAACTTGATATCCAAGCACTTTTAGAAGAAGTTTTGTAAAGAAATGTTGTAGATTTCATGGATATATACAACTCTCATGTTGAAAGTTTCTTTTGAATCATCTTGCATCATAGTGAAAAATTTGCTCAAAGTTGTGAAAAAACATGAAGTTTTCAACACAAAAAAATTTCTAAGTTTGAAAACTTTGACTTTTCAAAATGAAATCTTGACTTTTTTATTTATTGATGAACAAGTTTCATATTTTGACATGTTTTGATGAATTGTGATCTTTGACACTTGACTTTGACCAAAAAGTCAAAGTTTAACTTTTTAGTGTATAGTTGACTTTTGATCAGTTGACTGAAAATCCACTATCAATCCAATTGATCTTGAGCAATGTTTTGAGTCATACCATTAGGTCAAAATGGTGAAATTGAACTCTTGAGATCATGTTTCAAACCAATTGACCATTTTCTAAGTCAAAAATCAAAAATTGCCCCTTCTCAGTTAAAACGTGATCAAATGATACATGAGTTTATAATGTTGATGTGGATCAAAAATTATGAAGTTTGACTGTAAATTGGCCATAGTTGACTTTTTCCCCAACATAGCTGATTTTTAGGTCAACTGCTCAGTTGACTGAGCAAAAATGTGATCCAAGGCTTGAAATTTGACATGAGTAATCTTGGGGGGTCCATAATGATCCATGAAAGTCATATGAGGCATTGAAAGTTCAATTATCCTTGTGCAATCTCAAACCCTAATTTTAGTCATCAATGCTTAAGGAGGTGTCTTAAACTGATCAATCCTTGTGCAGTCTTGAGCTAAGAGAGATCTTTGTGAGAAAATATTTGATAAGTGAGAGGGAAAATTTTGGAGTACAACAGCTGCCCCTGTTCAATCTTCTTAAACCTGAAGAGTTAGATTGGCATATTTTCCATTCGTGACTTGAAGGTGGAAGAGGATTGGACACTATAGTGCCCAGAAATTTGCACTCGAGGATGTAATGGTTGATGGTGTAGGGAATGGGCTTAAAGATGCCATTTGGAGAGGTGATGGAAAATTGTTGGAGATGGGCTTACAGATGCCATCCAAAAATGATTGTTGGCAGGAATGGAAGAAGTGTCAGAATGAATCTCTGGTTGATATATACTGAAATAGTGGATGTGTTGGGTTGAGTATTAGAATAATATCCATAAATGGATTGTATTTGACTCATATCTGAAAGTTGAAACTGAATGAGTATCAGAATGGCGCCTATATCTGGAGCGTATCTGAACTATATCTGAAAGATGAAACTGAATGAGTATCAAAATGGCATCCGTATCTGGAGCATATCTGAACTGTATCTGAAAGATGAAACTGGATGAGTATCAGAATGGCATCCGTATCTGGAGCATATCTGAACTATATCTGAAAGCTGAAACTGAATGAGTATCAGAATGGCGTCCGTGTTTGGAGTGTATCTGAACTGTATCAGAAAGCTGAAACTGAATAAGTATCATAATGGCATCCGTGTTTGGAGTGTATCTGAACTGTATCTGAGAGCTGAAACTGAATGAGTATCAGAATATCGTCCGTGTCTGGAGCGTATCTGAACTGTGTCTGAAAGCTGGATCTGAATGAGTATCAGAATGGCGTCTGTGTCTGGAGTATATCTGAACTGTATATGAAAGTTGTATGAGAAGAAACCCGTGTAGGATTGCTTCAACTAGTCGTGTTGATAATTTTCCTGGTTTGTTTCAGGTATCAATCTCTAAACCTTTTGAAAATTGTTGATGATAGCCATCAGCTGATTGACCTTTCCTGAAGAGATGAAAGATTAGTCGTATGCAATGTCATGATCTATGATATGCTTTGTACAATTATGTCCTAACAAATGAAATGCAAATATGTTGTATGTATTCGTGTTATAGATGTTTATGACGTATGGATGTGATGTATAGGTATGTAAGCTATGCTGCTGTAATATTGTTGGATTAGGGAAAATAAATCCCTGACTGTTGTTTGGGGACGTGGAGTGTAAGTCTTCATGTTTTGAAGTGCTGATGAGTTGATGAGCTTCTATTTGTTAGAGAAAGAAACTATGTTGTAAGGGAAACACCATGTATTGCTTGTGAAATCCTGTTAGGGAATCCTGAGAAATTAGGCGACTTTTACTAGGGATTGATAACTAGAAGTTTTGTTCTGTCGGGGATGTGAGAGAGCTTGATATCATTAAGCTGCACATTATGGGGGATTTTATGGAATAGTCTAAAGATATTATCCTAATTCTTCAAGCCATTAGTGATTGTCTTCTATTTTCTGCTCATTTGTAAACAGTAGTTATGTTCAAATGTATATGTTCAAAAATAAATCATTGGACGTTTTTGTAAACAAAACACAGAAATAAAGAAAAACATATAGTGTTGCACTTTCAAATGAATATCTTTGTATTAACTTGAATAAGTATTTAGTACAATGAGACGAACATTCTGGTAAGAGAATGTCGTCGTAAAAAATGGAAATTTGATACAAAGAAAAGATAGCTATGTGCAATAATCCCATGGGGTTCTTATTCTGCTATAGCCTTCGTGTCTCTGAGCATCTTGTCCACTCGCTGCCTTGTCCGAAGTTGATTGGATTGATTAAACCCGTTGAGTTTGTCAGTCGAAGCCAAAGGTTGTCTATAAGATGATCAATGGGACATAGTCATACGCTTTAATTCCCTAACTTTTGCCTGGACCGCCCTTTCGGGTTTTCAGTCCACCGGGATACCCTTTTTGCCCAAGTCACCCTTTCGGGTTTTTAACTTAGCGGGTATACAAATTTTTTTGATTTATCCTTAATTTTTTCCCAAACCTTTTGGTTTGTCAGGAAGCCCTTGTTTTTCCTAGGTGTGTCAACCTAGCGGGTCTCTTATGCATAGTATCTTTTGACTATGTGTGCATTCACAGGGTGCGGAAGGTCGTCGCCATCCATAGTGGTTAAGATCATTGCTCCACTAGAGAATATGCTTTTGACCACAAACAGTCCTTCATATGTAGGAGTCCATTTTCCCATGGGGTCACCCTACGGCAGTATAATACGCTTGATCACCAGATCCCCGACTTGATACACCTGGCATCTGACATTTTTGTTGAAAGCCTTGATCATTCGTTTTTGATACATTTGACCATGACAGACAGCAGTAAGCCTTTTCTCATCAATCAAGTTTAGTTGATCAAGTCGAGTTTGGATCCAATCCTCTTCATTCAACCATGCATCCTTCATGATTCTCAGAGAAGGGATATGGACCTCAATAGGCAAGACAACTTCCATACCGTATACCAGAGAGTAAGGTGTTGCCCCGGTCGATGTGCGCTCCGTGGTACGGTAACCGTGGAGAGTGAATGGTAGAATTTCATGCCAGTCCTTATAGGTTACTTTCATTTTCTGTATGATCTTTTTGATGTTCTTATTTGCGGCTTCGACAACACCATTCATCTTTGGCTGGTAAGGAGAAGAATTATGGTGCTGGATTTTGAATTGCGCGCACAATGCAGTGATCATAGTATTGTTGAGATTCGTACCATTGTCTGTGAAGATCCTCTCTAGGATACCGTACCGATAGATGAGATTCTGTTTGATGAACCGGGCGACAACATTCTTGGTAACAGAAGCGAAAGAAGCTGCCTCAACCCACTTCGTGAAATAGTCAATGGCCACCAAGATGAAATGATGTCCATTAGAGGTTATGGGCTTGATTTTTCCAATCATATCAATTCCCCACATCGCGAATGGCCAGGGAGCAGTCAGGATATTCAGAGGAACTGGAGGTACATGCACTTTGTTAGCATAGATCTGGAATTTGTGGAAGGTTCGTGAATGTTGGTAGCAATCTGCTTCCATGGTAGACAAGTAATACCCTGCCCGCAGGATCTTTTTTTCCATCGTATGCCCACTGGAATGGGTGCCAAAAGTGCCCTCATGTAGACCAGCCATGATTCTTTATGCCTTAACCTTGTCTATGCAACGAAGCAGTACAGAGTCGTTGTTGCATTTGTAGAGGATGCCATTACTGATGAAGAACTTAGCAGAGAATCTTCTCAAGAACTTCTTATCCTTGACTGAAGCTCCTTCCGGATACTCTTGAGCCTCTATATACCTTTTGAATTCATGGAACCAAGGCTGGTCCACTACTTCTTCAGTATTGATCTCGTGACAATAAGTTGTTTCATCCATCCGTTCAATGGTGATCTGGGGAGCCTCGTTATCCCATTTGAGTTTAAACATGGATGACATTGTGGCTAGGGCATCCGCTAGTTGATTTTCTTCTCGCGGGAAATGCTCGAAGGTAATCTTCTCAAAATGTGGGATTAGTGTCAACATATGTTCTTTATAGGGGATAAGGTTAGGGTGCTTCGTATCCCATTCTCCTTTGATCTGGCTGATGACTAAGGCTAAATCTCCCAATATACTTAAGGACTTGATCCCCAAATCTATGGCAGCTTTGAGACCAAAAATGCACACTTCGTACTCTGCCATATTATTCGTAAAATTGAAGCAAAATCTTGTAGTAAAGGGAGTGTGACATCCTTTAGGGGATATGAGTATAACACCTATGCCATTGCCGAGTGCATTAGATGCCCCGTGAAAAACCAGGGTCCATCGAGATCCTTGTTCAGGTCCGTCATATGGTCTGAGTTCTTCACAGTTGTTTACCATCATGATGTCTTCACCTAGGAATTCGAACTTCATGGACTGGTAGTCATCCACAGCTTGATGATCAAGGTGATCGACTAGCACACTGCCCTTTATTACTTTTTGGGTAGTGTACTGAATGTCATATTCCGTCAGGATCATCTGCCATCTTGCTATTCTCCCTGAGAGGGCAGGCTTCTCGAATATGTATTTTATTGGACCCATCTTGGATATCAATAAGGTAGTATGGGTCAGCATATACTGTCTTAACCAGCGAGCAGCCCATGCCAGAGCGCAACAAGTTTTCTTGAGCAGTGAATATCTTGTTTCATAGTTGGTAAACTTTTTGCTCAGGTAATAAATAGCATGCTCTTTTCGGCCAGACTCGTCATGCTTCCCTAGAACACACCCCCATTGAATTTTCCAAAACAGTTAGATATATGATCAAGGGTCTTCCCTCGACTGGTGGCATCAAAATAGGAGGCTCTTGTAGGTACTCTTTGATCTTGTCGAAGGCATTCTGGCACTCATCATTCCATTTGACTACTTGATCTTTCTTCAGTAATTTGAAGATTGGTTCACAAGTAGTGGTCAAGTGAGAAATGAATTGGGCAATGTAGTTTAGGCCTCTTAAGAATCCTCTGACTTCCTTCTCGGTGCGAGGAGCAGGCATTTCTTGTGTTGCTTTCACCTTGGCAGGATCCACTTTGATACCTTTATCGCTAAAGACAAAGCCTAGGAGTTTACCGGACCTCACCCCAAATGTGCATTTATTCGGGTTCAACCTTAACTTGTATTTCTTCAGTCTCTCAAACAGTTTCTGCAAATGGTCAAGATGTACCTCTTTAGTTTAATATCTGGCTATAATATCGTCCATATAGACCTCTATTTTGTGATGTATCATGTCGTGAAATAAAGCTACCATGAAACGTTGATAGGTTTCCCCAGCACTCTTCAACCCGAATGGAATAAACTTGTAACAGAATGTGCCCCACTGTGTGACAAAGGTCGTTTTCTCCATGTCCTCAAAGGCCAATTTGATTTGGTTGTAGCCTGAGAAGCCATCCATAAATGAGAACACTTTATGCTGTGTTGTATTGTCAACCAGAATATCGATGTAGGGAAGTGGGAAATCATCCTTAGGGCTTGCCCTATTCAAATCTCTGTAGTCCACGCACATTTGTACCTTACCGTCCTTTTTAGGCACGGGAAAAACATTGGCAACCCATTGTGGATAGGAGGTAACGGCTAAGAATTCGGCGTTGAATTGTTTCATGACTTCGGCCTTGATCTTCTCTGACATGTTTGGTCGCATGCGACGGACTTTCTGTTTTACCAGAGGGAAGTCTTCTTTTGTCGGTAGACGATGGACCACGATATCAGCATCAAGTCCTGGCATGTCTTCATACGACCAGGAAAAGACCTAAACATAATCATGTAGCAACTGAGTCAGACGCTTCTTGACACTGGGTTCCAGATTGGCACCTACCTTGACTTCTTTCTTGTCTTCTTCGGTACCTAGGTTAACTGTGTCCACTGGTTCTTCGTGGGGCTGAATGGTCCTCTCTTCTTGTTGTAGTAACTTGGCTAGTTCTCCTGGCACTTCACAATCTTCCTCACATTCATCTTCGGCTTGGTAGATTAGATTTTCAGAGTCACAAAAAGCCATAGCAGAATTGTTACCCATGGGATCCCGAATGGATGTAGACCTGCATTTTGAATGTGAGTATGTGTAAGAGTATAGCTATCTTTGAAAGAAAGTAAAAAATGTAGAAAAGAAAGACAACGAACACAAAGTGTGTATGCAAAAACGTCCATGATTCATTGATGACATATGAAAATGAGGTAACAACCCTTACAAAAGGACTGGTGTGCCTCGGGTAAGACACAAGGTTTTAAAAGTCTGAATTGTTTAATCATTACAAATCCGATAAAAACTTAAAGACAATTACTGTTGGATAAAAGTAATTGGGATAAAGTCTTTAGCTTCCCAGTTGCTGAGTCCTCCGTTGACAATTGGGAAAATCCATTCCTCTAGGTCGTATCTGTCCTCATTGTCCTCCATAGCGTTGACTGCATGGTTGCTGATCTTCAAGGGTGGTCCCCCGACACGAGCATGGTGTACAGCTTTCTGGGCTCCTGAAGTGAAACCCAAACCGAATTTGTCAGATTTGTATGGGATATCTGGGAGTTGGCCCAAAATAATGCACCCACCTTCTTCGATCACTGCCTTGGCATCTTTTAGAGAAGACATCTTTAGCGGAGGTCTTGTAATCTTTGGGATTTGGGAACAGCCTTGGTTACTGCCACGGTTGGTGGGACTTCCTCGAAATGCTGAAACGGAGTTTCAATGAATTCACCATCCAATTCCACGTATCTGAAGGAGTTTAAATGACTGACCATATATTCCTCTTCTCTATGGACAGTAATGATTTTCCCCTTGGTTGGGTATTTCAGCATTTGATATAATGTAGAGGTGACGGCACCAGCATTGTGAATCCATGGTCGGCCCAATAAGCAGGAATAGGAAGGGCGAATATCCATCACGTAAAAAGTTGAATCAAAGGTTTGAGTTCCAACTTTTATAGGGATGTCCACCTCCCTATGCACCATTCTTTTTGAACCGTCGAAGGCCCTTACCACTATGTTGCTGGGTTTTAAGGTCAATCCTTCACAGTCGAGTCTATCAAGAGCCTTCTTAGGTAGAATATTCAAAGACGAACCAGTATCAACCAAAACATGGGCCAAAGTTGTGCCCCTGCATTCGACAGAGACACGAAATTCCTCATTATGCTTCCTCCCTCTAGGTGTCAAGTCAGCATCAGAAAATCCTAAACCATTGCCAGCGGTTAAATTGGCCATGCAGTCTTGGAACTGGTCAGCAGAGGTTTCTTGTGGTACATGGGCAATTTTAAGAAATTTCACCAAGTCCTTCGCATGAGCCTCGGAGCACAACAATAAAGTCAGCATGGAAATATTTGATGGAGTCTGCCCTAGCTGTTCGACTACGTCGTAGTGGCTTCTCTTTATAATTTTTAGAATTTCTTCCATCTCCTTTTGGGAGGCCTTAAAGGTAGATATTATTTGCGCCTTCATCTAGAGAGGCTCAACCAAAATGCCTTTGCCCCAAGTCTCGGTTGACTCGGCGGTATGAGTGTCAGCAGGGATAACCAAAGGGATTATAGTAGTAGTAGTGTTAACATGAACAGGAACAGGGATGATCACATGACTGGTAACAGTCCTCGGAGGAGCAATCTCTGGAGAGAAAATTCTTCCACTTCGGGTTATCTTGCTGGTTCCCCAATATTACTGATGTCGGGGTCAGCCTTCTCAAGAATTGAGTCTTCATCAGCCAACTAATCTTGCTTGACATCGTGATAGTAGACGTCGCCCCCCATAGTTCCATGGGACAGTTTTATCTGATGAGTACGGGATTGGACCTGGAATAGTAATTATCAGTGGAGCTACTTTAGGAACAGATGTAATCCTAACGGGTCTTTTGGTAGAGACTCTGGAAGGATTGGCGGAAATGGTTACTATTGAAACATCTCTGTAAGAAAAGGTTGGAACGAGAGTCTTTTCAAACAAAATCTCTTTGTCATCCATTAGGTGATGAACACATGCTTTCAATAAATGACAACTAGTTGGTAGGGATAAACAGAAGTGGAAGCCTTCATCACAACCCGGAAATAAATCCACCTTCAATAGATTCTTCTTGACGGTCAGGAGAGGAGTAACAAGTTCATCAACAACAGTAACAAACATATCATCTTCAATAGCATTAACACCACGACCATGCTTGGGCATAGGAGCGGTGATAACATTTGGGATCTCAGGAGAATCAAACTCAATTTATTTTGCTTCAAGAAGGTCTTGCACCTTATTTTTCAAATCCCAACAGTTTTTGGTATCATGTCATGGGCTTTCTAAATGGTAAGCACGGTGAGCATTAGGATGGTAGTGAGGAGAGGTTGTGTTAGGATTCTTCGGAGATTCCTTCAAAGTTACCAGATTAGATCTCAACAAATGTGGCAGGACTTGAGATAGTGTCATATTAATCCGGGTAAATTGTCTTACTGGTCTTTCTGTTCTAGGCTGATCGTTCCTTTGTTGAGTAGGTGCAGGCTTAGGGATCATGACAGCCCCTACCATTGGTCGGCGTTCAGTTCTATCTTGATTTCTTTAAGGATACACAACACCATAATCTTTCTTCCCAATAAATGGTTTTCTTACAGCGACGGAGGATGCATTTTTTGGATCTTCACATTCTTAATCCCAGCTTCCACTCTTTCTCTGGTCAAGATTAATTCAGTGAAGCCTGCTGAAGAGCTTCCAATTAGATGATTAAAGAAAGGACCAGACAAGGTACCCAGAAACATGTCTACTAGCTCTCTTTCAGAAAGGGGAGCCTGGAATCTTCCTGCTAAGTCCCTCCATTTCTGAGCGTAGTCTTTGAAACCTTCACTTGAAACTATAGCCATACTCTGGAGTTGAGTACGGGTAGGAGCAAGGTCTGCGTTGTATTAATACTGTTTATAAAAAGCAGCGGCAAGGTCTTCCCAATTATGGATATTGGCCCTTTCCAGTTGACAGAACCAATCAAGTTGAGTCCTGGATAGACTGTCTTGAAAGAAATTTACCCACAAATATTTATCAGCAGTGTGAGGTTGTATCTTCCTCACATAGGATCAGAGATGCATCTTGGGACACGAAACCCCGTCGTACTTAGAAAATACTGGTGCTTTGAATTTTGGTGGAATAAAAATCCCAGACACCAAACCCAGATCTTCAAAGTCCAGCCCGGGTATTTTCTGAATTTCCATTGCACTTAGACGTTCTTCCAGATGTTTGTATTTGTCGTCGGCCAGAGGATATTGCTCTTCAGAGTAATCTTCTTCTTCCTCCTCTTCAGATTCTGGCTGGGCAACCGCTTCCTTGTCTTTCCAATCTTGATTATCCTTTTCACCAGATGACGTTGCAAAGTCTAGGGTTTGTCTGGCTTGCCCTTGGAACCTTCTTCCCATATTCAGAACTTCGGTTATTTTCTTTGCTTTCTTCTTCTTTTCTTCAATCAGCAAAGCTTTAAAATCCTCTTGTACTTTGGCTAGAGTCAAGAACATCTGTTGAAACTGAGCATTCTGTGCTTGGAGGTCTTTTACTGTCTGCTTGAGGTCCATCTTACTGACATAAATAGTATAAAAATGAGGAGACTTGTTGTAAGAAACATGCTTATGTTATGATGAATGGTAGATGCACATACAATGATTTCAAGGAAATTAGAGATTTAAATTTGCTTTAGACCGAAAAGGAACACACATTATATTAATAAATCAAAGTTTGAGTAAATCATGCCTCTTTGGGCTTACAAAGAAATACAAAAAACTCTAAGATAAAAAAGTTGTACGCATCATCTTTGGCGCGATGTAGGCGTTCAGACTCCGCTCTTCATGAAGCTGCTTGGTGAGTTCCAAAACCTTCTTCTCGCTGGCGTAGAATTGGGCCTTAAAAGTGTCTCTCTACCCTTTAAGTTGTATCCAATCCCTTTGCAAGTCTTTGAGAGAGGTGGGCATGTTAGGATGAAGGATATTGTACGGGACATCTCCTTCCACAATAGGCTCTATAATAACTGGGAGAATAGAGGGATAACGCATCATAAGACTTTGAGCACGAGCCCGTACCCATTTGAGATAAGGCTCAAGAGGGATGGAATTCTTGTGCCCCAGTGTCTTGCTGTCAACTCTATGTACCATGCTCCAAGTTCTCACGAACCTTTTGCGGTAATCTTGAGCATCATTCTCGTAGTCGAAGACGATTCTTTGAATAAGTGCATCATGAGGACTATCCCTTCTTACGTATCTAAACTGTCGTAGTGCCAAACAAGGATTGTAAGTGATTCCTCCCCTAATTCCTAAGAGAGGGACATTAGGGAATTCACCACAGTGATCTATAATGGTAACTGTGATCGGTGGATCTGGAACTGACTGTTTAACGCTGGTTCGCGAAATGTCGCGGAAGCAAGAGTCGCCACCGTCTTTTATTTTCTCCAAATGGAAAGGACAAAAGCATAGGAAAATTCCTTATAGAGATTGCTCTCGGTTCGGGAGGTAGATTATAGAAAGGGAAGGTGTTAGCACCCTTTCTATCCATGGTTATCCATGGGCTCTTAGATACTTGCTCACTTGTGTTTTCAAAAATGGTTTGTTTGCTTTTCAACTGTGGGTTTTAAAAAGTTTCTTTGAAAATTCCAGTTCGACTCTTGTATCGGTCCTCAAGAGTGTTTGAAAAATTGCTTTCGAAAGCTTTTTGAAAAGGTGTCGGTGTGAAAAGTATTTTTTGAATTTGTTTTGAATTTAGAGCAAGTATCTAGAGTCGTCTACCTACCCTAAGGAATTCGTCTGTGTAAGTGTCCTTAAAGTAGTGCCATCCCACCATTGAGAGGTAGGTAGCACCACCGTTGGAGGTGTTCGGGTCAATTCGAGGTTCGGGACATGGTGATCACCGGAGCAATGGGAAGATACCTTAGAAGCTACCCTCATGCCAGGTTCCCGGATCATGAGGACTTACTAAGACATCCTCTACTCGACGATCACCTTTCGAGAGGCAAGGCAACAGTGAAGCGTACCCTAGGGGTGGTGTGTGATTTGTGTGTTGTTTTCAGATATTTTATCTTTGTCATGTATCGGGTGATCTACGCTTTTTGTTTTTATTTTAACATTCATTCTTGCATGCAATTTATTAGCAGTTAAAAAGTTGCGAGAAATATAAAGTTCCTAAACTATTACAAAGGCGCGGGTCCACATCGCCAAATTAAATCCAGGACCCGATTTGACATAAAATATAAAAGGGAAGTACGAGAAATATAAATTTACACGGCTTTGGGAGAATTACATTAAAAAGTATAAGAAAGGAAATAAATGCGCGAATTGGAATTGCGATCGAATGCGGGGGCGTTGGACCCTTTTTAATGAAATCAAATTATATTAACAAATTAATTAAATTAAAATGAAAGGAAATTATTTTTTTAGGTTTTTTGTATTTATGGATTTTTTATGAGAATTAAATGAAATTAAAATATTAATTAACCCTAATTCTAGTTATTTTTAATTTATTAAGAAAAGCATTGAAATTTAATCTAAAATTAAACTTAATTAATTAATGCAATTTTATTTACAAGAATAAACAATTAATTATTAATAATGAGAAAAGAAAAGAAAAAGATAAAAATTGATTAAAACCCTAATTCTACAAATTTCAAATTTATTAAGAAAAATGTCAAAATTAATCCTAGAATTGAAAACTAAATTAATTAGTGATTTTTATTTACAAAAATAAATTTAAAATAAAATATATTTTTGTTTTTTGTGACTTTCTGATTTTTTATATTATTGTTATATTTTATGAAAATATTAATTGAAAGAATTATATTAAAACTAATTAAAATAAATAAACTAGAAAAATATGAAAAAAGAATGAAAGGCAAACCATGGGGGGTTCTGTCCCCAGATTGGAGGTATCTCCAGCATTTTTGGCCCACTAAGCCTTGGCCTTATTGACTTTTCCTGGAAGCGTGCATGTGCGTTGACTGATGCCTATTATGTTCTTCAGATCATAGCCATTTGATTGATCTTGATAAGCGCGTGGCAAAGCTGGATGATGGACGTATGGTGGACGCTTGTATTGAAACTGCACAGAAGCATGATTAGAAAAATAACATGGAATAAGAAGGGGGGACCTGGGTTTCGAACCCAGGTCCCAGAGGTTACCAATGCTACGCTTGACCAGTGGAGCTATGAACGCGCTTTGAATATATAATAACAAATAAATATCATAAGATAAAACAAGCGTTAGTGGCTGATTTTAGCGCGAAATTCAAACGAGCCAACCACGCCTTGCCACCTAGTCTTCTTCTTCCTCGTTTGCATTTTACCTGAAACATAAAAGGAATTAGCGGGGGTTTTAAACCCCCCCAAAATATGCCCTTTTCAAAAATAGCGATTAGGCCATCTTGCTTCATAAATTAGGCGCGATAGGGTAGTCATATTCATCCAAGCTTCTTGATTTTAACCATGGCACTGAGAAGTCTTAATTTTACAGTATATGAAAATACCCAATTTGAAACTTGAGGAACCCTAGCATGCTTCAATGGTGAAATCGCATACGATGCTTAAAAACTCAATTAAAACATGTGGTTAGCTTTAGAATGATCCAATGAACATAAATCAAATATTAAAAACTATAGAAAACGCATGAATCATGATGCAAGCATATGGAAAAAATCCTGTACAGGACACGATCGTTCTACCGTTTCCTTGCGTTAGAATGGATGGTTTTGATCTGAAAACCTTCCTTGAAGTCTCAGGAAGGCAATGGAATGATTATTTGATCTTGAAAAGCCTTAGAATCGTGATTTCAGTTTTTGAAATTTTAGCCAAAAAATGCAAACTTGTTTTTGGTGTTTCTGCGCAGCTTGGAGGTTCTTGGCTCTAGGGTTAGGTTTGCACTTGTATAAGGAATGAATTCAGTCAATAATCCAAGCCCATAGCCTTGTTTTTAATGGTTTTCAAGATTTGATTTTGATGAATCTTTTTCAATATTTTTTCATGAAGAATCATGCCAATTTGCACCAATTCTTTCCTCTTTTGATATGCACGAAATCCTTAGTGAATCATGAGTGATTGTCTTGCACAAAAAGATTTGAAAACCTTGTTTTGGTATTTTTTCCATATTTTTAATTAATTAAATGAATTATTAGCAATTAAAAATTCAAATAAATAAATAAAAATGATGAATAAACTCCCTTTAGGCCAAATGGTCGTGCACATGCCTTGGATGATGAATTTTGGAAGAAAATGTGGCCCATTAGCAATTTTAAGACATTTGAAGCAAAGTTGACTTTTCAAAATATCCAAAAATTTCCCAACTTCCACAAGGCATATCTTGCTCAATTTTTAAGCTTTGCTCATGTTCTTTGACATTTTGGAAAGGTCTTGAAGTCCTCTAACCAATGTCTTTGGTCCCATGTCATTTTGATTCACCAATATCAAGTTATGGCCTTTGACTTAAAGTCCCTTTTTGTTGACTTTTGAAAATGACCTATAATGTTGAAATTGATAAATTTTTGTGAGAGCATTTCTTGGACTTGAAGTGTGAAGAGGAGTTGTAGGAAATGTCATTCTCTTCAAAATGAGCTTTGGATGGAATTTTTCTGATAATCCATGTGGAAGTTATGCCTTGGTCAAGTTACAGTTGACTTTTTCAACTGTCCAAATATGGAAACCTTTGCATCTTGAGACTTTTTGAGCCAAGCTTTGAGAATCATGATCAAGCATTGATAAAATGATGTTTGTGGCCTCAAAATGAGATGTTGACCAAGAATTTGAACTTTTGACTGTCAAATGACCATTTTGCCCCTGCAGTTGACTGTAGGGCAATTAGGGTTTTTGATTGTGCAATTTTATGCTGTAAGTCTTGAAACTTGGTATGAGGATGCTTGACCATGTTTATAAGCATGTGGGACTTGATTGGACCCTTGGAAACTTCATTTTCTTTGTCAGAACCAAAACCCTAGTTTTTGACTGTTAGGAGGCCCTTGAACTGTGCAACCCTTGGGGAGATTTTGAAGCATGCTCTTTGCAATTCTTGAAGAATATGGGAGGGCAAATTTTGGGGTACAACAGTTGCCCCTGTTCAATCTTCTTAAACCTGAGGATGCAGATTGGCTGACGTGCCTTTCGTAATCCGAAGGTGGAAGATGATTGAACACTAGAGTGCCCAGAAATTTGCGCTCACATAGTAGTGTGATGATGGGAATGGGCTTATAGATGCCATTCGGAGACTGATGGATAGGATGATGGGCTTATAGATGCCATGCTAAGAGATGGATAGGTGGATGGGCTTATAGATGCCATCTGGGTGTCGATCGCGTAAGAGACTCCTTAGCGAGAACTTGCGTACCTGCAAAAGAAAAATGATTATCTGACATGTTACAGGTGCTGGTCTTCAAACTCTTCGCGTAGATGTGTCCTGACTGGTTACAGGAGCTGGATCCGGAGCTTCAAAAGGTGATGAATGAACCAGGGATGGTTACTACCTCAACGGGACGGTGAGAGAACCTTGAACGATTACTACCTCAACAGGAACGCTAAGAGAACCTTGGACGATTACTACCTCAACAGTAACGATGAGAGAACCTTGGGCGATTACTAACTCAACAGTAACGCTGAGAGAATCTTGGGCGACTTCTACCTCAACAGTAACGCTGAGAGAATCTTGGGCGACTTCTACCTCAACAGTAACGCTGAGAGAATCTTGGGCGACTTCTACCTCAACAGTAACGCTGAGAGAATCTTGGGCGACTTCTACCTCAACAGTAACGCTGAGAGAATCTTGGGCGACTTCTACCTCAACAGTAACGCTGAGAGAATCTTGGATGTCTTCTACTAAGTCTTTATCAGGAAAATCTGTTAGGGGTCGATTTAGCTGGACTAGAGAAGGCCTTGGACTGGATAAGAAATAGAAAAATCTTAGGGTCGATTTAACTGAACTGGTCTAGGTCTTGGAATGTCTTCAACTGGATAAGAAACAGGGAGATCTTAGGGTTGATCTGACTGAACCAGAGAAGGCCTTGGACTGGATAAGAAACAGGAAAATCTTAGGGTCGATTTAACTGAACCGGTCTAGGTCTTGAAATGTCTTCAACTGGATAAGAAACAGGGAGATCTTAGGGTCGATCTGACTGAACCAGAGAAGGCCTTTGACGGGATAAGAAATAGAAAAATCTTAGGGTCGATTTAACTGAACCGGTCTAGGTCTTGAAATGTCTTCAACTGGGTAAGAATCAGGGAGATCTTAGGGTCGATCCGACTGAACCAGAGAAGGCCTTGGACTGGATAAGAAACAGAAAAATCTTAGGGTCGATTTAACTGAACCGGTCTAGGTCTTGAAATGTCTTCAACTGGATAAGAAACAGGGAGATCTTAGGGTCGATCTGACTGAACCAGAGAAGGCCTTTGACTGGATAAGAAACAGAAAAATCTTAGGGTCGATTTAACTGAACCGGTCAAGGTCTTGAAATAGCTGAGAACTTAACTAGATCTTTCCTGAAAGGTGAAGGTCAGTCATATGCAATGCATGATATGGATCAAGCAATGATGTTCTCAATGAAAGTGAGGTTTGTATGATGCGTTAATGCATGCTATGACGTATGAAAGTGCGATGTTTATGAATGTATGTTTGTCGTCTAGGACAATAAATCCTTGACGGGTGCCGGGAAGTCACTCCTGGGCTGACGTTGAAGAATAGATCTTTGCTTCCGCTGGGGATGATAGTTGCAAGAATACCGGTAGGAGAAGATGACTCCGTTGGGGAATGAACTTGGCGAATGGATTACTCTGCGGGGAGAAAAGTACTCTAGCGATCTTGCTGGGAAGCAATACTCTGTGGGGAGAGAGGTACTTTGTTGAGTTGTTGATAATAACTTGCTGGGGATACCCTTGTTGTGTTGGAAGCATTAATAGACTTCGCTGGGGATAAGAAGACTTCGTCGAGGGCGATCTTTCCGTGGATTTTGGCTGAGGATAACCCAGTTATATCCTGGTAGGGAAATAACTCTTTGAATAAAGCCGGGAGACGCGTTCGTGCTCTGCGGGGATAAGCTTCCATAATCTACTGGGGATAAGCTTACTGCTTGGGGAGATGGATTCCAACTGTCCTTGGGAACTAGGTTGGACTCTCCTGGGGAAGTTTTGAACTGTACCGGGGAAGTGACTCCACTGAATGTTTGATATACCGCCGGGGAACAATCTTTAGGTCAAGACTGTCGGGGATGCTTGTTAAGAATGCGTGTATTGCTGAGGCATGTTGAGATCTGCGGGAGATACCTAACTTCCTTAAGGCTGATAATAGCTTTGCTTGGGGAGAGTGCACTAACTTGCTGACTCACTCTCTGGGGAATTAAGATATCTGGTTATGTTCTTTAGCTGAACCTACCTTGATACCTTGGAGGATAGAACAGTTAGATTGCTTAGACAACTCTTCATTGCCCCTATTTCTAATGTTACCTGTAATTAATCCTTTGTTTTGTATGCAAATATTCATGAGTTAGCAAATTATTGTCAATGCATATATCACAAATTGAACCTTGGACGTTCTTCGCAAAACAAAACAGAAAAAGGAAAAACAATTGGCAATTTTAACTGAAAAAGTGATTTTTGTATTGATTTTGAATTTGCCTGTAAAATAGGCGTTTATGTACAAGAGGCTGACGTCCTAGTAAGAGAACGCCTCCGAACAAAAGAGTTTATACAAATTTGTGCAAGAGAAAATAAAACAGTTGTGTGAAATGAATGATCCCACTGGGTTTCAACTCTGTTATCGCCTTTATATCTTCGAGCGTCTCATCACTTGATGACCTTAGTTGAAAGTGAAGCTGACTGACCGATGCCGTCTGAATTTGATGTAGATACCGGATTCTGGATGCAAAGTGATCCAATGAGACATAGTATTACGCTTCATCCCTAACTTTTGCCTGGACCGCCCTTTCGGGTTTTCAGTCCACCGGGATACCCATTTTTGCCCAAGCCGCCTTTTCAGGTTTTCGACTTGCCGGGTGTACAGATTTTTCATTTCATCCCTTCATTTTGCCCGAACCCTTTTGGTTCGCCGGGAAGCTCTAATTTTTGCCTAGGCATGTCAGCCTAGCGGGTCTTTTTCATGCGTAGTATCTTTTTACTATGTCTGCATTGGCGGGGTGAGGAAGGTCGTCACCATCCATGGTGGTTAGAATCATGGCTCCTCCTGAGAACACATGTTTAACCACAAATGGCCCTTCATACGTAGGGGTCCATTTGCCCCTTGGATCACTCTGAGGAAGGATGATTCGCTTGATTACCAGATCCTCAACTTGATATTCCTGTGGTTTGACCTTTTTGTTAAATGCCCTGATCATCCGTTTCTGATACGTCTGACCATGACATATAGCAGCAAGCCTCTTTTCGTCAATTAAGTTTAGCTGATCAAGTCGTGTCTGGATCCAATCATCTTCGTTTAGATTTGCATCCTTCATTATCCGAAGAGAGGGTATTTGCACTTCGATCGGCAAGACTGCTTCCATACCATAAACCAAGGAGAAAGGAGTTGCCCCGGTTGACATCCTGGCTGAGGTACGGTACCCATGTAGAGCGAACGGTAACATCTCGTGTCAATCTTTATAGGTCACTGTCATCTTCTGCACGATTTTCTTAATGTTTTTATTTGCTGCTTCTACAGCCCCATTCATCTTCGGTCTGTAAGGAGAAGAGTTGTGGTGATGTATCCTAAACTGCTCGCAGAGCTCAGTGATCACCTTGTTATTGAGATTGGTACCGTTGTCTGTAATAATTCTTTCTGGGACGCCGTATTGAAAGATCAGGTTGTGTCGAATGAACCGTGCCACCACAGTCTTGGTTACCGTAGCATAGGATGCTGCTTCAACCCATTTCGTGAAGTAATCAATTGCTACCAGGATGAAGCGATGCCCGTTGGATGCCGTAGGTTTAATCTCACCGATCATGTCTATGCCCCACATTGCAAACGGCCAAGGCGCAGTCAGAACATTTAGAGGAACTGGAGGAACATGCACCTTGTCTGCATATATCTGGCATTTGTGGCATGTCCGAAAGTGTTAATAGCAGTCAGCTTCCATGGTGGACCAGAAATACCCTGCCCGAAGGATTTTCTTTGCCATAGTGTGTCCACTTGAGTGTGTACCAAAGGTCCCTTCATGTAGCTCCTCCATGATCCTTTCTGCTTCAGTCTTATCCACACAACGCAGTAAGGTCGAATCATGGTTTCGCTTGTACAGGATGCCATTGCTAAGGAAGAACTTCGCTGCGAACCTTCTCAGAAACTTCTTGTCATTGACAAACGCACCCTCAGGATATTCTTGAGCTTCCAAATATCTCTTTACCTCATGGTACCAAGGCTTCTCAATTACCAATTCAGTCTCGAGATCACAACAGTATGTCGGTTCGTCCAGTTTCCAGATGATGATCCGGGGAGCCTCATTGTCCCATTTGACCTTGAACATAGAAGACATCGTAGCTAACGCGTCCGCTAACTGATTCTCCTCTCTCGGGAAGTGTTCAAAGGTTATCTCTGTGAAGTGGGGGATCAAGGTCAACACACATTCTGTGTAAGGAATAAGATTCGGATGTTTCGTATCCCACTCTCCTTTGATCTGATTGATCACGAGAGCGGAATCTCCGAAGACACTCAGAAACTTGATCCTTAGGTCGATCGCAGCTTGAAGACCCATGATGCACGCCTCATACTCCGCCATGTTGTTGGTACAGTTGAAACATAGCCGGGAAGTGAGTGGAGTATGAGTGCCTTGAGGGGATATGATTACAGCGCCGATACCGTTACCCAAAGCGTTGGAGGCTCCGTCAAAGTGCATAGACCATCGGGATCCTTCCTCAGGTCCTTCACCTGGTCCAGGTACTTCACAATCAGTCACTATCATGATGCTCTCGTCTAGAAACTCGAAGTTCATTGACTGATAGTCGTCTACGGCCTGATGTGCCAAGTGGTCTGCCAATACACTTCCTTTGATGGCTTTCTGAGTCGTGTATTGAATGTCGTATTCCGTCAAGATCATTTGCCATCTTGCTATTCTCCCAGACAGAGCAGGCTTTTCAAATATGTACTTTATGGGATCCATCTTTGAGATCAACAAGGTAGTGTGAGTCAGCATATACTCTCTCAGCCGGCGAGCAGCCCATACCAAAGCGCAGCAAGTTTTCTCGAGCAGTGAGTATCGGGTCTCACAGTCGGTAAACTTTTTGCTAAGGTAATAAATGGCATGCTCTTTTCGGCCAGACTCGTCATGCTGCCCCAGCACACACCCCATTGAGTTGTCAAGTACTGTCAGATATAGTATCAGAGGTCTCCCTTCAACCGGTGGCATAAGGATGGGTGGTTCTTGGAGATACTTCTTGATTCTGTCAAAAGCAGCCTGACATTCATTATTCCAACGTACTACCTGATCTTTCTTCAGCAGCTTGAAGATTGGCTCACAGGTAGCAGTTAGGTGCGAGATGAATCGAGCAATGTAATTCAGGCGTCCTAAAAAGCCTCTGACCTCTTTCTCTGTCTTAGGAACTGGCATCTCTTGAATAGCTTTAACCTTGGCAGGGTCCACTTGAATACCCTAATCACTTACAACGAAGCCTAGCAACTTCCCAGATCTTACCCCGAAGGTGCACTTGTTCGGGTTCAACCTCAGCTTGTACAACTTCAGACGGTCAAATAACTTCTGCAGATGATCTAGGTGCTCTTCCTCAGTCTGGGACCTTGCGATCATGTCGTCAACATACACTTCTATCTCATGATGGATCATGTCATGAAATAAAGCAACCATGGCACATTGGTAGGTTGCCCCAACGTTCTTTAGTCCAAAAGGCATGACCTTGTAGCAGAAGGTGCCCCACTGAGTAACAAAGGTAGTCTTCTCCATGTCTTCAGGAGCCATCTTGATCTGATTATAGCCTGAAAAACCATCCATGAAAGAGAACACCTTATGCTGAGCAGTATTGTCAACAAGGACATCAATGTGAGGTAGAGGGAAGTCATCCTTGGGGCTGGCCCTGTTCAGATCCCTGTAATCGACACACATTCTGACCTTTCCATCTTTCTTTGGTACCGGCACCACATTAGCAACCCACTGAGGGTAAGAAGTCACTGCAAGGAACCCAGCATCAAACTGTTTCATAACCTCGACTTTGATCTTCTCAGACATCTTTGGACGCATACGGCGGACTTTTTGCTTAACTGGAGGGCAGTCTTCCTTAGTAGGCAAGTGATGGACCACGATGTCGGTATCCAACCCAGCCATGTCTTCGTAGGACCAGGCAAAGATCTCCATATAATCATGTAGCATCTGAGTCAACCGTTGCTTCACGCTGAGCTCTAGGTTGGCACCAATCTTTACCTCCTTTCTGTCTGCCTCAGTACCCAGATTTATTATCTCCACTGGCTCTTTGTGTGGTTGAATTGCCCTCTCTTCCTGGAGTAATAGTCTTGCAAGCTCACCAGGCACTTCGCAATCATCTTCACCTTCGTCTTCGGCTAAGTTGATCGGATTTTCGAAGTCATAACTGGCAGTAGCAGAGTCGTTACCAGTGAGATCCAGAGTGGATTGAAACCTGTATGAGTGAGTGTGTGTAAATACAGTTGTTTTGAAATATATAAAGGAAGGAAAGACAGAAAAGGAGCATAAGATTTGAAATGCGAGAAAACGTCCAAGATTTTTATTCATGATATATGAAATGACAATTTATATGCCCTCACAAATGAAGCCACGGTGCCCCCGGGTAAGACACCGGGCCATAGAGTTTTAATTGTTTATTACAAATAACAAAACAAAGAAGTTTATTACTGCGTAACAAAAGTAACAGGAGTATGGTCCTTAGCAATCCAATTGGTCAATCCGCCATCAGTTGTCGGGTAAATCCAGCTATTGAACTCTGCTTCATCCACTTCATTATCCTCCCCAACAGCATTCACTCCTGGATCGGTAATGAGCACAGGAGGTCTTCTGGTCTTTGCCTTCGGCATAGCTTTCTGTCCCTCTGCAGTGAAACCTAGTCCGAACTTGTCAGTTTTCTGTGTAAAATCAGGGAGCCTGCCCCAGTTAGCACATTCACCTTTCTGAATCACAGCCCGGGCATCCTTCAAGGAAGCCATCTTCAAAGGAACATCCTCTTCGACCGCTGTTTCTGCTGCTGCTAAAGTTGGAAGTACCTCTTCAAAATGCTGAAAGGGGGTTTCAATAAACTCCCCGTCCATCTCAATATACCTGAAGGAATTCAAATGGCTCACCATATACTCCTCCTCTCCCTGCACAGTGACGATCTTCCCTCTGACAGGGTACTTTAGCTTCTGTTGCAAGGTAGAGGTCACTGCCCCAGCTTTGTGGATCCAAGGTCGACCCAGTAGACAAGAATACGATGGACAGATATCCATCACATAGAAGGTAGAGTCGAATACTTGAGAACCCACACGAATAGGAATGTCAACCTCTCCATGAACAATCCTCTTGGAACCGTCAAAGGCTCGGATGATAATATTGCTAGGTTTTAGTTCCAGGCCTTCACAATCTAAACGGTCCAAGGCCTTCTTGGGTAGCACATTTAGGGAAGAACCAGTGTCCACCAACACGTGTGCCAGAGTAGTGCCCCTGCATTCAATAGAGACATGCAGGGCATCATTGTGGTCTCTTCCCTTAGCAGTAAGGTCAGCATCTAAGAAACCCAAACCATTGTCGGCTGTCAGATTGGCTACACAATCAGTAAACTGGACAGCAGATGTCTCCTGTGGCACATGGGCCGTCTTGAGAAATCAAATTAAGGCCTTAGCATGGGCCTCTGAGCACAGTAGCAAGGAGAGCATGGAGATTTTGGAGGGCGTATGCCCCAGCTACTCGACAACATTAAAGTCACTTTTCTTGATTATTTTCAGGATTTCCTCCATCTCTTGTTGGGAGGCCTCAGCATTTACAGGTCTTGGTGCCTCCATCCGGACAGGCTCATCTTCAATCCCTTTGCCCCGAGCATTAGATGACTCGACAGCAGGGGAAACAACTTGATCATAAACAGGAACATGTACACTTGTAGGTGTTATAGTGAGGGGTCTTCGAATAGTGGGCGGTGCAATGTCAGGCGAGAAGAGCCTGCCACTACGGGTAGCCTTTGCTGGACCAGTGATATTGCTGATACTGGTGCCAGTGTTGAACTCTTGCTTAATTCCATTCACATACACATCTGCCCCATAATGCCAGGGGACAGCCTTATCAGATTCGTAGGGGAGAGGCCCCGGAACAGTAATAACAACAGGTGCGACAGTCATGATTTGAACAAGCTTCCTTGGGAGAGCTCTGATTGGATTATTAAAGATTGTAATCACGGAAACTTCTTCTACCGGAACCAACTGAACAGCGGACTTCTTGAACAGAATCTCCTTGCTGTCCATTAGGCTTTGGATGCCCAACTTCAGCAAAGGACAACCAGAAAGGGAAACAGCACAGAAAAGGCAACCTTCACTACAACCCAGAAATAAACCGGCCAACAGTAGATTCCTCTTGACAGTCATTAAGGGAGTGGCTAGATCATCCACAGAAACAGCGTATACATCTTCATCAACAGCATTTACTCCATGCTGGGGCATGGGAGCAGTCACCACATTCGACCTCTCAGGCGCTTCAAACTGTATCTCTTTTGCGTCGATAAGGTCTTGCACCTTATTCCTTAATGCCCAACAGTCATCAGTGGAATGCCCCGGGCTATCGAAGTGATAAGCACAACGGGCATTTGGATTATATTTGGGGGAGGCAGTGTTCACAACTTTCGGGGCCTCTCTGGCAGTCACTAAATTGGTGGACAGCAACTGCGACAAAATCTGCGATAGGGTCATACTCAAACGGGTAAACTCTCTCCGGGGTCTTTCAGCCCTTTGAGGATTGGTTTTCCGAGGAGCGGCAGCAGGCTTAGCAATCATCACCGCATTGACAGATTGGCGGCGCTCAGGTTTCTCTTGTTTTCTAGAGCCATATACCGCACTGGCCTCCTTCTTAAATGGCTTCTTTTCGGAACTTGCAGATGCACCCTTCTGAATTTTGCCAGACTTCATCCCAGCCTCAATTCTCTCCCCAGTCAGAATAAGATCAGTAAACCCTGCAGACGAGTTACCGATAAGATGGTTGAAAAATGGCCCAGATAGGGTCCCCAAGAACATGTCTACCAACTCCCGGTCAGTCAATGGAGGCTGCACCCTGCCAGCCAGATCCCTCCACTTCTGTGCGTACTCTTTAAAACCTTTGCTTGACCCTAGCGACATACCCTGGAGTTGGGTACGTGTAGGGGCAAGGTCGGCATTATATTGATACTGCTTATAGAAAGCAGTAGCCAACTCCTCCCAGTTACGAACTTTGGTCCCATCCAGCTGATAGAACCATTCGAGATGAGTCCCTGAAAGACTCTCCTGGAAGAAGTGGATCCACAAATTCTTGTCCACTGAGTACGGTTGAATCTTCCGCACGTAGGATCTGAGATGTAGCTTGGGACAAGATGCCCCGTCATATTTAGTTAAAGATGGAGCTTTGAACTTGTGAGGAATAATCACACCAGTAGACAAACCCAAGTCTCCAAAATCCAGCCCAGGCACTTGTTGGATCTCCATAGCATTCAATATGTCCTCCAACTGCTTGTATATGTCTTCTGCAGGAGGATACTGTTCCTCATCAAAATCAGTCTCGTTGTCGGAGACTACCGGACTAGGACCTTTTTCCCCTTGGGGAGTACCCTTGCCTATAGAAGAACCAGCCTCTTCATTCTGCAGAGTGTTGCCAAACCTTCGGCCCGAGTTGAAAAGAACAGTTCTCTTTTTCTTCTTCTTCTCCTTCTTCAGGAGCAGAGCCTTCAGCTCTTCTTGGCCCTGAGCCAAACCCATGATTAGTTCCTGAAATTGCGCATTCTGCGCCTGAAGAGCCTTGATGGACATATCAGTTGATGATGAGTCAGGGTTCATGATGCTGAAATAAACAGCGAAGAACGGTAAGCAACCTGAAAAGAAGAAAACCTGTTATGCACATGATGAATGATATGTGTTTATGCAATGTATTCAAGGGTTCGAAAGCTCAAATTTGTTGTAGACAAAAAAGAACACACGTTATCATTAAGGAAATAATTATTCAGTACATCAAAGCCTCATGGGCACATATTACAAAACAAATCAATCCCAAAAGACACTACGCATCCTCTTTGGAGCTATGTAGGTGTTGAGATTCCTCTCCTCGTGCAATAGGCGGGTGAGCTCCAAGACCTTCTTTTCACTAGCATGTAGACTGGTCTCAAGAGAATTCCGTTCTTCCTTAAGCTGGATCCAGCTCTTCTGCATCTCTTCCCAGGATGTGGGCATATCAAGATGCTGAATGGTATAGGACACTTCTCCTCCCAAGACTGGCTCTTTGATTACTGGGAGCATATGAGGATAAGGCATTACTAATTTCTGGGAGCGGGCTCGTACCCACTTGAGATAAGGTTCCAACGGGATGGAGTTCCTGTGCCCCAGTGTCTTACTGTCTATCCTACTGGGCATCCTCCAAGCTCTGATAAATCTCTGGCGAAGTCCTTGTGCATCGTTGTCGAAGTCAAACACTATGTCAGGAATTAACATGTCATGAGGGCCATCCCTTCGAGCATAACCAAACTGTCTCCAAGCCAGGCATGGGTTGTAAGTAATACCTCCTCTGATTCCAAGTAAAGGAACATTAGGGTACTCCCCGCAACGATCAATGATAGTGACATCCTCTCTGGACCGAGGGCACCAATGTATATCTGCATGTGTAAGAGTCATCAGCCGTTGTGACCATCTCAAACCCCGCTCGTTCTTCAAAACTGATTGTGGAAGGTGCGAAATAAACCACCTTCCCAAGAGAGGAGTGCAGCACATAAGGACACCTCTTTTTCTCATGGTTCGAGTGTAACATGAGTGAAGGATGTCTCCCAGCAACGTAGGTATAGGATTCCTGGACATGAAGATCTGGACAGCACTGATATCTATAAGCTGATCTGGGTTAGGGAACAACACCAAACCATAGACAAGGAGGGCCACAACTTCTTCAAAAGCTTGTAAGTCAAGGGAGTTCCAACATTCCTGGGCCTTTTCAAACAGAAACCTGGCTAAGAACCCTTTGATGCCACTTCTAACTTCCCAATGTCCCTTGAGGTCAGATGATTGTAGGTGTAAGGCTTTAGCAATCTCTTCAAGCTTAGGTTCCTTTTCCGTACCGTTGTAGGGTAGTTGATCAAGGATAGGGATCTTCAGGAGCCGGGAGAACTCCTCCAATGTAGGTACCAGCTGATAATCCAAGAAGGTGAAACAGTGATGCAGAGGGTCAAAGAATTGGAACAGGACCTTTATCATATCTTCCTCAATGCTGGTATTGACCAAGCTGATGAGTCTTCCATGTCTCTCACTGAATGAAGAGTTCTCGGGAATTCTAGATATAAGTTCCTTAAGCTGAGGAGGGACCTTTACAAGGCTGATTTGAATTATCTTTCTGCGAACAGTTTCCATGTCCTACAAAACAAGAACAAAGGTGAAGCTTCGAACCCCTGAAATGGTTAGCCAATGCATATGATGCTGGATGATGTCATGATGCTATGATTAAACACACCATAGATATTTACAAAGACTAACATGTAAGGCACACAAGGCACACAAGACAAGCCCCTAAAGTTTAGGCCAGCATGGGGTCTGGGTAGTACCCTCTTGAAGTTGGTGGGTTCAACCTGTCCTATTAGAAGTAACCGGGTTCTAAGGGTCCCAATATCATGGGATTGCTTTCATTATTCATCGTTTCGATTTAGCCACTGAACTGGCGACCGAAATATTCCAGGAAAGCAACCCTCAATTGAGTGTAGTATCGAGTATCAACCAACCTCGGACTGCACCAAAGTCAGTTATCTCACTACCCTAAAGAGGCCAAGATAGTTCAATTAAGGTTCCTAAGGTCTGTTGATGCTTCACGACACCACGCGGAGGCCCCGTACTCTCCTTGACTGAACTCAAGGGTTACCGGTACACACCAAAGTGCCACATCAACGTAGCAGACTGTTTCAACCATGTCGGTATACCCCGCACAGTTCCCTCACAGCCTTGTTGCTACTTTCTAAGAAGGTATCCCCAGATCCGGGTTAGGATCTATAGAACTCCCAAGACAGTCCCACAATTTAAAGCAAACAAGGAAAGCAATTGAAAACACAGTTATGAATTAACCCTAAGGTACACCTCACTTTAAAAGTATATCCCCAGCAGAGTCGCCAATTCTGTGATCGGTGGATCTGGAACTGACTGTTTTAAAGCTGGTTCGCGAAATGTCGCGGAAGCAAGAGTCGCCACCGTCTTTTATTTTCTCCAAATGGAAAGGACAAAAGCACAGAAAAATTCCTTATAGAGATTGCTCTCGGTTCGGGAGGTAGATTATAGAAAGGGAAGGTGTTAGCACCCTTTCTATCCATGGTTATCCATGGGCTCTTAGATACTTGCTCACTTGTGTTTTCAAAAATGGTTTGTTTACTTTTCAACTGTGGGTTTTAAAAAGTTTCTTTGAAAATTCCAGTTCGACTCTTGTATCGGTCCTCAAGAGTGTTTGAAAAATTGCTTTCGAAAGCTTTTTGAAAAGGTGTCAGTGTGAAAAGTATTTTTTGAATTTGTTTTGAATTTAGAGCAAGTATCTAGAGTCGTCTACCTACCCTAAGGAATTCGTCTGTGTAAGTGTCCTTAAAGTAGTGCCATCCCACCATTGAGAGGTAGGTAGCACCACCGTTGGAGGTGTTCGGGTCAATTCGAGGTTCGGGACATGGTGATCACCGGAGCAATGGGAAGATACCTTAGAAGCTACCCTCATGTCAGGTTCCCGGATCATGAGGACTTACTAAGACATCCTCTACTCGACGATCACCTTTCGAGAGGCAAGGCAACAGTGAAGCGTACCCTAGGGGTGGTGTGTGATTTGTGTGTCGTTTTCAGATATTTTGTCTTTGTCATGTATCGGGTGATCTACGCTTTTTGTTTTTATTTAAACATTCATTCTTGCATGCAATTTATTAGCAGTTAAAAAGTTGCGAGAAATATAAAGTTCCTAAACTATTACCAAGGCGCGGGTCCACATCGCCAAATTAAATCCAGGACCCGATTTGACATAAAATATAAAAGGGAAGTACGAGAAATATAAATTTACACGGCTTTGGGAGAATTACATTAAAAAGTATAAGAAAGGAAATAAATGCGCGAATTGGAATTGCGATCGAATGCGGGGGCGTTGGACCCTTTTTAATGAAATCAAATTATATTAACAAATTAATTAAATTAAAATGGAAGGAAATTATTTTTTTTGTATTTATGGATTTTTTATGAGAATTAAATGAAATTAAAATATTAATTAACCCTAATTCTAGTTATTTTTAATTTATTAAGAAAAGCATTGAAATTTAATCTAAAATTAAACCTAATTAATTAATGCAATTTTATTTACAAGAATAAACAATTAATTATTAATAATGAGAAAAGAAAAGAAAAAGATAAAAATTGATTAAAACCCTAATTCTACAAATTTCAAGTTTATTAAGAAAAATGTCAAAATTAATCCTAGAATTGAAAACTAAATTAATTAATGATTTTTATTTACAAAAATAAATTTAAAATAAAATATATTTTTGTTTTTTGTGACTTTCTGATTTTTTATATTATTGTTATATTTTATGAAAATATTAATTGAAAGAATTATATTAAAACTAATTAAAATAAATAAACTAGAAAAATATGAAAAAAGAATGAAAGGCAAACCATGGGGGGTTCTGTCCCCAGATTGAAGGTATCTCCAGCATTTTTGGCCCATTAAGCCTTGGCCTTATTGACTTTTCCTGGAAGCGTGCATGTGCGTTGACTGATGCCTATTATGTTCTTCAGATCATAGCCATTTGATTGATCTTGATAAGCGCGTGGCAAAGCTGGATGATGGACGTATGGTGGACGCTTGTATTGAAACTGCACAGAAGCATGATTAGAAAAATAACATGGAATAAGAAGGGGGGACCTGGGGTTCGAACCCAGGTCCCAGAGGTTACCAATGCTACGCTTGACCAGTGGAGCTATGAACGCGCTTTGAATATATAATAACAAATAAATATCATAAGATAAAACAAGCGTTAGTGGCTGATTTTAGCGTGAAATTCAAACGAGCCAACCACGCCTTGCCACCTAGTCTTCTTCTTCCTCGTTTGCATTTTACCTGAAACATAAAAGGAATTAGCGGGGGTTTTAAACCCCCCCAAAATATGCCCTTTTCAAAAATAGCGATTAGGCCATCTTGCTTCATAAATTAGGCGCGATAGGGTAGTCATATTCATCCAAGCTTCTTGATTTTAACCATGGCACTGAGAAGTCTTAATTTTACAGTATATGAAAATACCCAATTTGAAACTTGAGGAACCCTAGCATGCTTCAATGGTGAAATCGCATACGATGCTTAAAAACTCAATTAAAACATGTGGTTAGCTTTAGAATGATCCAATGAACATAAATCAAATATTAAAAACTACAGAAAACGCATGAATCATGATGCAAGCATATGGAAAAAATCCTGTACAGGACACGATCGTTCTACCGTTTCCTTGCGTTAGAATGGATGGTTTTGATATGAAAACCTTCCTTGAAGTCTCAGGAAGGCAATGGAATGATTATTTGATCTTGAAAAGCCTTAGAATCGTGATTTCAGTTTTTGAAATTTTAGCCAAAAAATGCAAACTTGTTTTTGGTGTTTCTGCGCAGCTTGGAGGTTCTTGGCTCTAGGGTTAGGTTTGCACTTGTATAAGGAATGAATTCAGTCAATAATCCAAGCCCATAGCCTTGTTTTTAATGGTTTTCAAGATTTGATTTTGATGAATCTTTTTCAATATTTTTTCATGAAGAATCATGCCAATTTGCACCAATTCTTTCCTCTTTTGATATGCACGAAATCCTTAGTGAATCATGAGTGATTGTCTTGCACAAAAAGATTTGAAAACCTTGTTTTGGTATTTTTTTCCATATTTTTAATTAATTAAATGAATTATTAGCAATTAAAAATTCAAATAAATAAATAAAAATGATGAATAAACCCCTTTGGGCCAAATGGTCGTGCACATGCCTTGGATGATGAATTTTGGAAGAAAATGTGGCACATTAGCAATTTTAAGACATTTGAAGCAAAGTTGACTTTTCAAAATATCCAAAACTTTCCCAACTTCCACAAGGCATATCTTGCTCAATTTTTAAGCTTTGCTCATGTTCTTGGACATTTTGGAAAGGTCTTGAAGTCCTCTAACCAATGTCTTTGGTCCCATGTCATTTTGATTCACCAATCTCAAGTTATGGCCTTTGACTTAAAGTCCCTTTTTGTTGACTTTTGAAAATGACCTATAATGTTGAAATTGATAACTTTTTGTGAGAGCATTTCTTGGACTTGAAGTGTGAAGAGGAGTTGTAGGAAATGTCATTATATTCAAAATGAGCTTTAGATGGAATTTTTCTGATAATCCATGTGGAAGTTATGCCTTGGTCAAGTTACAGTTGACTTTTTCAACTGTCCAAATATGGAAACCTTTGCATCTTGAGACTTTTTGAGCCAAGCTTTGAGAATCATGATCAAGCATTGATAAAATGATGTTTGTGGCCTCAAAATGAGATGTTGACCAAGAATTTGAACTTTTGACTGTCAAATGACCATTTTGCCCCTGTAGTTGACTGTAGGGCAATTAGGGTTTTTGACTGTGCAATTTTGTGTTGTAAGTCTTGAAACTTGGTATGAGGATGCTTGACCATGTTTATAAGCATGTGGGGCTTGATTGGACCCTTGGAAACTTCATTTTCTTTGTCAGAACCAAAACCCTAGTTTTTAACTGTTAGGAGGCCCTTGAACTGTGCAACCCTTGGGGAGATTTTGAAGCATGCTCTTTGCAATTCTTGAAGAATATGGGAGGGCAAATTTTGGGGTACAACAGTAACATTCTCCGAGGACCGGGGACACCAATGAATGCCTGAATATGTAAGAGTCATCAGCCTTTGAGACCATCTCAAACCTTGTTCATTCTTCGAGACGGATCGGGGTAGGTGCGAAATAAACCACCTAGCCAAAAGAGGTGCACAACACATAAGGTTTCCTCTCCTCTTTATAGTGCGAGTATGCAGCGAATGTAGGATATCTCCAAGCAGAGTAGGTACTGGATTACGTGACAGGAAAATCTTAACCGCATTCACGTCTATGAGCTGGTCCGGATTAGGAAACAGTACCAAACCATAGACGAGAAGGGCTAACACCTCCTCAAAAGCTTGTAAGTGCAAGGTATCCTAGAAATGGTGAGCTTTCTCGAACAAGAACTTAGCCAAAAAACCTTTGACACCTCTCCTGGTTTCCCAATTTTCTACTACGTCAGGCCGTTGTAAGGACAAAGCTTTAGCAATAACTTCAGGTTTAGGGTCTATTTCCATACTATTGAAATGTACCTCATTAAGGATAGGTACCCACAATAGCAGAGAAAATTCCTCCATAGTAGGCACTAACTGGTAATCTGGGAAACTGAAGAAGTGATGGAGAGGGTCAAAGAACTGAAAGAGCACTTTTAACATTTCTTCATCAGGGTTTGAAGTGACCAAGTTGTGAAGTCTACCATGTATTTCTATGAATGGAGAGATTTCGGGAACCCTTGATGCCAATTCTTTAAGCTGAGGAGGTACTTTTACCAGACTGATTTGGATAGTGAATCTGCGGGCGAGAGCCATGTCCTACAAAATAAGACAAAAATAAACCCTAAGAATCCTTGAAATGGTTAGTATGACATGATATGTTATGATGTCATGACTATGCTCAGATATAGCAGATAAACACAAGCAAATCACGCAAAGACCTTAGGTTTAAGGCTTGCATGGGTTTTATGGTGATACCCTCTTGAAGTTGGATTGGTTCAACCTGTCCTAAATATAGTAACCGGGTTCTAAGGGATCTCAATATCACCGGTCTTTCCCCCAATTCTCGTTCTGATAGACAATTGACTTGCCACCAAACAAAATTCAAGGGTCAAACCTCAATGAGTGTAGTATCAAGTATCAACCGACTTTGGGTTTACACCAAATACAGCTATCTGACTACGTCCTAAAAGCCAAGTTGGTCAATTAAGGTGCTAAAGTCAAATGATGCTTTATGACACCACACTGTGGCCCCGTATTCTCCTTGATTTACTCAAGGGCTACCAGTACACACCAAAGTATCGCATAAATGTAGCTACTGTTTCAACTGTATCGGTATACCCCGCACAGTTCCCTCACAGTTTATTACTATTTACCTAAGAAAGGTGCCCCAAATTCGGGTGTAGGATTAAAACAAACCCAAACAAGGAACCATAATGTAAAGCATGCAAGTCAAACAAAGAAAGCAAATAAATGTGATCTATCCATATGGTAACCCCACTTTTATAAAGTTCCCCAGCAGAGTCTCCAGTTCTGTGATACGGTGGGAGAAGTGACTAGGGTGTTTTGCGTTTGATTGCAAATGTTGCGGTTAGCAAGAGTTGCCACCGAATTTTCTTTTATCCAAAAGGAAAGGTGAAAAAGCACAAGAAAGACCTTTGATATGTTTTCTTGAGTTCGGGGGGTAGATTATGAAAAGGGAAGGTATTAGCACCATTTTCATCCATGGTTTTCCATGGGCTCTTAGTTACTTGCTAGATCACTTGCTTTTGTTTAAAAATGTGCTTAGTGTAGTTTTTGAAAGTATTTTGTAAAGAGACCTTTATTTAGGCAAACTTTGTAATGACTCTTGTGATACGGTGGGAAGAAATAATTGTTTTTGGAATGTTGGTTTGCGTTTGTGTTTGCAAAATGTCGCGGTAAGCAAGAGTCGCCACCGACTTTTATTTTATCCAACAAGGAAAGGAAAAAAGCACAGAAAAATTCCTTTTTCGAGATATTTGAGTACGGGGGGTAGATTATAGAAAGGGAAGGTATTAGCACCCTTTCTATCCGTAGTTATCTATGGGCTCTTAGGTACTTGCTCATCATTTTCAAAATTGTTTTCTTTGTGTTTGTGGGCTTTGAAAAGTTTTTTCATTTTAACTTCGATTTAACTCTTGCGTCTGTCTTCAAGAGTGTAATGAAGTATTTTTGAAAACTTGTTTGTAAAAGAGTGTAAGTGTAAAAAAAGTTTGTTTTGGATGAGCAAGTATCTAAGAGATAATTTACCTACTCGAAAAAAGGAGTCGTTCTATGTTTGTTTCCTTTAGACAACTCTATCCCACTATTAGTGAGTAGGTAGCACCGTCGTTGGAGTTTTGAGGGTCAATTCGAAAGAGGGACATACGGTCACTAAAGCAATGTTAGGACGTCTTAGTGGTAACCCTAATGGCTTAGATCATTTTTCCGAGGCAACAATATCCGAGGCAACCATTCTGAGGCAACTATGATCTTTTAGACAAGAGGGCGACCTCTAAAACAACCTATACTCAATGACCATTTACGAAGGCAACCAAGTGGGGTGTACCCTAGGAGTGCGCATGTGCGAGTGTGTTGATTTCAGTTATTTTTATCTTTGCACATGTTTAGGGTGATCTAACTGTTTTAAGATTTAAACATTCATTCTTGTCATGCCAGCCCTATTATCAAACATCTAACAGTTGAATAATTTGCAGAAATTAAAGGTGCGGAATTTAAACTAACTATTATAAGGCGTCGGGTATTTACATCGCCAAAAACAACCCTTTGAAAATAAAAGCGGTAAAGTAAATATCCTAATTAAATTATTACAAGCCAGGAGCAGATACAATAATTGGATAACTAAAATGCGCGATGTGAAATTAAATCGAATGCGAAATTAGGGTTTTGACCCTGCTAATTAAAAGAAAATGTTTTTTGTTGTATTTTAACATTTTTTAAGAAAAGAAATTAAATCCTAAAATTAAATGCTAAATTAATTATTAAATTAATTAATGAAAAATAATTAAGTGACCTATTTTTGGATTTTTGGTTATTTTAGGAAAGAAATAAAATAATTAAACTAATGTTAAAACCTAATTATTTTAATTGATTTTTTTTTATTATTTGCAAAATAAATTAAAGTTACCTAATTAATCAACCTAATTAAATTAATTGATTTATTGATGAAAAATAAATTTCTGAAATTTAATTGGGTAAAAAATATTTTTGGTGATTTTTGATAAAAAGGAAAATCATTTAATTGTTAGTAAAAATAACAAAATAAGTTAATTAAAGAAAATATAGAAAAAAGAAATAAGAAGTGAGAAATGGGTCTGATTTTAGGGTGTGAATAGCAAGAATTCTGGGCCCAATTGATGAAGATCCACTTGACTTTTGCAATCCAGTGCGCATGCGTTGACTTGGCTTATGGTGTAGTTGCAATGGTGGCCACCAGATCTGGCCATCTGGCGCATGGATGATGAAGGTCCATGGTGGGCTCTTGGCTTGCATATGCACTGGATTTCCTGAAATAACAATGCAAAATAACAAATGCTGGAGGCAGGGATCGAACCCTTGACCTCCAGCCTCTAATGCCTTAAGACCTGTGTGGCAACCACTAGGCTGCGTTGTTTTGATTGTTATCATAATACAAAGTAATAACAATATATAAAAACAAAAGTTAGTGAACATAAATTAAAAAAATGCGTGCTCGTTTAAACAAGCCAATGGTGGGGTGACACGCCTTATCCCCTTCCTCTCTCCGTAGCTAAAAACCTGTAATACCTATACCGACGGACAAATGTCTGTCGCTACAAACCTGTCCACTCTCAAAATCTCGTGCAGGCTATGTAAATGAATTCTAACGCCATGGTTAGACTTGTCTCCTTCTTCTGATCACAACCATACCCATTACTAAGGCCAATTATTCCTGAAATCAAAAACCCTAAAAACAAATCTGAAACCCTAACAATGGTGGATTTCGTTACAGACCATATAAATGAAATTGAATAATGCCAAAAGCTTGCAAATGCTCTGTAGATTAAAAATATATGATTAATTCCATCTAACAAAGCCTAAAATATGATATTCGAATTCAAGAACAGGGTGAGTTTGTGAGCGACTTACAGCGTGTTCCGGGATTGGAATGGACCGGTTCTGGATTGCTTTAGCTTCTAGAGAGTGCCAGGAAGCGATTGGTATCAATAGCAAGCTTTGAGAATGCCTCTAATAGTGATTTCGAACTCACACTTTTCTTGGTATTTTTCAGATTTTGTTCTCTCTCCCTCGCCTGTTTCCAACCCTTGTTTTGATCTGCCTCGCCTCCTTATGTATCACACAATGCATTAGGGTTGTTTATTCAGTCCAAATCTTCCTCTTTCAATGACTTTGGATTTGATTTGATACCCTTTGAAGATCTTTCCAAATATGGCTTATTTTCAATCTTTTTGTGCACTCTGGGGCTTGGCACGAATTGGAAGGATGATAGCTGTATAATGAAGCCTGAAACAACACAAAATCCTTGGTTATTAATGTTTTGGATTTTTATTTGATTTATTTTGATTTAAATCAAATTAATTCAAATAAAAATCAAAATAATTAATAAAAATATGATATGGACAAGTGGCAAAGGCTATAGCACGTGGGGTATGATGCCAACTCAAAACAAGTGAAAAAGAATGGGCCCATTTGGCAAAATTTGAAGTTTTGGGGATAGTTGACTTTTGGCAATTTTGCAAAAAAGGTCAACTTCAACAATGCATAACTTCCTCAATTTTGACTCTTTGGAAGTGTTATTGGACTTTTTAGAAAGCTTGAGATGTCCTCTAACCAAAACTCTTGTCTCATATCAATTTTATATTCCATGCTCATGTATGAAGCTTTGACAAAAAAGGTATTTTTGTTGACTTTTCAAAATGACCTATAACGTCCAAATTCATAACTTCTTGTGAGTACATATTTTGATCTTGGGAGAGGAAGATGGATTGTATGGAATTGCATCCTCTTCAAAATGAGATTTGGATGGGTCATTTCTCATAAAGTATGAGAAAGTTATGCTTGGTCAAAGTTGAGTTGACTTTTCCTACAAAACCCTAATTTAGCAACTTTTGAATCTTGATGAATTATGAGCAATCCTTGATGAATCATGATCAACCCTTGATAAAATGATGAAATATACTTCAAAATAAGGATGTTGACCAAAAATATTGAAGTTTGACTGTATGTAGGTCACAGTTGACTTTTGCCCTAGCATAGTCGATTTTTGGACTTTTGAGCAATTGATTGAGCAAACTTCCTCTGCAAGGCTTGAAACTTGACATGGATGATCTTGAGAACATATTAGGACATTGTTGAGCATTTGGGACCACTTGGACTCAAGTATCTTGATGCACATGGAGAGAGCTTGTCTGGCCAACCCTTGGACTACCTTGAGCAACTTGGAGATCTTTCTTGAAATGTTTTGAGAAATATGGGAGGGCAAATTTTGGGGTACAACAACTACCCCTGTTCAATCTTCTTAAACTTGAGGATGTAGATTGGCTTTCGTGCCTTTTGCAATCCGAAGGTGGAAGTGGATTGAACACTAGAGTGCCCAGAAATTTGCACTCGCATGAAGTGGTAATTGTCTTGTGATGCCGGGAATGGGCTTATAGATGCCATTTGGAAGAGTGTCGATCGCATAAGAGATTCCTTAGTGAGAAATTGTATATCTTTTGTTAAGGAAGATTCTGCTTGGGAAGTCTGATCTTTGTTGAGAGATGTAGAATTTTAGGAGCTTCGTCGTCCGATATTCTGCTGGTGAGTCGTCTTTGTTGAGATTTAGGAGCTCGTCCGTAATTCAACTAAAAAGACATCTCTGCTGAGATTTAGGAACTTGTCTGTAATTCAAATGAGAAAGCAAACTTTGTTGAGATTTAGGAGCTCGTCCGTAATCCAACAGAAGTAATATCTTTGCTGAGATTTAGGAGCTCGTCCGTAATTCAACTGAGGAAACATCTCTGCTGAGATTTAGGAACTCGTCCGTAATTCAACCGAGGTAACATCTCTGCCGGGATTTAGGAACTCGTTCATAATTCAACCGAGGTAACAACTTTGTTGAGATTTAGGAGCCTGTCTGTAATTTAACTTGAGGATACATCTCTGCTGAGATTTAGGAACTTGCCCGTAATTCAACTGAGGAAATAACTTCGCTGAGATTTAGGAACTTGTCCGTAATTCAACTTGAGGAAACATCTCTGCTGAGATTTAGTAGCTTGTCCGTAATTCAACTTGAGGAAACATCTCTGCTGAGATTTAGGAACTTGCCTGTAATTCAACTGAGGAAATAACTTCGCTGAGATTTAGGAACTTGTCCGTAATTTAACTACTTTGCAGAGATTTAGGAGCTCGTCTGTAATTCTACTAAGAAGACATCTCTGCTGAGACTTAGGAACTCGTCCGTAATTCAACTGAGAAAGCAAACTTTTTTGAGATTTAGGAGCTTGTCCGTAACTCAACTACTTGGCTGAGATTTAGGATCTTGTCCGTAATTCAACTGCTTTGCTGAGATTTAGGAACTTTCCCGAATTCAACTAAGAAAACATCTCTGCTGAGATTTAGGAACTCGTCCGTAATTCAACTGAGGAAATATCTTTGTCGAGATTTAGGAACTTCGTCCGTAATTCAACTACTTGGCTGAGATTTAGGAGTTTGTCCGTAATTCAACTGCTTTGCTGAGATTTAGGAACTTGCCCGTAATTCAACTAAGAAAACATCTCTGCTGAGATTTAGGAACTCGTCCGTAATTCAACTCAGGAAATATATTTGTCAAGATTTAGGAACTTCGTCCGTAATTCAACTACTTGGCTGAGATTTAGGAGCTTGTCCGTAATTCAACTGAGGTAAAAGTTCTGTCGAGATTTAGGAACTCGTCCGTAATTCGACTGAGGTAAAAGCTTCATAGCTTGAATTTTGTGAGAATTTAACTGTATCCTTCCTGAAAGGTAAAGGTTAGTTGTATGTAATGCATGATATGTATCAAGCAATGATGTTCTCAAAATAAATGAGATTGTGTTGTATGATGCGTATATGCATGTGTCATGATGTATGGAAATGTGATGTTTTGAGCTGGGGAAAATAAATCCTGGATCAATGTTGTTGGAGAAAAGAATTGAATTCTTCGTTTCCGCTGGAGATAGTGGATGAAGATACTCGTGAGAATAAAACTGCAGGAGAGGATAACTCTGTTGGGGAATAACCTGATGAGAGAATGACTCTGTGGGGAAGAGATGCTTTGTCGAGGATTCCGTTGATAAATTCAGCTGGGAATGAATTACCGCTACTGATGATAATGAAAACTGTTGGGGATTGAACTTCTGCTTTGTGAAAGGAAAGAACTCTGTTGGGGATGACTTTCCAATAGCGACCATACCGGGGATAGCCCTTTTAGACTTTACTGGGATGATCTTCCGACTCCACTGGGGATATTTTTATACTCCGCTGGGGATGATAAGACTTTTCAGCGCTGATGGTAGATAAACTCTGCTTGGGGAGAATATTACCGATTCATTCACAGTTGTGAGTCTCAGATGGGGAGAGCTAACACCACTGTCTTTCTCTTACTCTGCAGGGAATGAATGTACCTTCAATCGTTTCCTCCAGATAGGTCTATCCCTATACCTGGTAGACATAGCCACTGTACGGTTTGGACATTTCTAATTTGCCTCTGTTTCTGATATTACAAGTAATTTTCTTTTGTTTCGCATGTAAATATTCATGAGTAGCAATTAATGTCAAATTCATATATCAAAAATGAACATTGGACGTTCTTTGCAAAACAAAACAAAAAAAGGGAAAACAGTTTGAAATTTATTGGTGAAAATTGACTTGTATTGATTTTGAAGTTAGCCTGTAAATAGGTGTCTTTTGTACAAGAGGCTGACGTCCTAGTAAGAGAACGTCGCCGAACAAATAGAATTTATATAATTTGTGAAAAACAAAGAAAAACAACTATGTGAATAATCCCATTGGGTTCCAACTCTGCTATTGCCTTTATGTCCTTGAGCATCTCATCACTTTGCTACTTGGTTGAAGGTAGATCAGATTGATTAGTGTCGTCCGAGCTTGGTAGTCGATATTGAAGTCTGGTCGCAAGGTTATCCAACGAGACATAGTGTTACGCTTTGATCCCTAATTTTTGCCTGGACCACCCTTTCGGGTTTTCAGTCCACCGGGATACCCTTTTTTGCCCAAGTCGCCTTTTCAGGTTTTCGACTTGCCGGGTGTACAAATTTTTTTTCATTTTCATCCCTTATTTTGCCTGAACCCTTTTGGTTCGCCGGGAAGCCCTTATTTTTGCCTAGGCCAGTCAACCTAGCGGGTCTTTGATTATGCGTAGTATCTTTTCACTATGTCTGCATTGACGGGGTGAGGAAGGTCGTCACCATCCATGGTGGTTAGAATCATAGCTCCTCCTGAGAAAATGTTCTTAACCACAAATGGCCCTTCGTAAGTAGGGGTCCATTTTCCCCTGGGATCACCTTGTGGCAGTATGATGCGCTTAATCACCAGACCCCCAACTTGATACTCTTGTCGTTTGACTTTCTTGTTAAATGCCTTGATCATTCGCTTTTGATACGTCTGACCATGACAGATAGTAGTAAGTCTCTTTTCGTCAATTAAGTTCAGCTGATCAAGTCGGGTATGGATCCAGTCGTCTTTGTTCAAACATTCATCCTTCATAATCCAGAGAGAGGGTATCTGAACTTCAATGGGCAAGACGGCCTCCATGCCATAAACCAAGGAATAGGGTGTTGCCCCTGTTGAGGTCTGCGCTGAGGTACGGTACCCATGAAGAGAAAATGGTAACATTTCGTGCCATTCTTTGTATGTCACCGTCATCTTTTGCACAATCTTCTTGATGTTCTTATTAGCCGCTTCAAAAGCCCCATTTATCTTCGGCCGGTAGGGAGAAGAGTTGTGATGATGTATCTTGAACTGCTTGCAGAGTTCGGTGATCATTGTATTGTTGAGATTTGTACCATTGTCCGTAATGATCCTCTCTGGTACACCATATCGACAGATTAGATTGTGCCGAATGAACCGTGCCACGATGTTCTTGGTTACAGTAGCAAAGGAAGCTGCTTCAACCCACTTTGTAAAGTAATCAATAGCCACCAAGATGAAACGATGCCCGTTGGATGTCGTAGGTCTGATCTTACCAATCATGTCGATGCCCCACATTGCAAAAGGCCACGGAGCTGTCAAGACGTTCAGAGGTACCGGAGGTATGTGCACTTTATCAGCATAGACTTGGCACTTATGACAAGTCCAAGAATGATGATAACAGTCGGCTTCCATGGTGGACCAATAATATCATGCCCGAAGGATCTTCTTTGCCATGGTGTGTCCACTGAAATGAGTTCCAAAAGTACCTTCATGTAACTCTACCATAATTTTTTATGCTTCGTTCTTATCCACACAATGCAGTAAGGTGGAATCATGATTACACTTGTAAATAATGCCATTGCTGATGAAGAATTTCGCCGCGAACCTCCTCAGAAACTTCTTATCATTAACAGATGCACCCTCGGGATACTCCTGAGCTTCAAGATACCTCTTCACCTCATGAAACCAGGGTTTATCTGCTACCTCTTCAGTCTCAATGTCACAGCAATGTGCGGGTTCGTCCAACCTTTCAATGGTAATCTGGGGAGCTTCATTGTCCCATCTGACCTTGAACATAGAAGACATTGTAGCTAGTGCGTCCGCCAACCGATTCTCCTCTCTAGGGAAGTGTTCAAAGGTTATCTCCTCGAAGTGTGGAAGCAAAGTCAACACATACTCTTTGTAAGGAATAAGGTTTGGGTGTTTCGTATCCCACTCGCCTTTGATCTAACTGATCACGAGAGTGGAATCTCCGAATACACTCAAGAACTTAATCCTTAGTGTGATCGGTGGATCTGGAACTGACTGTTTAACGCTGGTTCGCGAAATGTCGCGGAAGCAAGAGTCGCCACCGTCTTTTATTTTCTCCAAATGGAAAGGACAAAAGCACAGAAAAATTCCTTAAAGAGATTGCTCTCGGTTCGGGAGGTAGATTATAGAAAGGGAAGGTGTTAGCACCCTTTCTATCCATGGTTATCCATGGGCTCTTAGATACTTGCTCACTTGTGTTTTCAAAAATGGTTTGTTTGCTTTTCAACTGTGGGTTTTAAAAAGTTTCTTTGAAAAATCCAGTTCGACTCTTGTATCGGTCCTCAAGAGTGTTTGAAAATTTGCTTTCGAAAGCTTTTGAAAATGTGTCGGTGTGAAAAGTATTTTTGATTTGTTTTGAAATCAGAGCAAGTATCTAGAGTCGTCTACCTACCCTAAGGAATTCGTCTGTGTAAATGTCCTTTAAAGTAGTGCCATCCCACCATTGAGAGGTAGGTAGCACCACCGTTGGAGGTGTTCGGGTCAATTCGAGGTTCGGGACATTGTGGTCACTGGGCAATAGTAAGATACCTTAGAAGCTACCCTTATGCCATTGATCTTTTTATTCCGAGGCAACTTGTTTCGAGGCAACTAGATCAATGGAACATAAGGACTCACTAAGACGTCCTATACTCGACGACCACGTTTCGAGGGGCAAGGCAACAGTGTGATCACCAGAGCAATGGGAAGACACCTTAGAAGCTACCCTCATGCCAGGTTCCCGGATCATGAGGACTTACTAAGACATCCTCTACTCGACGATCACCTTTCGAGGCAAGGCAACAGTGAGGCGTACCCTAGGGGTGGTGTGTGATTCGTGTGTTAGATTCAGATATTTTATCTTGTCATGTTATGAGTGAGCTACGCGTTTGTTTTTATTTAAGGCCATTCATTCTTGCATGCATTTATTTAACAGTTAAAAAGATGCGGAAATTGAAAGTTCTAAACTATTACAACAGGCGCGGGTCCACATCGCCAAAATTTCCAGGACCCGATTTGACAGAAAAATAAAGAATTAAAGTAAAGAATTTAGAATGTCTGAGTTTACAAGGCTTTGGGAGAGGTACATAAAATTAAAAGAAAAAGAAATAAATACGCGAACTAAATTAAAATTAGAAACGAGGGCGTTGGACCCTTTTTGCGAAATTAGATTATTAGCAAATTAATTAAATTAAAGAAAAATAAATTATTTTTTGGTTTTTTGTATTTATGAGAATTTAATGAGGTTAATTGGAATTAAAATGCTAACCCTAATTCTAATTGTTTTTTAGTTTATTAAGAAAGTATTAAAGTTAAACCTAAATTAACCTAATTATTTACATGCAATCTTGATTTATAAAAATAATAGGGAGAATTAATAATTAATGTGGTAAAAAGGAAAAAAAGATGAAAAAAGATTTGAAACCCTAATTCTACCAAATTTTAGGTTTTTATTGAAAAATGTTAAGATTAATCCTAGATTTAAAACTAAGTTAATTAATGAATCTTATTTACAAAAATATTAATTAAATAAATATATTTTAATTTTGTCCTTTCTGATTTTTTTGTGTTTTTTATATTTTTTATGAAAATATTAAATTAATTAAAAAAATAATAATTGAAATAAATAAAAAGAAAATAAAAAAATGTAAAAAAGCTTGCAAACCTAGGGGGGGTCTGTCCCCAAATTGGAGGCTTTAGTCAGTAATTCAGGCCCATTTATCCTTGGCCTTATTGACTTTTCCACTAGCGTGCCCAGGCGTTGACTCACGTCCATAGTATTCATCAAATTTGGTCCCTTGGTGGAGTGCAATGGGACATGTGGCGTGTTGGATGGAGAGTTGCATGGTAGGCACCTGGGAGTAAGCTACATACAAACACAGTTAGAAAAATAATATGGAATGGAAGGGGGACCTGGGGCTCGAACCCAGGTCCTGAAGATTACCAATGCCACGCTTCACCACTCTGCCACTCATGCGCCTTTGAATATATAATGACTAATAATTAATATAAGAGAAAAACATGGTTAGTGAGAGAATTAGCGCGAAATTTCAAACAGACCAACCATAGCTGGCCACATAATCATCTTCTTCCTCCATGATTTTTTTCCTGAAACAAAAAGGAGATTGGCAACGGTTTTGAAACTGTCCCCTTATACCCCATATTCCAAAATAGCGATTAGCTCAGGGAGGCTCATAAATTGAGCGCGAGGGTTGTGTCCCAATCGTCCAAGCACGCTGAATCCAGTTATGGCACTGTGAGGTTCTAATTTTACAGCGTTTAGAAACGCCCAATTCAAAGCTTGAGAAACCCTAAAAGATAACAATGGTGGAATCGCGTATAGTGCACAAAAACACAATTAAATTATGTGGTTAGCTTTAGAATTACATAATGAACACAAATCAAACATCAAAAATTATGAAAAAATGCATGAATCGAGATGCAAGAATATCAAATATTTTCTGTACAGGTCACCATCGTTCTCACGTTTCTTGGTGTTAGGATGAATGATTTTGATTGGAAAACTTTCCTTGAAGCCTCAGGAAGGTAATGGAACAAGTCTCTTGGCTTGAATCGACCTAGAAGATGGTTTTCAGATTTGAGTTTTTCTTGAAAAATTCCAAGTTTGTTTAGGGATTTCTGGCGCAGCTTGGACCTCTCAAGGATTAGGTTTGCATTCTATACTTATGTGTGAATGATTAGGTCAAAGAATTTGGTCAAAAAGATCCATGAATTGATGAATCAATATTTGATTTTTATGGCATTAGTTTTCAATCTTTTCATGCATATTTGCCACCAAATCATGTCCAATTACCTTAAATTCTTTCCTAATCTGATTTGCACGAAATCTTGGAGATATTTTATGCACAAAAAGATTCAAAACATTAGGTTAGTATTTTTCACCTATTTAATTTAATTAAATGAATTATTAATGATTAAAAATCCAAATAAATAAAATAAAATGATAAAAAACTTCCCTTTGGGCCAAATGGTCGTGCACATGCCTTGGATAATGAATTGTGGAAGAAAAAGAGGCCCATTAGCAATTTTAGGTCATTTGAAGCAATGTTGACTTTTCAAAATATCCAAAAATTTCCCAACTTCCACAAGGCATAACTTGCTCAATTTTTAAGCTTTGCTCATGTTCTTGGACATTTTGGAAAGGTCTTTGAGTCCTCTAACCAATGCCTTTGGTCCCATGTCATTTTTATTTACCAATCTCAAGTTATGGCCTTTGACTTAAAGTCCCTTTTTGTTGACTTTTGAAAATGACCTATAATGTTGAAATTGATAACTTTTTGTGAGAGCATTTCTTGGACTTGAAGTGTGAAGAGGAGTTGTAGGGAATGTCATTCTCTTCAAAATGAGATTTGGATGGAATTTTTCTGATAATCCATGTGAAAGTTATGCCTTGGTCAATTTACAGTTGACTTTTTCAACTGTCCAAATAAGGAAACTTTTGCATCTTGATGATTTTTGAGCCAAATTTTGAGAATCATGATCAAGAATTGATCAAATGATGTTTGTGGCTTCAAAATGAGATGTTGACCAAAAATTTGTACTTTTGACTGTCAAATGACCATTTTGCCCCTACAGTTGACTGTAGTGCAATTAGGGTTTTTGACTGTGCACTTTTGAGCTGTAAGTCTTGAAACTTGGTATGAGGATGCTTGACCATATTTATAGGCATGTAGGACTTGATTGGACCCTTGGAAACTCCATTTTCTTTGCCAGAACTAAAACCCTAATTTTGACTGTTAGGAGGCCCTTACACTGTGCAACCCTTGGGGAAATGTTTGAAGCTTTGACTTGGCAAATTTTGAAGAATATGGGAGGGAAAATTTTGGGGTACAACACTTAGTTCAATAGCTGCTCAAAGACCCATGATGCACGCTTCATACTCTGCCATATTGTTGGTGCAGTTAAAATATAGTCGGGCGGTGAACGGAGTATGGGAGCCTTCAGGAGATATGATCACGGCGCCAATTCCATTACCTAAAGCGTTTGAAGCTACATCAAAGTACATAGACCATCGGGATCCCTCCTCAGGTCCTTCATCCGTTCCAGGTGTTTCACAATCAGTCACCCACATGATATTCTCATCCGGGAATTCAAAGTTCATAGACTGGTAATCATCCACTGCCTGATGTGCCAGATGATCTGCCAACACACTTCCTTTAATTGCTTTTTGGGTTGTGTATTGGATGTCATACTTAGTCAAGATCATCTTCCATCTTGCTATTCTTCCGGACAAGGCAGGCTTCTCGAAGATATACTTGATTGGATCCATATTTGATATCAATAGAGTAGTGTGAGTCAGCATATACTGTCTCAGCCGGCGAGCAGTCCATGCCAAAGCGCATCAAGTTTTCTCAAGAAACGAGTATCGGGTCTCGCAGTCGGTAAACTTTTCGCTAAGGTAATAAATTGCATGCTCTTTTCGGCCAGACTCGTCATGCTGCCCTAGCACACACCCCATTGAATTATCGAGTACTGTCAAGTATAAGATCAAAGTTCTCCCTTCAACTGGAGGCATCAGAATAGTTGGCTCTTGGAGATATTCTTTGATCCTTTAAAAAGCGGCCTGACATTCATCGTTCCATCTTACCACTTGATCTTTCTTCAGTAACTTGAAGATTGGCTCACAAGTAGCAGTCAAGTGTGAGATGAATCGGGTAATAGTGTTCAGGCGTCCCAGAAAGCCTCTGACTTCTTTTTCTGTTTGGGGAGCTGGCATTTCCTGTATAGCCTTTACCTTTACAGGATCCACTTGAATACCTTTATCACTTACGATGAAACCCAGCAGCTTAACACACCTCACCCCGAAGGTGCACTTGTTCGGGTTTAACCTCAGCTTGTACAACTTCAACCTGTCAAATAGCTTCTAAAGATGGTCAAGGTGTTCTTCCTCAGTTTGGGACCTTGCAATCATATCGTCAACATATACCTCAATCTCATGATGGATCATGTCGTGGAACAAAGCGACCATGGCGCGCTGATATGTTGCCCCAGCATTCTTCAATCCAAAAGGCATGACCTTATAGCAAAAGGTGCCACATTGAGTAACAAAGGTTGTCTTCTCCATGTCTTCGGGAGCCATTTTAGTCTGATTGTAACCGGAGAAACCATCCATAAAGGAGAAGACCTTATGCTGTGCGGTGTTGTCAACCAGAACGTCGATATGAGGCAGAGGGAAATCATCCTTGGGGCTTGCCCTGTTCAGATCCCTATAGTCAACACACATTTGAACCTTACCATCCTTCTTCGGCACCGGAACCACATTGGCCACCCACTGTGGGTAAGAAGTAACTGCTAGAAAACCGGCATCAAACTGTTTCATAACTTCAGCCTTGACTTTCTCGGACATTTCTGGGTGCATTCGGCAAACTTTTTGTTTCACTGGAGGACAGTCTTCCTTGGTAGGAAAACAGTGAACCACGATATCAGTATCCAACCCAAGCATATCTTCATATGACCAGGAAAAGATCTCAACATAGTCACGCAGCATCTGAATCAACCGTTGCTTAACACTAAGCTCTAGATTTGCACCGATCTTGACCTCTTTCTTGTCTTCCTCTGTTCCCAGATTTACCGTTTCCACTGGCTCTTCATGCGGCTGTATGACCCTCTCTTCCTGAAGTAACAATCTAGCAAGTTCACCGGGCACTTCGCAATCATCCTCACCTTCGTCCTCGGCTTGGTTGATCGGACTTTCGAAGTCATAACCGGCAGTAGCAGAGTCGTTATCAGTGGGATCCAGAGTGGATGTAGACCCGTTTATGTGAGTGTGTGTAAAATAGCTGTTTTGCAAGATAGAAAAAGAAAAACAAAGAGCGCAAAATTTTTAATGCAAGAAAACATCCAATTCTTTTATTAATGATATATGGAAATGACATACAATAAGCCCTCAAACAAAGCCACGGTGTCTCGGGTAAGGCACCGGTCCGTAAAGTTTAAAAATTGTCTGTTACAAATCCAAAACAAAAGTCTCATTACTGTGTAATAAAAGAAATTGGCACGAAGTCCTTTTCCGTCCAATTGCTCAAGCCACCATCAGTGGTTGGGTAAATCCAGCTGTCAATATCAAACTCTTCATCATCATCTCCAATAGAATTTACTCCTGCATCATGTTTCGGCATAGGAGCTGTCATGACATTAGGTTTTTCTGGTGCTTCAAACTCGATTTCCTTAGCATCAATCAGATCTTATACCTTACTCTTCAAGGCTCAACAGTTATTGGTATCATGCCCTGGGCTATCAGAGTGATAAGCACAGCGGGCGTTCGGATTATACAGTGGCGATGTGGTGTTGGGATTCTTTGGAGCTTCCCTCGAAATCACCAGGTTGGTCTTCAACAACTGCGGCAGAATTTGAGATAGAGTCATATTGAGCCGAGTAAATTGTCTTTGAGGCCTCTCTACTCTTGGCTGGTTGTTGCGTTGCAGGGCAACAATTGGTCTTGAAATAACTACCGCATTAACCGCTTGGCGGCGCTCCGGTCGACTATGGTTCCTAGAGATGTAAACAGCATTAGACTCCTTCTTGAAGGGCTTCTTCTTGGTACTTGACGAAGCACCTTTCTGTAACTTGCCGCTCTTAATACCGGCCTCGACTCTCTCCCCAGTCATAATCAACTCGGTGAAACCAGATGATGAACTTCCGATCAAATGGTTGAAATACGGACCAGACAAGGCTCCCAGAAACATATCCACCAACTCTCTATCAGCCAGTGGGGGTTGGACTCTACCAGCAAGATCTCTCCACTTCTGAGCGTAGTCCTTAAAACCTTCGCTCACACCCATAGATATACCCTAAAGTTGGGTACGCATGGGAGCAAGGTCGGCATTATATTGGTACTGCTTGTAAATAGTAGTAGCAAGGTCCTCCCAGTTATGGATGTTAGCTCCTTCAAGTTGATAGAACCATACAACTTGAGTCCCTGAAAGACTATCTTGAAAGAAATGAATCCACAGGTTCCTGTCAGCAGTATATGGTTGAATCTTCCTAACATACGAGTGGAGGTGTAACTTCGGGCAGGAGACCCCGTCGTATTTAGCAAAGACAGGTGCATTAAGCTTGTGCGGGATTACCACCCCGGATGCCAAACCCAAATCTCCAAAATCCAGCCCAGGTATCTTCTGGATCTCCATCGCGCTTAACCGGTCTTCAAGTTGCTTATACATATCCTCAGCAGGAGGATACTGGTCTTCATCAAAGTCAGTCTCATTGTCAGAAACCACAGGTCTAGGAGCCCTTCTCTCTTCTTGATTTTCTCCCCCTCCAGATGAGTGGGACAAATCAACCTCTTCCCGCAACCTGTTTCCAAATCTATGACCCATATTCAGGAGGACCGTCTTCTTCTTCTTCTTCTTATCCTTCAAGATAAGAGTCTTCAGATCTTTCTGCCCCTTGGCCAGGTTCATGAACATTTCCTGTAACTGAGCATTTTGAGCTTGAAGAGCCTTAATAGCTTGATCAACGGATGTTTCAGCAGACATGATGTTGAAATAAACAGTGAAGAAGATAAGAGACCTGTAAGGGTACCTGTGATGAGGTGCATGGGAATGGAATGCATATGATATGATTCCATAGACTTTGGGAGATTCAAATTCATAAACCAAAATGAAACACACTTTTATTATATTAAAAACTTGAAACAATGTTTGACAAATTCCTTTAAGGCGTTACAAAAATAAAAACTGAAAAAGTAAATTAAAATTAGAAATAGCAAAAGACATCAGCGCTCCCATGGTCGTTTTCCTCCTGTGCTGACATAGTCATTGAGGACCTTCTCATTCTCCAGCTGCCTTGTAAGCTTCAGGATCTTCCGTTCTTATTCATGATACTTCTCTCTATAAGTATCTAGTTCTTCTCTTAGCTGGATCCAAGACCTCTTTAATGCCCCAATGTCAGTAGGCATGTATGGGTGGAGGATAGTATGAGGAGCCCCTTCTTCATCAGTACTTTCAACAATTATCGGCAAGACAGCTTCGTACGGCATCCCCAGTTTTTGAGCACGGGCTCGAACCCACCGGAGATACGGTTCCATCGGAAGAGAGGTCTTCATCCCTAACTCATATGGATCAGACATGTTAACCCTATTCCAAGCTCGTATGAACATGCGGCGATGTCCCTCACTATCCCCTTGAAAGTCAAAGACAATGCTCGGAATCAACAACTCATGAGGACCGTCCTTTGGGGCTCGCCCAAACTGTCGCAAGGCCAGACAAGGATTATAGGTTATTCCTCCCCTAATTCCAAGCAAAGGAACATTAGGGTATTCTCCGCACCGGTCAATAACATCTACTTCTTCCATGTCTTTAGTGCTCCAGATGATGTCTGTATGAGAAAGGGACATAATTTTGTAGGCCCATCCCATACCTTCCTTGTTCTTCAAAACAAATTTGAGGAGGTGAGAAATAAACCACCTCGCCAGTAATGGTGCACAACACATAAGGGTTCCCTGTTTCTGAGCATTACGGGCATACAGAGCATGTAGAATGTCACCTAAGAGAGTGGGCACCGGATTACGGGACATGAAGATCTTCACTGCGTTCACGTCGACAAAAGAATCTGAATTAGCGAACAGAACCAGGCCATATATGAGAAGATCCAGGATGTCTTCAAATGCTTGAAAGTCTAAACTGTCCCAGAACTGATTAGCCTGATCAACCAAGAACTTAGCCAAGAAGCCTTTTGTCCCACTCCGAGTTTCCCAGTTAGACATTACATCAACCTTTGTCAGATGTAGGGCTATATTAACATCCTCTGGCCTAAGAGCTATCTCCCAACCTGTAAATGGCGTCTGCTCTAGAATAGAAATACCAAGTAAATCAGAGAACTCCTCCAAAGTAGGGACCAACTGATAGTCCGGGAAGGTGAAGCAGTGGTGTAACGGGTCAAAGAACTGGAACAAGACGCTCATCATTTGCTCATCCATCTTGGAAGTGACCAAACCCAGGAGGTGACCATGTCTTCTGACAAAGGAAGAAGTATCTGGAACTTTAGAAACCAACTCTCTAAGTTGAGCAGGGATTTGTACGAAGTTGATCCGAATAGTGTTTCTGTGCATAGATGTCATGACCTACAAAATAGAACAAAGATGAATCCCCTTGGTCTTTAAAATGGGTTAGTCTGATGAAATATGCATGCAATGTCATGATGCATGATGTCATGATAGAAACACACCACAAGTATTCACAGATAGCAAACATGGTAAGGGCAAACAAGTCACATAGTAGCCCTTAAATTTCAGGCTGGCATGGAGTTTAGGTATTACCCTCTTTCAGTTTAGTTGGTTCAAACCTGTCCTAGTAATAGTAACCGGGTTCTAGAGGATCTCAATATCACTGACCACCCTTGATCGGTCATAATTCCAGTTTAGCAACCTTTTCTTGCAGCCGGAATCATCGCGAGAGTTTGGTCTCAATGAGTGTAGCATACTGCTACTTTTCTATGGCCAAGTTGGTCAATTATAGGTTCTAAGGTCAGTTGGTGCTTAATGACCCCTTAGCAGCCCCATATTTTCCTTGTTCCTCCACAAGGGATATTGGTACAAACTAAAGTGCCACACCAATGTAACTACTGCTTCAACCGTACCAGTCTCTGTCGTACAGTTCCCTCACAGTCTATTGCTACTTACCTAAAAGGTGAAGGGGTGAAAAACACAAGAAGGGGGGGGTTGAATTGTAAAACTGGAAACTTAAAGCAAATGACAAGGTATTTTTATCCTGGTTCGTTTGATCTCAAACTACTCCAGTCCACCCGTTCAAGGTGATTTCGCCTCTCTCCAACGAGGTCTTAATTCACTATATTCAACTGAATACAAATCTGCTTTAGCAACTGCTAAAACCTTCTTGATTCAAACCACAATCCGGTTTGTCAAGGCAACACTTTCTTACAAAGGAATGAACAAGTGTGTATGAATGTTTTCTACAAAAACTATATCACAACTGTGATGTTTACACAAATGAAGCTTGGAATACTAAGATGCTAAACGCTAATAGAGTATCAGAGTTTGGTGGTTTAGCAAAACTTGTAGAGTGAAGATTACTGTTCAGCTTTTTGCGTGTAGAGAGTTTGGAAGCATTAGCCGTGATAATCTTCAAAGCTTGGTTTATATAGCACTTTGAGAAGATGAACGTTGAAGCAAATATTCTTGATTCAATGCTATTAACAAGCTTTCCTTTTTGAGCAGATCTTGTCTAGAATGATGCCGTTGGTATTGATTAGCTTTCAATGCACAGTACCGTTGCTTCTTCAATGCACGATCTGGCTTGGCTCATTCTGATTCTGCTTCGCTGCTGATGAACTAATTTGTTTCTGTATCAGAGTGTTTTACGCGCAGTTCTGTTCATCAAGCTTCAGCATGTGCAAGCGTTGATCATCTGATCTTGACGTTCTGATTCAGCAACTTCTGATGCTGATGTGCAAACTCATATTCTGATGCTGAAAACGTGATCTTGCTTATTTTAATCAGCATATCTGCAAGTCAGAGCATAGTAATTTTAGGCAGCATATAATTCAATCATAAAATATTTAACTACTATATCTTTTCACTTTGTTATCATCAAAACTCAAATATAGGGTACTAGATTCAAACATTGTTCTAACAATCTCCCCCTTTTTGATGATGACAAAAACTAGATATTTTAAATGAAAAATAACGTGAAAAGTTATCAGATCTATGTATCAGAATAAGAAGTACGGAGAAGTCAGAGTTAAGAGATACTCCCCCTGAGTTTGTTACTTCCCTTTGATATGTGTGTTCTTCAGAGTCAGATCTTTTTCTATCTTTGAGCATCAGATTATAAGTCTTTGACTTATCAGAGAGCAGAGCTTCAGAGCTTTTCCTGTCAGAGCTTTGCTTCGGATCAGAGTGTTAGGTCGATCAGATCTTCATATATCAGAACTTCATATTTGATCAGAGCAACATGAGCTTTTATATTTTGATCAGAGCTTCTAGTCTTCATTGTGCCTGTAGACTTAAAGACAAAACAGAAAAACATTTCAAGTAATAGAGTTAGAATGTTTGAGAATTTCTGTCTAGTTAGCCGTTATTGATTTTAAATATCATTCTTGTTCTCCCCCTTTTTGTCAGCAATCAAAAAGTGCTGGTGATGTGCTAAAATGATTTAGATCAGAAAAACTAATAATATTAAAGATAGTTCAGAATCAGAGCAAAATAGCATTACAAACCATAGTCAAAACATAGTCAAAAGTACATCAGAAAATGAAGAAAATATAGAGAATGTCATGCATGAAAAAAAATTTCAAGGTTGTGGGGGCATGCGTGAGAACAGGCTTTCCAGCATTGCCTGAATCTTTTCAGAAGTTGCATTCTGCTTCTGAACCATGGTGACAACAGTATCAATCTTGCTGTCCTGGACATTCATTCTTGCTTCCATCTTCTGATTATTCTCATCCATCCGCTGCTGTAGACGCAAGTCATTCAGCCTTAATTCTTCCAGAGCCTGCCTGTCCAAGGCAGCTTGAGAACTTTCAGCAGGAGGAAGCTTCTCAGAACTTTCAGCTACATCTTCTGCTGGATTTTCTTCTTGAAGAGTCTTGTCTTCTTCTGCTGGTTGCATCTGTGCAGCTTGTTCTTTCTCAGACCACGATTCAGAGTCCAGAGGGAGCACAACTTCTTGAGGCAGCTGACTCTCAACTTCCTTCAGCAGCTTGCTAAAGTTCTGTTGAGCCTGCTCATAGTTGACGTCCTGCAGCTTGAGTGCTTCAGCACGAACCCATACTCTGAACTGTGACCAGAGCTGATCAGAAGCAGCTGGGTCGATCATCCCCGGACAAACTTGCTTCAGCGAAGTAATCCACTGTAGCATACCTGTTTCAAAGTCCAAAATACCAGAGCCAACATCTAATTGCTTTGGTTTGGGAATGGCCAATTTGTGTCTTAAATCAGCAAGACGTTCAAGACTTGTTAAGTCAATGAATGTTCTGCTGGGGTTTTCAGATGATTGGTTTTCAGAGGTGTGCTGAGGTGCTGTTTGTTTTGGTGGATGGTTATCAGAGTCAGAGGATATGTCTATTGGAGTGGTTGGAGTTTTTGGAGGTGTTGATTCCTCTGATGATGGTAACTGGGGTGTGATAATGGTGGTTCCACATGGCAACTGGATTGCCAGCGGTGAAGGTTGAGGTGAGTGGGGATCAGAATGATGAGGAGATGGGGTTTCATAGCGATGAAACTCTGTTTGAGGTGAGGGAGGATTATTTTCTGGTTGAGGAGGTGGAACTTCTGATTGTTCAGGGATCAGAGGTTCTTCTGTGATAGGTTGTTGTTGTTCTGGTTCTGGTTGTGGTTCTGGTTGTGGTTCTGGTTGAATTTCTGGTTCAGGTTGTGGAGGAGGAATATTTGGTGGTTCAGAGTGAGGTTGAACAGAAGTATGTTCACGCTCAATGTCAGCTAGCACGCTATCAAGTGCTGATGTTGTTGAAACAGTTGGTTGTTGTTTGGTAATTTTGAGAGGAATTTTAATTCTGGTTCTTCTGAGTTGTAAGGCCTCAGAAGGGTCTTCTGGTATGTTTTCATCAATAGTGGGAATTGGAATGGAAATTCTGTGAGAGGTTTGGGGTGGAGCAACAGATGTTGGAATAGTAGTTGAAATTGAAATAGGAGCAGCAGATGGATTACCTCGTTTCTTTGGAGTCTGGTGAGATGATCCTTCTGCTTTCCTCTTCTTTGACTTCTTCTGAGTCACTTCAGGTTGAACTTGACTCAGGTCTTTGATCTTCAGCTTAGAACCTGCAACTTCTGCCTTGGGAGAATCTGGATACTTGGCAACCATATCAGGGTGAGATTCCATCTCAGAAAATCTTGGAAAATCACTCAGAGGCACTCTTCTTCTGGAGATGTCAGCAGTTGAAGAAGCTCTGGGTTCCTTCCTGATATTGTCTATCAGCTTCATCTTTTTCAGATTCTTAGCATTCAGCGCTTTTCCAACAGTTGGTTCAAAATTGCCCAGTACTTTAGCTTCGCTCAGATAATCTATCAGCTTATTCTCTGTCAGAATATCTGATATGAGCCTCCCAAAAGGTATCCAGTCTCTTTTCGTCCTTTCTTCTTCTCTAGTCTCTTTCACACTAGTCTTCAGATGATTGAACAGGAAGTGTGCCAAATTGATCTTCACCCTCTGATTAATAAAGTAGATCAGAAATTGCTGATCCACGTTTATATAGTCAGGAGAGCTTGTGGGCTTCCTGTGATTGAAACAGCCTAGAACAATCTTGGCCCACACTCTGCAGTGATCCTTCAGATCCTTGATTTTGCTGCTGGGAAAACCAAGAGTGAAAATGCAGTTTGCTACCACACCAATATCAGGGCACCTATCAGCCATGTCCACACAACGGACTCCACCACCACTCTGACCAATTAACCTAGCAATGAGGTCTTCAGAAATTATTATCTTCTTTCCCATAACAGAAGAGACGACTAGATGTTTATCAATCTTGGCATGAATCCAAAATTCTTTGACAAGCTCTGGGAAGGTTGGTCCAACCAATCTATCAAAGTACCTCTCCCACTTCTGAGCTTTGACTTCAGCAGATAGGTCAAATCCATTATCCTTCAAACTTTCGAAATCCACGATTAATTCAGAGAGAACCTCAAGATTCTTAACCGGTGTGAGAAGAGTTCTTGTAGGCGCTTGATATTGCTTAGAGGTTTCCTTCTTCTGATTTCCTGCAGAAATGCTGGAGGATGCCATTGTTCTCACACAAAAAGCTTGAGAGTGATTTGAGAAAAGCTAGGGTTTTGAAGGAGATATGCAGAAAAATTCTTAAGAGATTATGAGTAAGCGTAAAGAATAAACATGAAGAGTAATGTGCTTAAATAGGATTTTCAAAAATTATTTTGAAAAATAAAACGTTTTTAAAAAATAATGATTGCCATTAACAAGCGTGATTACTTTTGCATTTAATGCTTGCTGATTTTGGGGGATTTGAGAAAGATACTTAAAAACGGTTACCAGACATGTGTCTCAATGCACCCAATCAGCGCTTTGCCTTCTCAGAAACGTGCACGCGTTCTGCTTCAGGGATTTGCTGATGATTGGATGACACTTGTTTGATGTAGTGATCAGCACGTCTGTATTTGAGATTAGACTCTCAGATCTTTAGACTTGCCTCTGATACAATCTGCATGTTCTCACTTTCTGAAACAAAGATTGATCAGAAGTTCACAGTAATATAATTACATTCTGAAAGATAAACATATGGAATTAAAGCATTTTCATTCTGGGCATACTTTCATGCTGAGATGTTTCAGAATGAAATTAAACCTATCTTCTGAAAGGGGTTTTGTAAAGATATCAGCCCATTGATGGTCTGTATCTATAAATTTCAAGTTTAAAATGCCTTTCTGAATATAGTCCCTAATGAAATGATGTTTTATTTCTATATGCTTAGCTCTAGAATGTAAAATAGGATTCTTACTTAAGCAAATAGCAGAAGTATTATCACAAAGAATAGGAATGTTACTCTCAAAAATCTGGAAGTCTTCAAGCTGACTTTTCATCCAGAGCATCTGTGTGCTACATCCAGCTGCTGCTATGTACTCAGCTTCTGCTGTTGACAGAGCAATAGTTGATTGCCTTTTGCTGGACCACGAGATCAGATTTTCTCCCAGAAACTGGCAGCTTCCAGAAGTACTTTTGCGTTCCACTCTGTCTCCAGCAAAATCAGCGTCGCAGTAGCCTACTAAACTGTAATCACTAGATTTTCTATAAAACAAACCCAGATTAGTAGTACCTTTCAGATACTTGAAAATTCGCTTAACAGCTGTTAAGTGAGATTCTCTAGGATCTGATTGGAATCTAGCACAAATACATACGCTGAATAGAATATCAGGTCTTGAAGCAGTCAGATAAAGGAGAGAACCAATCATACCTCTGTAGACCTTCTGTTCTACGCTTTTGCTTACCTCTTCTCTTTCCAGAATGCACGTGGGATGCATTGGAATCTTTGATGGCTTACATTCTGAGAGGTCAAATTTCTTCAGAAGATCTCTGATGTATTTGCTCTGATGAATGTAAGTTCCCTCTGGAGTTTGATTGATCTGAATTCCTAAAAAGAACTTCAGTTCCCCCATGAGGCTCATCTCAAATTCTGCCTGCATACACTTAGCGAATTTTCTTCCAAGAGAAGGATTAGTAGAACCAAAGATTATATCATCAACATAAATTTGACAGACTAAAATGTCACTCTTAACTGTTTTACAGAATAGAGTGGTGTCCACTTTCCCTCTGGTGAACTCATTTTCAAGCAGAAAGTTACTTAGCCTTTCATACCAAGCTCTGGGAGCTTGTTTCAGACCATACAGTGACTTTTTTAGTTTGAAAACATGTTCTGGATGTTTAGTATTTTCAAAACCTGGGGGTTGGTGAACATACACTTCTTCTTCTATATAACCATTTAAGAATGCACTTTTGACATCCATCTGATACAGAGTGATGCCTCTATTAACAGCAAATGAGATTAAGAGTCTGATAGATTCTAACCTGGCGACTGGGGCAAAGGTTTCTGTATAGTCTATCCCCTCTTGCTGACTATAACCTTGTGCAACCAGTCGTGCCTTGTTTCTGACGACTTCACCTTGTTCATTGAGCTTGTTTCTGAACACCCATCTTGTTCCAATGACGTTGAATCCTTTTGGTCTTGGAACGAGATCCCAAACGTCGTTTCTGGTGAATTGATTCAGCTCTTCTTGCATTGCCAGAATCCAGTCATTGTCCAGAAGTGCTTCATCAATAGAAGAAGGTTCAATCAGAGACACAAGTCCCATCAGAGTTTCTTCAGAGTTTCTGAAGCTTGCTCTTGTTCTGATTGGATCTTCCTTTCTTCCTAGGATAGTCTCTTCTGGGTGATCCAAACTGCTTCTGGGTAGTCTCTTCTGAGGTTGATCAGCAGCAGTTGTAGGATTTCTAGCATTGCTTCTTTCAGACGTTGAAGGAGTGTCTGTGTTGAGAGCTTCTGATGCCCTGTCTTCAGAACCTGCAAATTCAATTTCTATACCTGCAAGATTTTCATTCTGCTTTGACTTTTCAGAGTCAAGCTTGTCATCAAAACGAACACTGATTGATTCTTCCACAATCTGTGTTTCTGTATTGTATACTCTGTACCCTCTTGAGCGTTCAGAGTATCCTAACATAATACACTTCTGTGCCTTAGAATCAAACTTGTTCAAATAATTCTTAGTGTTTAACATATAACAAGTACATCCAAATGGATGAAAATACGAAATGTTGGGCTTTCTGTTCTTCCACAATTCATATGGAGTCTTTTCCAGAATAGGTCTTATTGAGATTCTATTCTGAATGTAGCACGCTGTGTTTATTGCCTCTGCCCAGAAAGTCTTAGCAACGTTTGTCTCGTTGATCATGGTTCTGGCCATTTCTTGCAATGTTCTGTTCTTTCGTTCTACAACTCCATTTTGTTGAGGAGTTCTAGGACAAGAGAAATCATGCAGAATGCCTTTGTCATTAAAGAATGACTCAAAATCTTTATTTTCAAATTCTCCACCATGATCACTTCTGACTTTAACGATTCTAAGATCTTTTTCATTCTGAACTTGGTTACAGAAGGTAACAAACACAGAGTGTGACTCGTCCTTGTGTCTTAAGAACTTTACCCATGTCCATCTGCTATAGTCATCTACGATTACTAACCCATACTTCTTGCCACTGACAGAAGCAGTTTTAACTGGTCCAAATAAGTCAATGTGCAGAAGTTCTAATGGCTTAGAGGTAGAAACAACATTTTTGGATTTAAAAGAGGGTTTTGCAAATTTGCCTTTCTGACATGCTTCACACAGAGCATCTGAATTGAACTTCAAATTTGGAAGTCCTCTGACCAGATTGAGTTTGTTAATCTGAGATATTCTTCTCATACTAACATGTCCCAATCTTCTGTGCCAGATCCATTGCTCGTTGTTAACAGACAGAAGACATTTTACGTTCTGACTCTTAAGTTCAGAAAGTTTGATTTTGTAAATGTTGTTTTTCCTCTTACCATTAAATAGGATAGTCCCATCTTTCTGACTAACAGCTTTACATGATTTTTGATTAAAGATTATATCATAACCGTTATCACTTAATTGACTTATGGATAACAGGTTATGCATCAATCCATCAACAAGCAGAACATTATTAATAGAGGGAAGATTTCCGTTACCTACAGTTCCAGAGCCAATTATCTTTCCCCTCTGATTGCCTCCAAAGCCAACGTGGCCTCCAGGCTTAAGTTCCAGGCTTTGGAACATATGCCTTCTTCCCGTCATGTGACGTGAGCAGCCAGAGTCCAGGTACCATGACTGGTGTTTCTGACTTGCTGCTAAAGATATCTGCAACATGTATTATTTTATCCTTAGGTACCCAGATCTTCTTGGGTCCTGATTTGTTAGTTTTACCAAAACTCTGGTTGAATTTTGGTTTCACAAAGTGATTACTACTAGTATATTTGATGTCATGTGTGTGACCATACACAAAGTGTGAATTTAGAGGAGTGTATTTAATTGTTAAATCCATGACATTTTTAGGTGTAGGAACCTTACCTAGGTATCCTATTCCTTTCCTGCCGTTTCCGCTAACTCCATAGATCATTGAAGCCATTCTGCTTCTATCTATGCTTTTAGCAAGGAACTTCTGGAAACTATGATCATACTCCTTGATGATCTCATCAGCGTTGCTGGGAGTTTCAGAAATTGGTACCTTCTGAGAGTTTTGTAAAGAGTTTTCTAATTTTAAAATTTTATCTCTCAGCTCAGAGTTTTCCAATTTGAGACTCTCAGACTTATTAGAGTCAGATTCAAGAGTCCTTTTCAGGTCTCTGAATTTAGCTCTAATCTGCTGATAACGTTCCAGAATTTCATTTAGGCTTTCAGCAAGTTCAGCCTTTGTAAAATTAACAGCGAAGTTAGGGAATACCTCTTCTGTGTCTGATTCTGAGTCTGAGTCAGAAGCTTCACTGTCATCTGGAATGTTAGCCATAAGCGCTATGTTCGCCCTTTCATCATCTGATTCTGAGTCAGCTTCAGACGAGTCAGAGTCATCCCATGTGGCCATGAGACTTTTCTTCTTCTCTCTTCCAAACTTCCTTTTTGGCTTTTCCCTCTGAAGCTTTGGGCAGTCACTCTTGTAGTGACCTTGCTCATTGCACTCGTAGCAGATGATGTCTTTTGTATTTGGCTTCTTGCTACCTGAGGAGCCTTCAGATCTTCTGTATCCAGAGGAAGAATCTGTTCTTCTGTATCTGGAAGAAGACTCGTTCTGATCAGATCTTCTGGGATTCCTGAATTTCTTTTGTCTTTGCTTCCACAGTTGATTTACTCTTCTGGAGAGAAGAGAAAGCTCGTCTTCTTCTGATGAGGATCCATCAGATGTTTCTTCAACTGCCTGCAAAACTTTAGATTCAGATTTTCTGTTAGATTTTAAAGCTATAGGCTTACCTTGCTTCTGAGGCTCGTCAGCTTCCAGCTCTATCTCATGACTTCTGAGGGAGCTTATAAGTTCCTCCAGAGTGATTTTGTTGAGATCTTTCGCCAGCTTCAGAGCAGTAACCATAGGCCTCCACTGCTTGGGTAAACTTCTGATTATCTTCTTGACATGGTCAGCAGTAGAGTACCCCTTGTCCAGAACTTTGAGACCAGCTACCAGAATCTGGAATCTGGAGAACATAGTTTCAATGGATTCAGATTCTTCCATTTTAAACGCCTCATACTTCTGAATGAGCGCCAGAGCCTTTGTTTCCTTGACTTGGACGTTGCCCTCATGCGTCATTCTGAGAGAATCAAAGATGTTCTTAGCTGTGTCTCTGTTGGAGATCTTCTCATACTCAGTATAGGAGATAGCACTGAGGAGGATGGTTCTGGCCTTATGGTGATTCTTGAAATCACGCTTTTGTTGATCAGTCATTGATTTTCTATCAATCTTCTGACCAGTTGCATTAACAGGGTGCGTGTATCCATCTGTCACCATATCCCACAGATCAGCATCATGTGCTAGAAAGAAGCTTTCAATTCTGTCTTTCCAGTAGTCAAAGTTTTCTCCATCAAAGACTGGAGGTTTGCCGCTGAATCTGTCTCTATCCTCATTGTTGTCATTGCTGAAATGAGAGTTGTTTCCTGCCATAGTGTTTTTCTGACGCTGGATCTTTTACTGACACGGTTAAGTGTTTTAGCTCAGAACCAGGCGCTCTGATACCAATTGAAGGGGTGAAAAACACAAGAAGGGGGGGTTGAATTGTAAAACTGGAAACTTAAAGCAAATGACAAGGTATTTTTATCCTGGTTCGTTTGATCTCAAACTACTCCAGTCCACCCGTTCAAGGTGATTTCGCCTCTCTCCAACGAGGTCTTAATTCACTATATTCAACTGAATACAAATCTGCTTTAGCAACTGCTAAAACCTTCTTGATTCAAACCACAATCCGGTTTGTCAAGGCAACACTTTCTTACAAAGGAATGAACAAGTGTGTATGAATGTTTTCTACAAAAACTATATCACAACTGTGATGTTTACACAAATGAAGCTTGGAATACTAAGATGCTAAACGCTAATAGAGTATCAGAGTTTGGTGGTTTAGCAAAACTTGTAGAGTGAAGATTACTGTTCAGCTTTTTGCGTGTAGAGAGTTTGGAAGCATTAGCCGTGATAATCTTCAAAGCTTGGTTTATATAGCACTTTGAGAAGATGAACGTTGAAGCAAATATTCTTGATTCAATGCTATTAACAAGCTTTCCTTTTTGAGCAGATCTTGTCTAGAATGATGCCGTTGGTATTGATTAGCTTTCAATGCACAATACCGTTGCTTCTTCAATGCACGATCTGGCTTGGCTCATTCTGATTCTGCTTCGCTGCTGATGAACTAATTTGTTTCTGTATCAGAGTGTTTTACGCGCAGTTCTGTTCATCAAGCTTCAGCATGTGCAAGCGTTGATCATCTGATCTTGACGTTCTGATTCAGCAACTTCTGATGCTGATGTGCAAACTCATATTCTGATGCTGAAAACGTGATCTTGCTTATTTTAATCAGCATATCTGCAAGTCAGAGCATAGTAATTTTAGGCAGCATATAATTCAATCATAAAATATTTAACTACTATATCTTTTCACTTTGTTATCATCAAAACTCAAATATAGGGTACTAGATTCAAACATTGTTCTAACAAAAGGTATCCCCAGATCCGGGTTAGGATCTATAGTAAATCCGATTCAAACCCATAAATATAAAGCATACAAATCAAGAAATTGAAAACAATATGATGGACTATTCCTAAGGTACACCCCACTTAAATATTTCCCCAACAGAGTCTCCAGTTCTGTGATACGGTGGGAAGAACTGATTGTTTTTGGAATGCTGGTTTGCGTTTTGCGTTTGTGTTTGCAAAATGTCGCGGTAAGCAAGAGTCGCCACCAAATTTTATTTTATCCAACAAGGAAAGGAAAAAAGCACATAAAAATTCCTTTTTCGAGATATTTCTGAGTACGGGGGTAGATTATAGAAAGGGAAGGTATTACCACCCTTTATATCCGTAGTTATCTACGGGCTCTTAGGTACTTGCTCATCATTTTCAAAATTGTTTTCTTTGTGTTTGTGGGCTTTGAAAAGTTTTTTTGTTTTAACTTCGATTTAACTCTTGTGTCTGTCTTCAAGAGTGTAATGAAGTGTTTTTGAAAACTTGTTTGTAAAAGAGTGTAAGTGTAAAAAAAGTTTGTTTTGGATGAGCAAGTATCTAAGAGATAATCTACCTACTCGAAAAAAGGAATCGTTCTATGTTTGTTTCCTTTAGACAATGCTATCCCACTATTACTGAGTAGGTAGCACCGTCGTTGGAGTTTTGAGGGTCAATTCGAAAGAGAGACATACGATCACTAGAGCAATGTTAGGACGTCTTAGTGGTAACCCTAATGATCTAGATCATTTATCCGAGGCAACAATATCCGAGGCTACCATTCTGAGGCAACTATGATCTTTTAGATAAGAGGGCGACCTCTAAAACAACCTATACTCAATGACCGTTTACGAAGGCAACCAAGTGGGGTGTACCCTAGGAGTGCGCATGTGTGAGTGTGTTGATTTCAGTTATTTTTATCTTTGCACATGTTTAGGGTGATCTAACTGTTTTAAGATTTAAACATTCATTCTTGTCATGCCAGCCCTGTTATCAAACATCTAACAGTTGAATAATTTGCAGAAATTAAAGGTACGGAATTTAAACTAACTATTACAAGGCGTCGGGTATTTACATCGCCAAAAACAACCCTTTGAAAATAAAAGCGGTAAAGTAAATATCCTAATTAAATTATTACAAGCCAGGAGCAGATACAATAATTGGATAAATAAAGCACGCGATGTGAAATTAAATCGAATGCGAAATTAGGGTTTTGACCTTGCTAAATAAAAGAAAATGTTTTTTGTTGTTTTTTAACATTTTTTAAGAAAAGAAATTAAATCCTAAAATTAAATGCTAAATTAATTATTAAATTAATTAATGAAAAATAATTAAGTGACCTATTTTTGGATTTTTGGTTATTTTAGGAAAGAAATAAAATAATTAAACTAATGTTAAAACCGAATTATTTTAATTGATTTTTTTTTATTATTTGCAAAATAAATTAAAGTTACCTAATTAATCAACCTAATTAAATTAATTGATTTATTGATGAAAATTTAATTTCTGAAATTTAATTGGGTAAAAAATATTTTTGGTGATTTTTGATAAAAAGGAAAATTATTTAATTGTTAGTAAAAATAACAAAATAAATTAATTAAAGAAAATATAGAAAAAAGAAATAAGAAGTGAGAAATGGGCCTGATTTTAGGGTGTGAATAGCAAGAATTTTGGGCCCAATTGATGAAGATGCACTTGACTTTTGCAATCCAGTGCGCACGCGTTGACTTGGCTTATGGTGTACTTGCAATGGTGGCCACCAGATCTGGCCATCTGGCGCATGGATGATGAAGGTCCATGGTGGGCGCTTGGCTTGCATATGCACTGGATTTCCTGAAATAACAATGCAAAATAACAAATGCTGGAGGCATGGATCGAACCCCTGACCTCCAGCCTCTAATGCCTTAAGACCTGTGTGGGAACCACTAGGCTGCGTTGTTTTGATTGTTATCATAATACAAAGTAATAATAATATATAAAAACAAAAGTTAGTGGACAGAAATTAAAAAAACGCGCGCTCGTTTAAACAAGCCAATGGTGGGGTGACACGCCTTCATCCCCTTCCTCTCTCCGTAGCTAAAAACCTGCAATACCTATACCCACGGACAAATGTCTGTCGCTACAAACCTATCCACTCTCAAAATCTCGTACAGGCCATGTAAATGAATTCTAACACCATGGTTAGACTCGTCTCCTTCTTCTGATCACAACCATACCCATTACTAGGGCTAATTATTCCTGAAATCAAAAACCCTAAAAACAAATCTGAAACCCTAACAATGGTGGATTTTGTTACAGACCACATAAACGCAATTGAATAATGCCAAAAGCTTGCAAATGCTCTGTAGATTAAAAATATATGATCAATTCCATCTAACAAAGCCTAAAATATGATATTTGAATTCAAGAATAGGGTGAGTTTGTGAGCGACTTACAGCGTGTTCCGGGATTTGAATGGACCGGTTCTGGATTGCTTTAGCTTCTAGAGAGTGTCAGGAAGCGATTGGTATCAATAGCAAGCTTTAAGAATGCCTCTAATGGTGATTTCGAACTCACACTTTTCTTGGTATTTTTCAGATTTTGTTCTCTCTCCCTCGCCTGTTTCCAACCCTTGTTTTGATCTGCCTCGCCTCCTTATGTATCACACAATGCATTAGGATTGTTTATTCAGTCCAAATCTTCCTCTTTTAATGACTTTGGATTTGATTTGATACCCTTTGAAGATCTTTCCAAATATGGATTATTTTCAATCTTTTTGTGCACTCTGGGGCTTGGCACGAATTGGAAGGATGATAGCTGTATAATGAAGCCTGAAACAACACAAAATCCTTAGTTATTAATGTTTTGGATTTTTATTTGATTTATTTTGATTTAAATCAAATTAATTCAAATAAAATCAAAATAATTAATAAAAATATGATATGGACAAGTGGCAAAGGCTATAGCACATGGGGTATGATGCCAACTCAAAACAAGTGAAAAAGAATGGGCCCATTTGGCAAAATTTGAAGTTTTGGGGATAGTTGACTTTTGGCAATTTTGCAAAAAAGGTCAACTTCAACAATGCATAACTTCCTCAATTTTGACTCTTTGGAGGTGTTATTGGACTTTTTAGAAAGCTTGAGTTGTCCTCTAACCAACACTTTTGTCTCATCTCAATTTTATATTCCATGCTCATGTATGAAGCTTTGACAAAAAAGGTGTTTTTGTTGACTTTTCAAAATGACCTATAACGTCCAAATTCATAACTTCTTGTGAGTGCATATTTTGATCTTGGGAGAGGAATATTGATTGTATGGAATTGCATCCTCTTCAAAATGAGCTTTGGATGGGTCATTTCTCATAAAGTATGAGAAAGTTATGCTTGGTCAAAGTTGAGTTGACTTTTCCTACAAAAACCTAATTTAGCAACTTTTGAATCTTGATGAATTATGAGCAATCCTTGATGAATCATGATCAACCCTTGATCAAATTATGAACTATACTTCAAAATTAGGATGTTGACCGAAAATCTTGAAGTTTGACTGTATGTAGGTCACAGTTGACTTTTGCCCTAGCACAGTCGATTTTTGGACTTTTGAGCAATTGACTGAGCAAACTTCCTCTGCAAGGCTTGAAACTTGACATGGATGATCTTGAGAACATATTAGGACATTTTTGAGAATTTGGGACCACTTGGACTCAAGTATCTGAATTCACATGAAACCCTAATTTGGGGTAAACTGCCTTAGGAGAGAGCTTGTCTGGCCAACCCTTGGACTACCTTGAGCAACTTGGAGATCTTTCTTGAAATGTTTTGAGAAATATGGGAGGGAAAATTTTGTGGTACAACAACTCTCATTCGTAAGAATGTATACAAAGTGTCGATCTTTTGAAAATGTTTTCAAGTTTGAAAGGTGTTTTGAAAGTGTAGGTGTTTGTTTTGAAAATAGCAAGGATGTTTTGATTTTGAAATTGAACAAGTAACTAGGAATTTTCTACCTACTCAAAAGTCTTTCATGTTTATTTCCTCTTTCCTTTGACATTGTTATCTTACCATTGATTTGGTAAGTAATCCTATCTTTGGGTGTAAACGGGACGGGCGTGGGTCATTGTAAACACATGATTAGAAATGTTGCAAGGTATCTTAGCATTTTTCTTTGGGGACTAAGATCATTTTGAAAAGGCAACATAGATAGCGTCATCGAGGGACTATGATCTTGTATTTTGCTTGTTTTTACTAAGATACCTCACATGCATAATATGGCCACTTTGTAAGGCAACCAAGTGGATTTACCCTATGGGTGTTTGTGTGCAAGTGGATTGATTGTCATGCTTGATTTATCTTTGATTAGGGTTTGATATTTGTTGGTTTTAGTATTTCCATACAAAACCCTAATTACTAGCATTTGTATATAAAGCGATAAATTGCAGAATTTAAAATTACTACGCTATTACATCATTTAGGGGAGGGGGTGTACAAATTACAAATGAGGAATGTTGCAAGAATTTAAATCTAAATAAATATTACAACCATATTGAATTTTATACAAGAATTGAATAAATAATGTACAACGATATAAATGGAAAAAGAAAATGATTTTTTATTTGGTTTTTAATGAAAGGGTTTGGTCTTGACCTAATTAAGAACATGATTAGTTAAAAATAAACAAAATTAAATTTAAACTAAAATAAGAAAGAAATTAAGTTTAAAAAGGATTTTTTAGGGTTTTTGTGAAAGGTTTTAACTTAATAATAATATGATGGAAATTAATTAATTAAAAGAAACCTAAGTTCTAAATTAATTTTAAACAAAAAGAAAAGAAAATAATAATCAAGCCTAAGTCTAAATATTAATTATTTAAGAAAAAAGAAGTTAATTATTAAGAAAAATGTTTTTAGTCTTTTTGTTTTATAAAGAAAAATAAAATGTATAAGTATTTTTTAAATATGCAAATAAATAAATAAAATGTTTTTTTTTATTTTTTTATTAATAAAAATGATGATAATGATAGTAATAGTAATAAAAATAATAAAAGAAGAATATGAAATAAAAATAAAATGAAGGAGAAATAAATAAGAATGGAAAAAAATAATGGGCCAGGGGTGTGAATAACAAGGCAGGGGGTCAGAAGTAGCAAAAAGTAAAGCCCAAAGGGGGGAAAGCCCAGCACTGCAAAAAAGTCCAAAAATGTCAAAACAATGAAGAAAAAAAAGCAAAAAGGTCACGTTGGGGCTTGAACCCAGGACCTCATGGTGATAGGTGTGCGCTTTAACCACTAGGGTGGTGATACATCCATTAACTTATGTAAACCCACAAATATATATATATTAGAAACTGCTTCATGAAAACAACTTCATCTTCAACCTCTGGCCAGACCACCTGCATCTTGTTCATTTCTCATCCATTTGCAAAAATGTAAACATGAAACTTGTGGCGAATTTCACCATGATTCCAAAAATGTAATTAACTAAAGCTAAAGATAAAGAATGAGCATGAATTTTGAATGGTATCAAATTCTGACCTAATTTTTCTAGGATGTTCATATTAAAAATTCTAACTACTTAAGCAATATAAATGAAATCTAAAGACATGGTTAGCTTCAGAAAAATGATGCCTAGATTTTTCATTCACAAACTAAACATTAATGATGCTTGTATAAAGAGTTCAAAAGTCAGAAAACTCACCTTGCAAGAGGGTATCATGTTTTGAGTTTGAGAAGCTTTTAGTGAGTTCCAATGATTGGATTAGCTTCCTCAAGTTCCCAGGAAACTAATGTGATGCTTAGCTTGAGCTGAAAGTGCCTGAGGAGTTCTGGAGAAGTCAAGGTGCAAGGCTCTGTTTTTGAAAATGGAGGATGGTGTTAATGATGTTACAGTCTTGTAACAGAGTGTGGAATGAGTTCTAAATGATGTTTAGAAGCTTTAGGAACAAAAAGGCTTGAAAACGCACGAGGGAGATGTGAGTTTCAAACTTTTGGTCAGGTTATGCAAGAATGGAGGTATGTGATGCAGTTATGAGTTCTTGGTGGTTTTGGGGCTTAAGCATGCGCGTGTTTTCTTGCCAAGGACTTGTGTGTGTATAAGCAAAAGGTTGGAGAGGTATTGCACAAAGGATTTATGAGTTATAGAGTTATGGCTAGGTTGCTTGATTTTGAAGAAAAATGAATGTATGTTTCTAAGATGAAGTACAAGCATGGGTTGAGTGATTGTAAGGCTTGAGACAAACTTCTCTTGAGTTATAGGATGTGTATGATTAGAAGAAAACAATTACAAGGCTCAAGAACAAGTTTTGTGCATAAAGCTACTTTTTCAAAATGGCATTGTGCACTTTCTTCCTAAAATGGATATAAAGCATGGAATAGTATTGAATGCATGAGTTGAGACCTCTAACAGGTGTGCAAGCAATTAATTATGGAGTGCCTAACAAATTTGAGGCCTGCAAAGAAAATATTATGTAGCATAGGTTTGAGATTTGAATTTTGTTCATCACAAAGTTTGCCTTGTAAAACAACTTGAAACCCCAACTTCTGACCTTCGATTCTCCTTGCTCACAAATAATCTCAAGGAGTTCTTGGATATTTTGGAAATCTTGTAATGTGATATACAACCCCTATTTGATTCAATTTTGCAAAATCCAAATGGAACTAGGTGAAACTTAGGTCAGAAGTTAGGTCAAAATCCTGACCAAAATGTTCAAAATTTCACTAAGTGTTTAATTTCAAGACCATGACTTCATGAATTAATAACATGATATCCAAGCACTTTTAGAAGAAGTTATGTAAAGAAATGTTGTATATTCCATGGAGATCTATAACTCTCATGTTGAAAGTTTCTTTTGAATCATCTTGCATCATGGTGAAAAATTTGCTCAAAGTTGTGAAAAAACATGAAGTTTTCAACACTTAGAAAAATTTCTAAGTTTGAAAACTTTGACTTTTCAAAATGAAATCTTGACTTTTTGATTTATTGATGAACAAGTTTCATATTTTCACATTTTTTGATGAATTGTGATCTTTGACACTTGACTTTGACCAAAAAGTCAAAGTTTAACTTTTTAGTGTACAGTTGACTTTTGATCAGTTGACTGAAAATCCACTATCAATTCAATTGATCTTGAGCAATGTTTTGAGTCATACCATTAGGTCAAAATGGTGAAATTGAGCTCTTGAGACCATGTTTCAAACCAATTGACCATTTTCTAGGTCAAAAATCAAAAATTGCCCCTTCTTAGTCAAAACCCTAATTTTGACCATTTTGCCCTTTTGATGATTTGATCAAATTTCTTAAGGAATTGTGGTCCAAAATTGATAAAATGATACATATGAGTTTATAATATTGATTTGGATCAGAAATTATGAAGTTTGATTGTAAATTGACCATAGTTGACTTTTTCCCCAATACAGCTGATTTTTAGGTCAACGGCTCAATTGACGGAGCAAAAATGTGATTCAAGGCTTGAAATTTGACATGAGTAATCTTGGGGGTCCATAATGATCCATGAAATTCATATTAGGCATTGAAAGTTAAATTATCCTTGTGCAATCTCAAACCCTAATTTTAGTCATTAGTGTTTAAGGAGGTGTCTTGAGTTGATCAGTCCTTGTGCAGTCTTGAGCTAAGAGAGATCTTTGTGAGATAAATATTTGATAAGTGAGAGAGCAAATTTTGGGGTACAATAACAACCAACCCAATATGAACAACCCGAAACAAAACCAACCCAATATGAACAACCCGAAACAAAACCAACCCAATCAACACAAGTCCAAACACAACCAACCCAATCAACAAAAGCCCAAACACAACCAACCCCAAGAATTCAAACAAGGCAATCACCAAGAATAACCCAAAGCCAAAATTCACAAGCCCAAACACAACTAACCCTAAGAGTTCAATCAAGGCTATCACCCAGAAGAACCCAAAACCAAAATTCATAATCCCAAAGGTCGCAGCAAGAAAAATACTCCGACGAACAAACACTCAAAATTCGATGAAGTCGTCACCGAAGTTTATTTTTAAAGGGAAAACATCAACAAAACCCTAAAAGAACAAAAATATGGTCATTGTAACCAAATTCAGGTTTAGGAGTCAATTATGCGCGAGGAAGGTATTAGCACCCCACACATTCATTATACTCAACAAGAACCTTTTAATTAGTTTTGTGAATAAGAGTTTTATTATAAGGTATTTGATTTCTTATAATTATTATGAAGTAGTTACAAAAATTTAGTAAAGGAAAAAATTAGTTTTTTACTAGGGTGCTTGAAGAGACGTTGAATCTCGCTCTTACGTATTCCTAGGTGCGATGGAGGACTCAAAACTACGTAGTTATGGGTAGACAATATTAATTGGTTGGTAGATTATAGCAAAATATGTTTAGGTCACATTCGAGCGAAAATCATTACTTGCTACCAACACATGGGAGAAGAGAATGTTGTTTGTGCTTCGCGTCAGAATGGATAAAATATGATCTGGAATCCATCTAATTATGTTTTGATAAAATTCGAGCATAAAATGTTGCTTTGCTTCTTACTCGCGCATGAGAGGGATGAATCATTTGTTTTGTGCTTCACATCAGAATGGATAAAGCATTATTCGTTTAAGAAAATGCCTTTGTCGTGCTAAGACGGAAAAAGTAGGTTTGATTGGTTGAAGTTGTTTTTAGGTGGATGACGAGTATTTGAAAGGAAAACTATTATTATTTGTATCCAAATACTTGGGAAAAAGGGATATTATGTCAGATTAATCCCCTTTTCATCCAGTTTTATTTAGAAAAAATGTGAAAGGAATTGAGCCACAATCACTTCACAAAATACAAACCTCCCAAAATGCAAGCAATTACCGCTTGTACCTGAATTGGGAAAAATAGATATTACATCCAATTATTCATTTTTCTCCCACGAAAGAAAGAACTAAATTTGGTTAATTATTGCATTTTTAAATGGAAAATGAGTATCTGAAAGAGAAGCTATTACGACTTGTATCTGAATACTCAGGTAAGAAAGAGGCATACACCCAATTAATCCTTTTCGTCCAGTTTTAATTGCAAAAATTAGGTTTAATATGAATCGAGTCGAGGTTCCTCAAAGATGAAAAGTTCTTAAAAGGCAAGCTATTACGATTTATATCCAAGTACTAGGGAAAATGGTGATATTACATCCGATTAATCATTTTTATCCGTGAAGGAACGAGTTGGAATCGGTTGCGTTATTACATTTTGAGGGGATGAAGAATACTCAAAAGGCAAGCTATACGACTTGTATCCAAGTACTCGGAGAAAAGAGGGATAATTTGTCCAACTAGTCCTTTTTCTTCCGATTTATTTAGAAAATAGGATTTTGATTAAATGGTAAATATGATTTGATATTATTGAAAATAAAATGGAGTTTTCTTATTGCTTAATAGTCATGTTAATTATGATAAAAATTAATCAATTTACTAATCAATTAATTAACTAAAATAATTAATAAAAATAAAATTAGAAAAAGGGGTGCAAACAAGATGTTGAGGGGTTTATTAAGAAAAAAAAGAAATATCTAGGCTTAAATCCCAAAACTAATAAAAAATAACAAAGGAGGAAGGTTTTTTATTGTAAAAAAGAAGTTTGATATGAATTGAAAAATTAGTGAAATGGAAATGCCCGTAAAAAATTAGGGTACGATAGCTTCCCCTATTTAATTACCTTTAATTAGGGAATATAAATGACGACAATCTTCTATAATCGTGGTGAAAGATCATTAAATACAAAGTACCCAAATTTTGTCCTTCGAATGGAAAGAAAATGGAATGACATGAGTTTTGGCAAAATGCCTTTATTGGAGAGTGGATGTGTGGGGTGCTAATACCTTCTCCATGCATAATCGACTCCCGAACTTGAATTTAGTCGTGATGACCATATTTTTGTTCTTTTAGGGTTTTATCAATGTTTTTCCTTTAAAAACAAACTTTAGTGGCAACTTCATTGAATTCTGAGCATTCATTCGCTCAGGTATTTTTCGTGCCATGACACCAAACACAACCAACCCCAATAGTAAAAACAAGTCTATCACCAAGAAGAACCCAAAATCAACCTGCACAAGGCTATACACAACCAACCCCTAGACTCCAAACAAGGATATCACCAAGAAGAGACACTGCAACATTTCAGCCACCAAGAAGAACCACACCTAAGCTGCCCATAAAGAGAAAAACAATTAGGATGTTGTTTGTTGTACTTTAATGACTTAGGGTTATGTATTTTGGATGATTTTTTTTGTATTTAGGATGTTATGTTAATGACTTAGAAATATGTACTTTTGATGGTGATTATGTATTTTGGATGGCTACTTTATGCGGTTTGATGATACTTTATGTATTTTGGTTGTTTGGTTTAATGAATGGTATTAATGCCTTATCATTGTTTTGGTTAATTGACCTTTTCTATTTACTCAAATAATCCTACGATATTTTGTGTAATTTTCAGGTCCATTGTTTTTACATTTAACATGTTTTAGTTAAAAGAGTTGTTCACATTACATTTTACGGTCTACCATATTGTAACACACATGTCCTTGATGTTTCATTTAGTGTAAAAACATATCCTTTATTCTTCTTTACTGTGACAAATATGTCCTTACTACAACATAAAATTGGACATAATCTAAGAGTTGCAGAATTTAAAAGTGCTTACTGCAACATAAAGTTAGACATAATCTAACAGTTGCATAATTTAAAAGTGCTTACTACAATATAAAATTAGACACAAACTAAACATCAACTTGAATAAAGTCGTTACTGCATAACATTAACAGCATGTCTTACAAAACTAACATCAACATTAACCATAATCACCACTTATTGATCAAAATACACATCAACACTACAAAAATCATAAATAAAATATTATGACAAAGTCTAGCATCTTCAACATGTTCTTTATCATATCCTTAGTGTAGTTATCATCTCCGTGTATCTTCTTAATGACCCTTCTAAGCATGGATGTCAAACTTGCGGGTAGACTTATAAACCCGTACAAGTTTATGATTCTAGGTAGCAAAAATGAGTAGACTTGCACATAGAATCATTTTTTATTGACTGGAGTAAATTGGGCGAGACCCTCTCAAACTCGTATAGACTTGTGAGTCTATGGTGAGTTTATGAGTCTATAAGTTTTTCTTAGTTTTGTTTTTTTTTTAATCCCGAATTCCTCAAACTATTTTATTTTATTTAAAAAAACCTTTCTTTTTGCTTGTACGAGAATTAAAAAGTTTCTCAACTAGTCTCTTATTTCAACAAAGTTTCTTCCTCCTTTCGTCGTTGGCATGACCACATTTGTTATGTCTCGTGATTTGCTCTCGTTTGTTATCGTAAATCAATCTTTTATTGTGTAAGTATTTTTTCTTGTATGCTTCACCTAGATGCTTCCTAGTATGTTCTCTTGTATGTTCTTTTGTGTAAAAGTTACGCGCCATTATTCAATCAGGTCCACTAATTTCGATCCCTATGTATCAATTTGCACGTGACAAATGGTTTATAAGATTTATGATTTATTGCAGAAAATGTCTTAGTATGTTTGAAATAATGCATTGCTCACGTGAAAACTTGCTACAATTTTTACTAATTAATTAATTATTAATGACAATTATAAGGAACATGCGTACAAGTGTTGTAAGGAAATCTAGGGTGAGTGGACATTCTTGATGATAGAGACATGAAATCAGCTCAATTTAGAATCTGTTTTGACACAAGGCTGGAACAATTTGAGTAGAGGCATAGTTTTAAACTGAGGTCGTGAGGGTGGTTGTGATTGCACTTGAGCTTTAAAGCATCTAAAGATACCGATGAAGGTGATGGTGATAATATTGGTAGTGATGATTTCACTAGAGCTTTGGATGTTTGAAGCTACTAACATATCTGTTTTATGATTTATTTATTTATTTATTTATCTATTTATGTAGTATCGACTATCTAATTAAGAAGAAGTTAGTACTTTAAGTCTTTAACTATATACTTTCCTATTTTGTTTGGTTTATTATCGAGTTTTTTGTTAAAAAAATTGTTATGGAGTATGAGATTTAAATTTTGATGTTAATTGGTGTTCTATTATATATATTTGTGTCATATATGAGGCATTTATAGATTTAAAAATATATCTGTGGGCCATATATATGTCACTTACAGGTTTTTGAAAATCATTTTTAATTTGTCCATAGACTCGTACGAGTTTGCAAGTCGAGTCTACAGACCCTTTACGAGTCCGGGTAAACTCGCGAGTTTGACAACCTCGCTTCTAAGTGTGTTGATTTATACATCCTTTTCCTCACATTTTGAACATCTAGAAGGTTGTGATTGTTGTATTTCTAGTTGCACTTCTTCATTGTACTCTTTTTCATACCATTCAAAATAATTGCATCCATTATTAACACCTTCACTCTATTGAAATATAACATCAGTTAATTTCTGCAAAGTCATAAAAGACAGAGAAGAATATAGCAATAAACATACCACAAAGTATATATAGCCCCAAAAGAGCTTCCCAAAATTTCGTCTTTTCTTGCTAATTGTTCGTATCACTGCTTTAGCTCCATAAGGACGTCTTGATGCGATTTCGCCATGAGTTGAACTCAAAATGAAGGATTGACACTTTTGAATTCATGGATTTGACCCATTGGTACCGTATGAAGCCATTGATGGAGAAGGGAGAAGATGAACTCGATGGGAGAAGATGGATAAGAAACTAGGGATTTGACTCGATTTTTTCTTAAACGAAGAAAAAACAGTCCTTTTGGGTAATTACTTAAAGGTGAATAAAAAAAATTCCATGTCACAAATGTTACAGCGACCTCACATACGTTATTACCACTTATGCATTTTTGAAATCTAATTTTTAAAAAAGGGTAACGATACACCGCTTCTAGTGGTATGTTATCAGTTTTCTATTTCTTTCCTCCTTGCCTTTGAGCAGCGTTTCTTGGTTTCTAGTGATTTTTCTTCATCTTATTCGAAAATTTGACTCAGTAGTTTCTCTGAGACGATTCTTTTCTATCTCGCCCTTTTCAGTTGACCAAATATGAAAATACCTGAAGAACGAAAAAGAAAATGAAGAAATTGGCACAAAAAAAGCAAGAGTTACAACCAGACTATAATAGCTATTAAAATTGTACTTATCATGGAGGCCAACTATGAGGCCGTAATTGAAATTACGATCGTAATTATCATGGAGGCCAACTATATTTAATTTTATTTCTATTTCTACTATGATATTCGTTGCTTTTTTTTATTTTAGGAAAATAATGAAAAATGAAAATTTATAATATGTATTCAAGTGATATAGACCAAATATGAAAATACCTGAAGAACATAAGAGAAAATGAAACAAATTAGCAACAAAAAAAAGTAAAAATTACGACCAGACCGTAGTAGATATTACAACCATAATTATCATCAAGGGAAACTATCAGAAAATGCATAAAACGAGCCAAGGTCAGTGGGAATTACGAACAACCTGTAATATATATTACAATCATAATTCCTGTTCTGGACTGGGCATGCCCGTGGCTCAATCACCAGTGAGGCCCAATCCAAGCTTGTCAACATATCATGTTGAGCAGTAGATCCTCCGAGCACACCCTGATCATGGGTAACTGGTCGGCTGCGATTACGTCCCATCGATGCCCGCGAGGAACGTCCCCGACGAGGAACATCCCAATCCAAGATCTGCCCGAGTACCCTCCTCGTAAGGCATACTTTCAACTTCTCCAGATTTCGCGGAGTCCTCAGGGTCCCAGGAAGATCACGTCTCTACCCTCCCTATTCTGCGGAGAGTATCATCCAGGTAGGGGACCACGTGCAGGTCCCCACTACTCACGTAGAACCTGGCAGTCCCTTTGTTGGACCAGTTTGATCAGCCCAATAAAGGGACCTTGGCCCAGCGCTGGGGGCTATAAATACCCTCTATTTCGAGAGGGTCAGGTATTCATTCATTCACACCTATATAATTACTTGCTTGCTCATTCTGTCTCTCACTTTGCCATCGGAGTGTCTTGCAGGTACCCCCCCCCCCCATCTCCTTCAAATCCAACTCAAAGCGAGCTGTGACGGTCCAACTCTGATCAGGTACAATCAGTGGCACCGTCTTTGGGAATGTAAGCTCCCCCGTCTTCTCTCTGTTCAAAAAGACAAAAGCTAACAATTCTCGACTGTCATGGCTAACCAGACTCAGGACAACCAGAACGTCCGTGTCATCAAAGCTAACAACAACATCGCCGACAACAAGGTCGGCCCCGACAACACCGGCATCACCGGCTATAACACGGTCCCTGGCGGAAACATCCATGGGCCTTCTAACTATCAGGATAGAGCCACGGCTTCATCTTCATCAATCCCTCCTCGGCTTGAAGAAGATCACCCAGTTCCTCTGAACTACCCAGCCATCCAATTCCACGAAGTCCCTGTCCCCGTGGCGGCAGGCGCCACGACCAGGGCACTATTCGCGGTGACTAAACAGACCAACTGTCTCATCTTTTCCCAGGGGAAAGACTGAGAGCACTCGAGGACGACCGAAGGCCCCCTAGAAGACACACGAGGCCTCAATCTCCTCCCCCTCGACAAACAGACGAACGTCCCCGATCTCCCCCGTGGAGACAGAATCGGGACATATCTCGAAGCTCGTCGCCTCGACCAATCGGGCGACAACCCCCTTTGGAGAGGGAACCACTCATTGACACAGGAAGGCGTGACCATGGCCCTTCACAGAAAGAACGAAGACCTCCCGGAGTCAGACACGGAGGAAACCAGCAATGGTCACACTGCTCAAGGAACTTCCTGCACGACCAGGGCCACTGTGACCGATAATACATTGGATCTCCGTCCCGCTCCCCGGAACAAAGTAACGAAGACGACCCCCGCGGTCCCTTGTCACAAGCTATCATGGAGGCGCCCATTCCCCCGGGCATGGAGAAGCCTCCCCACTTAAAAGAGTATGACAGCATCACCGACCCGGTCGACCACATAGACGGGTACGAAGCCATGCTGCATTACCATAATGTCGGGGGACCAATCAAATTCTGATTGTTCCCCACGACCCTGAGGAAAGCAGCTATGGACTGGTACAAAGGTCTCGCCCCGGGGTGAATTACATTTTGGTGAAACTTGAAGAACCAGTTCATCAGCTCGTTCACTACTTCGCGACGACACCCGAAGACTGAAGCAGCACTTAAGGCCATCGTCCAGAAGCACGATGAGACCTTGAGAGAATTCATCAACCGCTTCAACCGGGAAGCCGACCAGCTCCCTTGTATGGACCATATGAAGAGATACCTGTTGGAGAGGGGACTCCTCCCCGGCACCGAATTCAGAAAAGATGTGGGCATCGAACCACCCCGAACGTTTGATGCCCTCCTCAAGAAGGCCAGAGCCTACATGAACTACGAGGAAAGAGAAGCAGCCAACAGAGTCCGAGACCCCAGAAACCGCAGATCCACCGGTAATCCGCGACAAGACACCGCCCCTCCTTGATGAACCGGGGAAAAGAGAAGGGGCGATAAACCCCGGGACGCCCGGGAACAAAGGGGACCCTCGGGATGATTCACAAAATACACTCCGCTCACGGATTCCCGCGAGCACATCTTAACGGAGTGCACAGCTACATATTTTAAGGATGGAGGCATCAAACGTCCCCGTCCAGCTCCTGCCAAACTCGGGGTGGACCAAAGCAAATACTTCCAGTACCACCGGAGCCACGGGCACCTGACCGAAGACTGTGTCCACCTCAAGGATGCCATCGAGACCCTCATAAAAGGGGGATGACTCGCACAGTACCGGAGAAATGACACTCCTCATCAGGATGCTCGTGAGACGAGGGAAGAAGAAGAGGATGCCCGACCATCTGACGAGTCGGTTCCCATCTAAACCGCGTTCTCCGTCACAAGACTCGAGGACTTCTACGTCCCCGAACACTTGCAAGAACCTTTGTCTATGCATAGCAGGTAGGAACACTTCCCCTCTGCCATGGTCATCAATGGTGGAGGGTTCAATGATTTGACCATAAATTCAGCTAAGAGGAAGCTGGACGAGTTGGTAGACACGGCCCCCCCTCAAACGGTGACCTTTGAAAAAGTGAGAGGCAGGTTAGAGCCAATCACCTTCTACCTCGAGGAGCTCCCCCGAGGGGGCCCCAATTCAGTCATCCCTCTGCTGATAAGGGTGAGAATGGCCAACTTCGACGTACATCACGTCCTCGTCGATGAGGGAAGTTCTGTCGACGTAATGTATAGCCAGTTATTCCGAACCCTGCAGCTCGACGACTCTCACCTCTCACCTTACACGGGGTCGGACCTGCAGGGCTTTAATGGCTCAACCTCTAAGCCTTGGGGATACGTCGAGCTCATGGTTATGTTTGGCGAGGATACAACTACGAGGAAAGTCAAGGTGCACTTCCTCGTCATTGATTGCCCCTCCCTCTACAACTGCATTCTGGGAAGGCCGACACTCGCAGAGCTGACCGCGGTGCCCTCCACCGTCCATTTAAAATGAAGTTCTACACCAAGAGGGCACGAGTCGCCACTATCCAAGGCGACCTAGCAGCTGCCCGAAGGTGTTTTAACGCGGCATCCAAGGGACACGACACGGTCGACACTAGCACAAGGCCCGCCAAGAGAGCTGCAACTACGCGACCAGAACCTTAGCGGTCAGAGCCCGTCAAAGCGGAAGAACAGAGAGTCCCTTCAAAGGTCGACTCGATATCCCCGGACACTCTCTTCGATCAGGATGAGCGACCCAGTGGAGAGCAAGTCCCCCTTCGACCAATTCTGGACGGGGACTTCGAACTCGTTCCCCTCGGTGAAGAACCAAGCAGAGGAGTAAAGATTGGCACCGGACTCCCCGACTTGGCGAGGAAGCAAATCAAGGCTTGCTCGTGAGAGAATGCATATCTGTTCGCGTGGAGCACTGCGGAGATGCCCGGACTCGACCCTGAGGTATCCTGTCATCAACTTGCCATCGATCCAGCCGCTAGGGCAATAGTGCAACATAGACGTAGCCAGTCTCCGGAGAAAACGGAGGCTGCTGAAAAAGATGTAAAAGACCTCTTAGAGGAAAATTTTATTTCTGGAGCCCGGTATTCAACCTGGCTGTCAAATGTTGTACTTGTCAAGAAAAATAATGGAAAATGGCGAATGTGCGTTGACTACACCGATCTTAACCGGGCATGCCCGAAAGATGCATTTCCTTTACCTAATATTGATATGTTGGTCGACAACTCGTCCGGTTATAAAATACTATCATTTATGGATACCTATTTGGGCTATAACCAAATCCCAATGGCAATAGGCGACAAGCACTACACCGCTTTCATGACTAGCTTGGGCAACTATTACTACAACGTAATGCCCTTCGGTATGAAAAATGCAGGGGCAACATATCAGCGGATGATGAACAAAGTCTTCCGCAACCAAATCTGGGACATGCTCGAGGTGTACATGGACGACATGATCATCAAGTCCCGAGTAGACATCTACCATGCCGCTCATCTCAGGGAAGTCTTTGCCTAAGCAAGGTGTTAGACCTCAAAATTTTCCCTCTCATTTCTCAAGAAATTTCTCAAAAAATATCACCCTGGACCCTCAGGTTTGCTTCCATCCAATTTCAAGCCTTGAATTGCAAATTTTCCAAGAAAATCATTCACAAGGGCAAAATGGTCAAAAGCACACTGAAAAATCAAACTTTGGCTTTTTGACCAAATTTGAGTCCCAAAAATCACATTGCGTCAAAACGTCCAAAAGGTGAAATTTGATCATCAAAGAAATAAAGAGAATCAAAAATCCAACTTTTGCAAGACTTTGAAAATTTTCTAAGTATTTTCTATACTTGTTAATTTCATTTGCCTCATGACATTTTACTACAATTCCAAATATTCTAAAATGAGGCAAATAGTTCAAGTTGTTAGAAGTGACATTTTTGCAAATTTTACAAATTCTAAAACTATGTCTTGTTTGAATTTTTCTATTTAACTTTAAAAAAAACTTTGCCACAATGTTTTGTCCTTGATACAATGTGCATAAAATACTCCACAAGACCAAATTTGTTTCATACTACAAATTTTGCTGTCCAAGTTGAACAAAGCATGATATGCCGCATTGTCCCAACACCCCAAAAGCCTGCTCCATTGTTGTCCTGCAAAAAACCTTGTGATATGCTGCACCACAAATCTGTATATGTTGTCCTATACAGTCCAAAACTGCTCTATGCAGTCTGCACCAACCTGCATCACAACAACCCCAAAATTACACCAAAATGGAAAAAGAAAATTGTGTGAATAAAGTATCAAAACAGTAGGCAAAAGAACAATTCAAAATGACTTATTTTATTTCCCCCCTAAACCTCAGTCAATGGTCTACAAAAGGAACTGTTTCATAAGACATAGGGGTTGGAATTTTTGGAGAGAAGAAAGAGTTTTTAACAGAAAAATAGTATTCTTTGTAACTTTGACTCATTCAGAAAGAAACCAGCTCTAATCTCATTCAAAACAGAACTTCAACCTATTATTCCACTTACAAACTCTCCCATAAACCAAACACCTTAGCACATAGAGAGTGTAAAAACACTAAAACAATTTTTGTTAGTGCCATTATCCTCACCATCCTAACATAAAAACAATATTGTACAACTTGACTGGGTTTCAACAGTTTGGAACAAGCCTTGACTGGGTTTCAACAGTTTGAAACAAGCTGCCTAGAGATTCATTGGAGCCCTCACAACACCTTGAAAAGTATTCAGATTTCAAACACCAAGTGTAGTTTTAAGGTAAGTCTTCTTGACTTGGTATTTTTTCATACATCATTAATGATTTATTCTTGAAGATAATATGTAGTAATCGTTTCCCCATTTTAGCTAACGGTTTGCTTGCTATTTATATTTATCAATCATATGCTGTAAACTGCCATGTATGGACAATAAAACAATGTTTAAGGCAGAAAAACGCAATATGTATCGACACATACACACATGTGTCGACTCATCCTAGTAAAAAATAGGGTATGAATCGACACATAAACCCCATGCACCGGCTCATACTGATCCCAGGTCCCAAAACAGAAGGTTGAAAAGTCCATGAATCGATACAAAATGCGTATGCGTCGACACAAAGAAGGTGTATGAGTCGACACATCCCATTATGTGTCGACTCATACTGAGCTGATTTTTCTTTACAAGAGCAAGGAAAAGTTATGTGTCGATGCATAACAGCATGTGTCGACACATAATGGTTCAAAAAGCAGTTTCTCCCATTTTCTATATTGTTTATGCATATAGTTTTCCTTACTGCCCATTAGTTCGATGTTGTTGTAATAATTAGACATTTATTTCATCCCTATTTGCAAATTGAACCCCCATCCCCCTCAAGATGTAATAGCTTAGGATTTTATTTTCAGCATTTTATTTTTGCTTTCATATATTGCTAGTAATTAGAACGTATAGCAAGTTAAAATCAACAAATAAATAACTCTTAAATACAAGACAAAATGCATGCAATCAAAGACACTTGCATACTAGCACCCATAGGGTAATCCCACCTTGTTGCCTATCAGAAAAATAGTCATGTCCCTCGAATATGAGCGTTTTAGCAAAGACCCTCGATAAAAGATCGTAGTCCCTCAATGACCCTCGATGTTGCCTTTGGTAAATAATCTAGTCCCTAAAACAACATTGCTAAAACGTCCCATAAGTTTCCTTCTAAGACTATACAAAAACGTCCCGTGCCCATCCCTTCACATCCAACGATGGGGCTTCTTACCAAAATAATGGTAAAGATAGCAACATCTAAAGGAGGAGGAAAAGAACACTAAAGACCTTTTGAGTAGGTATATTTGCTCCTAGTTGCTCACTTGCTCACAACAAAAACATTTTATACACCAACACTCTCATTTTGAAACATTTTCAAAAGACAACACTTTGTACGCGTTCTTATAGAAACGAGATCCATTACAAAGACACTCTTTTCAAATTCACTTTCAAAAAACACATTTCACAAACACCTCTTTGAACTATTTTCAAAACAACACTTTGTACGCGTTCTTATAGAAACGAGAACCATTACAAAGTCACATTTTCAAAATACTTTCAAAACTCACATCACAAAGCACATTTCAAATAAAAGCCAGTGATCTAGAAAGAAACTAAGATCTCATGGAAAACCATGGATGAAAGGGGTGCTAACACCTTCCCCTTTCATAATCTACCCCCCGAACTCAAGAAAACATCTCTAAAGGTCTTTCCTGTGCTTTTTCACCTTTCCTTGTTGGATAAAAGAAAAGTCGATGGTGACTCTTACTATCCACAACATTTGCGATCAAACGTAAAACAAAAAGTCAGTTCTCCCACCGTATCACAGAATTGGCGACTCTGCTGGGGAAATTTTAAAAGTGGGGTTACCTTAGGGCTAGATCACATTCACTTTATTTCATTGTTTGATTTGTTTGCTTTACATTTTGGTTCTTTTTTTAGGTTTGGATCCTCTACCCGGATTTGGGATACCTTATAGGTAAGCAGCAATACATTGTGGAAACTGTGCGGGGTATACCGACACGGTCTAAGCAATAGCTATGTTAGTGCGACATATTTGCGGGTACCAGTAGCCCTTGAGTATTCAAGGAGAATACAGGGCGGCTGAGCAATGTCATGAAGCACTAATGAACTTTTAGAACCTTTACTTGACCAACTTCGCCATTAGGACGTAGTGAGATGACAGGCTTTGGTGCAGTCCGAAGTTGGTAGATACTCGATACTACACTCATTAAGGTTTGGTTTCTTGGGATATTTCGGTCGCCATTAAAGAGGCTTGTGCTGAAACAATGACCAAGGAGACAAACCAGTGATATTGAGCTCCTTAGAACCCTGTTACTATTACTAGGACAGGTTTGAGCCAACTAAAACTTTAAGAGGGTACTTACCTATGAGACTCCACGCAAGCCTAAACCTAAGGACTTGTTTGTTTTATTTGTATATACATACTTGTACATAACATCATGAACATCATAACATCATAACACATTCACTAACCATTTCAAGGATCTTGGGATTTATCTTTGTTCTATTTTACAGGATATGGATTCTCTTCGTAGGAAAACTATTCAAGTCAACATTGTAAGGATTCCTCCACAACTTAAGGAGTTAGCTTCAAGGATTCCGGAAAATTCTCCATTCACCGAGAGACATGGTCGCCTACTCAACTTGGTCACCTCCAACACTAATGAGGACATGATGAAGGTTCTCTTTCAGTTCTTTGATCCCTTACACCATTGCTTCACATTTCCCGACTATCAACTTGTGCCTAGTTTAGAAGAATTCTCCCGACTCTTGAGGATTCCCATTCTCAATTAACTACCTTTCAACGGTACAGAAATATACCCAAAGCCAGAAGAGATCGCTCAAGCTCTACACTTTGACTCATCTGATGTCACAACTCATTGGGAAACAAGGAGTGGTGTCAAGGGTTTCCTAGCAAAGTTCTTGTTTGAGAAAGCCCAAAACTGTTGGAACTCTTTGGATTTGCAAGCCTTCGAGGAAATTGTGGCTCTCCTCATCTATGGGATGGTTTTGTTTCCAAATCCTGACCAAGTTATAGACGTGAATGCCGTCAAAATCTTCATATCTCGCAACCCAGTTCCTACTTTGCTAGGGGACATCCTACATTCTTTTCACACTCGCACTATGAGGAAAAGAGGTATCCTCCTATGTTGTACCCCTCTTTTGGAAAGATGGTTTATTTCTCATCTTCCCCTATCTGTATTAAGGAATGAGCAAGGTTCAAGGTGGTCACAAAGGTTGATGACGCTCAAGCATTCAGACATCCATTGGTGCTCCCGGTCTATATAGAATGTTATCATCATCGACCGTTATGGAGAATTTCCTAATGTCCCCTTACTTGGAATTAGGGGAGGTATCACCTATAACCCCTGTTTAGCTCTAAGACAGTTTGGTTATGCTCGAAGGGATGGCCCACATGAGATGCTCATTCAAGGTTTGGTATTTTACTACGAGAACGACGATCAAGGTCTTCGCTAAAGATTTATCCGAGCATGGAGGATGCTAAACAAGGTAGATAGAAAGACTTTGGGGCACAAGAATTCAATCCCTCTTGAGCCTTACCTCAAATGGGTACGAATTCGTGCTCAGAGTCTTATAATGCCTTATCCCTTTGTTATCCCGGCAATCATCGAGCCTGTCATGGAGGGAGATGTTCCATACACCATCCTGCATCCTGACATGCCCACCTCTCTTGAAGATTTACAAAGAGATTGGATACAGCTCAAGGGAGAGCGAGACACTTTTGAGGCCCAAATTTACGCTAGTGAGAAGAAGGTTTTGGAACTCACTAAGAAACTTCATGAGGAACAGACCCTGAATGCCTACATTGCACCAAAGAGGATGCGCACAACATTTTTATCTTAGAGCCTTTGTTGAATTTATGTGTAAGCCCGAAGAGGCATTGATGTACTCAAGCTTTAATATTTTTATATAACGCGTGTTTCCTTTTTGTCTAAAACGAAATTGAATCTCTAAGTTCCTTGAAATCATTGCATACGCATTTACCATTCATCATAACATAAGCAGGTTTCTTGCGACAAGTCTCCTCATCTTTCTACTGTTTATTTCAGTAAGATGGATCTCGAGCAAACGGTAAAGGACCTCCAAGCTCAGAATGCACAGTTTCAACAGATGATTTTAACTCTAGCCAAAGGACAAGAAGAGTTGAAGACCTTGTTGGTTGAAAAGAACAAGAAGAAAACAAAGAAGGTGACCGGAGTTCTAAACATGGGAAGAAGATTCCACGGGAAGACAAGAAGAACCCTAGACTTTGCAACGACATCCGGTGAGAGAGACAATCAAGATGGGAAAGGCAAGGAAATAGTTGTCCCATCAGAATCAGAAGAGGAAGAGGAAGAAGAAGATTACTCTGAAGAACAATATCCTCCGCCCGACGATAAGTATAAGCATCTTGAAGAACAGTTAAGTGCGATGGAAATCCAAAAAGTGCCTGGATTGGACTTTGAGGAGTTAGGATTAGTATCTGGGATTGTCATCCCTCCAAAATTCAAAGCACCGGTATTCGCCAAATATGATGTGGTTTCATGTCCCAAAATGCATCTCTGGTCCTATGTAAGGAAAATCCAGCCTCATACCGCTGAAAAGGATTTATGGGTGCACTTCTTCCAAGACAGTCTGTCTGGAACTCAACTTGACTGGTTTTACCAACTAGAAAGAGCTAACGTTCACAATTGGGAATATCTTGTCGTTGCCTTTTACAAACAATACCAATATAATTCCGACCTTGCGCCTTCCTGTACTCAACTCCAGAGTATGACCATGGTTTCAAGTGAGGGCTTCAAGGACTATGCGCAAAAATGGAGAGATTTAGACGGAAGAGTTCAACCTCCTCTATCGGAAAGAGAATTGGTAGACATGTTCTTGGGCACCTTGTCTGGTCCCTTCTCCAATCATCTAATTGGGAGTTCATCGGCCGGTTTTACTGAATTGATATTGACCGGAGAAAGAGTAGAAGCCGGGATAAAGAATGGAAAGATCCAAAAAGTTACATCCTCTTCCGTAGCTGTAAGAAAGCCATTCATCGGAAAGAAATAAGTGGTTGTTGTATATCCTCAAAGAAACCGAGATAGGGCCGAATGCCGACCAATGGTGGGGGTTGTTATGATTCTTAAACCTGTGCCTGATCAATAAAGAAGCAATCAGCCAAGGATGAAAAGACCGGTTGGGCAGTTCACCAGAATTAACATGACCCTATCTCAGGTATTACCACGTCTGTTAAAATCTAATTTGGTGACCTTGAAATAAGCTCCTAAGAACCCTAATACAACTTCTCCTCACTATCATCCCAATGCCCGTTGCGTATATCACTCTGAAAGTCCTGGCCATGATACTAATAACTGTTGGGCTCTAAAGAACATGGTACAAGACTTCCTTGAAGCTAAGGAGATTGAATTCGATACGCCAGAAAAACCCAATGTCATTTCTGCCCCTATGCCCAAACACGGCCATAATGCCAATGCCATTGAGGAGGATATGTTTGTTGCTTCAGTTGATGAACTTGTGACCCCACTTCTGACTATCAAAAAGAACTTGTTAAAAGTCGGTGTTTTCCCAGGCTGTAATGAAAACTGTCATTTCTGTTTGACCTCACCAACCAACTGTCTTTTGTTGAAAAAAAACGTTCAGTGCCTAATAGATAACAAAGAAATTTTATTCGAGAAGACTTCTATTCCAGTTGTTCCTTATAATGATGTTTCCATCGTTACCATATCCGCCAATTCTTCCAGGGTCTCCACCAAAAGACCCGTTAGAATTACATACGTTCCAAAAGTAGCTCCTTTAATAATCATAATTCCTGGACCAATCCCGTATACGTCGGACAAAACCGTACCATAGAATTATGGAAGGGATGTCTACTACCATGGTATTAAGCAAGATTGGCTAGCTGCCAAAGATTCAAGTTCTGAGAAAGTTAATTCTGATGTCAGTAATATTGTAGGGACTAGTAAGATTACCCGAAGTGGTAGGATTTTCTCTCCAGAAATTGCTCCCCCAAAGGCTATTTCTGGACCCGTAATTATTCTTGTTGTTGTTGCTCCTCCAAAGGATGTTCCCATCCCTACAATCATCTCTGCAAACACTCCTATTGACAAAACTATTACAATCCCTGTTATCACCCCTACTGACATTCTTGTTGCCGATTCAACTGAGACTCGAGGTAAAAGTATTCGGATTGAGGTTGTCCAGACGAAGGCCCAATCATTGGTTGTCCCTAAGACCTCCCGGAAAGAGATGGAGGAAATTCTAAAGATCATAAAAAGAAGAGACTATAATGTAGTCGAGCAATTGGGGCAAACTCCATCAAAAATTTCCATGCTGACTCTCCTACTATGTTCCGAGGCGCGTGCAAAGGCCTTGGTAAAGTTCCTTAAAACTGCCCATGTACCCCAAGAAACATATGTCGATCAGTTCCAAGACTGCGTAGCCAGTTTGGCTGCAGATAATGGTTTAGGTTTTTCGGATGCTGATTTAACGCCAAGAGGGAGGAAGCATAACGAGGCATTACATGTCTCAGTTTAATGTAGGGGAACGGCGTTGGCTCATGTATTGGTTGATACCGGTTCATCCCTAAATGTGTTTCCTAAAAAGGCCCTTGATAGGCTTGATTGCAAAGGATTGACATTGAAACCAAGCAATATAGTGGTGAGGGCCTTTGACGGCTCAAAGAGGATGGTGCATGGGGAAGTGGACATCCCCATAAAGGTTGGAACCCAAACATTTGATTCAACTTTTTATGTAATGGATATCCGCCCTTCATAATCCTGCTTGCTAGGCCGACCATGGATTCATAATGCTGGCGCTTTTACTTCTACATTGCACCAAATGCTGAAGTATCTGATTCAAGGGAAAATTATCACTGTTCATGGAGAATAAGAGTATATGATCGGCCATCTTAATTCCTTCTGATATATGGAGTTAGATGGTGAATTTATTGAAACTCCATTCCAACACTTTGAAGAAGTCCTGCAAGAGGTGGTAGTGACCAAGGTTTTTCCCAAGATCGCAAAGCCTCCACTCAGGATGTCATATTTGAAGGATGCCAAGGTAGTGACAGAAGAAGGTGGGTGCATTATTTGGGGACAACTCCCAGATATCCCATATAAATCTGACAAGTTTGGCCTGGGTTTCACTTTAGGTGCCCAGAAGGTTGTGCGTCGTGCTCGTGTCGGAGGACCACCCTTGAAGATCAGCAACCGCGAAGTCAATGCGGTAGAAGATGATGAAGACATCTACAACCTAGAGGATTGGATTTTCCTAACTGACATTGGAGGGCTCAGCAACTGGAAGGCTAGAGATTTCGTCCCGATCACTTTTATCCCACAGTATATTGTCTTTACATTTTGTTGGATCTGTAATATTAAAACAATTCAGACTCTTAAAACCTCGTGTCTTACCCAAGGCACAATGGTCCATTTGTAAGGGTTATTATCTCATTTCCATATGACATCAATGAATCATGGACGTTATTTACATACAAACTTTGTGCCCATTATTTTTCTTTTTACATTTTTCATTTCTTTCAAAGATAGTTATACCCTTACACACACTCACACTCACAATGCAAGTCTACATCTATTCGGGATCCCATGGGTAATATTTCTGCTATGGACTTCTGTGACTCTGAAAATCTAATCTACCAAGCTGAAGACGAATGTGAGGAAGATTGTGAAGTACTAGGAGAACTTGTCAGATTACTACAACAAGAAGAGAGAATCATTCAACCCCACTATTGTACACTAAAATTTGCCCTCTCATTTCTCAGGGAATCACCCTGGATCCTCAAGTTTGCTTACATCCAATTGCAAATCTGAAATAACAAATTTTCTAAGAGAATCGTTCACAAGGGCAAAATGGTCATTTACACACCAAAGGAGTCAAACTATGACTTTTGAATCAAAAATCAAGTTCCAAGAATCATATTTCATTAAGGCATAAAATTGGTTCATCAAAAATCAAAAGTCAGAAGTTACTTTGAAAATCAAATTTTCTAAACATTTAGAAAATTTTCTAAGTGTCTAGATAATATGACACTTCAGAACTTCTGAGCCAGCCTCTATGCAAGTGCAGTCAGAAGTTGCAAACACGGTTCAGAACATGACGCTTCAATCAGAACATGCAGAAGCAATGCTCTTTGGTCAGAATATGATGCTTCAGTCAGTACATGATTCTTCAGCATATGGAGGCTATGTTCAATGCTTCGGTCAGAAGATGCCCCTTTAGAATTTGGAGGTTACGCTTCTGATCTTCTGCGATCAGAACATCACCAAATACAAAACCCTCATTTAAGTAACCTGCTGCCCTGCTATGGCACAGTCCTGCAACCAGCTGCCACAACACTCCAAATTGTTGCTGACCCAGTCCACGCCTGCACTTTCTCAAACCCCATATTTGGTAAAAGGGCGGGAGGATCTGAAAACCCTCATCCTGAAAGAGAAGAAGAAGAAGAAGAAGAAGGTTGTCGGTATTCTGAATATGGGCAGAAGGTTTGAGAAAGGTTGAAGCAACAAACTGATATGACTTCTTCATCCAAGGAAGGGGAGAACCAAGAAGGGGAAAAAGACCCTAGTCCTGCAGTCTCTGACAATGATACTGAAAATAATGATGAGCAATATCCTCCCACTGATGACAAGTACAAACAGTTGGAGGATCGCCTCAGTGCTATGGAGATTCAACAGATACCTGGCTTAGATTTAGGAGACATGGGTTGGGTTTCTGGAGTGGTCATCCCGCCAAAGTACAAAATCCATACCTTTGCCTTGTACGATGGAGTCTCTTGCCTTAAGATGCACTTAAAGTCTTATGTTCACAAGATTCAACCATACATAACTGATCTGAAGCTTTGGATCCATTTCTTCCAAGAGAGCCTAGTAGGGACTCAACTTGAATGGTTCTATCAATTGGAGAGTTCTCGCATCCACACCTGGGAGGATTTAGCTGCTGATTTCTACAAGCAGTATCAGTACAATGCTGATCTTGCACCAACTCGTGTGCAATTGCAGAACATGACCATGGGTTCCAACGAGAGCTTCAAAGGATACGCCCAAAAGTGGAGAGATATGGATGGTAGGGTGTAGCCCCCTTTAACTGACAGGGAGCTGATTAACATCTTCATGGGAACTTTGACAGGAACTTTGACAGGGTTCACCGAGCTAATACTGACCGGCGAAAGGGTCGAAGCTGGCATCAAAAGTGGAAAGATCTAAGGAGCTACACCTTCTGATGCTCAAAAAAATCCATACGGTGGGAAGAAAGAGTCCAATGATGTGTATGGTCAAAAGAGTTGTCATGATCAACATGTAGGGGAAATCCTGATCTCTAATCATACATCTGTTCAACAAAGACAGAGCAATAGGCGTAGGGTAAGATATCAAGAAATACGGTACACTAACATCAACATGCCTTTGTCTCAAGCGTTACAACATTTTATGAAGTTGAAGCTGATCACGCTAAAGGATCCTCCTCAAAATCCTGACACCTCCTCTTCTAAGTACAATCCGAGCGTAAGATGTGCCTATCATTCTGACAGTCCCGGACATGACACCGACGGCTGTTGGACTTTGAAGAACAAGATTCAAGACTTGATTGATGCTAAGGATATCGAGTTTGACCCTCCGAAGACTCCAAATCATTGAGAGCGTCTTGTTCATTTTGAATTTTCAATTGTAATTTCTTTTGTTGTTCAAACAATTATCTATTAATGTCAAACTTTGTTTCATTAATGCATTGCATATGTTTGTCTTGAATTAATTCATTCGTTTTCATTTCATTTAAACTATGTTTTTTACTCACTTTATGACATTCAACTCTTGCTAAAAGTTACAAGCCTTTAGAGGGAGGATGACGAAAACAATGTCATAATCTCATACAGTATGCTTTTGAACAGACCTTGCTGACGATGTACAGGAATTCTTTCAAATCCTAAACTCTGAAGTTATAAGGAAGATAATCCCTAGTCAATCCCTTCGAGCCAAAAAAGTAGAAGTTTTTCTTTTTTCACAAAATTAAACCTTTAAACAAAACCTGGGGCAGGGTAGTCTCTCGGTTAATTCAAACGCGCGTTAAGCCGCAAACTCTCATCTCGTAATACAACGAATGACATCAAAAATATTCCTCTGAAATCAAAAGATGGTGATGGTTCCCTATCACATAGGCCGTCACTATTTCTCAAAAAAGTAAAGCCCACTAAGTCAAAACCTACAAAGGAGACTTAAGAAAACTGGGCCATCCCGCTGACTGTAATCTCAAAACAAGAACAGTCAGGCAAAAATCAGGGATAACAAATCAAAAATAGGTCACTATAAATCCTCAACAACATGAAAAAGGTTGCAAAAAAATGATTTCCTTCCCTAAAACTTAACTTGTCTGAACCATCACCAAAACGTCATTCCAGACTCAATTGGAGTTCAAACGCACAATTAACTGAGTTTAGGACTGAAGAACATCACGAAGAGCGGGTGGGTACAAATATACTTTGAGCCTTTATCCTTTTTTTCTTAAATCGTGAACCAAGCCACGTTACAACCCTTCAAAAGTCCTAATTGAAGCATGGGTTAGTTCGAAAGCATACTGTTACAAAAGGTATCCTGACTCCTGTAAGGCTTTACTCAAAATCCAGAGTTGAATTACAAACTTCTTTACCTGATAAAAATGCATTTTTCAAAACTTCAAGACAAACATAAACTTTGCATTACTTGAATATCACTGTTTGCATATGGCTATTTGTTTGACAACGGAGAAATTCACAAAACGAATGTCCGATGAACGAAATCTCTCTCAGTGAACAAAATCAAGTAGGATGACACTCCCATTAACAAATCTCCTATCAACAAGGGGACATGACATGTCACTATCCAGCACACCTGGGGCAGTCCAGTCAAGATTCTAAGAAATGCAGAGTAACCAGGGGCAGGTCTCCATCTCCGTCACTTGGGGCATTGAACGTCAATCTCAGCAAAAGGGTTACGTACAATCAAACATTTTTGGCAATACCACAAACATTGGCTGCTAGGGGAAATGACAAGTCTCCCCAAAGTCCTTCTCATAGGATGATTTCCCAGCAAGATTTTAACCTCTGGAAACCTTTCCCCAACTGAGACAACCTCAAGAATCCTCGAGGACTTTCCCCCAATGAAGTCGTCACCTCTCAAGCAGACCGGCAACAGGGTTTATTTCCCTAACAAATGGTAGGATTTCCCAACTTGAGTTTTCCTCTCCGACTACTACAAATCAAAGGACCACAACTCCCTTTCCCCAGTAGGCTACTCTACAATCCCTAGCAAGTTACTGTGAACCCTGGACCCGACCAGATATCAGTTCAACTTCGACCCCAGTAGAGCAACGGACAACCAAGACTCCAGAACTCTTTCCCCAAGCAGGAATTAACACTCTCCACAGAGTTTTCAACTTTCCCCAGTGGAGTACTCCTCAACAAAACAGGGTTCCTTAGTGGAAACATTCTAAGCAAAGTTTGAAGGCACACATACTCTTCAACAACAGTACGGGATTTAATAATTCCCTAACACTTGTCGAGGATTTATTTTCCAAGACAAAATTACATTTCAACAACATTCTTAACATATGCATACAAAATACATATCACATAAATCTCATTCATTTTGAGAATATCATTACGCAATGCATATATCATGACATTGCATGCAACTAACTCTTTACCTTTTCAGGAAAGATCAATCAACAGATAAAGTTCATCATTTGTTTGAGGTAGTAGTCATCCAAGATTCCTTCATCATACTGCTGAGGTTGTAGTCATCCAAGATTCCTTTATCATCCTGCTGAGGTTGTAGTCATCCAATATTCCTTCATCATCCTACTGAGGTTGTAGTCATCCAAGATTTCTTCATCATCCTTCTGAGGTTGTAGTCATCCAAGATTCCTTTACCATCCTGCTGAGGTTGTAGTCATCCAAGATTCCTTCATCATCCTGCTGAGGTTGTAGTCATCCAAGATTCCTTTATCATCCTGCTGAGGTTGTAGTCATCCAAGATTCCTTCATCATCCTGCTGAGGTAGTAGTCGTCCAAGATTCCTTCATCATCCTGTTGAGGTAGTAGTCGTCTAAGATTCCTTCATCATCCTATTGAGGTAGTAATCGTCCAAGATTCCTTCACCATCTTGTTGAGGTAGTCATCGTCCAAGATTCCTTCATCATCCTGCTGAGGTAGTAATCGTCCAAGATTCCTTCATCATCCTGCTGAGGTAGTAATCATCCAAGATTCCTTCATCACCCTGCTGAGGTTGTAGTCGTCCAAGATTCCTTCATCACCCTACTGAGGTTGTAGTCATCCAAGATTCCTTCATCATCCTGCTGAGGTTGTAGTCATCCAGTATTCCTTCATCATCCTACTGAGGTTGTAGTCATCCAAGATTCCTTCATGATCTTGTTGAGGTTGTAGTCATCTAAGATTCCTTCATCATCCTGCTGAGGTTGTAATCATCCAAGATTCCTTCATCATCCTGTTGAGGTTGTAGTCATCCAAGATTCCTTCATCATTCTGCTGAGGTTGTAGTCATCCAAGATTCCTTCATCATCCTGCTGAGGTTGTAGTCATCCAAGATTCCTTCATCATCCTGTTGAGGTTATAGTCATCCAAGATTCCTTCACCATCCTGCTAAGGTTGTAGTCATCCAAGATTCCTTCACCATCCTTCTGAGGTTGTAGTCATCCAAGATTCCTTCATCATCCTGCTGAGGTTGTAGTCATTCAAGATTCCTTCACACTCCTGGTGAGGTTGTAGTCATCCAAGATTCCTTTATCATCCTGCTGAGGTTGTAGTCATCCAAGATTCCTTCATCATCCTGCTGAGGTTGTAGTCATCCAAGATTCCTTCATCATCCTGTTGAGGTTGTAGTCATCCAAGATTCCTTCATCATCCTGCTGAGGTTGTAGTCATCCAAGATTCCTTCATCATCCTACTGAGATTGTAGTCATCCAAGATTCCTTCATCATCCTGTTGAGGTTGTAGTCATCCAAGATTCCTTCATCATCCTGCTGAAGTTGTATTCATCCAAGATTCCTTTATCATCCTACTGAGGTTGTAGTCATCCAAGATTCCTTCATCATCCTGCTGAGGTTATAGTCATCCAAGATTCCTTCATCATCCTGATGAGGTTGTAGTCATCCAAGATTCATTCATCATCCTGCTTTGGTTGTAATCGTCCAAGATTCCTTCATCATCCTGCTGAGGTAGTAATTGTCCAAGATTCCTTCACCATCCTTCCGAGGTAGTAATCTTCCAAGATTCCTTCACCATCCTGCCGAGGTAGTAATCGTCCAAGATTCCTTCATCATTCTGCTGAGTCCAGATACAATCGCCTTCGGATGGCATCTTTAAGCCAATCTCTAATAATTATCCATTACCTCTCCAAATGGCATCTTTAAGCCCATTCCCTACATAACCAACTAACACATCTTCGAGTGCAAATTTTCTAGGCACTCTAGTGTTCAATCATCTTCCACCTTCAAGTCACGAATGACAGATTTACCAATCTAACTCTTCAGGTGTAAGAAGATTGAACATAGGCAGTTGTTGTACCCCAAAATTTTCCCTCTCATTTCTCAAGGAATCACCCTGGATCCTCAAGTTTGCTTCCATCCAATTGCAAATCTGAAATTACAAATTTTCCCAGAGAATCGTTCACAAGGGCAAAATGGTCATTTACACACCAAAGGAGTCAAACTATGACTTTTGAATCAAAAATCAAGTTCCAAGAATCATATTTCATTAAGGCATGAAATTGGTTCATCAAAAATCAAAAGTAAGAAGTTACTTTGAAAATCAAATTTTCTAAATATTTAGAAAATTTTCTAAGTGTCTAGAGAATATGACACTTCAGAACTTCTGAGCCAGCCTCTATGCAAGTGCAGTCAGAAGTTGCAAACACGGTTCAGAACATGCAGAAGCGATGCTCTTTGGTCCGAACATGATGCTTCAGACAGAACATGATTCTTCAGCATATGGAGGTTATGTTCAATGCTCCGGTCAGAAGATGCCCCTTCAGCATTTGGAGGTTACGCTTCTGATCTTCTGCGATCAGAACATCACCAAATCCCAAACACTCGTTTAAGTAACCTGCTGCCCTGCTATGGCACATTCCTGCAACCAGCTGCCACAACACTCCAAATTGCTGCTGACCCAGTCCACGCCTACACTTTATCAAACCCCATATTTGCATCAAATTAGCATACGAAAACTGTGATGAAAAAGAAAGGGAGAAGTATACAAAAAAGGTTCAAATCCCATTTTTCCCCCAAAACCACAACAAATTCATCTATAAATAAGTTGCTCCATCACACTTTCAAGGGGTTGGACTTTGAAGGAGACGCTGGCTTTTAGAGAGAGAAGAAACATGTGAAACCTCTCATAAAAATCCAGAAATCTCAAATTGAAACGAACTTTTGCCCTTCCCTTTGAATCAAAGGACTTGGCATTCTTCTTTCGTTACTCTTGCTGATTCTAGTACATCCAAAGGTAGCAGCTCAAATCTCCAAGCCCACGTTCTAGATTCAAGGTAAGTCTTTCTGGCTTTGCTTGTTTTTTCATTCTGAACATCATTAACATGTAAATATCATAGTATAAATGTTGTACATATCATTGCATGAATATAAAAACTATGGATCAGAAACTCTTGATTAGGGCTAGACTCAGATTTAGGATTAGAACTTCTATAAGTTGTTGTGCTATTATCCTTCGGACTTGTTGTTTAAAAAAGAACTGATAACATGTTGAACTGTTGATTATTCACTGACTGTTTAAACACACATAACTTCTAGGATTTTCTCACTGTTTAAGCACGCAGAACTTCTGAGTTCTCTTCACTGTTTTAACACATAGAACTTCTATGATTTTTCTCATTGTTGACACATACAAAACTTCTGATGATTCACTCATTCTTCTAACACAGCACATAACTTCTGAGTTCTCCTTACATGTCAAATATACTGAACTTCTGATGTTTCCATTGCTGTTTTTACACACTCAGAGTTTCTGATTTTTACATGCTGATAACATACTGAACTACTGATATCTCCTCACTGTTTTAGTGTAATACAGAACTTCTGACTTGTGGCCCACTGTCTAAATGCAACCCAGAATTTCTGTATCTGTCCTCTAACATTTCTTGCAGGACCTTAGAGTGTACCAATCAGAATCTCTGATGCCCACTGACGTTTCTTTCTGAGCCATCACGCACCTAGCCTCAGAACTTCTGATCCTTGTTGTTTTACTTGCAGCAGCACGCTTTTTCTATCTTTCATTTATTTTCCTTTTCATCATTTTTAATATTAACATAAAAAGACATAAAAATATTTTCTCTTATTAACTAATTTATTTCTTTTTAAGACAAAAAAACATTTATTTTTTATATTGTACATTTCAATATGGTTGTAATAGTAACTTAGGACTTATTTTTACTTGCACCCCACATTCATAAATTTGTACCCCCATCCCATAAATATTGTAATAGCGTAGGACTTTATATTTCTGCAATTTATCGCTTTTGAATGTAAATGCTAGTAATTAGGGTGTGTATGGAAAGACATGAAATTGACAAATAGATCACCCTAATCAAGACTAAAATGCATGCAATCAAACACACTTTGCACACATGCACCCTTAGGGTAATCTCACTTTGTTGCCTATCGGAAAAATAGTCATGTCCCTCGAACATGGGCGTTTTAGCAAAAGACCCTCGATAAAAGATCGTAGTCCCTCGATGACCCTCGATGTTGCCTTCGGTAAAACGATCTAGTCCCTAAACGACTTTGCTAAAACGTTCATAGGTTTCCTTCTATGACTATACAAATGTCCCACACTCGTCCCTTCACATCCAACGACGGGGCTTCTTACCAAATCAATGGTAAGATAGCAACATCTAAAGGAGGAGGAAAAACATATCTAAGACCTATTGAGTAGGTAGGTTTTCTCTTAGTTACTCGCTTGCTCACGAAAAAAACATTTTATACACCAACACTCTCATTTTGAAACACTTTTGAAAACAACACTTTGTACGCGTTCTTATAGAAACGAGAACCATTACAAAGGAAACCCTTTTCAAAATCACTTTCAAAAAAACACATCTCACAAACACTTTCTTGAAAACATTTTCGAAACAAACACTTTGTATGCATTCTTATAGAAACGAGAATCATTACAAAGTTACATTTTCAAAATACTTTCAAAACCCACCTCACAAGCACACATTCAAACAAAAGCAAGTGATCTAGCAAGTAACTAAGAGCCCATGGAAAACCTTGGATGAAAAGGTTGCTAATACCTCCCCTTTTCATAATCTACCTCCCGAACTCAAGAAAACATCTCTAAAGGTCTTTCCTGTGCTTTCTCACCTTTCCTTATTTGTTAAAAGAAAAGTCGGTGGTGACTCTTGCTAAACCACAACATTTGCGAACACAAACGCAAAACACCTCAAGTGAGTTCTCCCACCGTATCACACCCACGAGGAACTCGTGGATACAATCAACCTAGGTACCGAGGAAGACAAAAGAGAAGTCAAGGTGGGCGCCAACCTGGAACCCAGTGTCAAAGAGAGTCTGATTCAGTTACTACACGAGTATGTTGAGGTCTTTGCCTGGTCGTATAAAGACATGCCAGGACTTGATGCAGATATTGTGGTATATCGTCTACCTACAAAAGAGTACTACCCATTAGTAAAACAAAAAGTCCGTCGAATGCGACCAAATATGTCGGAGAAGATTAAAGCAGAAGTCATGAAACAATTCAACGTTGGATTCTTGGCCGTCACCTCCTATCCGTAATGGGTTGCCGATGTTGTTCCCGTGCCCAAAAAGGACAGCAAGGTACGAATGTGCGTGGACTACAGAGATTTGAATAGGGAAAGCCCTAAGGATGATTTCCCACTTCCCCACATTGACATCCTAGTTGATAATACGGCACAACACAAAGTGTTTTCCTTCATGGACGGTTTCTCAGGTTACAACCAAATCAAAATGGCGCCTGAAGACATGGAGAAGACAACTTTTGTCATACAGTGGGGCATATTCTGCTACAAGGTTATACCATTCGGGCTGAAGAATGCTGGGGCAACCTATCAGTGTGCCATGGTAGCCCTATTTCACGACATGATACATCATGAAATAGAGGTCTATAGGGACGACATGATAGCTAGGTCTCAAACAGAAGAAGAACATCTTGATCATTTACAGAAACTATTTGAGAGACTAAAGAAATACAAGTTGAGGTTGAACCCAAATAAGTGCACATTTGGGGTGAGGTCTGGTAAACTCCTAGGCTTTGTCGTCAGCAATAAGGGTATTGAGGTAGATCCTGCTAAGGTGAAAGTGATACAAGAGATGCCTGCTCCTCGTACTGAGAAGGAAGTCAGAGGATTCTTGGGACGTTTAAACTACATTTCCAGATTCATTTCTCACTTGACAGCTACTTGTGAACCAATCTTCAAGTTATTGAAGAAAGATCAAGTAGTCAAATGGAATGACGAGTGCCAAAATACTTTCGAGAAGATCAAAGAGTACCTGCAAGAGCCTCCTGTTTTGATGCCGCTAGTCGAGGGAAGACCATTGATCATGTATCTGACCGTTTTGTAAAATTCAATGGGGTGTGTGCTGGGGCAGCATGACGAGTCTGGCCGAAAAGAGCATGCTATTTATTACCTGAGCAAAAATTTTACCGACTGTGAAACAAGATATACACTGCTCGAGAAAACTTGTTGCGCTCTGGCATGGGCTGCTCGCTGGCTAAGACAGTATATGCTGACTCATACTACCTTATTGATATCTAAAATGGATCCAATAAAATACATCTTCGAGAAGCCTGCACTCTCTGGGAGAATAGCGAGGTTGCAGATGATCCTGACAGAATATGACATATAGTACACTACCCAGAAAGAAATAAAGGGCAGCGTACTAGCTGATCACCTTGCTCATCAAGCTGTAGAAAACTACCAGTCCATGAAGTTCGAATTCCCAAATGAAGACATCATGATGGTAAACAACTGTGAAGAATTCAGGCCATATGACGGACCTGAACAAGGATCCCGATGGACCCTGGTTTTTGATGGGGCATCTAACGCACTAGGAAATGGTATTGGTGTTGTACTCATATCTCCTGAAGGGTGTCATACTCCATTTACGGAAAGACTCTGCTTCAATTTTACAAATAACATGGCGGAATATGAAGCATGCATCTTTGGTCTCAAAGCTGCCACAGACTTGGGGATCAAATCCTTGAATGTATTCGGAGACTCAGCTTTAGTCATTAGCCAGATCAAAGGTGAATGGTACACCAAACACCATAACCTTATCCCTTACAAAGAACATGTTTTGACATTGCTCCCATATTTTGAGAAGATTACCTTTGAGCACTTCCCGCGAGAAGAAAATCAGCTAGCAGACGCACTAGCAACGATGTCATCTATGTTTAAACTTAAATGGGATAATGAGGCTCCCCAGATCACTATTGAACAAAGGGATGAACCAGCACACTGTCCCGAGATTAATACTGAAGAAGTAGTGGACCATCCTTGGTTTCACGAAGTCAAGAGGTATCTCGAAATCCAAGAATATCCATAAGGAGCTTCAGTAAACGAGAAGAAGTTCTTAAGGAGATTCTCTGCTAAATTCTTCCTTAGTAATGGTATTCTTTACAAACGCAATCATGACTCTGTGTTACTTCGGTGCGTAGATAAGGTTGAAGCTGAAAGGATCATGGTTAAATTACATGAAGGCACTTTTGGCACCCATTTCAGTGGGCATACGATGGCAAAGAAAATCCTAGGGGCATGCTATTACTGGTCTACCATGGAAGCAGATTGCTATCAACATTCTCGAACTTGCCATAAGTGTCAGATTTATGCTGACAAGGTGCATGTACCCCCGGTTCCTATGAATGTCTTAACGGCTCCTTGGCCCTTTGCTATATGGGGGATTGATATGATTGGGTAAATCAAGCCAACAGCCTCCAATGGACACCACTTCATCCTAGTGGCCATTGACTATTTCACAAAGTGGGTGGAGGCAGCTTCTTTCGCTTCCGTCACCAAGAATGTTGTCGCCCAGTTCATCAAGAAGAATCTCATCTTCCGATATGGTATCCTGGAGAGGATCATTACACACAATGGTACGAACTTGAACAATACTATGATCACCAATTTGTGCGAGCAGTTCAAGATCCAGCATCATAATTCTTCCCCTTACCGGCCAAAGATGAATGGTGATGTCGAAGCCGCGAATAAGAACATTAAAAAGATCATACAGAAAATGAAATTCACATACAAAGACTGGCATGAGATGCTACCATTAGCTCTCCACGGGTATCGTACCACAACGCACACATCGACTGGGGCAACACCCTACTCTCTGGTATACGGCATGGAAGTTGTCTTGCCTATTGAGGTTTAGATCCCCTCTAAGAATTATGAAGGATGCAGGGATGAATGAAGAAGATTGGATCCAGACTCAACTTGATCAACTAAACTTGATTAATGATAAAAGGCTTAATGTTGTTTGCCATGGTCAGATGTATCAAAAACGGATGATCAAAGCTTTAAAAAAAAAGTCAGATGCCAAGTATATCAAGTTGGGGATCTGGTAATCAAACGTATCATATTTCTGCAAGGTGATCCCATGGGAAAATGGACTCCTACATACAAAGGACCATTTGTAATCAAAAACATATTCTCTGGTGGAGCAATGATCTTGACCACCATGGATGGCGACGACCTTCCGCACCCTGCGAACGCAGACATGGTCAAAAGATACTACGCATAAGAGACCCGCTAGGTTGACACACCTAGGCAAAACAAGGGCATCCTGGCGAACAAAAAAGGTTCGGGCAAAAATTAGGGATAAAACAAAAAAATCTGTACACCCGGCAAGTTGAAAACCCGAAAGGGCAACTTGGGCAAAAAAGGGTATCCCGGTGGACTGAAAACCCGAAAGGGCGGTCCAGGAAAAAGTTAGGGAATTAAAGCATATGACTATGTCCCATTGGATCACCTTACGGACAACCTTCAAACTCAACGGTTCTGATCAATTCAATCAGCTTCGGACAAGGCAACAAATAGACAAGATGCTCAGAGACACGAAGGTTATAGCGGAATGGGAACCCCATGGGAATATTGCATATAGCTATCTTTTCTTTGTATCAAATTTCATTTTTACGACGACATTATATTACTAGAATGTTTGTCTAATTGTACAAAAATACTTACTCAAAGTCAATACAAAGATATCTCTTTGAAAGTACAAAACTATCTATTTTTTTTTCTTCTTTACTCTTGTGTTTTGTTTGCAAAAACACTCAATGATTTATTTTTGAACATATGCATTTGAACATAACTACCGTTTACAAATGAACAAAATAAAAAGACAATCGCCAATGGCTTTAAGAAATAGGGAAATCTCTCTAAGCTATTTCCATAAAACCCTTGCAGTATGAAGTCTAATCCCCAGCGGAACAAAACTTCCAGTTATCACTCCGGTAGAAGTCGCCAAATCTCTCGGGATTCCCCAACAGGATTTCACAAGCAATACACGGCGTTTCCCTTACAAAAAAGTTTATTTCTCTAAGCGGAAACTCATCAACACTTCAACTTCACAAACATGAAGACTTACACTCTATATTCCCAGCAGTAGTCAGGGATTTATTTTCCCCAATCCAACAACAGTGCAATAGATTAGTTCACATATGCATACATCATATCCATATATCATCGTTAACACGAATGCATATATCACAATCTCATTTTACCATGCATTTCATACATCATGACATTGTATACAACTAATGTTTTTACCATTTTCAGGATAAGATTAATCAATGACTATCATTAACAAATTACAAAAGTCAAAAATTGATACCTAAGACAATCCAGGACAATTATCTACATGACCAACTGAAGCAATCCAGTATGGGTTCTTCAGATTCAACTTTTGATACAGTTCAGATACGCTTCAGACACGGATGCAGTCCTAATACTCATTCAAAGATAGCTTTTGATACAGTTCATATACGCTCCTGACACGGATGCCATCCTGATACTCATTCAAAGACAGCTTTCAAATACAGTTCAGATATGCTCCAAATACATATGCCATCTTGATACTCATTCAGATTCAGCTTTCAGATACAATTCAGATACGCTCCAAATATGGATGCCATCCTGATACTCATTCAGATTCAGCTTTCAAATACAGTTCAGATACGCTCCAAATACGGATGTCATGCTGATACTCATTCAGATTCAGCTTTCAGATACAGTTCAGATACGCTCCAAATACGGATGCCATCCTGATACTCATTCAGATTCAGCTTTTAGATACAGTTCAGATACACTCCAGACACAGAGGCCATCCTGATACTCATTCAAATTCAACTTTTGATACAGTTCAGATACGCTCCAGATATGGATGCCATCCTGATACTCATTCAGATCCAAGCTTTCATCTTGAAGTAGCCTTACTATCCAGGTTCCTTCCCATAAGCCCTATTATCCAGGCTTCCATCTTGAACTAACCCTACTATCCAGGTTTCTTCCCATAAGCTCTACTATCCAGGCTTTCATCTTGAAGTAACCCTACTATCCAAGTTCTTTCTCATAGCCCTACTATCCATGCTTTCATTTCGAAACAGCCCTACTATCCAGGCTTTCATTTCGAAGCAACCCTACTATCTAGATTCCTTCTCTCTTATCTCTAGATAACAATTTACAACACTGTAAAGCCCAGACCCGTCCAGATACGATCAATTTCATATTCCCCCAGTAAGTCGTTGTACAGCCTGGACCCTAACCAGATATGCGTTCTACTTTCACCTCCTCGATCAAGAGTTAATTCCCCAGTAGAGTAATGGACAACCGAAGCTCTTAGACTCTACTTCCCAGGACATAAATCAACATTCCCCGGTGATGTCCTCCTCAACAGCAAGTACAGGAATTCTCTCCAAGGAATCTCTTATGCAACTGATCTTTTCTGGATGGCATCTTTAAACCCATCTCCGACAAATCTCCATCATTCCTACAAAAGCCACCTATAAGCCCATCCCCATTTTCATCACCGAGTGCAAATTTCTAGGCACTCTAGTGTCCAATCATCTCCCACCTTCGAGTCACGAATGGCGAATCCACCAATCTAACTCTTCAGGTTTAAGAAGATTGAACAGGGGCAACTGTTGTACCTCAAAATTTGCCCTCTCATTTCTCAAGAAATTTCTCAAAAAAGATCACCATGGACCCTCAGGTTTGCTTCCATCCAATTTCAAGCCTTGAATTACAAATTTTCCAAGAAAATCATTCACAAGGGAAAAATGGTCAAAAGCACATTGAAAAATCAAACTTTGACTTTTTGACCAAATTTTAGTCCCAAAAATCACATTGCGTCAAGACGTCCAAAAGGTGAAATTTGATCATCAAATAAATCAAGAGAATCAAAAGTCCAACTTTTGCAAGACTTTGAAAAATTTTCTAAGTATTTTCTATACTTGTTAATTTCATTTGCCTCATGATATTTTACTACAATTCCAAATATTCTAAAATGAGGCAAATAATTCAAGTTGTTACCAAGTGACATTTTTGCAAGTTTTACAAATTCTAAAACTATGTCTTGTTTGGATTTTTCTATTTAACTCCAAAAAAAACTTTGCCACAATGTTTTGTCCTTGATACAATGTGCATAAAATACTCCGCAAGACCAAATTTATTTCATACTACAAACTTTGTTGTCCAAGTTGAACAAAGCATGATATGCTGCATTATCCCAACACCCCAAAAGCCTGCTCCATTGCTGTCCTGCAAAAAATCTTGTGCTATGTTGCACCACAAATATGCATATGCTGTCTTTTACAGTCCAAAACTGCTCTATGCAGTCTGCACCAACCTGCATCACAACATCCCTAAAATTGCACTAAAATGGAAAAAGAAAATTGTGTAAATAAAGTATCAAAACAGTAGACAAAAGAATAATTCAAAATGACTTATTTTATTTCCCCCATAAACCTCAGTCAAGGGTCTACAAAAGGACCTGTTTCATAAGACATAGGGGTTGGAATTTTTGGAGAGAAGAGAGAGTTTTGAACAAAAAAATAGTATTCTTTGTAACTTTGACTCATTCAGAAAGAAACCAGCTCTAATCTCATTCAAAACAGAACTTAAATCCATTATTCCATCTTACAAACTCTCCCATAAACCAAACACCTTAGCACATAGAGAGTGTAAAAACACTAAAACAGTTTTTGTTAGTGCCATTATCCTCACCATCCAAACATAAAAACAATACTGTACAACTTGACTGTGTTTCAACAGTTTGGAACAAGCCTTGACTGGGTTTTAACAGTTTGGAACAAGCTGCCTGGAGATTCATTGGAGCCCTCACAACATCTTGAAAAGTATTCAGATTTCAAACATCAAGTGTAGTTTCAAGGTAAGCCTTCTTGACTTGGTATTTTTTCATACATCATTAATGATTTATTTTTGAAGATAAGATGTAGTAATCGTTGCCCCATTATAGCTAAATGTTTGCTTGCTGTTTATATTTATCAATCATATGTTATAAATTGCCATGTATGGACAATAAAACAATGTTTAAGGCAGAAAAATGCAGTATGTATTGACACATACACACATGTGTCGACTCGTCCTAGTAAAAAACAGGGTATGAATCGACACATAAACCCCATGCATCGGCTCATACTGATCCCAAGTCCCAAAACAGAAGGTTGAAAATTCCATGAATCGATACAAAATACGTATGCATCGACACATAGAAGGTGTATGAGTCGACATATCCCATTATGTGTTGACTCATACTGAGCTGATTTTTCTTTACAGGAGCAAGGAAAAGTTATGTGTCAATGCATAACAGCATGTGTCGACACATAATGGTTCAAAAAGTTGTTTCTCCCATTTTCTATACTATTTATGCATATATTTTTCATTACTGCCCATTAGTTCAATGTGGTTGTAATAATTAGACATTTATTTCATCCCTATTTGCAAATTGAACCCCCATCCCCCTCAATATGTAATAGCTTAGGATTTTATTTTCCGCATTTTATTTTTGCTTTCATATATTGCTAGTAACTAGAATGTATAGCAAGATAAAATCAACAAATAGATAACTCTTAAATACAAGACAAAATGCATGCAATCAAACACACTTGCACACTAGCACCCTTAGGATAATCCCACCTTGTTGCCTATCGGAAAAATAGTCATGTCCCTCGAATATGGGCGTTTTAGCAAAGACCCTCGATAAAAGATCGTAGTTCCTCGATAACCCTCGATGTTGCCTTCGATAAACAATCTAGTCCCTAAAACGACATTGCTAAAACGTCCCATAAGTTTCCTTCTATGACTATACAAAAACATCCTGTGCCCATCCCTTCACATCCAACGATGGGGCTTCTTACCAAAACAATGGTAAAGATAGAAACATCTAAAGGAGGAGGAAAAGAACACTAAAGACCTTTTGAGTAGGTAGATTTTCTCCTAGTTGCTCACTTGCTCACAACAAAAACATTTTATACACCAACACTCTCATTTTGAAACATTTTCAAAAGACAACACTTTGTACGCGTTCTTATAGAAACGAGATCCATTACAAAGACACTCTTTTCAAATTCACTTTCAAAAAACACATTCCACAAACACCTCTTTGAACTATTTTCAAAACAACACTTTGTACGCGTTCTTATAGAAACGAGAACCATTACAAAGTCACATTTTCAAAATACTTTCAAAACCCACATCACAAAGAAAATTTCAAACAAAAGCCAGTGATCTAGAAAGCAACTAAGATCCCATGGAAAACCATGGATGAAAGGGGTGATAACACCTTCCCCTTTCATAATCTACCCCCCGAACTCAAGAAAACATCTCTAAAGGTGTTTCCTGTGCTTTTTCACCTTTCCTTGTTGGATAAAAGAAAAGTCGGTGGCGACTCTTGCTATCCGCAACATTTGCAATCAAATGCGAAACAAAAAGTCAGTTCTCCCACCGTATCACACAAGGCAATGCAGAATGAGATTTAACCCTGAGAAGTGCACACTCGGGGTCAAGGCGGGCAAGTTTCTCAGCTTCTACTTAACAGAACGAGGAATCAAAGCCAACCCTGATAAGTGTCGGGATTTCTCTGACCTCCCCACACCTACCTCGAAAAAATCCATACAAGTCCTGAATGGCATGCTCACCTCGCTATCCCGTTTCGTTGCAAAATCCGCTCAATACGCCCTCCCTTTCTTCAAGCTTCTTTGCAAGGAAGCGGCCTTTGAATGGACCGAAGAATGCGAGCAGACACTGCTCCATCTTAAACAAAGCCTCTCTCAGACGTTCGTGTTATCACGACTAGTCGACGGGGAACCTTTGTTCCTGTACCTGGCTGTCTCGGTCAAAGCTGTCAGCCCAGCCCTTATTTGTGAGACGCGCGACTGACAGAAACCCATTTATTTCACGATTAAGGTGCTTCAGGGGCCCGAGGTTAGATACCAACAGATATAAAAGGTAGCTTTGGCCCTCGTCAACGCAGCGAGACGACTCAGACACTACTTCCTCGCACACACAATGGTGGTGCAAACAGACCAGCCCGTGAAATAGCTCCTGGGTCGACCAGACATGGCGGGTCAAATGTTGAAGTGGTCCTTGGAACTTTCTGAGTTCGACATCTAATACGAGAGTAGGAAAGCCCTAAAGGCACAGGCTTTGGCCGATTTCGTCGCTGAAATGACCGCTCAAAACCCCCCGTAGGGAAAGGGCACAGGTGGATCATCTTCGTCGATGGAGCATCCAGCTCAACCGGGAGCGGTGCAGGAATCCTCCTAGAGAACGAGGAAGGTGTGGTGGTCGAGCATTCTCTCACCCTCTCCTTCCTGACCTCTAACAACCAGGCGGAATACGAGGCCCTACTCGCGAGTCTAAGACTGGCCGAGGATTTAGGTGCCCGTGAAGTAAAAAATTTCACCAACTCTCAGCTCGTCGCATCCCAAGTTCAAGGGGAGTACCAGGCCAAAAACAACAGCCTCATCGAGTATCTGAACTTAGTCAAGGAGCACATGAAAAAATTCGACCGAGCAGAAATTTCGCACGTACCACGCGAGCAAAACACAAGGTCCGACATACTTTCGAAGCTTGCAAGCACGAGAAAGAAAGGCAGAAACAAATCTGTCATACAAGAGTCTTTATCTCCCCCGAGCATCGAGAAGTCCACGAATCCACCCGAGGTAAACGCCATCGGAGACACCTCATCCTGGATGACCCCGGTGTTCAACTTCCTAACAAAGGGGGAACTCCCCCTGGACCAAAGAGAAGCATCCGCAACCAAACAGCGAGCATGCTCCTACGTGATGCTCGAATACAAACTATATCGCAGGGGGTTTTCCATCCCACTCTTGAAGTGCATCGACGAATCCGCAGTCCCCGAGATATTACGGGAAATACACGAAGGTATTAACGCCCAACACATGGGCGGAAAATCCCTGGAAAGGAAGGCACTACGAGTGGGGTACTACTGGCCGACAATGCAACAAGACGCCAAAGACCACATCAAGAGATACGACAAATGCCAAAGGCATGCTGACATGCATCTCGCCCCGCCATACGAGCTGAATATATTATCATCCCCGTGGCCATTTTCCTGGTGGGGGATGGACATCCTCGGACCATTCGTGCAAGGGACGTACCAAAACAAATTCCTCATCGTGGCCGTGGATTACTTTACAAAGTGGATAGAGGTCGAGGCCCTTGCGAAAATCACCTCACATAACATCCTCCGCTTTTAAAAATGAAACGTTCTCGCCCGGTTTGGAATTTCGCAAGCGCTGATCACGGATAACGATACCCAATTTACCGACCAAGGCTTCCAAAGCTTCATCCCCAAACTCGGCACCAAACAACATTTTACCTCAGTCGAGCATCCCCAAACCAACAGGAAAGTCGAGGCCGCCAACAGGTTCATCCTACGAGGACTCAAGCGCAGACTGGGCGAAGCAAAAAGGGGGTGGGTCGAAGAACTACATAGCGTTTTGTGGGCTTACCGCACCATGCCCCATTCGACGACAGGTGAGACTCCATTCCGACTGACCTATGGCACCGAGGCGGTCATCCTAGTAGAGATCATGGATCCATCTAGGCGAACGGAGATGCCTCTTAACGAGGAAATGAACGACGAGGCGTTGAGGGATGAGCTCGACCTGGTCGAGGAAATCCGATCGGGAGAAGCCCTGCGCGAGGCCACTCTGAAACAATGAGTAGCCCTACGCCACGACAACAAGGTCATCAGACGCGAATTCCAGGTCGGCAGCCTAGTCTTACGAAGGAACCAGAAAGATTCCCGCGAAGGAAAATTGGCCGCAAACTGGGAGGGACCTTATCGCGTCCAGGGTGCTACGGGCACCTGAGTATATTATCTCGAGCAATTAAATAGAGAACCATTACCACGACCATGGAATGCTGCGAAGATGAAATAATACTATAACTAAAGCCCTCACCAACTGAGGACTTTCGCTGTTGAATATTCACCTTTAGTCGACAAAGGAAAAAATCTCGACCACGTAGGTGAGTCGAGGTACGGACCCGACCTACCGCCCAACGAGGGCATACTGTCGTTCACTTTGATGAACCAAATGTACATGCCCGACAGAGACACCTCGATCGAGTTCCACTGTCGAAGTATCCCACATGGCAGAACACCCAGCTCGCGATGGGCAGTTCACGCCACGTGCGTAGGATCCCAATCGCGGTCATACGCCCGACACACGATTCCACTCCGCGCATTCAACATATTTCGAAGTGCGTTGAACCGACACAGGGGTCAAACGAATATCTCCACCCGAACACAAACTTCACAAAGAATTTATTACCAAAATAACAGTCGAGCATATACATAAAACTATCAGATAACTGCAAACAAAGCATCCATCAGACAATCATAAACAAGGATCAATAATATATCGACCACAAGGGCCGGCGATATCCAAAATTACAGTCCAGGCACGACGGCCAAAAAACTAAGAATAATAGCAGGCACACAGACCCCAAAAACAAATACGGGCATGCAGGCCCAAAAAACATTAAACGGGCGCGCAGGCCCAAACACCAACAAAGAATAATCAGTCCTCGGAGTGTCGACGTCGACGTCAGGAGAGTCAGGGGGAGGCACAACCCGACCATCGATGATCTGGGACAGAACTCCAGCCCCTTCGGTATTCAAACCCGGATTTAGCGCGAACAGTTGACTCACCGCAGCCTCAAAACCACCGGCCAAAGCGCCAATGCAGTCCGACTCTAGGAGTTGAATGCGAGCGATAAAGTCAGAGCGTGTACGTAAGTCGGCCATCCCTTCTGGTTCGTCCTCAGCGGGTAGCATAACAGCCTTCAGGTCCTCGGCCTCTCTTGACAACTGTTGGTTGTCACTCTCCAAATGCTCCTTATCAAACTGGAGGCAGTCTCTTTCCTCGAGAGCCCTGTCGGCCCTTTTCTTCTCCCCCAACAACACGTCAGACTGCTCGCGAAACATTTCCTCGGAGCGTTCGAGGGCAGCCTTCAGTTTGCGGGACTTGGCCACAAGAGCCACTTTCTCTGACTCCAGATCTCTGACCTGATCCAAGGAGTCTGAACCTTCTCCCGCGAGGACAACCGCCATCTCGACCATTTTTACCACCCCGACCACGCTGGCAGCGAGGTGTTTCCTCCGACCTTCCTTGTCGAGCCGCCTGATGATGTCGGCCTCGTTGTCGGACACGGACAAGGGAAACCCCTCGAAGAAATCCTTCTCCATAAAGCAAGGTGGCAGGCCAAAGGCCTGGGTGCCTGCCCCTCCGTCGGTCACTTCGACCCCATCATCTGGTCTACTCCACTTCTTGCTGATCAAAGCAGATTGGCACTCGGCGTCCGGGGAACCCGAGGACCCACTAGATCCTTCCCTGCCCGAGTCAGGGGTCGGGCCCATCCGCGTAGCTTGTTGTGGCCTCACCAATCTCTTGCTGATTCTCTTGTCTTGAGTTAGCTTCAGCAACCTCTCGCGACGCTCTGCCACGTGACCTGCAAAGGAAGTGTACTTGGATTAGCTACATACAGTAAAGAAAACAAATAAAGAGGAATGTCAATAGAGTAAAGCAAGAAACCTAAGAGGTCTACGGATTGCCCGTAAGATTGGCACTCGACGAGCGCCTTTGTATTGATCAGGCGCGCCTCGAACGTCGGATAGCCATCCTCATCAAGAACGTCGTCCCTTTCCCTCGTAACCCACCGAGCAGGAAAGAAGCCATCGAAAAACTTGTTCAGGACGCCATAAGCTTCCTCGTCCTCAGCACTCATACCCCCAGCAGGAGTGTGGTAGTATCCAGGTCCATGGTCGTAATGGCCCGAACACCAGTGAATAGGAAACTTAGAGACTTTCCCAATCTCGGGATTACCCTCAGCATTCAAACACGGCTCCCCATCCTCGTCCACCACAGCGGCCGGTTCGAACAGCGAATATACGGCTGTCTGGGTAGACGGTTGCAAGATATACCACTTATCCTTAAAATCTCGCACAGAATCCATATACATCCTAAATAGTTTCGACTGCTTAAGGGACACCCAACTGTGCTTCCCTCCTCGGGACTACCGTTGTAGGTGAAAAACCCTGAAGAACAGGGGAATCGTCGCCCCAATTCTCAGGAAGCGGCAGGTGAGTTCGAATACCCGGGGAAAGGAAATCGCATTAGGATGAATTTGGGAGGGGGCCAGGTTCAGATGGTTGAACACTCCCACCTGGAAGTCATTGAAGGGAAACCAGAGCCCGAGATCTTTAAATACGATCTCGTATATGGGAAATGCATCATGTGTGAACTCCGAGCAGATACGGGCATCCCTCGTCAGCCTCATAATCTTAAAGTTTCTTCGAAATTCCTCTTGGCCGCCGCCATACTCGACGATAGTGTAAGCTTGTCTACTGGAAAAGCTATAGATCGAAGCTATTCCCCGGGGTTCAGCACCAACCCAATCCAGAGTGGGGTCATCGACGGTGTCGACCAGGTTGACGGTTTCCTCCACAGTGCTTGTTTCCTCGACATCGTTACGCCCCGAGGACTCGGGAATATCGGCCATTTACCTACAAAGTACAGGAAACCGGTGAATTCGATAGCAAATCCGCTTTTCCGCCACAAAGACGGGGAGAAGTAAGCAACACTCAGATCGGGTCAACGACCATTCGCACGAAAAATGGGGAACATGAGGACCTCGACCAAACACCAACCTCAGTGGCAGACGTGTATCAATCATGAACGACGCGAGCATAGCATGAATATCGCGAGCGAAGGATGAATCCCACGACCAAGTTCATAATGTTGATGGCCCGATACAAGAATAATACTGGGAAAACTAGCCTACATACTAACAAAAGGATGAATCTCCCGACCAGGTTCATAGATCTACTAGTCAAACGCATGAGTATCACGGGCACGATCGTAAACCGTATGCCTAAACTTATGAATATCTCGGGCATAGTCATAAATCAGGCGCCTAGGGTGCTTAAATTTCTTGGGCACAATCCCCAGACATGAGATTCTACCACTAAAACACCACCAAAATCTATCTACAATATGAGATATCAAAGGGAAAAAACACTTACTTGGGAGAAGAGTGAAGAGCGACAGTGGTGGAGATGAACACACGGAAAACGGCGCGACAGTCTCAGTGACGCTAGGAAAACTCACGGTGATTGAAAACAGAGAAAATATGAGAAGCGTGAAGATGCGAAAACAAACTATGGGCCCTGAAGCCCTATTTATAGAGATGACGTGGAATATGAAACGTCGCGTCGGGGAACCACGAACCGCCCCCGTCCTCGACGCATACTCGTGTAGACAATGATGACCCTACTCCCTAGGGCGGCATTGTGGTTTCCAAGAGCAGCACCACGTGTCTTACTGACGCGTCACCACCTCCCTACGGGCGCTCCTCGAACACTTCTCAATCGTTGCACGGGGCAAATCACGAATCGGGCGATGTCTCACCTCCCCGATTGAAAACCCATATGCTGCGCAAGCGAGTCTCGCAAAAGGGCGAACTTGAATCAAGTCATAACTCCCGTACCAGGAGCAACGACTTGGGGGGCTCCTGTTCTGGACTGGGCCTGCCCGTGGCCCAATCACCAGTGAGGTCCAATCTAAGTTTGTCAACATATCATGCTGAGCAGTAGATCCTTCGAGCACACCCCAATCATGGGTAACTGGTCGGCTGCGATTACGTCCCGCCGATGCCCGCGAGGAACGTCCCCGACGAGGAACATCCCAATCCAAGCTCTGCCCGAGTACCCTCCTCGTAGGACAGATTTTCAACCTCTCCGGATTTCGCAGAGTCCTCAGAGTCCCGGGAAGATCGCGTCTCTACCCTCCCTATTCTGCGGAGAGCATCATCCAGGTAGGGGACCACATGCAGGTCCCCACTACTCACGTAGAACCTGACAGTCCCTTTGTTGGGCCTGTTTGATCAGCCCAATAAAGGGACCTTGGTCCAGCGCTGGGGGGTATAAATACCCTCTATTTTGAGAGGGTCAGATATTCATTCATTCACACCTATATACTTACTTGCTTGCTCATTTCGTCTCTCACTTTGCCATCAGAGTGTCTTACAGGTACCCTTCCTCCCATCTCCTTCAAATTCAACTCAAAGTCAACTGTGACGGTCCAACTCTGATCAGATACGATCAATTCCTATTACCACCAACTCATAATTATCATTATGGGCGTAATGTGATTCTTTTATGAATTAGACAGTCGCTTTATCATTAGAATAATCACCCATTTATCATGGGTTTTAGGGATATTTAAACAAGTTTTTAACTTCAGCCTAGGATCAAGTTTAGAAATTTCCTGATATATTTTCGTACGTTTCTTGCTTGTAATTTGAGAGACAATAATTTATGTATTTTCAGCTCAAGTTAAATTCTCGTTTTTATTGTCTTTTTGTTTTACTTATGTCATAACCTAGCCTTATTATGTGTATGTTTAGTATTATCATGACTAAGTAGACTTCTATAGTCTCAGGGTTATGATGACTCTCTAAAAAACATACCTCATGTAAAGTTTGGTTATAAACTCATTTTTATAAAATGGAGTCTTTACTATAATCTTTAAGATATTTATAAATGCCTCTATGAAAGTTGAGTCGATATTAGATATTAGCTGGTGGATTGAAACATAAAAATTAGACTAATTAATCGACACATGAAATTTTTTTAGGATTATTTGAGAAGATTCACATGAATTTTTTGTAGGATTATTTGAGAAGATTCAATGATTTAAGATATATTGTTTGAAAGAAATATATAATTTAAACTAGTTAGATACCCGTGTAAGGATGATTCAATGACTTAAGATATATTGTTTGAAAAAAATATATAATTTAAATTAATTGAATACATGTGAACGGATGTTGCTGTGTTACGCGTATTTGAATTAAAAAATAAATTAAAATTAAAATAAAATGTTTAATAATAGTTAACATATTATATAAAAGTATAAATAAAATTAAAATATAATAACAAAAAAATTAAAGAATTAATATTGAGTAAAAACTAAAAATTAAAATAATTTTAAAATAATAATTTATTATTGGTAAAAAACCCACGTAGAAGTGTTCCAAATTTCATGAAATGAAGTCTAAAAATGGTCTTGCTTATTTAAAACTTGGAAAAAAAATAATTGAATGTATAATTAATAGAAAAAAATTTATCAGTAATTTAATATTCTCGTTAATATTTAATATTTTGATATGTAACTTCATGTTCCTGTTAATATTCAATATTTTGATCAGTAACTTCATTTTTCCGTTAACATTCAATATATGGATTAATAACTTCATGTTTCCGTTAATATTTAATATTTTGACCAGTAACTTCGTGTTTCCGTTAATATTCAATATTTTGATCAGTAACTTCGTGTTTTCGTTAATATTCAATATTTTGATCACTAACTTCGTGTTTTCGTTAATATTCAATATTTTGATCAGTAACTTCATGTTCTTGTTAATATTCAATATTTTGATCAGTAACTTCTTGTTTTCATTAATATTCAATAATTTAATCAGTAACTTCATGTTCCTGCACTACAAAAATATATGTCCCCAGCGACATATATTAGCGACGTGCTTATCACGTGGGTAGTAGCGACGTGATAACCACATCGCTAATATATTTTAATGACATTTAATGCAAATTGGTGAACGTTTTTCAGGGGGAAATTTGAAATTTTGTAGCGACGTGATAGCCACGTCGCTATATTTTTGGGGGGAAAAATAATTTCGCTGATGACAGAGTTGCAGTGTTGGAGAGAGAATAGTATTTATGTTTAGTTTGTAGCGACGTGATTATCACGTGGCAACGTTGCGACGTGACAGTCACGTCGCTACTAGAAGTTACATATGTTCAAAATTTTGACTTACAGTAGCGTGCTTTCTTCTTCATTTCCTTGCTCCTCTCTCAAACATATTACAGTAACTTCCTCACAAACCCAAAATTGTTCCTCTCAAACCCAATTTCGCGAATCAATTTTCTTCCATTCCAATTTGTTGAAGAAATCTAAGGTATTCATATTTTGTTAAATGTTTATTTCGTTTGTTCGTTATTTTTTATACTGGAATGAAATATTAAAAATGGTATTTGTTCGTTTGTTCAATTTGTAGAGAAATTTGAAGAACACCAAGAACTATCCAAGAAGACGCAAATTTATTGACTGGCGTGCCTTCATCATTCCAGCAGACAGGGGGACCCACACAGATGTATTCATCCTTCCAGTAGGCAGGAGGGTCCAGCACCCCACACTCCACACACATTGGAGGACCCAGCAGTCCACGTCCGGCACAGGCTGCAGGATCCCGCACCCTACGTCCTAGACGGACCGGAGGGTCACGCACCCCTCATCCCACACAGGCTGCAGGATCCAGCACCCCACGTCCTACACAGGCTGACGGTGATGCAGATGTCGTAGCTGATGATATAGATGGAGCTGATATTCGTGAGAGATCAGATGATCCGAGTGAGATTCATGTCATTGACGGGAGGTTTTGGATTTGGCCCGAAGGAAGCAAGTAAGTTTCTTATATAAACTTTTATTTAAGTACATATTCATTTTAATATTTTGTATAAATTTATAATTAATATTGTTTATTCAAAATCTTGTTGTTTAGTTTCGCGCCGAGTCGGACGGCTGCCAAGGTTATTAATTATATAATCCAGCAGATGTATAAATCCTCTTGGAAGAACTTTGGCGAGGTTACAAATAAAGAAGAATGGTTTAAAAAATTTAAGGTATTGTTATTTATTTAAGTTGTAAATTTATTATATTTTTTTAGTATTGTTATTTAAGTCACATTTTAATGATAATTGCTTAACTTTTTATTTTAATGTCATACAACATTGCAGGAAACATGTGTGTGGGATCCGTTGAATGAGAAAATTATGGAAAAAATCTATTATAGCAGAACTTCTAGAAGATTTTCTGATATAATGCGGCGGGTTAGGGAGAATTATGAGCTGCATGGTATCCGTCCTAACTGGATAGGCGTAGAGGTTTTTGGCGAACTTCGTACATATTGGGGTTCGCCAGAATTCAAGGCCAAATCCGAAAATTTTAAGAAGATGAGGGCATCCGAAAAGGGGGGATGTGTCAATACTGTTGGAAGTATTAGCACTGCAGAGCATGTCCGGCGGATGGTAAATATTACTAATTTTTTAAGTTATATATATTTTTATTCATAATATTTTTTACTAATTATTTTTAACTTTATTGTTTAGACTAAGGAGATGGGGAGACCACCATTGATCATTGAGTTGATTACGAGGACTCGGACAAAGAAATTGGGAGGTTTTGTCGACGACCGCACCCAGAAAGCTTTTGTAAGTAATTAAACTTATGTTTTTTTTTTAAGTTAATAACAAAAATAGTGACGTTATTTCCACGTGGCAATCTATAAGTTGTGGCGTGATTATCATGTGGCAACTGATAAATTGCCAGGTGACTGATTTTCATGTGGCAACTGATACATTGCCACGGGAAACTCACGTGGCAATTCATAAGTTGATTTGTGAAAATCACGTGACAAATTTTTAATATATTTGAATTTAGTATAATTTAATATATAAATGTTTTAATTTTTTTTTAATTGTATTATTTAATGTATGTGTAGGATGATTATCAGACATTGCTAGCACGTTTTCTGGAACACAATCCGCAATATAGGCCAGCAGAGGGGGAGCCGCTTAATGGGGATGTTGATTTCTATATTTGGAATGAGGTTGTTAATGGAAAAGGGCCTAATGGTTGCTTTTTTGCGGGAGGAAATTTGGCCGCCGGCTTGAGAGTTGGTGATCGTAATCTGTTTCAAAGACTTAGAGATGGAGAAGGGGGGTCACGTCAACCCAATCTGACTCAGGTTCAACTTGAAACAGTACGACAATTGGCGGCCAGTGAAGTGAGACGCGAAATGGAGGCCCAAATGACGACAATGAGGCAAGAGCAGGAGCGTCAGTTAGAGATCATGCGGAAGTGGCAATCTGATATGGAGGAGCAGATGAGACAGTTTATGCAAGGCGGTCGAAATCAAAATGTTCCTGATCATACACAGCCGGATGATGACGGACTTGATGACTTTGATCTTGATAATTTTCCGGGTGAAGATGCACCGTGAAAACATTTTTTTTATTTCGTTTTTATATTTGCATTTATGTAAGATATTTATTTTTCTCATTTTAAATTATTAAATTATATAACATTTAATTATATGAATTTATTTTATAAAATTCTATTATTCGAAATATAAAATAAAATACTATTATTCTAATAATTTTAATATATAAATTTTATTATATAAAATTTATTATATAAATTTTAATATATAAATTTTATTATATAAATTTTATTATTTAAATTTTATTATATAAATTTTATTATTTAAATTTTATTACATTAATGAATTAATATAAAAAATAATTATTAACAATTTTTTAAAAAATAAAAACGTCACATGTAGCGACGTGGGAATCATGTCACAAATTAGTGACATGACTCTCACGTCGCTAATAAAGCTGCCATTAACAAATATGTAGCGACGTGAATACCACGTTACAACTTTGTGACGTGGGAATCACGTCGCTACTTGCTTGCCACTTACTCCCCAGCGACATAACTCACCACGTCGCTAATTTTGCTTTGCCACGTGATTTTGATGTTTGCCACGTGATTTTCACGTGGCAACTAAGCTTCTTTTTTGTAGTGCTGTTAATATTCAATATTTTGACCAATAACTTCATGTTCTCGTTAATATTCAATATTTTAATCAATAACTTCATGTTCCTGTTAATATTCAATATTTTGACCAATAACTTCATGTTCTCGTTAATATTCAATATTTTAATCAATAATTTCATGTTCTCGTTAATATTCAATAGTTTGATCAATAACTTCATGTTCTCGTTAATATTCAATATTTTGATTAGTAACTTTATGTTTTTGTTAATATTTAATATTTTGATCAGTAACTTCATATTCGCGTTAATATTCTATTTTTTGATTAGTAACTTCATGTTACCGTTAATATTCAATAGTTTGATCAATAACATCATGTTCCCGTTAATTTTTAATATTTTAATTAGTAAGTTGATGTTTTCATTAATATTCAATATTTTGATCAGTAATGTCATGTTTTCATTAATATTTAATATTTTAATCAATAATATACTATTCCTGTTAATATTCAGTATTTTGATCTGATAGTTCATGTTCTTGTTAATATTAAATATTTTGATTAATAAGTTTATGTTTTCCTTAATATTTAAAAAATTTATCAATAATTTCATATTTCTGTTAATATTCAATAGTTTGATAAAGTTACGCCATGATATTATTCAATATCAACTAATAATAAAATATAAAACTAATAATTAATTTTGTATCGTTTATATTTTTTTAAAATTAATAAAAATTATTTATGTTGACTATAAATATTGGTATTAATTATTAATAAATTCTATAAAATAAATTGAAATAAATCTTAATTAATCTCAAATTTAATTCTATTATTTCTTTTAATAATTTAAATTAGTTATAAATATAATAATTTAAATAAAAGTAAATTAGAATAAACATACACTTTAGTGTTAACCTTAATATTGTTGTGTCGTACAGATGATATATATGAGGACCACTCTTTTTACTAATGCACTGTAACTTTCACAAATGATTAATGAAAAGCTGGTTATATGAGTTGACAGAAGCTAACATGAACAACCAAATGCTAACATGAACAGCCAAACATTAGAATCCATTGATAGATCAAACAGAGACGTACACTCTTAATTATTAGCCATTAAAATTGCAATTACATGGTAAACCATGGAAAGAGAGATAGTTACAACTCTACAATAAGTACAATCAGGTTGGCCCCATAAGACTGACACCTCACATTAGAATTTTATTTAGTAGCACCTCACATTGGAATTTTATCTAGAGGCTTTAGCTTGCTAACACTAAGGTTCTATCAATATAATAAAGTTAGTTTTACTATTAATATTCATATTTGGTTCTATGATATCATCACAAGACTTCCTACGCATAGAGCTATTTCATTCTGTCTTTTCTCCTAAGCAACATTCTCTTAGCCAACCTTTACTTGACGTTGTTCTTGTGGCATTGGGTAGACTCATTATTTATTGAAAAACGATGTCATGGTGTTAGCTCTTGAATTTGACACCTACACATCTTGGTCCTGGTGTTAGCTCCTGAATTTAACACCAACACATGTTGGTCCTATTGGCCAAGAATAGGATGAAGAAATCTAAAGTTAAAGACGCTTCGACAGAAGAGTTCGTGATGTTAGTTGTGTCGAAGCTATTCTAAGAAGAGAAGAAATACTTAGATAAATTTTCTAAGTTAAAAGGTGGTGTTCGACCAAGAAGCCTTTGTCCTTCGATCAGGAAACTTCGTATCAACAACAAGTGATTTTCAATCTGAAGAAAGGAGGGAAAAGCAGTTCACCCGGCAGTTGAAGAAAGCAATGTGGCATAAGGATAGAAGTCGAAGTACATGCAGAGGATACTTGTCCTCATCTTAGAGCGAGAAAACTCCTTGACGGTTACCTAGTTCTATTATAAATATAGGGATTCTATGTAGATTTTCGTGTGTTCAACTAATTGTACAAGTCACTCAATATTATTCGAGTACCCACTGCGTGAGAAAGAATACTGAGAATGTACGTTTGAAACACCACATTTTATAATCAAAGTCTTTTACATTTCTTTTTACATTTCTTGTCATTCTTGCTTACAGCCTTTTACCTTACTTGCAAAGTTTATTTTCCCTTGCATTTTACTTGCACTTTTTACCAGATTTCTACACTTAAACTTATCTCAAACCTCTACCTTTCTCAGTCGAATATGTTCTTTATTAAAATTAGCATTTTCATCAAAACAACACAAATATTTAGCATATGTCCTAGGATCAAACTGATCGATCCTGCAAGTAACTAAAAATTACCCTTTTTGGAAGATCAGCGGTTGTTTATCAATTTTCACGGTAAACAAATTGGCACACCTGGTGGGACCTTGCTAATTTTTGTTTGCTTGTTTATATTAACATAAATGTTTTACATAATTTCTTTTCTTTTACAAAGTGTTGTATGTTATTAAGAAGTGGTAAATTAACCACCAATTAGTGTACAACTAGGAGAAGAAATAGTGAAATGGCTAATCAGTCAAATAATAGAGAAATACCTCCATCAATTACTGCGGAAACAACGGTTATACCAACCGTTAGTGAAACTATCCCATCAATCGTTGGTTCGGCACCAACGTTGACAGTAACACAAACGGGACCAATACTTTCGTTTGTGAGTTCAAGAGGTCCATTAGGAACACCCCCACCAAGGGTAAATCCAGGATCTCGACCCTATGTTTCCCCAGGATTTTTGACAGCCTGGATGGGTCGAGACCAGCCTTATGGCATGCCAACTTCTGAAATGGCTAGTCTTATGAATGTTGCGTCCATATTTTCAGAACCTTTGGTGAGTGCGTCTTCGCCATTACAGGGATCTGAAACCGGTATGGCGAATTTGGATAGAAACCAACTCTTAGGAGGGACATCCCATGCAATACCAAGCCTCACAAATGCTTCTACAAAAATTTTGAGGCAACAAATGGACGAAAGTAACTATGATATGGTACAAATGTTGGCACAAACTTTGAGTACAATGTTGAACCCTCTAATACAAAATACCACCCAGTCGAATAATCAAATGACGCGCATGGCTGAATTTTTTGGGGTTCCCCAACCTATTCGACAACCCCAAAGAGCACCAATAAGAGGGAATCAGGGTATAGTCTTAGAGGAAGATGTGACCATTAACCAAAATCTACATCCAGTTGGAATGAACCATAGAATGGAGATCGAACAACCTAGGGTCGAAATACCCAGAGTTCCCCCACAGGTCCCTAGAGATGTCGATTAAGGTGTAATTGTGGTAAATAAAAACCAAAATGTTGATGAAGTGATACAGCATGTTCGACACCATAATTATGGAATAAATAATAATCTAACAGCCATGATCGAAAGAATCATGATACAGAACAGAATGAACATTGGCTTTCATAGGCCAAACTTTACATCCCCGTTGTCAGAGAATATCTTGCAAACAGATTTATCCCCTAGGTGGAAAGTTCCAAAGTTCACCAAATTTTCCGGGGATACAACAGAATCTACGGTCGAACATGTGGCGAGATATTTGATAGAAGTTGGGGAAATCTCAAATAACGAGAGCCTTAGGATTAAGTACTTCCCAAGTTCCCTAACTAAAAATGTTTTTACTTGGTTTACCACCCTCCCAGCCAATTTGATTCACAATTGGAATTAATTGGAGAGATTGTTCCATGAATAATTTTACATAGAACAAACCAAAATAAGTCTGAAAGAACTGGCTAGTGTGAAAAGGAGATTCACTGAGCCAATAGATGAATATCTAAATAGATTTCGGCTGCTCAAAGCCAGATGCTTTACACAAGTACCTGAGCATGAGTTGGTCGAAATGGCAGCAGGGGGCCTAAATTATTCTATTAGGAAAAAATTAGATACCCAATACCTGAGGAATATGGCCCAATTGGCCGATAGAGTTCGACAGGTAGAACGTCTTAAAGCTGAAAAAGCTAAAGCAACTAAGACTCATCGAAGAGAAAGGGTAGCCTATGTCGAAATGGATGATGATGATCCAGAGACATCTAGTGATCCTATAGTTGTCGAAGAAAGCAAAATAGATTTAGCAGAATTAAAGCAAGGGACACCGTACTCTTGCAGATTGCTAATGCCCTCAAATGGGAAGAACCCTACTGAGTCTGAAAAGAACAATGATAGCTTCCCAAAGAAAACATATAGTTTTGACGTCATAAAATGTGACGAGATATTTGGATTGTTAGTTAAAGATGGCCAAACGATAGTGCCGTCAGGGGAAAATGCCTCCTTTAGAACAAAGAAAGAAAATAGGTTTTTGTAAGTATCATAATTTTTTGGACCATAAAACTTCACAATGTTTTCTTTTCAGGGTTCTCGTTCAAGGAGAGATCAAAGAATGGAGACTCAAGTTTGCTGACAAACCTCCGATGAAAATCGATGCAAACCCATTGCAAGATGATGCCCACTATGCTAAACCATCAGGCATCAACATGGTCGAAGTTTCAGAAGACTTCATCAATAAGCCTATTTTTGGAAGTTTCACTGGGAACATCTCCAGAAAGACTGTCGAAGGGGTGAGAAAGGCTACTGAAGGCCTAAACAAAGGAGCTAATGAAGGCTCAAACAAAGGGACTACTTCAGGTTTTTATTTGGTTGTTGTCACGGGTTCGACAGAGGACCTAGAAGCCAAGATGCAAAGGTTGAATCTCGCTGCCAAGAGCAACGTAGAAGTCAATATGGTTGAAGTATCTGAGGAGAAGGCTTTAGAAGATGCCATCAGACAATAGGAAGTCAATAAAACTACATTTCCTAAAGAGAATGAGAATATGGCATATTTTCTGCAATGATGCCAGAAAAAGAAGTCTGAAGTCATGTTGTGTCCAAGATGTAGCTCCATCTTCGACAAAAAGGTTGCAGAACACATATATGGTGTGATGACAGCAAAGGAGAAATGGGCCACCAATGTCAACCCAACATGGATCCTGAGGTCAGATATGATCCTAGAAGAGGATATTAGAAGGGACCAATGAACCAGGTGAAGAGGCCATCAACTTTCAGGCCTCCAACAAATGTGCTTGTGGACACTTGGCTGAAAACAGCAAGCAGGAAAAGGACCAGCGATGAGAAATGGCAAACATTCGATGTGCCAAGAGGATCATCCTTGGCTTATAGGAAGGAATTACAAACTACAACAACAAACAAAGTGGCTCATGTGTCGAGCAAATACAAGGGGGAAAAATCCCATGTCGCACTCCCAGTGGAAGAGATATCAAAGACGGTGAAAAGCCGAAAGAGAGGCTACAGAGGAGCCTCAACCAGAATCAAGCACCAATGTGCCACAAAGAAAGGGAAAAGGCAAACAAAGAAATCCTTTAGAAAGAAAACCAATTGCTAGAATATTGGTGTGGCCAGAATAAGGTGAATCAAATGATAAAGGTAATTTTGAATCTGATGCTACTTTGGATATTATGGTGAATGTAGTGTCAGTACTACCCATGGAATACGATCGCCAAGTCGAAGTCAAAGAGACTGAATGGGAGGTCGAACAGGAGATGGCCAAACATAATCCAGTTTGTTATCACGTTATGAACAACGACTGTGTCAAAGAGCATAATGCTTTCTTCAAACGCCTCACTGAGGCGATGAAGAATCACCTCAAACCATTGTTCATCAGAGTAAAAGTAGGGGAAGCAACCATAAACAAGGTTCTGGTTTATTGTGGAGCCACAGTCAACATAATCCCATAATGCATGCTGAGAAATATGGGCAAAGGGGATGAAGACATCAAACCCCATAACATGGTTCTATCAAACTATGAAGGTGGAGTTGGGACCACCATGGGGGTAATATAGTTGGAACTCAAAGTGGGTTCCATAGTTCGACCAATGATGTTCATGGTCATCTCCGCAAAACCTAAACACAACATGCTCCTAGGAAGGGAGTGGATCCATGGCATAGGAGCAGTGCCATCACCAACGCATCAGTGTGTCACAATTTGGCGCCCAGATGGTATAGTGGAGAATATCGAAGCTGACTAGAGTTATTATATGATCGAAGTCAACAATGTTGGCAGAACAAGCTTCGATAGAAACTTGGCCCACATAGGGCCATGTAATCCTTCAGATTTTGACTTGGCGCCAGCACCCAACGCCTTTTGTTCCCTATACCCGCATTCAAATCATGGGTTTAAGTGGGATATGGAGGACTTGTCCAACATCAATTTTGGAGGAATTGAGGATTTACGACCAACAAGCTGGGGAAGTGAATTCAGTGATTATGACTGAGTCATAAGTCTTGCAAAAGATTTCGGCATATGTATCCGAAAACAGAATGATAGCGGCCCTAGAGGCTGAAGTGAAGTATATGGCTATCAAAGCTAATGACCAAGTGCCATCCTCTGAAGGGCCTGGAAAAGATTTCGACCCAGAACCACCTGACTTAAGAAGGGAGGAAGAAAGAAGCCAGAGGCTAGATGCCATCTATGATGATGAGCCTTTGGGGTTTGAAAAGGATCTGTTGGCAAACAAGGTTAAAATGCTAGCGTAAGATCCTCTGGAAGAAATAGACTTGGGCGAAGGTTTGGTGAAAAGAACAACATACATCAGTGTGAAGATAGATCCAGAGCTCATAGTCAAAATAATCCAATTGTTGAAGGAGTTTAGAGACTGCTTTACATGGGATTATGACGAAATTCCTGGTCTCGACAGAGGATTAGTGGAGCTTCAACTGCCAATAAAGCCTGGAAAAAAGCCTGTCAAGCAAACTCTAAGGCGTTTTGCACCAGAGATCCTGTCGAAGATTAAGATGAAAGTCGAAAGACTGCTGAAATGCAATTTCATCCGAACGAACAGGTATGTCGAATGGATTGCAAATATAGTACATGTTATAAAGAAAAATGGTACCTTAAGAGTGTGCATTGATTTTAGAGATTTAAATGCTGCAACACTCAAAGATGAATATCCAATGCCTGTGGCAGAAATGCTTGTCGATTCTGCCGCTGGCTTTGAATACATGAGTATGCTTGATGGATACTCTGGGTATAATCAAATTTTCATTGCTGAAGAGGATGTGTCGAAAACAACATTTCGATGCCCTGGAGCTTCAGGTACTTATGAATGGGTAGTGATGCCCTTTGGCCTATAAATGTAGGGGCAACATATCAAAGGGAAATGAATTCCATCTTCCATGATTTTATTGAAACTTTCATGTGGATTTGTACGATATTGTTGTCAAATCTGTTTCAAGGAAGAATTACATAGACCACCTTCGGCAATCCTTCGAAAGGATGTAAAGTTATGGTCTAAAGATGAATCCTCTAAAGTGTGCTTTCTGCGTCAAAGCAGAGGACTTCTTAGGCTTCGTGGTCCATAAAAAGGGAATCAAAATAAACCAGAACAAGACCAAAGCCATTTTGGAAGCGAAAGTGCCAACTAGCAAGAAGGAGTTGCAATCTCTACTTGGCAAGATAAATTTCCTGAGGAGATTTATATCCAACTTAAGTGGAAAAACGCAAGCCTTCTCACCACTACTTCGACTCAACAAAGGAGGATTCGAGTGGGGGCAAGAACAACAAGAGGCCTTCGACAAGATCAAAGGATACCTCACCAAGCCACCTATTGTGGTACCTCCTTGTAGAAATAGGAGTATCAGATTGTACATAGCTGCATCTGATAAAACCTTAGGAAGCATGTTAGCTAAAGAGGATGAAAATGGTGTCGAAAGACCCATCTATTACCTCAGTAGAGTTCTAAATGATGCAAAAACTAGATATAGCGAAGTTGAAAAACTATGTTTATGTCTTTACTTCTCAGGTACAAAACTCAAGCAATATATTAAACCATTTGATGTTTACGTTTCATCTTATTTTGATATTTTCAAATATATGTTGTCGAAACCCATTTTACACAATCGAATAGGCAAATGGGCACTTGCATTAACTGAGTATTCATTAACCTTTATGCCGCTCAAGGCTGTAAAAGGTCAAGTGATAACTGACTTTATAGTTGACCACTCAATAAAGGAAGAATCATTAAACTACTTGGAGATCGAACCTTGGAAGTTATACTTCGACGGTTCCAATCATAAAGATGGAACTGGAGTAGGAGTTCTAATTATTTCTCCAAATAAAATTCCAACAACATTCAAGTACAAGATCGAAGGTTCTTGTTCAAACAATGGGGATGGGTATGAAGCTCTAATCGTAGGCCTTGAAATCTTGTTGGAATTGGGGGCAACTCGAGTCAAAATAATGGGAGACTCAGAGTTAGTCATAAGGCAAGTTACGAAAGAATACAAATGTATAAGAGAAAATCTTATCATGTATTTTGTAATATCCAATTGTTTGTTGAAAAACTTTGAAGTGATCAACATTCGACATATACCAAGATTGGAAAATCAAGTGGCTAATGACTTAGCACAAATTGCATTTGGATATAAAATTTTGAAAAAATTACAACAAGAAATCGAAGTTAGAGGAAGAGTAACATCAACTAAGTTGTTTCCAACAGATTTAGAAACAACAAAACTGGGGTACGCTGACCAAGAAAACTTCGAAATTTCGTTCATAGACAATCTAAGAGAACAAGATTGGAGAAAGCCTATAGTAGATTATTTGTAAAATCTAATGGCTTCGACAAAATGAAAAACAAAGTATAGGGCGCTAAGTTATATTCTAATGAGAAACGAGTTATTTAAAAAGAAGCCTGAAGGAGTACTACTGAAATGCCTAAGTGAAACAGAGGAATACATAGACCTTTCAATTACACATGTTGGGGCATGTGGGGCACATCAAGTAGGCCATAAAATGAAATGGTTGTTATTTCGACAAGGATTATATTGGCCTACTATGCTGAAAGATTGTGTGGAGTTTGTAAAAGGTTTCCAAGAATTTCAAATACATACAGGCATCCAGCATGTACCTGCAAGCGAACTTTACTCAATTGTGAAACCTTGGCCTTTTAGGGGACGGGCTTTGGATCTTATTGGGGAGATTCGACCAACATCATCTAAAAACCAGAAATATATATTGGTGGGCATTAACTATTTCACTAAGTGGATTGAAGAAATTCCTTTAGTCAATGTAGACCAAGATAATGTCATTGAATTTATTCAAAAGAAAATTATATATAGGTTTGGAATCCCTGAGACAATAACAACCGACCAAGGATCAGTATTTACTGGTCGTAAAGTGCAAGAATTTGCTACAAAAATGGGATTCAAACTGTTAACATTTATGCCTTACTATGCACAAGCTAATGGACAAGTTGAAGCGGCAAATAAGGTAGTAATTGGCTTGATAAAGAAGCATGTAGGAAAAAAACCAAAGAATTGGCATAAAACGTTGGACCAAATCTTATGGGCATGTCGAACTTCTCCTAAGGAAGCTACCAGAACGACACCATTTCAATTAGCCTATGGCCATGACGCAGTATTGCCAGTAGAAATTTGTCTGCAATCAACAAGAATTCAAAAACATCAAGATATCCCTTCCGAAGCTTATTGGAATATGATGTTAGAAGAATTGGTTGATTTGGACAAAGAAAGACTAAGAGCTTTAGATCTCTTAAGGATACAGAAGAAAAGAGTGGAAAAATCTTACAATAAAAGAGTAAAACCAAATACATTCTTGCCTGAGGATCTGGTATGGAAGGTAATTCTCCCAATGGATTGAAAGGATAGAAATATGGGGAAATGGTCTCCTAAATGGGAAGGACCTTTTAAGATTATCCAAACATTGTCTGGTGGTGCCTATGAGATCGAAGAATTAAATGAAGATCAAAGGCTTTTGAGAGTAAATGGTAAATACTTGAAAAAGTATAGACCTGTACTTCAAGAGGTTAAAATAACCAATGTTTAATCTCAGTCGAAGTAAAGAGCCAAAATGGAAAATGCATTAAGCAGCAAAAATGGCTATAAGTCATTACAAAAACATAATTATACAAATAAAAAGTCAAAATCAAAATGGGAGGTTGGCATTGATTTGGAGATATTTGATCTTCTGCAGCTCCAAATGTCTTTCGCACAAAGCCTTTGACTAATGAAGAGCTTCGATTTTAGCATCTAATGCTTGGGCCTGATCAACATATTTTAATCCATCGCTGAGTTCCTCTTGGCTCTCAGAATCAAGAAGTTCTTCTTTTCGTTTATCATTTAGGGAAATCTTAGCCTTCAATTCTCTGATCTGAGCCTTCATGTTGGTTGTACTTTGGTCGATTTCTTCAACTTCTTTCTGCCTAGCCTCTTGTTCCTTCGACAACTCCTTTAGCCTTGAAGTTGATTCAGTAGTAGCACTCCAGACAGCAACTACATGGCCATTGGCATCTTCAATCTCGTGATTGAGAGTCCTTCAACGATTGTAATCAGTTGAGACCTGATCGAGGATCGAAGTCAAATCCAAAATAATGCTGGCGATGTCAGGGGAGGCAGCAAGAAGGTCGATAACTCTTAAAGTGGTCTTCAGAAAGGAAGGAGCAGTAGGTTCTCCCTATAAGTTCAGCATTAAATCTCTTCTAAAAAGTTGCGCCTTAACTTTCTGAAGTTCCTCCTCAAGAGGAGATGGTGAAGTAGATTTGCCAAACGCATTTGAAGCATCGTTACTTTGATCGGAAGAACTTTCTATTCCCTCGAGAATGGCATTCAAGTAGCCAAGAGGATTATTCTGTTTTAGTAATGCCAAATCCTCCTTAGTACGAGACCCTATCAAAGTGAATCTCTCATTGGTGACACGGGCCACATTTTCTCCAACATATAAATCCTGTATCTGGACATGGGCACCTTCAACATTTGCAGGGTTTATTGCTCCCTCTGCAGAGTTCTCTCTCTCATCATCCGCCGGAATATCCTCATTTTTATTCTCTCCCTCTGATATGCCCTTCCTCTCCGGTTCGACTGCATCATCAGCAGCTTCCTCTTCCTATCTTGTTCATCATTAGTGGCTAGTGAGGTTCTAAGATTAGTGTGTGACAGGTCAGAATTCTCCTCACCAGGGATTTCTTTATTCTGCTCCCCAACAGTTGCAACTTGATGCTCAGAGGTTTGGTTCACCTCGCTGGATGAGCTCACAAAGGATCCCTTTGCTGAAGAAGGCCTATAAGTGGGATCTCCCTAACTGTTTATTAAAGTGACATATTCTTCTACAGGTATATGAGCCTGTTTGGAAGTGCCAGCAGTGTCCTGAGGATCAAAAGAGTATTATTAGAATTATTGTAAAATAATTTAAAGAAGAGTTTTAGATGGTCGAAGTTGTTACCCAGGGTGGAACTCCAGCACCAGGACTTGAATTATCACTTTCACTGGGTTATTCAGCCTAGCAGCTATTTATCATTCCGTTGTCTCTTTGATGATGACAGGAGGAGGCCTCGACTTAGTAGCCATAACCGTAATTTTGGTTTTCAGACGAGGTTCAGAAAGAGGAGCTGGTTTCTTTAATTTTTGCCTCTTAAGAGTGACAGGAGGAGATTCTTCTTCTTCATCACTGGAAATTTCAATTTCTTGAACTTTCCTTTTCTTTGGAGTAGTTTTCTTAATACCCAGAAAATAAAGGAGTTGAACGCATCAACATCAATATTAATATGTTGAAAAGAAAGTTATAGAAGAAAGTATTTATCTATGGTGGAGGTTTTACAGAAAGGTCTCCTCCCTTTGCGCTTTCAGCGACTTTCTTGGTAATGGTTCTCTTGACGGCTAGAAAATAAACAAGTATAAGCCAAATGTCGAATGATTGAGTCGAAGAAAATAAGGCATTTGCTTTGAAAATAAAGATTACCTTTTTTTTATCTTGTTAGAGACCAATATAAACGCCTCTTTAAGACGGTCATCAAAGTATTTTGCATCGAAGAATTCTTCGTCATAGTACTGCTTCCACCAGTCTTCAAAGATAGGCGAACACAGAAAGTTGAGTTTGAAGTCAAACAAAGTTAGTACGGTTCGACTAACATACCTACCAATATGCTTGGTAGCAGCATCCTCTGAATAGTCTGCATTATAAAACAGCAGAGACTTTTCTCGGGGATAGATTGGAGAAGGGAGTGATTGGATGATGCCAAATTGGTGAGATACAAGATTCGGTTGATAAGAAATCAAACTGAGTTGATTCTTCGAACTCTTGAATCTCAGTGGCATAATTCTTGGGAGAAGAAACGATTCCCAGATAGCCACATAATCCTCCACTTGGTCCTCTTCATCAGATAAGGGATATGGTCGAATAAACCATTTTGGACCCACCTTTTGACTGGTGAAGGGAGCCATAGTCGAAACAAAATCCTTACGCTTTGCAAACATCATTACAAAGCTAGTAAACTCTTTCTGGAACTGTTGACCCTTATCAGTTGGAGTCAACAGGACTAATCTAGTGCCTTCGACCCTTCTGTTTAAGATTTATGGGGCCTTCTCATTAATCTTGTTCTTCTGAGGAAGAAAATATTCAAAAGTGGCATTGAGCCAAAGTTGAAGGAGCCAGAATGGGCCAGAAAGGAGCAAACTCGCCCTATCTCCAATAACTTTAAGTTGAGTCACACCATTACTGATGGACTCATATAGGTTGACCAAAATTAATTCGGCCAAACAAAGGTTGTATCCATGATGAAGTTGCGTTGCAAGGGTTAGCATCTTCTTAGTAACTTGAAGTGACTTGGTGCAGAAAACGAAGCGAGACAACCACAAAGCTAGAAAAGCTATGTGTTCCACTTCAGAGACAGTGCTGCCAGACTTGTCATGAAAGTGGTTGATGAATGTATTGTATGTGGTTTTCGTGTCCGAAAACACAATAGTGTCTTCAGATAAATCTTCAGGGTCGAAATAGCCACCAGTTGGTCGAAGACTAGTAATGGCTGCTATGTCAAAAAGAGTTGGAGTCACCATTCCACAGGGTAAATGGAAAGTGAAATACGTGATATCCCATAAGTACAACGAAGATACCAACATAAGAGGGCAATAAGGTAACCCAGTATTTGATAACATGAACAAGTCATAAATCCCCATATCTTTCCAGATTTGGGTCTGCACTGTTTCCGTCTTACTTAGCCAATCTGAATACTCTGAAGTAAGGCTAGGGCAAGACCGAAAGATCATGTTCCCCTTGTTCATAAACTGAAGGTTTATGTCTTCCTTCATTTGAGAGTGTTGTTGGTTAGTAGGATTAGCATCCTCAGGGTCATTCTTGGGTTTCTTCGCGCAACTTATAGGCTTGAGCCTAGGGTGAGTTGGGAAGAAGGCATTATTCTGCTTGGGGTTCTCAACGCATGCAGATAGTGGACCAGACATGGCGTACATGTGCCTAGAGTACCTAACAGGAATAAGTACCTGAGAGTCGTAAGCTTCACGCCATTCTCTAGTCATGGGTTCAGAAACAACCCTTCGCTCCCCAGTCTAAGCAGGAACAGAACTAGTGTAAAAGATTTTTGGTTGTTGTTGTAAGTTAGAAACTTTCTTGGTTTTGGTATTGTTTAGTGCATTTGAAAGGAAATCCATGGTTGAGGGTAGTAAAAGAACGAAGAAGATGAAGTTCTTAAGATTTGTTTTTGCAAGGAAATAAGGAATATTAGGAGTTGTAAAAATTCCAAAGAAGAGAGTTCATGGCTATCTATAGTGTCTAGGGAAGAGTGTTTTCCCTCAAAACCATTTAATGTTGCAGAGTTAGTGGGGCATGTGGTGAACGTTGAGGAAGTTATCGTACAAGTGATGGAAACATTTTCCATACTTTCCTAGGTTGTAGGGATAATAGCCATCATGGCAGCATGCAAATGGCTGACTGACTGTGGCGTCTTGGAAAAAGGGTAATGATGACTCTGAATACCAGCAGTGGTTGGTAGAAGGCGAAAAGTGGAAGATTGACTTTTGTGGCAAAAAAGAAGACAGGTGTCGAATGGGAACATCAAAGAATGACCATTTCTTCTGGCGTCAAAATAAACATTCTTGGGGGGCAATTTGTTAGCTCCTGAATTCGACACCTACACATGTTGGTCCTACTGGCCAAGAATAGGTTGAAGAAATCTAAAGTTAAAGACGTTTCGACAGAAGAGTTCGTGATGTTAGTTGTGTCGAAGCTATGCTAAGAAGAGAAGAAATACTTAGATAAATTTTCTAAGTTAAAAGGGGGTGTCCGACCAAGAAGCCTTTTCCCTTCGACTAGGAAACTTCGTATCAGCAACAAGTGATTTTGAATCTGAAGAAAGGAGGGAAAACCAGTTCACTTGGAAAATGAAGAAAGCAACGTGGCATAAGGACAGAAGTCGAAGTGCATACAGAGGACACTTGTCCTCATCTTAGAGCGAGGCAACTCCTCGACGATTATCTAGTTCTAGTATAAATATAGGGATTCTATGTAGATTTCCATGTGTTCAACTAATTGTACAAGTCACTCAATATTATTCGAGTACCCGCTGCGTGAGAAAGAATATTGAGAATGTACGTTTGAAACACCATATTTTATAATCAAAGTATTTTACATTCCTTTTTACATTCCTTTCCATTCTTGCTTACAACCTTTTATCTTACTTGCAAAATTTATTTTCCCTTGCATTTTACTTGCACTTTTTACCAGATTTCTACACTTAAACTTATCTCAAACCTCTACCTTTCTCAGTCGAATGCGTTCTTTATTAAAATTAGCATTCTTATCAAAATAACACAAATATTTAGCATATGTCCTAGGATCAAACTGATTGATCCTGTAAGTAACCAAAAATTACCCTTTTTGGAAGATCAACGGTTATTTACCAATTTTCACGGTAAACAATGGTAGACAAATATGAGAAACTTGAAGGTGCCATGGTAGACTATTAACTACCTAACATAAATTCTTTAGAACTTCCAAGCTTTCCACATGATAATAATCTACTCAATCCCTCTTTTAGAGAAGGGAATATTGTAGGGCAAGTAGTCAAAACATCAAGCGAACGAAACACACATTTGCTTTCAAGAAACCGAAAGACCGATGAGACACTTTTAACAATGATATCCTTATGTTCCATATCATAGATTCCACTTTTTCAGTTTAACAAATAGTAGAACAAAAAATAAAATACATAAGTTAATTCATATGTTAATCGCGGACTACTTCTTTCTCCGAGGTGCAACCACTTTATCAACAACAACTTTTGGAGGATCAAGTACATATAACAATTCCTCATCATGATCTTCCAGTTCTAAGTCTCTGTGAATCCTTAAACCATGAAAACGCAGCAACAACAACCACTATGTCATTCCTGCTTTTCATCAAACACATGGAGGTCAAGCTCAGACATGCCTTAAATCAGTAAACTAAAACAGGAAAGTTCACATAAATCAGTTATAACATAAGTGATTATCAAAAGATAAAATGAAATCAAACTGTTGTAATTCCTCACGCATAAATGACTCAGCTCACAATCTATTAAATATATTAAATTCAATTTTACTATCAAATTATTAATACAAAGCTTAATTATTCATCAAGTCTCTAAGCTACTTGATGATTAAATGCATGCACAATCAGTTAACTCAGATAAGTGATTATCCTATAGCACTTAATGAAAAATGTTTATCTAATTAGAATCTTAAAAACTCACAAAACTCATAAGCCTTGGCAACAACTTTGGCAGCAATGTGAGCTAAAATGTTTTTGATATTTGTGAATGGTAGAAATATCATACCCTTTTCAAAGTTTTCTTCTGTTAAAATTACCTCTTTTTACATAGTCAAAATTCAATCACTGTCAATAGCAATTGGTTAGCAAAATCATGAACCCAGACGAAACGGTTCTGAACCCACTTCATACACCTTCACCATCATCAATAAAAACAATTTAAATAAAATTCAAAATTCATTTTATTTTATTGCTTTAATACAATATCCAATTCAGTCCTAAATTTCTATAATCATATGAATCCAATCTCTTAAATTAACAATATTCTAAAATGATGCATTAATATGCCCAAAATCAACCCTACATGTCATCATCATATTGTTAATTTAATACACAAATAAAACTGAGAATAAGTCTAAAGAAAAGCATAGGGAATTTCATGACTCAATTTATAGCATCTACCAAAATTAAAGTGATTGATAAATGGTAATTTTAGGGGGAAATTAGTTACAATGAATAACAACATACCACATAAATCAATAGCTGTCTTCAAACCATTGTTAGTAGATTTCAAAGAGGAAGTCAGAAGATGACTATTGATGATGAATAAACATGATTTCTACCTTTGCGCAACCTGGTTTTATCCTTTGACCTACTTTCACCACCCATAATGTATCCTAGAACAACTGTTAGAAACTAGTGCAATAACCAATTAAATCTGTGAAATTGATAACTATTTCCGCACACTATAAAACAATGAAATTGATAGGTTAGATAGACAACACTTCCATGATTCAGTTTGACATGTGGTTTTGATGATGGAAAATCCATAATTAGAAATTTTGCCAACCCTGTCTAATCAGAAGCCATCTCACCTGGAGAGAAGCAACCGTATTATGCAACGATTGAATAACACTAGACCTATCATTGAAAAGCTTTTCTTGCTCTGCTATTATCCCATCCTTCTTCTTCAATTCTTGTGACTTCTCACTGATTTGAGAATCTTCAAAATAAAACCAACCATAATAACACATTAGCCATAAAAAATGAAAAAACAAATCTCAATCATAAAACTTCCTAAAATTGTACATCAACAACCGTAACCACCACAAACTTTATTTCAAACACAAAAGCCTCATCAATAACTGCAACTAATTGAAAATGTATACGATTGATAATATACAACAACTTCAATCCTAAACTGAGTTTAATCAAACACACTCCAAAACTATCTACTAAAATTGAAACTCGATAAATTGATTAAAATAAAAAACGAACATAATTGAAATATTAAATTTCGCGTAAATTAAAAAATCAGACCGAGAAATTGGATCTTGGTATTGAGTTGATCTAATTGTACCTTGAGAGAAGATGAATTGGAACCATCGCTGGAAACGTCGGCTTTGAAAGTACCAATGACGAAAATTAGAGCAACAGAAAGAGCGAAGACAAAGAGCTTCGAAGGCGCCATGAGAATCAACCGCCAACAAAGCTTCGGGAAGAGAAAACAAGATAACTGGTTTTCTGATATTTATAATAACAACAACACTATTACTGAAAAACCAAAGGGTTGTGTTTTGATATAGTGAAGATTTTCGCTTTTTTTGGAGACAGTTACACAACAGCAACCATGACGAGTTATGGATAACAATTACAAAATTGATATGGATATGGGTTATTGGAGAGGTGGGGAATACAAATGCATCATGGCAGTATTTAGGAGAAAGTGTAGGAGAATCTAAAATCTGAAATAGAGACCAATGAAGATAGCCACGTGGAGTGTTTTTGGAATAAAAGGACAAAATTGTCAGAATGGGTAGAATGAGTTTTCTTATATTATAAATTTATCTATTAATTCTATGAAAGAAAAATTTTCATGAACATAGTAGGAAATAATTTTTGCAGGGTTCGTACTAGATAAAGAAACATAATCCTAAAACTAATTTTTATTAAAATTCAAACATCTAAAATAACCAAATCAGTCAAAATCACTTTTTTAGCTAATCAACAAAATATAAAGATTCAATAATCAAACATAATTCTAATAGAACAATCATTTTTATCACATAACATATAACATACACTTTGTTATCCTATAGAATAACAATAACAATTAAGCCTTATCTCAGTAGATGAGATCGACTAAATTGATTAATTTTCGCTATAATATTCTTTGAAGGACCATGCTTCTACCCAAATTATTAATCTCGAGATCTTTCTTAATAACTTCTCTTATAGTCTTTATGGGTATTCCTCGTTCTCGAATTGTTTGTCTTCTATCCATCTAGTCTACTCTCCTTACTATAGAATCTAAATGTCTTTCCTCTACATGTCCAAACCATCTAAATCTATTTTTCACCATCTTCTATACTATAAGTGCAACCCCAATACTCTCTCTAGTATTTTTATTTCTAATTTATCCTATCAATTTTTATCACACATCTACTACAACATCCTCATCTCTGCTACACTATATTTTCGTGTTGATTCTTAATCATCCAACATTCTTTTCAGTACAGAATTGCAGGTCTTATTGCAGTCCGATAAAACTTTCCCTTAAACTTGAGCAGTACCTTTGCATCACATAAACTACCTGATGTCTTTCTCCATTTCAACCATCCAACTTAAATTCGATGGTTTACATCCCCTTCTATTTCTCCAATATTTTGTATTACAGATCCAAGATATTTAAATCGTGTGACTTGAGAGATAATATGATCTTCAATTTTCACCTCTAGGTTAGAAACACTTATTCTTTTATTGAAATTACATTTCATACACTCCATCTTACTTCTGCTTAAGCGAAAACCATGTTTTTCAAAAACATGTCTTCAAATTGATGCATAAATCATTAATTAAACAATATAATGAATCAAAATCGATCCTTCAAAATGAAACATGCACATAAGCACAACTAGAGTTGTCAAAATGGGCTACCCAACCCTAAATGGGCTGGCCTCGACAGGCCTCGAGTTTTTTAGGGATGGGCCAAAAAAAACCCTATTGTAATATAGGCTCAATTATTACCATCTGAGTTTGGCCTTATACGGACTTCGAGCTACCCGACCCTAAACATGCATTTCTATTATTATTTTTTATATAAAATTAAAATAAAAACCTCATAATATTTATTATAAATATAATAAGATATTATATTATTTTAAATATAGTATATTTGTAAGTACCGTGTTAATTTGTATAAATTCTTTAATATATTTTTGAATATAAAACATGTCGAAATTGTATAAAATAATAATCAAATATTTAACTTAAGAGAAACTAATAAAATATGAGAAAATAGTGAAATCAAACACAAAATAATTAAATATTAATTTGATTAAATTAATGTATAATATTAAAAAGAGATAAAATTTAGTGAGGTGGGAAAATAGTGTCTTGTTTTGCAGTGAAACAATATAAATACTAATATAATTTTTTAAAGTATATAGTTATGTGGGCCTAACGGACTACCCACGGTCCATACGAGCTTGTCTTAATGGGTAGCGGATTTTTTAAGGCCCAGCTAAAAAACCCCTAAAAATACGGGCTCTAGGCATGACAACGATGCAGGTCAGAAACAATTTTTAACTCCACGCACCTAAATCCAAATCTTCGAACAATCCACGTTCCCCATCCCAATTCTCACGTGAATTGAGAATTACAATTTAAATCTGCCCCAAATGGGTTCAAGTATCCCCATTCCCCGCCCCGTCACCATCTAAGCGATTAAATCAATTTTTTAAATTGAAATATTCATTTTTTCCAACATCAAATTACATTACAAATAAAAAATAAAAACAATTCTCAAAAATTTCATACATATATTTCAAATAATAAAGTCCAAATTAAAACATCAACCCATTGATCATATATTTAATATTCTAATTATCAAAATTAAATAATGAAATAAATAAGGAGAGTTCACGGTGAATACTAGTATTCTCATTACTCGACTAGTCTCCATATTTTATAATTAAGAAAAACTCAAACACAAATCTAAACTAAATTAAATCGAATTTTCCTCGTTAAATTATATATATATATATATATATATATATATATATATATATATATATATATATATATATATATATATATATATATATATATATATATATATATATATATATATATATATATATATATATATATATATATATATATATATATATATATATATATATATATATATATATATATATATATATATATATAAGTGAGCCTTCATAGATACGGATTATCTTGCCAAACATACATATAAGGGTGTAAGCGGATTAAAAAAACAAATTAAATCGACAATCAAAATCAAACCAAACCAAAAAAATTTGAATATTTTTGGTCCAGTTCAAAAGCCAAATCAAACCAATTAAAATCTAGTTGATTTTGTTTGATTTTCAATTTTAGTTTTTAAGAACCGTCAAACTGATAAATCGAATCAATGACTATAAATACCTACTTAATTTTTTATTTAACTCATTAAAAATCAAACTGATAGAAATATTATCGATTTACATATTTTTTCTTCCAAAAACTAATTCAAACCGAAATGATTATACCCCTACATACATACACACCAAAGCGACAAAAAAAATACATTAATAAGAACAACTAAATAAAAGCCACGTGTAAATATCACTTAATTAATATTAGAAGATAAAAAACAATTGCAGATTGGCTATTCTAGATCAAAATATTGAGAGAATATGAAACAAGTCTTGGCAAAATATTGAGAGAATTTGAAACAAGTGTTGGCTCTTTTATGTTCTTTTGTACTAAAAATTTGGGGGTGGAAAATCAGTTGATTTGGTTTGAAATTGGACCAAAAACTTAAATCTGATATAAATTATGGTTTTATTATTAAAATTTGATTTCAACTGATAAAATTTTGATTTTTAATGAATTCGATTTAGTCGATTTAACGGATAAATCAAGTGATTTTAATCGGTTAATATTATTGAAATAAATCTATAAAAATTATTCATCTTTTATAAAATTTCACAAATATTCATCTTTTAATTTTTGTATAAAAATTATCAAAATTTTAAAATAATTTTAAAAAAAAATTATTGAAAAAACGTGATTATCACGTTATAAAGTTTCAAATATCATTTGATATTAATTTATTCATTATTATACTTTAAACAACAAATTAAATAACACTCAAAATTTTATATTGTATATCTTGTATTTTTATGAGTATATATTGTCATTATTAAATTATGATTTTGTTATTAAAATCTGATTTTGACTAATAAAATTTTGGTTTTTAACGAATTAGATTTAATCGATTTAACGGATAAATCAAGTGACTTTAATCGGTTAATATTACTGAAATAAATCTATAAAAATTATTTATCTTTTATAAAATTTCACAAATATTCATCTTTTAATTTTTGTATAAAAATTATCAAAATTTTAGAATAATTTAAAAAAAAAATTATTGAAAAAACGTGATTATCACGTTATAAAATTTCAAATATCATTTGATATTAATTTGTTCATTATTATACTTTAAAAAACAAATTAAATAACACTCAAAATTTTATATTGTATATCTTGTACTTTTATGAGTATATATTGTCATTATTAAATTATGGTTTTATTATGAAAATCTGATTTCGACTGATAAAATTTTGATTTTTAACGAATCGATTTAATCGATTTAACGGATAAATCAAATGGCTTTAATCGGTTAATATTATTGAAATAAATCTATAAAAATTATTCATCTTTTATAAAATTTCACAAATATTCATCTTATAATTTTTGTATAAAAATTATCAAAATTTTAGAATAATTTTATAAAAAAATTATTGAAAAAACATGATTATCATGTTATAAAATTTCAAATATCATTTGATATTAATACGTTCATTATTATACTTTAAACAACAAATTAAATAACACTCAAAATTTTATATTGTATATCTTATATTTTTAAGAGTATATATTATCATTATTAAATTATAAAAATGATAACAATTTGACAATATTATAAACTCTATTTTTATAATATTTCGATTTTAAAATAATAAAAAATATATATAATAAATATTTATTAAATTCGGTCAAATTCGATTTTCAACAGACCTAAAATAATTATCTGAATCTAATTAAATCAACTTTATAATATTCAAATTAAATAATCCGATAAACTTAACGGTCAATCTCATCCCTTTTATTTACTAAAAAAAAAAATAGATCCTTCAGTTTAGATGGGACAATTCTAATTTGTCCATCCCTACTAAAAACAAGAGCTAAAAAATGCTTTGAATTCGTTCATCCCTATGCTATGTATCATGGACTTCACACACATAATATCATAGTAATAGTACTATCACCTTATTTACCGTTGGTATATCTAGCATAGGATACCTGACTTTGGAAACATTCACTTTTCACATGCTACAAAATTTATGACAAAACTTTGTGTCTCTAATCTTGTCTCTTCTAAAACCATGCTCACCTCTCCTTTTCCACACACTATTTTTTTTATTTTCATATTATACAGTGTAAATGAATCAATTGTGTTAATATTTATGTTCAATTACATTAGTGTTATAGTTCTTGAAGAAATTAATATTGCTTCACTCCAAAATTTTACTTTTTGGGGTTATTATTTCCTCACACGCCACAAGTTCTTTCGGTCCAATCACGTCACAAAGCTCATTTTTAATATATTAAAAAATATTAAAAAAATTTAAAATAATTAATCTTTTTAAGTACTATAGTAACTTTTATGTGAATAGAGAGATTTAAGAAAGAAAGAGATAAAAATGGCAGCTGTACGACGACGTTTCAGTAGCTCTAGCCTGACATTGACAAAATAATAGGAACCATAGAGTGACAGACTTGAATAGAGGTTTTGCTTTCTTAGGTTAAATAAATTGTCTCTGTCCCATTTTCCACTTTCATCTTACCACATTTTCTTATCATATTCTCTCTTGTTACTTACAAAGCTGTAATGAAAAAGAAACATCACAATTTTTGTTTGTTTGTATATTATAGTTATGAAATATTTATCAACTTATCAATGGCTAATTTAATATAAAACGTAAGTATAATTAAAAAAAAATCAAAGTATATAGTATAACAATTTAATAACCGTTATTAAGATATTAAAGATTGAATTGAATGATTTTTATATACTTTATAACTAAATTTAAGAATTTCATATACTTTTAATTTAAAAATTATTTTAGATCTATATAGCGGAGCACAAATCAACTCAAATTCATTCCTCATAACTCAAGATAATTATTTTTTAAGTCAAAAAATTTAATAATTAGAATTTTTTTAGTGAACAAATAAAAAATTATAAATTCAAATTCATACTTTTTATACTTAATTTAATTTTTCTGTACAATTATCAACTGAATTGGTATAAGTAAACGATATAAAAGTCATTTTGAACAAAAAAACAAATATACATTTCTGATATTTAATTTTCTTTACAATCATTTAAAATCTTAAAATTACTTAAAAATTAAAGTATTAATCTTATAAATTCTCCTACACCATTATATCGAAGATTTACACCACCGATTCAAAATTTCTAAGACAATAAAAAATGAAATAGATAATTATCCAAATTACATCACACTCGTTTTATAAATTTTTAACTATGCAATACACAAAAGTGTCAATTAAATTATCATCCCTACTTACCAAATATAAACCTCTAAACCTAATTTATGCCACATACTATGATTTATAAAATATCAACTGTGTTAACAATTTGATTTCATAATTTAAAAAAAAAAAAATTCAAATGAGACCGTTGTAAAAATGTTAGTACAACAAAACCTAATTTTAGTAAACTTTAACCAATTTGAAAAATAAATCAAACTTATATTTAGAGTAATACCCCCATATTTAACAACTTGATAATGTTTTAATATTATGTTGACTTAATATAAGAAAACAAAGAACTAATGATTACTGCAATATCACCAATAATATATTTGTAGACTAGTATGAAGTATTTTTCGATTTATTATTAAATAAATTTTTTTGTAGATCAAATACATTTATTATTCAATAAATATAAAAAAAATTGAAGTTAAAATTAAAAATAATTGAAAAAAAGAAAAAGTGATAACTTATGATTGACGGAGCTTACGAACTATAGAAAACAGAGATTTTGAAGAAGTGAAACATCACACCATTCAGAAACAACAACATCAACAACAACAAAACCACGCAACCCTCAATTCTATGACCAAAACTTCGACCTAGTATTCTGTTTCGTTGTTGGAAATCACTGTCTCCACTTTAACAACAAGAACAAAATTCACAAATAAAAAACATTTCATTCCAATTCCAACACTACCAACTTCCTCACTTTCACTTTCTTCTTCATAACAGTACTACTAATTTCAGTTACACTTTCTCTCTCTTCACTCTTTAGAGAGAGAAACAATTTTCAATTTCAATTTCAATTTCAATTTTAATTTCAATTGAATCAACCATTAGAGGGTCCTACTCTTGTTTATGTTTTTGTTAGCAACAACAGTCTCTATCAATGATTTTGAGTGCTTCTATCATCAATTCACCCACTCTATCAATATCATCATTCTTATTCTTCTTTCTTGCTCAACATTTTTATCTAGTTAACTAAACCCTCATCCTCTTCTTTCTTATTGTTCTTCTTCAATTTTGCCGGTTTGTCTGCTATTTCTGTATAATCTTGATTTTATTTCATTACAATTTCTTCAATTCAAAAGGTGAAAACGGATCTCATTCATATGAGGAGACTTTCATCTGTAACTGTAAGTACTTCTTCTCTTTCGGTTTCAATGTCCTTGTTTAATCGAGTAATTAAGTAAGATCTATAACTGTTTTTTGTTTTGGTTTATGCAGATCAAGAATAGTTACTGGTTTGTTTTGATTATTATTTGAGTTCATTGTTTATGCTGATTTTGTGATTGGCTTTTCAATTTTTTTTTTTTTTTTTTTTGTGATAATGTAACTGATCTGAGTGGCTTTTCAACTTCTTGAACTTGAATTGTGTTTACCTATGTCCAGATCCTACTTGAGTTTCGGAATTTTTGTAGATTTTTTTAGTTACTGTTTTGAATTGAAGAAGAATGAGAAAGAAATTGCTGTTGCTGGTTTAGTAAAATCGGTAGAATCCGAAATTGGGAAGCTGCTAGTGCTGCTAGTGATTGTGTTGAGGTTTCATTCACTGATGGTGAATTTTTTTGGTTTTGCAGGTTGTGGATGTGTTTCTGGTAATTGCATTGTTGTGTTGTAGCTCATGGAAAGTGTGGAGCATCACACTTTGCAAGGAGACAAATTTGGAGAAAGTTAGGCCTCATAGTGTCAGTATTACTGAATTCGGTGCTGTTGGAGATGGGATCACTCTCAACACGAAAGCGTTTCAGAATGCGATTTTCTACCTAAATTCTTTCTCAGACAAAGGTGGAGCTAAGCTTTTTGTTCCAGCTGGTCGGTGGTTAACCGGTAGTTTTGATCTCATTAGCCACCTAACTTTGTGGTTGGATAAGGATGCGATAATTCTTGGATCAACGGTAATCAACTACTCTTTGTTATTAATTTGGAATGTCACTTTCAATTTCAGCATAATTTTAGTTGATGACTATATATAGGTAATTTCTAAGATATGGTTTAATTTACTATAAAAGGATTGTGTATTGATTTTTAAAAATTGGTGTGTTGGTAATCTTCTCGTATCTTGCGGTCTTCACTATCGATTCTATTATGATATTTATTTTTGTTACAGAACTCTGAGGATTGGCCGATTGTTGATCCTCTACCGTCTTATGGACGAGGAAGGGAGTTGCCGGGTGCAAGGCATAGGAGTCTCATCTATGGAAGCAATTTGACTGATGTTATCATAACAGGTTAGTAGTGTTCAACTTCAACAAATAACTGTTTTGTCTATACATGTTGGTTTATCGATGATATTGTTGTGTCAATGAAGGTAATGAGGGGATTATCGATGGTCAAGGGAGTATCTGGTGGAGCAAGTTTAGGAACAAAACTCTGGATTATACGCGTCCTCATTTGGTAGAATTGATGAATTCGGCCGGGATTCTCATTTCAAATTTAACCTTCTTGAATTCTCCGTTTTGGACTATTCATCCTGTATATTGCAGCCAAGTTACGGTTCAGAACGTGACGATTCTTGCGCCTCTTGATTCACCAAACACCGATGGGATTGATCCAGGTAGACTTTCTGCATATAAATGAAATATTGATCAATAATGAATACAAAATATGTTTCTCCTTTAACTAGACTGTTATGGTCCGAGTAATTGACCATATTCGAAATGTGCAGACTCTTCCGATGATGTATGCATCGAAGACTGTTATATAAGTACTGGCGATGATCTGATTGCCATCAAAAGTGGGTGGGATGAGTATGGAATTGCATTTGGCCGTCCCAGCACAAATATTATCATCCACAGACTAGTCGGGAAAACTCAAGTAAGCGCAGGAATTGCTATCGGAAGTGAGATGTCGGGCGGTGTATCAAACATTCATGCTCAAGATATTCTCTTTTACGATTCATATACAGCAATCAGAATAAAGACTTCACCTGGCCGAGGGGGTTATGTTAGAAACATCTATGTCTCTAACATGACATTGACAAATGTTGATATCGCAATTAGGTTCACTGGTTTATATGGCGACCATCCAGACGATGGTTATGACCAAAACGCTCTACCGGTAATCGAAAAGATTACAATCGAGGACGTGAAAGGAGACAATATTAAAAAAGCGGGTCTTATAGAAGGTATAGAAGGTGACAATTTCGTCGATATTTGCTTATCAAACATCATCCTTAATGTGAGCTCAAACTATCCATGGAACTGCTCTAACGTTAGAGGTTACTCCGACACGGTTTCACCAGAAGCTTGTGAGCCACTCAAGGAAAGAATATTCCCCGATCATTGTTCAGACTGTTACCATTTGTCGAATCACCAACAAAGTTCAAACGATAAAAAAAGAGGTGGTTCGTTTACATCTTGGTAAATTGTGGAGTTTATAGCATTATCATATCAAAGCCGAAATTTGATTTGGTGCAGTTTTTTCAGCAGAACAAAAATTTCACTTGACATAAGAAGTTGAGTGGAGTTGCTGATCTGTGATTTGTTCATCTGCAGAAAGATATACCGAGAGAGATGATTGTTTCTTGTAACATTTGTGTGCAGCGACGAATAATTGAGTGATTTAATCAGAAAACAGCTTTTCTATAGCTACCTTTGGCTTTGGAAAAGGAAAAAAAAAAATGAAATTTTTGCGGTTCTTTTTGGTTGTAAGGGAGATATGGTTATTGTTCTGACACAGTCCCCTTTTGATACAATGTTGTTGGACATTGAAGATTTTGCACAAGTTGGAGGATGGTGTTTGATTGAATAAGGAATCCAATAAACAAACTTCCTAGAAAGGTGGAATCTAATCAATTACAACTAATAATAATAAATAGTTATTGTTTGGTTTGGTGGTTTGTTTTCGTTTTTCTTTTGGGTTGGTAGTTACTGGTCAGAGTCTTATCTTGCTGGAAAGCAAAATGCACTAAAAAGTGAAATAATAAAATATCAATGAATTTGGACATTTTGTAATCAAAGTTGTGGATAAAACCAGTAACACATGCCGTTTTAAGTATCTGTTTAGTTCTGCGGTATAAAAATGATTTTAAAATGAAGTCTCTCCTTTAAGTGATGAGCCGTGAACTTCAAGTGATGACCATGATGAAGTTGGAATGCAAGTTTTTGTCTGTAATTAAGGAAACTACTCTAAGCAGCAGTACATGACCAAAAGGATTCAAGTGGGAGTCCGAGCATCTAGCACTCTTCGACGAGATCAAAGCCTACTTGACAAATCCGCCAATCCCGCTACCTCCCATAAAAGGCAGATCTATGAAGTTATACGTCTACGCGTCGGAATCTTAATTGATAGCATATTTGTCCAAGGAGATGATAACGGTATTAAAAGAGGGGAATTTCTTTGTATACCTCTTATGGGTGGGGAAAAATCTCTAAAAATCCGAAAATATTTTTCGGAGATGCATCTCCGAACGCACTCTGAATCAGAGTGTTTTGGGGATGCATCTCCGAAAACAATTTGTTTGGACTTGAATATTATATTTAAACATGCAGTGATATTTTCAGAGATGCATCTCCGAAATACTCTGTTTTGATTCTTTCGAAGGTGCATCTCTGGAACCCTGGACAGTGATGTTTTTTTTTTTTTAAATCTTCAATGTGTTTGATAAATAATTAGTTGAAAATGATAATAAAGACGCTATTTAAAAATGATAAGATATAAATAACGATAATAGACTAAAAATGTTGTTGAACATTAAAAAAAATAATACAATAATTATTCATAGATTGTTCGGAAATTAAAAAAAAAAAGCATGGCCTACTACGTAGGCCTGATCCTCACTCACTGGCCCCTCCTCTGCCTACTGTATCCCGCTGCACTCTCTGCCTCCCCAACCATTCGCTCCACAATGGCCACCACCTTAGGACCGTCCCGGTCAATGATACTTATGTCCAAAGTCTCCCGCCCAATCATCTGTATTCGGTGACAGATAGACAACAAATCAATGACATGGTCATCCTCGACCTGCTGGTTCTCTAAGATCTCCTCATGAGATGGCCTAGATGGACGTTTAGGAGCATTCAATGTCACGACAGGATGTGACAATGTGTAGAACCATGTCACGTATCTCTCAACATAATGCCAACTACTGGTCGTCTGCATCATTTGACCCTCCCCAGGCACCATATGATTCTCTCAATTCTGGAAGATTCTATCGAGCTCCCGGCGGACAATTGTGTCATGAGTAGCCTGAAAGGAAGACTTTGGTATGGTCTACACATAGCCAAGCTACTGCATGCATCGCTCTGGAAGATACCTGACCATAGTGTTAGTCTCACATGTCAGCCACCCATAGTACAGTGAGACATGGTAGAACTGGATAATCTCCCAGTGACCCTCGAACGACGTCCATTGGATGTTATCATGGACAATCCTATCCAGATACACACGGAAAGGCAGCACAACCCGATTCCCTCTGTGGGGGGCCTACCAAGTAGCCCTCGGCATATGCTCAATATAACCTCGAGCATAATCGAAGCCATGAATACGGTGGAAGTGTGAAATGATCCAGCCTTGAAAAACGAATAAGATTCATTAAGAAAAAGTTATAGTTATTAATAGTAAATAAAATTTAATAGTTTGAATGATAATTACCGTCAGCAGTGTAGCAGAGCTTGTCAGTTGCCGTGTCCTCCAGTTAGAGGCTTCATTAAGATTTTGGTACAAGTATACCAAACAACCAACTCCCAGTTCCGATTTCTCACCCTATCTAAATCCATGAAGTCTCGGAGCAGAAGTCGATGTTCCCTCCACTTCCACCCGCGATACCCGACTGCGTCCTCGACGACTCATAGTATGCTCAACTCTCTCTCGTCGAGCGGATGCAGTTTTGCTAGGTCTACCAAGTCTCAGTCTGTTGGGATTCACTGCCATTATTATGAAAAAATAAACAATCGTTAATCAAATCAAAGGTACAATAACGAATAAGAACATCTACGGAAAAAAAAAATCAACCCAGGTCTTTTTTTGGAGATGCATCTCTGAAACTACTGAGAGGGATTTTCGGAGATGTATCTCCGAAATAACCCGCGACTAACATTGCAAAAACCTTAACCTAGCAGCACCATTCGTACACCAAAATCCAATATTTACACTAAAAAACAATTTTTTTTACAGTTTATACATAATCTATACAACTTAAACTAGAAATGCAAAGATTAAAGTGATTGAAGAACTTACTCAAATTTGAAGCTTTTGAAGTTGTTGAAAATGTGTTGAAATTAGGAGTTGGAGTGAGTTGTAACAAGTGCAAACAAGTATACTAACTTGAATGAGTTTTGAAATTACATATTTTTTTTAGGTGTTTGATAGTTAGATTTAGGATGAAATGAGAATAAGGGGGTGGCTATTCGTATTTGTTTATGTAATACCCTATTTAAAAGATGAGTCTCTGAAACACCTCTGGTTTTAAAAAAGGGTTTCGGCAATGCATCTCCGAAATAACCCCAGAAAAATAAATTATGGTGCGTTCAAAGATACATCTCTGAATTTTGGGGGTAAAAATGAAATTTAGCCAGAGGTGGATAAGAAGGTGTAAGGTTGGGGAAAGAAATTCCCTTAAAAGAGCCATCTATTATCTCAGTCGAGTCTTCAACGATGCAAAGACTAGATATAGCGAAATAGAAAAGTTATGTCAGTGTCTGTATTTCTCTTGTCTTAAATTGAAGCATTACATAAAATCAATTGATCTTTATATCTATTCACACTTTGACATCATTAAACATATGCTTTCAAAACTCATTATGCATAGTTGAATTGGGAAATGGGCATTAGTCCTAACTGAGTATTCCCTAACTAATGCGCCTTTGAAGGCAATGAAGGGACAAATTGTCACTGAATTTATTGTCGATCATGTGATTGTCGAAAAAACACAAAATTACATATACTTGAAACCATGGAGGTTATATTTTGACGATAAAAGTCATAAAAACCGACCTGGGAATGGTGTGATACGGTGGGAGAACTGACTTGAGGTTTTGCGTTTATGTTCGCAAATGTTGCGGTTTAGCAAGAGTCACCATCAACTTTTCTTTTATCCAATAAGGAAAGGTGAAAAAGCACAGAAAAGACCTTTAGAGATGTTTTCTTGAGTTCGAGGGGTGGATTATGAAAAGGGAAGGTATTAGCACCCTTTTCATCCATGATTCTCCATGGGCTCTTAGTTACTCGTTAGATCACTTGCTTTTGTTTGAAAAGTGTGCTTTTGTGGTTTTTGAAAGTATTTTGAAAATGTGCCATGGTTTATGCAAACTTTGCAATGATTCCCGTTCGTAAGAATGTATGCAAAGTGTTGAGCTTTTGAAAATATTTCAAGTTTTGAAAAGTGTTTTGAAGTTGTTTTGAAAGTGTATGTGATTGTTTTGAAAATAGCAAGGATATTTATTTTGAGATTGAGCAAGTAACTAAAAGTAATCTACTTACTCAAAAGGTCTTAGATGTGTTTTTCCTCCTCCTTTAGATGTTGCTATCTTACCATTGAATTGATAAGAAGCTCCATCGTTGGATGTGAAGGGACGAGCGTTGGGTCATTGAATGACCATGATAGCAATGTTGTGAGATGACTTAGCACTTTTCTTTTAGGGACTAAGATCATTTTGAAAGGCAACATTGATAGCGTCATCGAGGGACTATGATCTTTTTCGATTTGTTTTTGCTAAAACTTCCCACATGCATAACATGACCATTTTTATAAGGCAACAAGTGGAATTACCCTAAGGGTGTAAGTGTGCGAGTGTATTTGATTGCATGCATAATTTATCTTGATCAGGGTGATCTATTTGTCAATTTTCATATCTTGTCATACACCCTAATTACTAGCATATATTGAAAGTAATAACAGTGCAGAAATGTAAAGTCCTACGCTATTACAATATTTTAGGGGGATGTGGGTACATATTTATGAATGGGGGTTGCAAGTTAAAATTCTAGGTCACTATTACCACCACATTGAAACAGATAAGAATATATAGAAAATACAAAATGCTTGTCTGTTTAGAAAAATAACCTTTGTTTAAGAAAATATTTTTTTGGATTTTTATGTTAAAAGAAAATATAACATGCAAATATAAAATATTTTTGGTATTTTTTGGTTAATAATAAGATGATGGCAAAAAATAAATAAAAAGGTAAAAAAGGAAAGAAAACATAATCAGCGCAAAATACTGAAAATAGAAGAGGTCAGAAGTTCTGACTCTGACTTGCTGCACAAACAGAAACATGTTAGCAAAAATATGGAAGTTCAGAAGTTCTGGATCTTCTGAGAACTCGGAAGTTTTCAGAAGTTCTGATGTAACTTTCATAACTTTGCCTCTCTCCATGCCAGTCAGAACATCTGCAGCTTAGTCGTTTACATAACAGAAATTGCATGCATAATAGTTATGATAAATTTCATGAAATATCAGAAGCATGAATCAGAAGCAACGTGTATTAGCTAATTTTAATTCTGAGCCCTAATTTCCTTACGAAACTCTGAACTGGGATCCCTTCTTACTTAAGCAGGCAAATGCATAAATTTTCAGAATATGTACATCATCAGGATCAGAATATCTACATTGTGCTAAGTATGCAAAATCTGACAATGCTTAATCAGTATGATGAGAGTCAGCAGAAAACTTACCTTGTTGCTGGAAAGGATTATGTGAACTGGAGGGTGTTCTTGAATTCTGGTGACGTTCTGAGTAGCTTCTTCACGTACTCAGCAGGAGGGGAATTTGTAATTTCTGGAACAGTCCAAAGGGTGATATTATGACTCCTTGGAGATGGAAGTGAATGGAGTTTGAATGGCAATAGGAATACAAAAGTTAAGGTAACTTCTGATGCATGAATCAACAGCTACGTGGGTGGCTTTAGTCAAGAACAATTGAGGAAGAAATGGAGTTTTAATGAAAGGAATCAATGCTAAGATTTTTGGTATTCTTGTGTTTATAGTTCCTGGGTTCTTGGAATTTTTTGTAGTGATTCAAAGCTTTCTTTCTCAATTACCTCGCCTCTTTCACAAATTTTTCTCTCTAGGTTTTACCAAATTTTCTCTGGGCGTTTCTCAATGGTCAATGGTGTTCTATTTATAGGCAAAGTTTTGCAGTTGGGGCGGTCAAGTGGTGCCAACAACATGTGCTAGTTGCTGACTTACTCTTGAAGTAAGCTTAAACAAGTGGGGTTCAACGTATTCAAGTTAGATGGTGAACAACGCCTCAGCTGGATCTGGCAGCGTGAATTAATGAAAAGTAGAGACATCGCGTGGGTCTAGCATACTTTTGCACAAAAATTTGTCTTCCCAAGGCAGTAGGGGTACACGTGGTGTGAATCCCTTGGATAAAGACTCAGAGGCGGTTGTGAGCATTAAATGGGTTCCTATGTGAAACTCTGTATCTTTGCTTGACTCTGGATTAGAAGTTCTGCTTCAGCGTAGCATATCATCTTCTGATCCTCTTATCTTCTGACTCCAACATGTTCTGAAGGATCCTTCAGAACTTCCAGTATACTTATAACACGCTTTGCAATCTTCTTTGATTTACCCTTTGCAAACTCTGACCGAACCTTCGTGGAAACTGGTCCAGAAGTTCTGACCATACTTTTTCTTGAGAATATCCAGAATTTGCTGAGTGTGAACACAGGCCCGGAAGTTCTGACATTGTCATATTTCTTAAATACTTAGAAAAATTTCTAAGTATTTAGAATTTGACTTTTCCAAAGCAAAATTTGACTTTTGAAATTCTGGATGAAATAAATTTCATATTCCAACATGTCTTGATGAAATATGATTTTTGAGTTTTGATTTTGATCCAAAAGTCAAAGTTTAGACTTCTCAGTGTGAAAATGACCATTTTGCCCTTGTGAATGGTTTGCATGAAAAAATTGATAATTCAAGGCCTGGAATTTGGATGAGAAAAGACTTGAGGATCCAGGGTGATTCCTTGAGAAATGAGAGGGCAAATTTTGGGGTGCAACAGCTGCCCCTGTTCAAACTTCTTGAACCTGAAGAGTTAGATTGACGGGTCCGCCATTCGTGACTTGAAGGTGAAAGATGATTGAACACTAGAGTGCCCAGAAATTTGCACTCGAAGATGGATGGTGAATGGGCTTATAGATTCCATTTGGAGGAATGTTGGTAAATGCTGGAAGAAGTATCAGCACAAATCTCTTGTTGATTCATACTAAACTAGCTGTTTTACCTGTGATAAAATGGGTTAGTAAAATGCAGATGCTTGCATGATGTTTACCAGAAGTGGTATCATGCTAAATACATTGGTATGTACATGCTATGATGTATGAATGTGAAATGTGTGTTTTCGTCCAGGAAAATAAATCCCTGACTGCTGTTGGGGAAATTCAGGGAGGTTGAATCCCTGATTGCCTGTTGGAAATGAAGAATATGCATATCTTAAAATTTCAATGGAGGGGTACTTTTGCTGGGGAATATCACTCAAATATCAGCTGCTATCTGGTCGAATCCAGGCTTCTCAGTTGCTGAGTATGAAATAGTCGGTTGCTATTTGGTCGGATCCAGGATTCATGGCAATCTTACTGGGGGAATAGATGAATTAACTGTTGTCTGGTCGGATCTAGGCTTTGCAGAAAATTCCTTGAAATTGAATAGTCATCTGGTCGGGTCCAGGTTGCACAACAACTTGCTGGGGATGCAGAGGTTAACTGTTATCTGGTCGGATCCAGGCTTCACAGTAACTTACCGGAGGAAAGGATGAATTAACTGCTATCTGGTCGGGTCCAGGTTTTGCAGAAAGTTTCTTGAAGACTGTTATCTGGTCGGGTCCAGGCTTTATGGTCTTTTGGAAAGCTGTACTGTTATCTGGGGATCATGGTTAATTGTTATCTGGTTGGGTCCAGGCTTTACAATACACCATTTGAAAACTGTTATCTGGTCGGGTCCAGGCTTTGGAGATTTCTGAGGTTGATGAGGTTAAATTGCTATCTGGTCGGGTCCAGGCTTCACAATAAACTGGTTGAAAACTGTTATCTGGTCGGGTCCAGGCTTTGCAGATTTCTTTGATGAGGTTAATTGTTATATGGTCGGATCCAGGCATCACAATAAATTGGTTGAAAACTGTTATCTGGTCGGGTCCAGGCTTTGCAGATTTCTTTGATGAAGTTAATTGTTATCTGGTCGGGTCCAAGCTTCACAATAAACTGCTTGGGGATTTAGTTGTTATCTGGTCGGTTTCCAGGTTTCACAATGAATCTCTGAGGGTGATTTCTATCTGGTCGGATCCAGGTTTCGCAACGGATTTCTTGAAAGGATGGAAATGAGGATTGATATCTGGTCGGGTCCAGGTGTAACACCCCAATTCTACCCCAAGCAAATTATGCAAAATAAATCAGAGTTATAAAATTTCATTCATACAAACGAATCGGGACGTCACAAATTCTTCTAACAAATTCATTGCATTCATCATGGATATATAACACTTTTAAAATATAAGATGAACCATCGTCATAACATCTTTAATAAAATAATTCAACAACCACTCAGCGGAATTCTTCAATAACATCTCAAAATAAAATAACAACTTCGAAACATTTCATATTAATAATAATCATTTCAAAACTCAACAACTTAAAATCAACAATCAAAAATCAGCAAGCGTTCATCCCCCCGAGTGTTACATATCAGAGCAATGACACTGACTCGAACTATTGAAGGTATACAACCTTCACTCACGATTACCTGCACGTTACCAACATAGGGGCAACATGCAAACAGAAGGGGTGAGATATCTAACAATATAATAAAGCGCATGATAATTAATATATTAAATTAGATCACCAATATCACCGCTTCTCATCTCATAATCAACAATAATTACAACATTTATACTCATTCATCAACATCAAATATACTTCATTATTCAATCATAAAATGCGACTCAAAACTATGCAAATTCATGTGGTACCATTGGAGCAGAACTCCCATCTCAAAAATCTGCCAATTAATAGAGGCATCAACAAGGCATAGCCTTCATCTCAAAATTTGCCAATCCAGGCCATCTCAACGAGCATAAGCTCCATCTCAAAAATGCAATGTATGCGAATCATCATGAATGTAATAACAACACCCAAGTTAACCACATCTCAAATCATCTCAAAACATCTCAAAATGGGAACATCTCAATCATCTTAAAACATCTCAATCACAGCACCTCATAAACATCTCAAAGTAATATTATTGAACATCATTTATCATCACAAAATCATCGAACACAACTTCATCAATAACATCTCACCAATACTCAATTGTATATTAATAGTACAATAATCCATCCCGTTATTCTGCTAATTTATATCGTTACTGTCATTAATCCTACTGCCATAATTCTAACAGCAGCCTCTAAACATCTCATATTCATCATTCTGTCCAAAAACCAGCACAACGACCGACACGGGAAATAATTCTAAATCCTAAGTTGGCTACTAGGATTACATTCCTTATTCATTGTTTTAATCATCAAGAGTAAGGTTCATCTCGTTAGTAAATTAACGCTTCGAACGACATCTCAAACATCATCTTAAAACTCAAGTTACAACAACTAAAAACCGATTCTGTCAAAAATCAGACCTTATGGGTCGACACAAAACCCTATGGATCGACTCATCCTGCTTCTCCTTTACAACATGGGTCGACGCAAAACCCTATGGATCGACGCGTACTGCTTCATCTGTTCATCATGAGTCGACACATCCTCCTTATGGATCGACTCATCCTGGCTTTAAATCACAGCATGTATCAACACATGCACCTTACCGGTCGACTCATCCTGAGTCTTGCAACTATCATGTATCGACGCAAGTCCTTTTTGCATCGACTCATCCCGAGTCTAACAGCCTTCATGTATCGACACATCCAGTTTGGGGTCGACACATCCTGACCCTTCCTGCATAATTATGCATTTTCCTTTGTATTTTCACTACGAGAATTCATATTACAGCCCTACAAACCTTATTATAAACATAATAATTCATCACCTAACGTTAAACTATATTACTACATCGATTAAACAACATCATGGCATCATTATTCATCCAAAATTCATCCATCTTCATCATACATCATAATATATACATATCCAATTCAAGAACAAAACCGCAATTACCTCTAACCCCACATATCAAACATCATGAACCCAATTATAAAGTTAGAACCCCACCCTTATCTTGGATTGAAGGTCGCTCTACAATTTCCGGGTTGAATCTTCGTTCTTTCCGTTTTCCACTTTTTCCAGCAGCTTCACGTTCTTCTCAAATCCTTATTTCCTTCTACTGCTTCTTTCTTCTCTACCTTCTCACAAATAATAAAATAACCTAATATTATATTATTCCTTAGTGGGCTCCAAACTTACACCCCCTTATTACATCTACTATCTCAAATTAAGCCCACCTTAATAATATTACACTTCTAATATTATTTCACCACATAATAATATTATACCTCTAATATTATTATTTCTCCATTTAATAAAATAAATCCAATTTAATAATAACACATCTTCACAAATATTCCAAAAATAATTTAATTAAATAATTAATTAAATTACGGGCGTTACAACTCTCCCCCACTTAGAATATTTTCGTCCTCGAAAATTTACCTCAATTAAACAATTCAGGATAGGAGTCTCGCATCTTGCTCTCCAACTCCCAAGTCATGCTTTCTCCTGCAGCTCATAACCAAACCACTTTAACCAAGGCAATCTCTTTTCCCCTCAGAGTCTTCATTTCACGATCCGCGATCTGTACAAGCATTGTCTCCACCGTAAGATTATCCCGTACTTGCACATCGTCCATATGAATCACATGAGATGGATCTGAAATATACTTCCGAAGTTGCGACACATGAAACACATCATGCAAATTCGAAAGATTAGGCAGTAAAGCCACTTTATAAGCAACATTCCCACTCTCTCTGAAATCTGATACGGTCCAATAAAATGAGAAGTGAGCTTCTTAGACTTCAATGCTTGCTCAACACCAGTCACAGGTGTAACTCTCAAAAACACATGATCACCGACTTGAAACTCTAAATCCTTCCTTCGCTTGTCATGATAACTCTTCTGTCTACTTTGTGAAGCTTTCATCTTTTCTCGAATCAACTTCACCCTCTCAGTAGTCTCACGAACAAGTTCAGGTTCAAGTACTACACTTTCACCAGATTCATGCCAACATAACGGAGTTCTATATCTTCGATCATACAACGCTTCAAAAGGTGCCATTCCAATACTGGAATGATAACTATTATTATAAGTGAACTCTATTAACGGATGATACGCATCCCATGAACCTCCCTGCTCAAGAACACACGCCCTCAGCAAATCTTTCAACGATTTAATAGTCCGTTCAGTCTGACCATCTGTCTGAGGATGATATGCTGAACTCAATCTCAACTTAGAACCCAACGCTTCTTGCAAACTCTTCCAAAAATCAGAAGTAAATCTCGGATCTCTATCTGACACAATGCACAAAGGAACACCATGCAGCTTCACAATCACACTAGTATAAATCTCAGCCAACTTCGACACTGGAAAACTGATGTTAATAGGAATAAAATGAGCTGACTTCGTAAGCCTATCAACAATCACCCAAATCGAATCATGTCCTATTGAAGCACTAGGCAACCCCGTCACAAAGTCCATTGAAATGCTATCCCATTTCCACTCTAGAACTTCCAACGGTTGCATCAATCCTGCAGGCTTCTGATGTTCAACTTTCGACTTCTGACAAGTCAAACATGCATACACAAACCGAGCCATATCAATCTTCATCTCAGGACACCAAAACAAACCTTTCAAATCTTGGTACATCTTTGTAGCTCCTGGATGAATACTCAACTTACTTCTATGACTCTCTTCAAGTATCACTTTCTTCATCTCAGCCTCATCAGGAATACAAATCCGGTTACGAAATCTCAACACACCTTGCTCATTTAACTTGAAATCACTATTCTCAGATTGATCACTCCCAACCATCAAATCTACCAGTTTCACATCCAAGTTCTGAGCTTCTTTGATACTGTCTAAAATTCATTATTAATCTTCAACATACCACACATAACACTTTGTGGAGTAACCTCACAAACTAAGCTCATATCTCTGAATTGCTCAATCAATTCCAACTCTTTAATCATCATTGCTAACATATGTAAAGTCTTTCGACTCAACGCATCAGCTACCACATTCGCTTTTCCTGGATGATAATTCAAACCAAAATCATAATCCTTTAACAATTCCAACCATCTTCGTTGCCTCATATTTAATTCCTTCTGATCAAACAAATACTTTAAGCTCTTATGGTCACTAAACACTTCAAATCTAGAACCATAAAGATAATGCCTCCAGATCTTCAACATAAAAACAACTGCAGCAAGCTCTAAATCATGTGTAGGATAGTTCTTCTCATGAGTCCTTAACTGCCTTGACGCATAAGCAACTACCTTACCATTTTGCATAAGCACACCTCCTAAATCCATCTTAGAAGCATCACAATACACCACAAAAGGCTCTCTTGGATTAGGCAACGTCAAAATCAGAGCCGACGTCAACCTCTTCTTCAATCCTGTAAAACTTTCTTCGCACTGAACATCCCAAACAAAAGCTCTACCTTTACAAGTCAACTTAGTCAACAGGAGTGACAACTTAGAAAACCCTTCGATAAACCTTTTATAATAACCAGCTAATCCCAAGAAGCTTCTAATCTCAGTAGCTGACTTTGGAGTTTCCCATTGCAACACAACATCAACCTTCGATGGATCTACAACAATGCCACTACCTGAAATCACATAACTAAGAAAACTAACCTCTTTTAACCAAAATTCACACTTGGACAACTTTGCATACAACTTCTTTTCTTTCAAAATTTGCAATACTATTCTTAAATGTTCAGCATGCTCTTCTTCTGACTTAGAGTAAATCAGAATATCATCAATGAACACCACTGCGAACCGATCCAAATAAGTATGAAAGATACGATTCATATATTCCACGAATACTCCCGGTGCATTAGTAACACCGAAAGGCATCACCAAATACTCATAATATCCATAACGCATTCTGAAAGCCGTCTTCTGAATATCTTCATCCTTCACTTTAATCTGATGGTAACCCGACCTCAAATCAATCTTACTAAACACACGAGCATCCACTAATTGGTCCATCAAGTCATCTATTCTTGAAAGCGGATACTTGTTCTTAATTGTCACCTTGTTCAACTGTCTATAATCAACACAAAGCCTCATACTTCCATCTTTCTTCTTCACTAACAACACTGGAGCTCCCCACGGTGATACACTTGGTCTTACAAACCTCTTCTCAAGTAACTCTTCCAATTGCTTCTTCAATTCTGACAACTCGGACGCAGACATCCTGTATGGTGCCATAGACACAGGTCTGGTACCAGGTACAAGGTCAATAGCAAATTCAACTTCCCTCCCTGGCGGTACCTCAGGAATCTCATCAGGGAAAACCTCAGGAAATTCACACACCACCTGCAATTCCTCAATTACAACTTGAGTCTCTACAGATAGCGACGCCATCAACGAAAACATATGTGCTTCTTCTTGCATCAACTTCCTTAACTGTCTAGCAGATAACAGACCATCTTCCTCTTCATCAGGAGTAGAAAACTTCACCGACTTGTCATAACAGTTAATATGAACATAATTATGCTTTAACCAGTTCATACCCAAAATCATATCTAAACCTCTTAACGGTAAACAAACCAAATTAACAGCAAAGTCTTTGTTGAAGATCGACAAGGGACACTTAGCACACACAAAAGAAGTAGTCACCGATCCCTTGGCTGGAGTATCGACAACCATTTCTCCATTCAAAGAAGACAACACAAGACCCAATCTCTCAACATAATCAGCAGCAATAAAACAATGCGTAGCACCAGTATCAATAATAGTAATTAAAGGAGTACTATTAATGAAACATGTACCTCTTATAAGTCCGTTCTCAGCAGCTGTCTGATCCTCCACCAAAGCAAACACTTTACCACTTGACTGAGCCCTCTTCGGTTTCGGACACTGACTACCAATGTGCCCTTCTTATTTATAGTTGAAACAAACCACACTCTTGTGCTCACACTCAGATACAACGTGTCAGTTCCTACCACAACGGAAACACCTCTTCACTTCAGTAGTGCACACATTACTCTTGTGTCCAGGTTTCCCACACTTAAAGCAAATCACACTAGCAGGAGCATCTCCCCCACTAGTCCTCTGACCAAGAGCAACTCTCTGCTTACCCTTACCAGCTGGGGCATCATAAGGTTTACCACGACTATATGGGTGCTTACCCCTTTTCTCACTAATAATCTTGTAATGTGCATTATTATCCTCCTCATAAATCCTGCAACTATCAACCAAATCAGCGAAGACACGAATTTTCAGATATCCAACTGCTTTCTTAATCTCTGGGCGCAACCCATTCTCAAACTTAATACACTTTGAAAATTCAGCATTTTCCTCAGCGTAATGCGGATAAAACTTGGCCAACTCAGCAAACTTGGCAGCATACTCAACAACAGACATACTTCCTTGCTTCAGCTCAAGGAACTCAATTTCCTTCTTACCATAGACATCTTCAGGAAAATACTTTCTCAAAAACTCCCTACGGAACACAGCCCAAGTGACATTCTCACATGCAGCTTCCAACTTCTGGCAAGTCTCTAGCCACCAGTCATCAGCCTCGACTGCTAGCATATGAGTCCCATAACGAACCTTCTGCAATGGAGTGCAGTCCATTACACGAAAGATCCTCTCCATCTCTTCCAAACATTCCAAAGCTCCATCAGGATCATATTTTCCCTTGAACGTATGTGGATTCTCTCTTTGGAAAGTCGCCAAGCTACGAGATCCAGCATTCCCGTCAGCATTCAGCTGATTTTCCACTGCATGAGCCATTGCTTCTAAAGCAGCAGCAAGAGCAACATCATTCCTTCCAGCCATCTCAACTTCTCACTTCAACATAAACAACGATTAGAACATCAAAATAACAATACTCGATTGTTAGACAACTACGACTCGACGACAAGGTCGGACCAACCTTTTACTCTGATACTAAATTTGTAACACCCTAATTCTACACCAAGCAAATTATGCAAAATAAATCAGAGTTATAAAATTTCATTCATACAAACGAATTGGGACGTCACAAATTCTTCTAACAAATTCATTGCATTCATCATGGATATATAACACTTTTAAAACATTGGATGAACCATCGTCATAACATATTTAATAAAATAATTCAACAACCACGCAACGGAATTCTTCAATAACATCTCTAAATAAAACAGCAATTTCGAAACATTTCATGTTAATAATAATCATTTAAAAACTCAACAACTGAAAATCAACAATAAAAAATCAGCAAGCGTTCATCCCCCCGAGTGTTACATATCAGAGCAATGACACCGACTCGAACTATTGAAGGTATACAACCTTCACTTACGATTACCTGCACGTTACCAACATAGGGGCAACATTCAAACAGAAGGGGTGAGATATCTAACAATATAATAAAGCGCATGATAATTAATATATTAAATTAGATCACCAATATCACCGCTTCTCATCTCATAATCAACAAAAATTATAGCATATATACTCATTCATAAACATCAAATACACTTCATTATTCAATCATAAAATGCGACTAAAAACTATGCAAATGCATGTGGTACCATTGGAGCAGAACTCCCATCTCAAAAATCTGCTAATTAATAGAGGCATCAACAAGGCATAACCTTCATCTCAAAATTTGCCAATCCAGCCCATCTCAACGAGCATAAGCTCCATCTCAAAAATGCAATGTATGCGACTCATCATGAATGTAATAACAACACCCAAGTTAACCACATCTCAAATCATCTCAAAACATCTCAAAATAGCAACATCTCAATCATCTTAAAACATCTCAATCACATCACCTCATAAACATCTCAAAGTAATATTATTGAACATCATTTATCATCACAAAATCATCGAACACAACTTCATCAATAACATCTCACCAATACTCAATTGTATATTAATAGTACAATAATCCATCCCGTTATTCTGCTAATTTATATCGTTACTGTCATTAATCCTACTGCCATAATTCTAACAGCAGCCTCTAAACATCTCATATTCATCATTCTGTCCAAAAACCAGCACAACGACCGACACGGGAAATAATTCTAAATCCTAAGTTGGCTACTAGGATTACATTCCTTATTCATTATTTTAATCATCTAGAGTAAAGTTCATCGCGTTAGTAAATTAACGCTTCGAACGACATCTCAAACAACATCTTAAAACTCAAGTTACAGCAACTAAAAACCGATTCTGTCAAAAATCAGACCTTATGGGTCGACACAAAACACTATGGATCGACTCATCCTGCTTCTCCTTTACAACATGGGTCGATGCAAAACCCTATGGATCGACGCGTACTGCTTCATCTGTTCATCATGAGTCAACACATCCTCCTTATGGATCGACTCATCCTGGCTTTAAATCACATCATGTATCGACACATGCACCTTACCGGTCGACTCATCCTGAGTCTTGCAACTATCATGTATCGATGCAAGTCCTTTTTACATCGACTCATCCTGAGTCTAACAACCTTCATGTATCGACACATCCAGTTTGGGGTCGACACATCCTGACCCTTCCTGCATAATTCTACATTTTCCTCTATATTTTCACTACGGGAGTTCATATTACAGCCCTACAAACCTTATTATAAACATAATAATTCATCACCTAACATTAACCTATATTACTACATCGATTAAACAACATCATGGCATCATTATTCATCCAAAATTTATCCATCTTTATCATACATCATCATATACATATCCAATTCAAGAACAAAACCGCAATTACCTCTAACCCCACATATCAAACATCATAAACCCAATTATAAAGTCAGAACCCCACCCTTACCTTGGATTGAAGGTCACTCTACAATTTCCGGGTTGAATCTTCGTTCTTGCCATTTTCCACTTTTTCCAACAACTTCACGTTCTTCTCAAATCCTTATTTCCTTCTACTGCTTCTTTCTTCTCTACCTTCTCACAAATAATAAAATAACCTAATATTATATTATTCCTTAATGGGCTCCAAACTTACACCCCCTTATTACATCTACTATCTCAAATTAATCCCACCTTAATAATATTACACTTCTAATATTATTTCACCACATAATAATATTATACCTCTAATATTATTATTTCTCCATTTAATAAAATAAATCCAATTTAATAATAACATATCTTCACAAATATTCCAAAAATAATTTAATTAAATAATTAATTAAATTACGGGCGTTACAACTCTCCCCCACTTAGAATATTTTCGTCCTCGAAAATTTACCTCAATCAAACAATTCAGGATAGGAGTCTCGCATCTTGCTCTTCAACTCCCAAGTCATGCTTTCTCCTGCAGCTCATAACCAAACCACTTTAACCAAGGCAATCTCTTTTCCCCTCAGAGTCTTCATTTCACGATCCGCGATCTGTACAAGCATTGTCTCCATCGTAAGATTATCCCGTACTTGCACATCGTCCATATGAATCACATGAGATGGATCTGAAATATACTTCCGAAGTTGCGACACATGAAACACATCATGCAAATTCGAAAGATTAGGCAGTAAAGCCACTCTATAAGCAACATTCCCACTCTCTCTGAAATCTGATACGGTCCAATAAAATGAGAAGTGAGCTTCTTAGACTTCAATGCTTGCTCAACACCAGTCACAAGTGTAACTCTCAAAAACACATGATCACCGACTTGAAACTCTAAATCCTTCCTTCGCTTGTCATGATAACTCTTCTGTCTACTTTGTGAAGCTTTCATCTTTTCTCGAATCAACTTCACCCTCTCAGTAGTCTCACGAACAAGTTCAGGTCCAAGTACTACACTTTCACTAGATTCATGCCAACATAACAGAGTTCTACATCTTCGACCATACAACGCTTCAAAAGGTGCCATTCCAATACTGGAATGATAACTGTTATTATACGTGAACTCTATCAATGGAAGATACGCACCCCATGAACCTACCTGCTCAAGAACACACGCCCTCAGCAAATCTTCCAACGATTGAATAGTCCGTTCAGTCTGACCACCTGTCTGAGGATGATACGCTTCTTGCAAACTCTTCCAAAAATCAGAAGTAAATCTTGGATCTCTATCTAACACAATGCACAAAGGAACACCATGCAGCTTCACAATCACACTAGTATAAATCTCAGCCAACTTCGACACTGGAAAACTGATGTTAATAGGAATAAAATGAGCTGACTTCGTAAGCCTATCAACAATCACCCAAATAGAATCATGTCCTCTTGAAGCACTAGGAAACCCCATCACAAAGTCCATTGAAATGCTATCCCATTTCCACTCTGGAACTTCTAACGGTTGCATCAATCCTGCAGGCTTCTGATGTTCAACTTTCGACTTCTGACAAGTCAAACATGCATACACAAACCGAGCCACATCACTCTTCATCCCAGGCCACCAAAACAAACCTTTCAAATCTTGGTACATCTTTGTAGCTCCTGGATGAATACTCAACTTACTTCTATGACTCTCTTCAAGTATCACTTTCTTCATCTCAACATCATCAGGAATGCAAATCCGGTTACGAAATCTCAACACACCTTGCTCATCTAACTTGAAATCACTATTCTCAGATTGATCAGTCCCAACCATCAAATCTACCAGTTTCACATCCAACTTCTGAGCTTCTTTGATACTGTCTAAAAATTCATTATTAATCTTCAACATACCCAACATAACACTTTGCAGAGTAACCTTGCAAACTAAGCTTATATCTCTGAATTGTTTAATCAATTCCAACTCTTTAATCATCATTGCTGACATATGTAAAGTCTTTCGACTCAACGCATCAGCTACCACATTCGTTTTTCCTGGATGATAATTCAAACCAAAATCATAATCCTTTAACAATTCCAACCATCTTCGTTGCCTCATATTCAATTCCTTCTGATCAAACAAATACTTTAAGCTCTTATGGTCATTAAACACTTCAAATCTAGAACCATAAAGATAATGCCTCCAGATCTTCAACATAAAAACAACTGCAGCAAGCTCTAAATCATGTGTAGGATAGTTCTTCTCATGAGTCCTTAACTACCTTGACGCATAAGCAACTACCTTACCATTTTGCATAAGCACACCTCCTAAATCCATCTTAGAAGCATCACAATACACCACAAAAGGCTCTCCTGGATTAGGCAGCGTCAAAATCGGAGCCGACGTCAACCTCTTCTTCAATCCTGTAAAACTTTCTTCGCACTGAACATCCCAAACAAAAGCTCTACCTTTACAAGTCAACTTAGAAAACCTTTCGATAAACCTTCTATAATAACCAGCTAATCCCAAGAAGCTTATAATCTCAGTTGCTGACTTTGGAGTTTCCCATTGCAACACAACATCAACCTTCGATGGATCTGCAACAATGCCACTACCTGAAATCACATAACCAAGAAAACTAACCTCTTATAACCAAAATTCACACTTGGACAGGTTTGCATACAACTTCTTCTCTTTCAAAATTTGCAATACTATTCTTAAATGTTTAGCATGCTCTTCTTCTGACTTAGAGTAAATCAAAATGTCATCAATGAACACCACTGCGAACTGATCCATATAAGTATGAAAGATACGATTCATATATTCCATGAATACTCCCGGTGCATTAGTAACACTGAAAGGAATCACCGAATACTCATAATATCCATAACGCATTCTGAAATCCGTCTTCTGAATATCTTCATCCTTCACTTTAATCTGATGGTAACCCGACCTCAAATCAATCTTACTAAACACACGAGCATCCACTAATTGGTCCATCAAGTCATCTATTCTTGGAAGCGGATACTTGTTATTAATCGTCACCTTGTTCAACTGTTTATAATCAACACAAAGCCTCATCCTTCCATATTTCTTCTTCACTAACAACACTGGAGCTCCCCACGACGATACACTTGGTCTTACAAACCTCTTCTCAAGTAACTCTTCCAATTGCTTCTTCAATTCTGACAACTCGGACGCAGGCATCCTGTATGGTGCCATAGACACAGGTCTGGTACCAGGTACAAGATCAATAGCAAATTCAACTTCCCTCCCTAGCGGTACCTCAGGAATCTCATCAGGGAAAACCTCAGGAAATTCACACACCACCTGCAATTCCTCAATTACAAATTGAGTCTCTACAGATAGCGACGCCATCAACGAAAACATCTGTGCTTCTTTTTGCATCAACTTCCTCAACTGTCTAGCAGACAACAGACCATCTTCCTCTTCTTCAGGAGTAGAAAACTTCACTGACTTGTCATAACAGTTAATATGAACACAATTATGCTCTAACCAGTTCATACCCAAAATCACATCTAAACCTCTTAACGGTAAACAAACTAAATCAAAAGCAAAGTCTCTGTCGAAGATCGAGAAGGGACACTTAGCACACACAAAAGAAGTAGTCACCGATCCCTTGGCTGGAGTATCGACAACCATTTCTCCATTCAAAAAAGACAACACAAGACCCAATCTCTCAACACAATCAGCAACAATAAAACAATGCGTAGCACCAGTATCAATAATAGTAATTAAAGGAGTACTATTAATGAAACATGTACCTCTTATAAGTCCGTCCTCAACAGCTGTCTGATCCTCCACCAAAGCAAACACTTTACCACTTGACTGAGCCCTCTTCGGTTTCGGACACTGACTACCAATGTGCCCTTCTTCTTTACAGTTGAAACAAACCACACTCTTGTGCTCACACTCAGATACAACGTGTCCGTTCCTACCACAACGGAAACACCTCTTCACTTCAGTAGTGCACACATTACTCTTGTGTCCAGGTTTCCCACACTTAAAGCAAATCACACTAGCAGGAGCATCTCCCCCACTAGTCCTCTAACCATGAGCAACTCTCTGCTTACCCTTACCAGCTGGGGCATCATAAGGTTTACCACGACTATGTGGGTGCTTACCCCTTTTCTCACTAATAATCTTGTAATGTGCATTATTATCCTCCTCATAAATCCCGCAGCTATCAACCAAATCAATGAAGACACGGATTTTCAGATATCCAACTGCTTTCTTAATCTCCGGGCGCAACCCGTTCTCAAACTTAATACACTTTGAAAATTCATCATTTTCCTCAGTGTAATTCGGATAAAACTTGGCCAACTCAGCAAACTTGGCAGCATACTCAACAACAGACATACTTCCTTGCTTCAGCTCAAGGAACTCAATTTCCTTCTTACCACAAAAATCTTCAGAAAAATACTTTCTCAAAAACTCCATACGTAACACAACCTAAGTGACATTCTTACCTGCAGCTTCCAACTTCTGGCAAGTCTCTAGCCACCAGTCATCAGCCTCGACTGCTAGCATATGAGTCCCATAACGAACCTTCTGCACTAGAGTGCAGTCCATTACACGAAAGATCCTATCTATCTCTTTCAAACATTCCAAAGCTCCGTCAGGATCATATTTTCCCTTTAACGTAGGTGGATTCTCTCTTTGGAAAGTCGCCAAGCTACGAGATCCAGTATTCCCGTCAACATTCGGCTGATTTTCCATTGCATGAGCCATTGCTTCTAAAGCAACAACAAGAGCAGCATCATTCCTTCCAGCCATCTCAACTTCTCACTTCAACATAAACAACGATTAGAACATCAAAATAACAATACTCAATTGTTAGACAACTACGACTCGACGAGAAGGTCGGACCAACCTTTTGCTCTGATACCAACTTTGTAACACCCTAATTCTACCCCAAGCAAATTATGCAAAATAAATCAGAGTTATAAAATTTCATTCATAGAAACGAATCGGGACGTCACAAATTCTTCTAACAAATTCATTGCATTCATCATGGATATATAACACTTTTAAAACATCATATGAACCATCGTCATTACATCTTTAATAAAATAATTCAACAACCACGCAACAGAATTCTTCAATAACATCTCTAAATAAAACAACAATTTCGAAACATTTCATATTAATAATAATCATTTCAAAACTCAACAACTGAAAATCAACAATCAAAAATCAGCAAGCGTTCATCCCCCCGAGTGTTACATATCAGAGCAATGACACCGACTCGAACTATTGAAGGTATACAACCTTCACTCGCGATTACCTGCACGTTACCAACATAGAGGCAACATTCAAACATAAGGGGTGAGATATCTAACAATATAATAAAGCGCATGATAATTAATATATTAAATTAGATCACCAATATCACCGCTTCTCATCTCATAATCAACAATAATTATAGCATATATACTCATTCATCAACATCAAATACACTTCATTATTCAACCATAAAATGTGACTTAAAACTATGCAAATGCATGTGGTACCATTGGAGCAGAACTCCCATCTCAAAAATCTGCCAATTAATAGATGCATCAATAAGGCATAACCTTCATCTCAAAATTTGCGAATCCATGCCATCTCAACGAGCATAAGCTCCATCTCAAAAATGAAATGTATGCGACTCATCATGAATGTAATAACAACACCCAAGTTAACCACATCTCAAATCATCTTAAAACATCTCAAAATAGCAACATCTCAATCATCTTAAAACATCTCAATCACAACACCTCATAAACATCTCAAAGTAATATTATTGAACATCATTTATCATCACAAAATCACCGAACACAACTTCATCAGTAACATCTCACCAATACTCAATTGTACATTAGTAGTACAGTAATCCATCATGTTATTCTACTAATTTATATCGTTACTGTCATTAATCCTACTGCCATAATTCTAACTACAGCCTCTAAACATCTCATATTCATCATTCTGTCTAAAAACCAGCACAACGACTGACACGGGAAATAATTTTAAACCCTAAGTTGGCTACTAGGATTACATTCCTTATTCATTATTTTAATCATCTAGAGTAAAGTTCATCGCGTTAGTAAATTAACGCTTCGAACGACATCTCAAACAACATCTTAAAACTCAAGTTACAGCAACTAAAAACCGATTCTGTCAAAAATCAGACCTTATGGGTCGACACAAAACCCTATGGATCGACTCATCTCGCTTCTCCTTTATAACATGGGTCGACGCAAAACCCTATGGATCGACGCGTACTGCTTCATCTGTTCATCATGAGTCGACACATCCTCCTTATGGATCGACTCATCCTGGCTTTAAATTACAACATGTATCGACACACGCACCTTACCGGTCGACTCATCCTGAGTCTTGCAACTATTATGTATCGATGCAAGTCCTTGTTGCATCGACTCATCCTGAGTCTAACAACCTTCATGTATCGACACATCCAGTTTAGGGTCGACACATCCTGACCCTTCCTACATAATTCTGCATTTTCCTCTGTATTTTCACTACGGGAATTCATATTACAGCCCTACAAACCTTATTATAAACATAATAATTCATCACCTAACGTTAACCTATATTACTACATCGATTAAACAACATCATGGCATCATCATTCATCCAAAATTCATCCATCTTCATCATACATCATCATATACATATCCAATTCAAGAACAAAACCGCAATTACCTCTAACCCCACATATCAAACATCATGAACCCAATTATAAAGTCAGAACCCCACCCTTACCTTGGATTGAAGGTCACTCTACAATTTCCGGGTTGAATCTTCGTTCTTGCCGTTTTCCACTTTTTCCAGCAGCTTCACGTTCTTCTCAAATCCTTATTTCCTTCTATTGCTTCTTTCTTCTCTACCTTCTCACAAATAATAAAATAACCTAATATTCTATTATTCCTTAGTGGACTCCAAATTTACTCCCCCTTATTACATCTACTATCTCAAATTAAGCCCACCTTAATAATATTACACTTCTAATATTATTTCACCACATAATAATATTATACCTCTAAAATTATTATTTCTCCACTTAATAAAAAAAATCCAATTTAATAATAACATATCTTCACAAATATTCCAAAAATAATTTAATTAAATAATTAATTAAATTACGGGCGTTACACCAGGTTTCTCAGTCCTTTGTTGGGGATAGAGAGGCAACCCTACTAGGGAAAGGTAGTTCAATCTTGGTCAGATTTGAGTTCAGGTTCTTCTATATCTTTGACGAGTTAGGCTATTATCTGGTCGGGTCCAGGTTTCATAGCATTTTAAAAAATGAGATCAACTGTTATCTGGTCGGGTCCAGGCTTTAGTAACTCAAACTGTTATCTGGTCGGGTTCAGGCTTCAGTAATAACTTGAAAATTATGCTAATATCCGGTCGGATCCGGGCTTCATAGCATTTCTTGGTAATAATAAAGGCTGTGTTGAAGGATTTACTGGGGATTTAGGGGTTGTGGCCATGTGATTTGCAGTCATTCGAAAGGCAAATTCAAACTGAAGAGTATAGACTTAGTCGGGTGAGGTAGACTCAGCTTGGGGAGGATACACCCAACTGGAGATGACGGGCTCAGCCGGGGATGATGGGCTCATCTGGGGATGATGGGCTCAGCCGGGGATGATGGGCTCATTTGGGGATGATGGGCTCATCTGGCGAGGATAGATTCTGTTTTAGAGAAAATAGCCTTGGTCGGAGAAGATGTACTCAGCTGGGAAATTTGGACTCAACTGGGGAATTTTGGGTTCAACTGGAGAAGATATACTCCGTTGGGGACGAAAACCTCGGTTGGAGAAGATAGACTCCGCTGGGGAATTAACTCTGTTTAGGGAATTAAATCTGTTGGGGAATAAAATCTTGGTTTAGAGATATACTCCGCTGGGGAAGATATACTCAGTTGGGGAAATAGTCCCTATTGAGAAGGTGAATTCCCTTTAGGAAGAGATCTCCTAGGCCTTAGCTAGGGAGAAAGTTTCCAAGAGGTTGAGACTTTGGTCGGGGATTATCCCGTGCAAGGAGATTGTGGGTAACTCTGTTGAGGAAAGTTTTATTGTCACCGCCCTGATGGGGATAATGAAGATGAGATAACTCTGTGGGGCTATTTCACATGCATTAAAAGAGATGCTTACTGCTGTTCCTTAGCAGGACGCATGTGCCAAATGGTTTTAATTATGTCCATATGCATATGTTCATTCAATTTTAGTCATTGGACAAAGTTGCATTCAAAACAGAGTTAGAAAAACTTTGCATTTCAAAGTGTACTTGCATTGATATTTTGCCCATGAATAGGCGTTTTTGTACATAGAGACAAAAAATCTAGTAAGAGGAAATCGCCAAAAAAGAAAACGAAATTGAGAATGAAAACAAATAGCCATGTGAAATGATCTTATTGCCTTCCAAATCTACTATTGCCCACATGTCTTCGAACATCCTTAGCCGTTGATCGAGAGTGATTGGATTGATCCTGGACCATTTGAACTTGGGCCTTGGTGATAGAATTGACTGTGTTGATTTAACGGGACATAGTCGCACGCTTTTAATCCTAAATTTTTTCCTGAACCGCCCTTTCGGGTTTTTGGTCCACCAGGATACCCTTTTTTGCCCAAGTCGCCCTTTCGGGTTTTCAACTTGTCGGGTGTACAATCTTTTGCATATATCCCTAATTTTTGCCCAAACCTTTTGGTTTGCCGGGATGCCCCTATTTTGCCTAGGTGTGTCAACCTAGCGGGTCTCTTATGTGTAGTATTTTTTTAACTATGTCCGCGTTTATAGGGTGTGGGAAATATTCTCCGTCCATGGTGGTCAGCATCATGGCACCGCCAGAAAAGACTCTTTTGACAACAAACGGCCCTTCATATGTGGGAGTCCATTTTCCTCTGGAGTCACCTTGTGGTAGAATGATGTGTTTTATCACCAAGTCACCAACTTGATATACTCGAGGCTTGACCTTTTTGTTGAAAGCTTTAATCATTCGTTTTTGATATGTCTGACCATGGCAAATAGCAGCTAATCTTTTTTCATCGATCAAGTTCAACTGATCCAATCTCGTTCGAATCCATTCGTCTTCGCCTAGGTCTGCCTCGATCATAATTCTTAGTAAGGGAATTTGAACTTCTACTGGCAAAACAACTTCCATGCCGTAGACTAGAGAGAAGGGAGTTGCCCCGGTTGATGTTATAGATGAAGTACGATAGCCATGTAGAGCCAATGGTAATATCTCATTCCAGTATTTGTATGTTACTACCATCTTTTGCACAATCTTCTTGATATTTTTGTTGGCCGCTTCGACTGCACCATTCATTTTCGGTCTATACGGAGAAGAATTGTGATGTTTGATCTTAAATCGAGTGCACAACTCCCTGATCATGGCATTGTTGAGGTTAGTCCCATTATCGGTGATGATCCTTTAAGGAATACCATAATGGCATATGAGGTTATGTTTGATAAACTTGGCTACCACATTCTTGGTTACTGAGGCATAGGAGGCGGCTTCGACCCATTTGGTGAAATAGTCGATAGCAACAAGAATGAAGCGGTGTCCGTTGGAAGCCATGGGCTTGATTTCCCCTATCATATCAATGCCCCACATTGCAAATGGCCATGGAGAGGTCATGACATTCAGAGGGATTGGAGGTACATGGACCTTGTCAGCATAGATTTGGTATTTGTGACAAGTTTTTGAATGTCGATGACAATCGGTCTCCATTGTTGACCAATAGTAACCGACCCTTAAGATTTTCTTGGCCATCATATGTCCACTTGGGTGAGTACCGAAAAGGCCATCATGCATGTCCTCCATAATTTCCTCTGCCTCCTTCTTGTCCATACATCGGAGTAGAGTCGAGTCATGATTGCGCTTGTACAATATCCCGTTACTTAGGAAAAATTTGGCTGCAAATCTTCATAAGAACTTTCTGTCATTGATAGATGCTCCCTCTGGATACTCTTGTGCTTTAAGGTATCTCATTACCTCATGGTACCATGGATTTTACGCATTGGTGTCAAGCTCATATCAATGTGCCGGTTCATCGAATCTTTCAATTGTTATCATAGGGGCTTCGTTTGTCCCATCTGACTTTGAACATTGAGGACATGGTTGCCAAAGTGTCAGCCAACTGGTTTTCTTCTCTAGGGAAGTGCTCGAACGTGATTTCTTCGAAGTAAGGAATTAGGGATAGCACAAACTCTTTGTAAGGGATAAGATTAGGATGTTTAGTGTCCCAATCTCCTTTTACTTGGCTGATGACCAATGCGGAATCTCCAAACACATTCAAATGCTGGATCCTTAAGTCAATAGCAGCCTTTAGACCTAAGATACATGCTTCGTATTCGGCCATGTTATTTGTGCAATCGAAGCATAGTCTGGAAGTGAAAGGAGTGTGGCAACCTTCAGGAGAGATGATCACAACACCAATTCCGTTACCTAAGGCATTGGAAGCCCCATCGAATACCATAGTCCATCGAGATCCTTTTTCAGGCCCGTCATACGGCCTAAGTTTCACACAACCGGTTACCAGCATAATATTCTCGTCAGGGAAATCGAAGTTTATTGACTGATAATCATCCACAGCTTGATGGGACAAATGATCTACAAGTACACTTCCTTTGATGGCTTTTTGATTTGTGTATTGAATGTCGTACTCAGTCAAGATCATTTGCCACCTGGCTATTCGTCCGGAAAGGGAAGGTTTTTCACAGATGTACTTAATCAGATCCATCTTAGAAATCAACAAAGTGGTATGAGTCAACATGTACTGCCTTAGCCGGCGAGAAGCCCACGCTTAAGCACATCAAGTTTTCTCGAGCAGTGAATATATGGTTTCACAGTCGGTAAACTTTTTGCTTAGGTAGTAAATTGCATGCTCTTTTCGGCCAGACTCGTCATGTTGGCCCAAAACACACCCCATAGAATTCTCTAATACTGTCAAGTATATGATCAACACTCTTCCTTCAATCGGAGGCATGAGAATAGGAGGTTCTTGTAGGTATTCTTTGATTTTGTCAAAAGCAATATGGCATTCATCGTTCCATTTGGCTACCTGATCTTTCTTCAAGAGTTTGAAGAGTGGTTCACAAGTAGCAGTTAAGTGTGATATGAAACGGGCCATGTAATTGAGACGACCCAGGAATCCTCTGATTTCTTTTTCAGAACGAGGGACCGGCATTTCTTGGATGGCCTTTATCTTGGCAGGGTCAACTTCAATGCCTTTATTGCTGACAACAAAACCTAGAAGCTTTCCAGAGCGTACTCCAAACGTTCACTTGTTAGGGTTTAACCTCAGCTTATACTTCTTTAGTCTTTCGAATATCCTGTGCAGGTGACCGAGATGTTCTTCTTCAGTTTGTGATCTAGCAATCATATCATCCACATATACCTCTATCTCATGATGAATCATGTCATGAAATAAAGCAACCATAGCCCTTTGATATGTTGCCCCTGCATTGTTTAATCCGAATGGCATGACCTTGTAGCAGAAGGTTCCCCATTGTGTAACGAAAGTAGTTTTTTCCATATCTTCGGGAGCCATCCTTATTTGGTTATAGCCTGAGAAGCCATCCGTGAATGAGAAGACTTTATGCTGAGCAGTATTATCGACTAAGACGTCAATGTGTGGTAAAGGGAAATCGTCCTTGGGGCTTGCCCTATTCAGATCCCTATAGTCTACGCACATGCGAACTTTCCCATCTTTCTTTGGCACTGGCACTATGTTGGCCACCCATTGAGGATAGGATGTTACAGCTAGGAATCCTGCATCAAATTGTTTCATTACTTCGGCTTTTATTTTTTCAGACATATCAGGCCTCATGCGACGAACTTTTTGTTTGACAAGAGGGAAGTCTTCTTTAGTTGGCAGACGATGAACCACGATGTCAGTATCCAACCCAGGCATATCTTCATAAGACCAAGAAAATACTTCCACATAATCACGCAACATCTGAACCAAACGGCTCTTGACACTGCTTTCCAAATTAGCGCCGATTCTGATTTCTTTCTTATCTGACTCAGTACCCAAGTTGACAACCTCAATTGACTCTTCATGTGGTTGAATAGCTTTTTCCTCTTGTAACAGAAGTCTGGCTAGTTCTCCTGGTATGTCACAATCTTCTTCACTTTCGTCTTCGGCTTGGTTGATAGGACATTCAAAGTCATAATCGGTAATAGTAGAGTTATCGGTAATAGGATCCAGAGTGGATGTAGACCTGCAAGAGTGTGTGATACATGGCTATTTTTGAAAATGTATTTGAAAGAAAAGAAAGACAATGAACATAAATATTTGAATGCAAAAGAGTCCAATGTACTGAATGATCATATGATTAGATGAACAAAATATAAAGCCTTTGACAAAAGGACCAAAGTGCCCCAGGCTAGGCGTATGGCTTAAAAGTCAATATTAAAATATTACAGACAACGAGTTCTTGAATTGATTAAAAGCAAAAACAAGTAGATTACTCCTCAATAAAGGAGATGGGCACAAAGTCCTTCGTATGCCAATTATTGGGCTTCCCTTCGGTTGTTGGGTAGATCCAGTCTTTAAAAGCACACTCATCATCAGAGTCCTCTATAGAGTTCACTTCGTGACTTTTGAGGTGGAGAGGCGGCTTTCCAGTACGAGCACCTCTAATTTCTTTCTGAGCTTTGGAGGTGAAACCTAACCCAAACTTCTCTGCTTTGAATGGGATATCAGGAAGTTGACCCCACATCTCATGGTTTCCTTCTTCTACCACAACACGTGCATCCTTAAGAGAAACCATCTTGGGGATAACTTTATCAGCTCTTGGAGTGCCGGAGGAGATTTTGGTGGTGGCCACAACTTCAAACGTCTGGCAAGGAGTCTCTATGAATTCGCCATCCACTTCTACGTACTTGAAAGAATTGAGATGGCTTACCATAAATTCTTCTTCACCGCAAACAGTGACAACCTTCCCTTGGACCAGATATTTTAACTTTTGGTGCAGAGTAGAAGTGACCGCACCTGCCTCATGGATCCATGGGCGCCCAAGCAAGCAAGAATACGCAGGCCGTATGTCCATTATATAGAACGTGGAGTTGAAAATCTACGAACCAACCTTAATGGGGAGATCCACCTCTCCATGAACCATCCTTTTAGATCCATCGAATGCTCTCACAACAATATCACTTGGCTTTAAAACCAAACCTCCACAGTCTAGCCGATCTAAAGCGCCTTTAGGTAACACATTTAAAGATGAGCCCGTGTCCACCAAAACATGTGCCAGAGTGGTCCCCTTACATTCAACAGAAACATGTAAGGCTTTATTATGATTCTTTCCTATGGGAGTTAAATCTGCATCAGAGAACCCCAGACCATTGTCTGCTGTCAGACTTGCTACGCAGTTCTCAAATTGGTCGGTTGTGGTTTCCTGAGGCACATGAGCCTTTTTCAAGAACTTAATCAAATCTTGTGCATGGGCGTCAGAACATAGCAATAAGGAAAACATTGATATTTTAGAAGGGGTTTGCCCCAACTGCTCTACTATCTTGAAGTCGCTTTTCTTGATGATCTTTAGAATCTCCTCCATCTCTTGAGTGGATGGTTCTTCCATAACAGACTTTTTAGCAGGTGCCTCTTTCTTGGTAGGCTCACTTTCTTTCTCTTTCCCTTTAGTATTGGCATCATAATTGCCATTGGTTATGAGAACTGGGACTGTGGTAGTGGTTGGTGGTGAGATAACAGGGGAAAAGACCCTTCCTGTTCTTGTGACTTTACTAAAACCAGTAATATTAGTAACACCAACTTCATTATCATCAATCCCGAGAATCTTGTTTTACCCCATGGTAATAAACCTCGGCACCATAATTCCATGGTACCGCTTTATCAGAGGTGTATGGAACAGGTCCGACAGCAGTGATTATGAGAGGAGCGATGACTGGTTCGTTCGAAATCCTGATAGGACCTTTGGATGAGATCCTAAGAGGTTTGTTTGAAATTGTTATGATGGCCAAATCTTCATTCTTCACCACGGATCGAGGTAGGTGCGAAATAAACCACCTAGCCAACAGAGGAGTGCAACACATTAAAGCCCCCCTTTTCTTCAAAGTGCGAGAGTAAAGAGATTGCAAAATGTCTCCCAAGAATGTAGGCACCGGATTACGAGATATGGAAACCTTGATCGTATTTACATCTATAAATTAGTCAGGATTTGGAAATAGTACCAACCCATAGATGAGAAGAGCCAAAATTTCCTCGAAGGCTTGTAGATCCAAAGTATTCCAACACTCTTGAGCCTTCTCCAACAAAAACTTTGCTAGTAACCCTTTAACACCACTCCTTGTTACCCAATTTTCCACTATGTCAGATGGTTGCAAATGTAGAGCTCGAGCAATTTCCTCAGGTTTAGGGTCTCTTTCAATACCGTTGAAAGGTAACTGATTAGGAATAGGGATCCCTATGAGTTGAGAAAATTCTTCTAAAGTGGGCACAAGTTGGTAATCAGGAAAAGTGAAGCAATGATGCAAAGGGTCGAAGAATTGGACAAGCACCTTTACCATATCTTCCTCAATACTTGAGGTAACCAGACTAAGGAGTCGACCATGTCTTTTGGTGAACGGAGAATCTTCGGGGACCCTTGATACTAAATCCTTGAGTTGTGGAGGTATCCTCACGAGGCTAACTTGGATGGTGCTCCTACGAGCGGAAGCCATATCCTACAAAACAGAACAAAGATAAACCCAAAAATCCTTGAAATGGTTAGTGATGTTTATGATATGATGTTTATGATGCTTATGATGTTATGTATAAGTGTACATACAAAGTAAACAAGTCCTTGGTTTAGGCTTGCATGGGGTTTCAGGTAAGTACCCTCTTGAAGTTTCGTTGGCTCAACCTGTCCCAGTTAATAGTAACCAGGTTCTAAGGGATCTCAATATCATTGATCTTTCCCCCAAGTCTCGTTCAATAAGCGATTGACTCGCAACCGAACAAAACTCAAGAGTCAAACCTCAATGAGTGTAGCATTGAGTATCAACCAACTTCGGACTGCTCCAAAGCCGATCATCTCACTACGTCCTAATGGCCAAGTTGGTCAAGTAAGATTCTAAGGTCAGTTGATGCTTTATGACACCAGCGGTGGCCTCGTACTCTCCTTGACTGAATCAAGGGTTACCGGTACCAACCAAAGTGCCACATCAACGTAGCTACTGCTTCAATCGTGTCGGTATACCCCACACAGTTCCCTCACAGTTTATTTCTACTTACCTAAAAGGTATCCCCAAATCCGGGTGTAGGATTTAAAACAAACCCAAACAAGGACCCAAAATGTAAAGCATTCAAAAACAAATAATGTAAGAAAGTAAAGGTGATCTAACCCTAAGGTAACCCCACTTTTAGATTTTTAAGTCCCCAGCAGAGTCGCCAGTTCTTTGATATGGTGGAAGAACTGACTTGAGGTTTTGCGTTTATGTTCGCAAATGTTGCGGTTTAGCAAGATTCGCCACCGACTTTTATTTTATCCAATAAGGAAAGGTGAAAAAGCACAGGAAAGACCTTTAGAGGTGTTTTCTTGAGTTCGGAGGGTGAATTATGAAAAGGGAAGGTATTAGCACCCTTTTCATCCATGGTTTTCCATGGTCTCTTAGTTACTCATTAGATCACTTGCTTTTGTTTGAAAAGTGTGCTTTGTGTGGTTTTTGAAAGTATTTTCAAAAGGTGCCATCGTTTAGGCAAACTTTGCAATGATTCCCGTTCGTAAGAATGTATGCAAAGTGTTGAGCTTGTGAAAATATTTCAAGTTTTGAAAAGTGTTTTGAAGTTGTTTTGAAAGTGTATGTGATTGTTTTGAAAATAGCAAGGATATTTGTTTTGAGATTGAGCAAGTAACTAAAAGTAATCTACTTACTCAAAAGGTCTTAGATGTGTTTTTCCTCCTCCTTTAGATGTTGCTATCTTACCATTGAATTGATAAGAAGCTCCATCGTTATATGTGAAGGTACGAGTGTTGGGTCATTGAATGACCATGATAGCAATGTTGTGAGATGACTTAGCACTTTTCTTTTAGGGACTAAGATCATTTTGAAAGGCAACATTGATAGCGTCATCGAGGGACTATGATCTTTTTCGATTTGTTTGTGCTAAAACTTCCCACATGCATAACATGGCCATTTTTATAAGGCAACAAGTGGAATTACCCTAAGGGTGTAAGTGTGCGAGTGTATTTGATTGCATGCATAATTTATCTTGATCAGGGTGATCTATTTGTCAATTTTCATATCTTGTCATACACCCTAATTACTAGCATATATTAAAAGTAATAACAGTGCAGAAATGTAAAGTCCTACGCTATTACAATATTTTAGGGGGATGGGGGTACATATTTATGAATGGGGGTTGCAAGTTAAAATTCTAGGTCACTATTACCACCACATTGAAACAGATAAGAATATACAGAAAATACAAAATGCTTGTCTGTTTAGAAAAATAACCTTTGTTTAAGAAAATATTTTTTTGGGTTTTTATGTTAAAAGAAAATATAACATGCAAATATAAAATATTTTTGGTATTTTTTGGTTAATAATAACATGATGGCAAAAAAATAAATAAAAAGGTAAAAAAGGAAAGAAAACATAATTAGCGCAAAATACTGAAAATAGAAGAGGTCAGAAGTTCTGACTCTGACTTGCTGCACAAACAGAAACATGTTAGCAAAAATATGGAAGTTCAGAAGTTCTGGATCTTCTTAGAACTCAGAAGTTTTCAGAAGTTCTGATGCAACTGTCAGAACTTTGCCTCTCTCCATGCCAGTTAGAACATCTGCAACTTAGTCGTTTACAGAATAGAAATTACATGCATAATAGTTATGACAAATTTCATGAAATATCAGAAGCATGAATCAGAAGAAATGTATATTGGCTAATTCTAATTCTGAGCCCTAATTTCCTTATGAAAATCTGAACTGGGATCCCTTCTTACTTAAGCAGGCAGATGCATAAATTTTCAGAATATGTACATCATCAGGATCAGAATATCTACACTGTGCTAAGTATGCAAAATCTGACAATGCTTAATCAGTATGATGAGAGTCAGCAGAAAACTTACCTTGCTGCTGGAAAGGATTATGTGAACTGGAGGGTGTTCTTGAATTCTGGTGACGTTCTGAGTAGCTTCTTCACGTACTCAGCAGGAGGGGAATTTGTAATTTCTGGAAAAGTCCAAAGGGTGATATTCTGACTCCTTGGAGATGGAAGTGAATGGAGTTTGAATGGCAATAGGAATACATAAGTTAAGGTAACTTCTGATGCATGAATCAATAGCTACATGGGTGGCTTTAGTCAAGAACAATTGAGGAAGAAATGGAGTTTGAATGGAAGGAATCAATGTAAGATTTTTGGTATTCTTGTGTTTATAGTTCCCGGGTTCTTGGAATTTTTTTGCAGTGATTCAAAGCTTTCTTTCTCAATTCCCTCGCCTCTTTCACAAAATTTTCTCTCTAGGTTTTACCAATTTCTCTCTGGGTGTTTCTCAATGGCCAATGGTGTTCTATTTATAGGCAAAGTTTTGCAGATGGGGCGGTCAAGTGGTGCCAACAACATGTGCTAGCTGCTGACTTACTCTTGAAGTAAGCTTAAACAGGTGGGGTTCAACGTATTCAAGTTGGATGGTGAACAGTGCCTCAACTGGATCTGGCAGCGTGAATTAATGAAAATTAGAGACAACGCGTGGGTCTAGCATACTTTTGCACAAAAATTTGTCTTCCCAAGGCAGTAGGGGTGCATGTGGTGTGAATCCCTTGGATAAAGGCTCAGAGGCGGTTGTGAGCATTAAATGGGTTCCTATGTGAAACTCTGCATCTTTTCTTGACTCAGGATTAGAAGTTCTGATTCAACGTTACATATCATCTTCTGATCCTCTTATCTTCCAACTCCAGCATGTTCTGAAGGATCCTTCAGAACTTCTAGTATACTTACAACACGCTTTGTAATCTTCTTTGATTTACCCTTTGCAAAATCTGACCGAACCTTCGTGGAAACTGGTCCAGAAGTTCTGACCACACTTTGTCTTGAGAATATCCAGAATTTGCTGAGTGTGAACACTTGCCCAGAAGTTCTGACATTGTCATATTTCTTAAATACTTAGAAAAATTTCTAAGTATTTAGAATTTGGCTTTTCCAAAGCAAAATTTGACTTTTGAAATTCTGGATGAAATAAATTTCATATTCCAACATGTCTTGATGAAATATGATTTTTGAGTTTTGATTTTGATCCAAAAGTCAAAGTTTAGACTTCTCAGTGTGCAAATGACCATTTTTCCCTTGTGAATGGTTTGCATGAAAATATTGATAATTCAAGGCCTGGAATTTGGATGAGAAAAGACTTGAGGATCCAGGGTGATTCCTTGAGAAATGAGAGGGAAAATTTTGGGGTGCAACAAATGGGATCCTGATTATCTCACCTAAAGGGATCCCAATGAAGTTCAAGTTTAAAATTAAAGGTTATTGCTTTAACAATGATGCAGAATATGAAACATTAATAGTAAGACTCCAAATTCTTCTCGACTTGGGGGAAACGTGAGTCGAAATTAAAGGCGACTCAGAACTAGTGGTGAACCAATTAACCAAATAATAAAAATGCATCAATTAAAATTTGATTTGTATTTTGTCATGGAAAATTGGTTGTTAGTAAGATTGACTCCATCGATATCGAGCATGTGCCTAGAATAAAGACTCAAAAGTATGACGACTTGGCATAAATTACTTCTCGCCGCAGAATCTCCAAGGAGAGATTAGAAGAGTTGACCGAAGTTAGAGAAAAATCTATTTCGACTAGTCTCCCCCTTCAAAATTGTCATTGCCAATACTTGTGGGGGCATAAGGGTTTGAAGAGATAGAAAATTCGAGAATTTTGGAAATTTTTTCCATTGACAATATTTCCAATAATGACTGGAAAAAACCAATTATGGAGTATTTGGAGAATCCAACAGAAACCAGATATTGAATGGTCATATATAAAGCCTTAAGGTAAGTTATTGTTAGGAACACATAATTTAAGAAAACTCCTGAAGGCATCCTACTCAAATGCCTCAGTGAAACTGAAGCCTATGTGGTGATTTTTGGGGGTCCATAGTGGAGCATGTGGTGCTCACCAATCAGGAAATAAAATTAAGTTATTGTTGTTGTTGTTGTTGCTATGACAAGGATTGTAGTAATCGACCATGCTAAAGGATTGTATCGAATTCTCCAAACGCTTCCAAGAGTGTCAAAGACATGCATGCATCCAACATGTGCTAGCAAGTCAACTGCGTTCGATAATCAAACCCTGGACGCTTAAAGGTTGGACTTTAGACTTAATTGGTGAGATTCGACCACCATCATCTAAGAGTCAAAGATATATTCTAGTCAGGATAAATTTCTTCACAAAATGGGTCGAAACCATACCATTGGCTAATGTTGATAAAAAAGCAGTCATAAACTTTATCTAAAATCACATCATTTATAGGTTTGAGATCCCTCAAACAATAACCACTGGCCAAGTTTCAATTTTTACTGGTCGAAAATATGGTGCAGTTCACCTTTGAATCAAGGATTAATTAATCGACATCCACACCATATTACGCATAGGCGAATAGTCAGGTCGAAGCGGCCAATAAGATCATAATCGGATTTATCAAGAAACACGTAGGCCGAAAGCCAAAAAATTTTCATAAGACGTTAGACCATATCTTATCGGCATGTCAAAATTCTCCTAAGGAACCAACCAATTCGACTCCATTTCGACTGATGTTTGGATGTGATGCAGTATTTCCTTTCGAGATCTGCCTACATTAGAGCTAGGATTCAAAGGCAGAAGGAAATACCAACTAATCAATATTGGAGCATGGTGCTTAACGAACTAGATGATCTAGACGAAGAGAGGCTAGCAACACTAGATGTTTTGGTAAGAAAAAAATAAAGAGTAGCCAAAGCTTATAATAAAAAGGTTAAAGAAAAAATCTTCTTGGTTGGTGATTTAGTTTGAAAGTTATTTTACCCATGGATAAAAAATATAGAACCATGGAATAATGGTGGCCATATTGGGAGAGGCCATTTTAGATTATTAAAGTTTTCACAAATAGTACTTACGAAGTTGAAGAGTTGACCCCTGAAGGTCGAAACCTGCAAATAAATGACAAGTACTTGAAAATTATAGACCCATGTTGCATGAAATACAAATAAGAGGAGAATAAAAATCATATTTCAATTTAAAGACAAAAGTTGCTATTCCAAATGTTAAAAGGCTAGAAATTGCATACTTAGGATTACAAAAGAAGTTGCGTTAGTCGAAATACAGGTTCATAACAAAAACATGAATTCAAAACTTTAAAATGGAAGAGTAGCTCCAAGTCTCTCGAAGTGGGCCTTTGTTTTCTCGAGTCGAATGTCATTAAGCGAAACACTAGCAGCGAGGTCTTCAATTTTTGCATCCAAGGCGCTAACATTGTCAAAATGTTTGAGGCCAAATTTAGCTTCCCCATCTAATTTTATTCGATTGAAACTCCTAATTTCAATTTTTTCCTTCTATTTAGCAAATTTGATCTTCGACTGAAATTTCTCTATTTCCTAGTTCCACTTAAGGATGTCAACATAATAAGAAGCAAGTTCTTCATCCTCCTGCTTGAGTGTCATCTCTATTTCTTCAATTCGACCTTAGGATTTGACTGCTAAAGCCGATTCTTTTGATCTAATTTCGTCCTTCGACTTTAGTTTACCTACCGTTTTGGTTTTCTATTGGATATCAACAGTCATTTGGTTGAGCAAAGTGTAAGAACAAGATTGGTTCTGAATGTAGCCTTGAGTTTTGATGACAACTTTACATGGTATCTTAGAGAACACTTGTGTACTCTAATGGTTTCTGTCTAGTGTGTAGCTTTTGCTAAATAGGTTCTGACTCTGGTAGAAGATGTGTGATGTCATCAGGTTCTGAACTCAACACTCTGGAAGAATAACTTTGGTGTGGTACAAAGTTTAGTCAAGATTCTTGAATTCTTCTTATGAAACAATTCTAAGGGACGTTAGTACAAAAGATTTTGATCATGACATTGTAAGGAAGCTTTGGAGGCCTTCTAAATCTTTTATTCTATTGTCCTAAGTTTTGAAGACGCTAAAGACAAGGTTCTGTTGAACAAGTTTTGAAGATCAGAAGATATTACTTCTGAAGACCAAGTGCTAAAGACTCTAAAGACAAGGTTCTACTGAACAAGTTCTGAAGACTCCAAAGACTTAAGCTAAGAAGGTTCAAGGTTTGATCCTTCTACAACATGCTTCATCAACATACATCATAAGCCTTTGAAGAAATAGAAGATAAATATCAATATTGGATTGTGTGAGATGGTGAGTATAAAAGTACAAAGTACAGCGTGACCACTACTTTGATAGGGTGGCGTAAGGACAGTCCTTTTGTACTATGTTATCTACCATTCCCATCATGATCACTGGGGACAAAACAACTGGTTTTATGTTTCCTATTATACCCTATAACAAATTTATTTTTCAGCTATAAAAGGAGGACTTGGATGAATTGGAAGATGACACTTTATGTTCTACAAAACTATGCTAAAGTGCTCCACAGACTCTTTTGATATATTCTTTGTATAGTTTTGTATTTTAGCAAGGAGATTTTGTTCATATATTTCTATCAACACTTTTGTATTGTTATACTTAAACATTGTGTAATCTTCTTGTTAGAAGTATCTTTGTATACACATGTTTGTAAATCAACAATTATTGATAGGTTCCTTGAGAGACTAGGTGTAGTCAGGATTCTCAAGAAGACTTTGGCTGTAGTCATTAGGATTGGCAATAAGGATCGACAGACTTGTTATGGTAGTTAACAAGGTCGATCATACTTATTGTGGTTGTCTATAATCAGTTGATTATAGCGGATTAAGTCCTTTTGGATAAGGAAAACCGCCTTGCGGGGTGGACTATAGTAACTTAGTTAACAGTGAACCAAGATAAAAATAATTATGTTTATTTATTTTTATTCACTTGTTAACTTTGTGTTTTGAGTTGATAAAAGATTATATTTGGTGCAACCCAATTCAAACCCCCTCTTTCTTGTGTTTCTCGCACCATTAATTGTTATCAAAGCTCCGGTTCTGGTATTAATCATTATCAAACACTTAACAGTGTCATATAAAGATCCATACGAGTTTTAGCAACATTATGGTTGATGCTACACCACCACCACCTGCTCCAGTTTCAAATGATAAATATAACTACAATGCTAAACCTCCAATTTTTAATGGTAAAAAGTTTGAATATTGGAAAGACAAACTTAAAAGTTTCTTTCTAGGTCATGATGTTGATATTTGGGATATGGTAATTGATGGCTACAATCCTCCCACAGATACTACTGGAAAGAAGCTTGAAAGGAGAGCTATGACTGATCAATAGAAAAAAGGTTTATAAGAATCATCATAAAGCAAGAACCATCTTGGTGAATGCTATCTCTTATACTGATTATGAGAAGATCACAAATAGAGACTCAACTAAGTCTATATTTGAATATTTAAGAATGACTCATGAAGGAAATGATCAAGTCAAGGAGACCAAGGCTCTGGCCTTGATTCAGAAGTATGAAGCCTTCAAGATGGAGGATGATAAAACAATTGAGACTAAGTTCTCAAGGTTTCAAACCTTAGTTGCGGGGCTGAGATTTTTGAACAAAGGATATTCAACATCAGATCACGTGAAGAAGATTATCAGAAGTTTGCAATCTAAATGGAGGCCTATGGTAACTACACTCAAGCTCGCAAAGGATCTTAGCAACATTTCTATAGAAAAACTGGTGAATTCTTTGAGAAGTCATGAGATTAAGCTAGAACAGGATGAACGTCAGAAGAGAGGGAAATTTGTTGTGCTCAAATCTATCAGAAGATTTGAGAAGTCAAAAGCTCTTCGAGATGAAGAGATCAAGGATTGAGAAGAAGATTATGTTGAAGTTGAAGATGGTGGTCGCTGGAAGAGAAACCAAGGCAACAGATTCAAAATTACAAGAAGGAATGGCGGTCGCTTTGAGTCCACTTTTGTTCAAAATAAGTCTAGTGGAAAAGGAGTCACTTGTTATGAGTGCAACAAGCCAAGACACTACTAGCACGATTGTCCTGAACTTCAAAAGGACAAGCCCATGAAGAAAGCTCTCAAGAGTAAGAAGAAAGGGCTGATGGAGACCTGGGATGATTCTGATTCTTCAGAAGACGACTCAGAAGAAGAACATGCTAACATGACGCTAATGGCTCATGTTAGAAATTTTAATGCGAAGGTCCCTCCAAAAGATGAAGCAGACTCTGATTCAAACACATAAGAGGTACTTTCTAAAAAGGTATTTGATGATCTCACTCATTCTGAGTTAACTTCTTCTTTACTTGAAATTATGGAAAAACATGATTTACTCAAGATTGAATTCAAGGAACTTAAAAAGTCCCATGAATCCACATCTTTTGAAAATAGTAAGCTTAAGGAAGATCTCTTCATTATCAATGAAGAAATTTTTTTCTTAAAGATGAGAACTCTGCTCTCAAAGGCACGATAACTCTTACAGAAGCTTCTGAGAGTACTGATCATGTTATTGAGAAGTATGACAAATCTTTTCAGAAGTTCCTAGCCAGAAGCATAGGGAGAAGCATGATGGCTTCTATGATCAACGGCGTGAGCAGAAATGGGACCAATGGTGTTGGTTATAATTCCTATGACGAATCTAATTCTTATAAGGAAGACAAACCTAATACTCTTCATTCCCATTTTGTCTCTGCTGGATTTGCGCCTAAAAATAAAGAAAAATAAAAAGAGAAATCTGCTTCTGAACCTAAGGCAAAACCTTTGGCTAAAACTTCTTGTTTTAATACCTGTATGTATGATTATTTTGCTGATAAACCCAAAGTTGTTAAGAACTCTGGTAAAACTAACAAGAGAGGACCCAAGAAGTTGTGGGTACCCAAGAAACAGATAATCTATGTTACAGATATCCTTAGCAGCGCAGTTGAAACACCAGTCATGGTACTTGGACTCTGGCTGCTTGTAATACATGAAGGGAAAAAGGCATATTTTCCAAAGCCTGGAACTTAAGCCTATAGGCGTCGTGTGTTTCAGAGGTGATCAGAAGGGAAATATCACATGCTCTAGAATAGTTGGTAATGGGTAAAGTTTCTTGTGTGTTTTCCCGCTCTAGAGGTTCTGATTCATAAACCTGAGCAAGAAGGTGTTGTTTCCATTGGTACTTCAGAAGTTGTTGCTGCTAAAGCTTATAGGTCTGAAATGGCTTTGGTTAATGGTCAAAATTCTGGTTCTAAGGGGAAGCAAGCTATGGAAGCTGAAGACTAGCCGACTGTGCTGAAGGTTGTCTTGGACAAACATCAGGAGGCCAATCTTTTTATCCATCAACAATTGGATAAGCAGGATGAAATGATTGCTGCTCAGGATGCTTCATTCAAGAAACTGTCAGAGGTGCTAATGCAGTTCATGGCGAAGTTTGACAAAAAGTATGCTTAGAGCCTTATCCTTTTGTCTTAGAACTTAAGAATATTTTTTTTTTGTTTATAAAAAAATTGTATCTTTATGCCTTTTGGTTTTAATGAAAAATTTCTTGTCTTTTAAATATTTTTGATTTCTGACAAAAGGGGAGAAAACATATATGATTTTAATAGTATCTATTCACAGTCTTGGGCCCAAACATGTTATAATGCTTTTTCTTCTAACCATATATTTGATGTTTGATTCAGGAACTTTGTGAAAGTTTAATGATTTTCATAGACAAGTCAATTGGAAATCAGAAGATTATCATCTGACATCAAAAGACATGATCAAGATGCATGAAGTATGCTCTGATGAGCTGAGCATCTGAGAACAATGTATTCTTCAGAAGTTATGAACCTTCTGAGTGAATTAGGCTTGAAATAAACTATGATACAACATATGTTTTAGAAGTTCTTAACGTCCTCAAAATATGGTTAAATCAAGCTCTGATACCCCACGCTGCTCAGAAGTTATGAATTTTATGAAAGTAAGGTAACCATGTTTTGATAACACCAATCGTTAAGAATTTATGAACTTTTTGAAGGTATGGTGATTATACTATGACACTTCAGAAGTTGTGAAATTTCTGGAAGCATGACATGGTTGATTTGATACTACACATTTTTCAAAAGTTGTGAACTATTTGAAAGAATGTCAACATGTGCTCTGGCAACGTGTGCTCCATTACCACAAAACTTTTCAGAAGTCTGCTTTCAACCATGCATTAATCAGAGGTTGTGGACCTTCTGAAGATATGGTCATATGACATGGTATAAGACATGGTCGGAATACATGGTCTAAAGACATGGTCAGAAGACATGATCTGAGACATGATCTAAGATATGGTCGAAAGATATGGTATAAGACATGGTCTGAGACATGATCAAATACATGTTCATTCAAGCAATATTTCAGGTGCTGAACCTTTTGATGACATGATGCTTTGCACCTTCTTGTGTCATGTTTAAGTTTCTGGAAGAACCAGTGAATTAGTTCTGATGTTTGATGCAAGGCATCAAGACAATTATTAAACAGGTTTTGATACTTGTTCGTGTTTTGATAGTAAGCCATGTTCTGAGATGAAGACCAAGCAGTTCTAGTCATATTATGGTGAGACGTCAATGGGGAAGTATTCCTTCTCTATTTTACCGTTTGTACTACAAAATTTAGTTTGTGAGTCTTAGGCTCAGAGGGAGACTTTGAACAAGCATAAATTAATTCTGGGTATTACAAATTCAGGGGGAGTTGGTTAACTTTTCTAAATTTATGCTCTATGGTGATTACCTTGTATGAATTGTTCTATCAAAATATAGGGTTTTGTCATCATCAAAAATGGGGATATTGTAAGAACAAGATTGGTTATTTATCTGTCCTTGAGTTTTGATGATAACTTTACATGGTATCTTAGAGAACAATTGTGTACCTTAATGGTTTCTGTCTAGTGTGTAGCTTTTGCTAAACCGATTCTGACTCTGGTTGAAGGCATGTGATGTCATCAGGTTCTGAACTCAACACTCTGGAAAAATATCTTTAGTGTGTTACAAAGTTAAGTCAAGATTCTGGAATACATCTTATGAAACAGTTCTAAGGAACATTAGTACACGAGCTTCTGATCGTGCCTTTGCAAGGAATCTTTGAAGGCTTTCTAAAGCTTTGCTTCTATTGTCCCAAGTTCTGAAGACGCTAAAGATAAGTATTTGCTGAACAAGTTTAGAAGATCTAAAAATATTACTTCTGAAGACCAAGTGCCGAAGACTCTGAAGATAAGGTTCTGCTGAACAAGTTCTGAAGACTCTAAAGACTTAGGCTAAAAAGATTGAAATTATGATCCTTCTACAACATGCTTCATCAACATACATCATAAGCCAATGAAGAAATAAAAGATAAAGATCAAGACTGGCTTGCGTGATATGGTGAGTATAAAAGTACAAAGTACACTGTGACCACTACTCTAATAGGGTAGCGTAAGGACAATCCTTTTTTACTATGTTATCTACCATTCCCACCATGATCATTGAGGACAAAACAACTAGTTTTATGTTTCCTATTCTACCCTCCAGTGGATCTCTTTTTTAGCTATAAAATGAGGACTTGGAAGAATTGGAAGATAACACATTCTATTCTACAAAAATATGCTAAAGCGCTGCACAAACTCTTTTGAGATATTCTTGGTATAGTTTTTTATTTTAGCAAGGAGGTTTTGTTCATATATTTCTATCAACACTTTTTTATTGTTGTACTTAAATATTGTGTAATCTTCTTGTTAGAAGCATCTTTGTATAAAAATCTTTGTAAATCAACGATTGTTGATAGGTTCCTTGAGAGACTAGTGTAGTCAGGATTCTGAAGAATACTTTGGCTGCGGTCATTGTGGATTGGTAATAAGGATCAACAGACTTGTTGTAGTTGTCAACAAGGTTGATCAGAATTTTCATGGTTGTCTGTAATCGGTTAAGTTAGTGGTTTAAGTCATTGTGAACAAGGAAAATCACCTTGCAGGGTGAACTAGAGTAACTTAGTTTACAATGAACCAGGATAAAAAATAATTATGTTTATTCATTTTTACTCATTGGTTTGCTATGTGTTTTGAGTCGCGAAAAAATTATATTTGGTGCAACCCAATTCAAATCCCCATTTCTTGTGTTTCTCGCACCTTCAGAAAGGTACAAATTCCAAGATGAAGCCGACAACAACCTTGGGAGAAATATAAGTGTTTTAATTTTTTTAAGCATAGACTTGGCTCCATAAGTAACTATAATATTATCCTCAATTTCCCAGAACAAGTCTACACCAAGAATTTTAGTCTTTAGCTCGTGAAATAAATACTCAATTGAATCATTAGAAGGATCACTGCCGAAAATAGTAGAATCACCGGAACTTTTCTCAGTCAAATTGTTTCGGAGGCTCATCATCATCTTCAGGTACCCTTTGGGGGTTCTTCTTTTTCATTTATGCCAATTCTTCCTAACTAAGAGAAGTGTTGAAAGGAGAAATGAGGTGGGGAGTCAGCTTAGTATAAAAGTGGTCAAAGGAAGATGCTTGATGGCCTGAAGAGGTTTAGTGACCTATGGCTTGGTATTGAGAGTTTCACCACCAGTCACCACCACATCCTTATAACCTTTATTTTTTAACGTCTGTGTAACTTTTTGTTCCCTTTGAAAGGTGTCACGATGTTCTAGACTTTCAGGGGAAAAACATTAGTATATTGCTTTTCATTTCCATGAACATTGTCCTGAATATATAATTCCATTTTTGGACCACAAAAGATAAATCTCAGAATCTGATGATGATTCCTCAAGATGTTAGCTGATCGACGACAATTTCCTCAACAACCTTTTCGGTCGCCTCAAATTGAGCTGAAGGAGAATTGGTAGACACAAGCTATGTGTATTTGATGTTAGATATGGCGTTAGCACATGGATGTTCTTGCAAAATTTAATATGTTAGTATTGTAAAATGTTGAATAAAGAGAAGTTATAGCTGGAATAAGTTTACCTTGGGCGTCTCGACATCAGGGCTAGAATTAGAACTTTTTGGTTTGTTGGAAGTTCTTTTAGTATTTTTGGTTTTCTTTTAGACCAGTGGGGGAGTATCCTTCGATTCTTCTATTTCAATGATTGAGGCAGCAAATGGGCATGCAATTACTTTTTGAGGTCCATCCCCAATGGTTTTTGATTTCTTTTTCTTCTTTTTTGCGGGCTCAGGGGATGCATTTTAAACATGATTTTTCTCTCCCTCGAAATCCTTGATTTCTACACCCTCCAATTTCTTGCGAAGGTTGAAGGTGTGAGAAACACAAGAATGGGGGGTTTGAATTGGGTTTCACCAAATAAAATCTTTTCGTTGGTGACAGAACAAGTTAGCTTAGAACATAACAGTAAATGAACACAATGATTCTTATCTTGGTTCACTGTTAACTAAGCTACTTCAATCCACCCCCTCAAGGATGAATTCACCTTCAACAAGGAATTAATCCACTATAACCAAACTTATTACAGAACAACCCATAATAAGTATGATTAACCTTATTGGCACCCCCAATAAATTCTTCAATCCTTATTGTAAATCCACTCAAGCCGCAACCTGAGTCTTCTTGAGATCAGACCTTCACTCAGTCTCTCAAGGCATAATTCAACAACAGTTGAGTACTTTAAGTGTATTACATATTTTCTTCTTGTAAGCAGATTACACAAACTTTTTCAGTACAATGAAAAATACCTAAGTGTTCTACCGCAAGATACGAGTAACAACTCCTTGCTTATTTACAAAACTATACACAGATGAACCGATATATTTTTCATTGTAGTGTTGTTTCTTACTTTTCTTTTGCTTCCAAGTATTCCTTTTATAGCTTGTAAAAAAGATCCTTTGAAAGGGTAGAAATGTAAATCAGAAATCTAGCTCTTGGTTCTCAACAGTTATAATGAGAGTAGTCACAATCAAGTACATAGATGATTGTCCTTGTGCCACTCTAGAAGAGTAGAGTTCATAGAAACTTTATGTACCTTTTGTACACTATCACACGTTAACCATTTTGAATTTTTATTCTTATCTTCAGAGGCTTCAGATATTTGAATGTTGAACGTTGAAGCTTGTTGTAGAAGAATCTTTCTTAAGCCTTAGAACCTAAGTCTTAGAGTCTTAAGAACTTGTCACACAAAACCTTGTCTTCAGAGTCTTCAACACTTGGTTGTAAGAACTTGCTTTTCTTCAGATCATCAGAACTTGTTCAGCAGAACCTCGTTTCATAATCTTCAAAACTTGTAACACAAAAGTAAAGCTTTAGAAGACCTCCAAAGCTTAACCACAAAGTCACGATCAGAACTTCTTGTATTAACATTCCTAAGACACGTTACAGAAGATAATTTTAGAGCCTTGACTTCAACGAAACACGTAACCACATGTTTTCTTCTAGAGTGCATGTTCAGAACCTGATGACGTCACATGCCTTGTATCAGAGTCAGAACATTATAGCAGCAACTACATACTGGATGAAACCTTAGTGTATACAATTGTTCTCAAAGATAACATGTAAAGTTATCATCAAAATATCAAGGCCAGATGTAGAAACACTTCTTGTTCTTACAAAGGTTGCTTTGATGTTTGACCTGAGTATAAACATCAATAGTCGTTATCATGGTTTGAAAAAAACAAATTTGGCACATGGGTTAGAAAATCCTCATGGGTAGAGAACAAACCTGCATTTCCTTCCCTTCGACTGGGATATGTTTTTCTCTAGTTATATTATTTTAAGCATCATCTCTTATGGATTTCCTTAGAGCGACAACTGCAAAGAAATTCAACAATGGTCACACCAAAGAAGCAAAAAGGAAGAAAAATAGTTAAATTGCAAATGCTTTTCTTTTATCACTAGCAAATTTAGTAGATAAAATTCTAACATGCCTAATATCTACACGAAGGTGACATTGATAGATGTGTATATCATGCTTAGTCATAACCACTCGTTCAACATGTTTTTACTTTCATTTTGTAAAACTTCTAAATAAGACCCAGAAACGAACCACCTTAGAAACGAAGGTAGAAAAGCCAAGGGAAGATCTCTGGTAGGAAAAGGTGGAAGTTTAGGTGTGTGAAATGATAAAGCAAAAGTATATTTATCCTTTACATAAGTAGGAAAATTCAGTTTCAGTATTTTTTCAACAAGTTTTTCTTGTAAAGTTTTAGCTTCATCAAAGATAGTTCGCCTTTATTTGGATCATACATAGTTTCAAAGTAATGTTGAAAAGCTTGGATTTAGTTAATATTCATGTTGCACCAAAAAAATTTCCCCATGGATTTCACAATTGACTTATGCTTCACATTCATTTGCATTAGAATTAAAATCATTCATATCATTGGTTCCTAGAAAGTATAGGATCACAACCTCATTGCAATTAGGGTTTTGATAAGAAAAGACTTATCTGTTGGAGGATTGGCTCATCATCATGATAATTTCTATCCAAGCACAAGGATCATAATATTTTTCAATTTTTCCAAAAGGTGTTAGGGTTTCATGATTGTTTCATCAATTGATTGGAAATGAACTTGGGTTTTAGCACTCATCAGTGAAAATCAGGAATTAGGGTTTTGTGGGTTAAGCTTCAAGGAAACCCCATTCAAAGAATCATCAAAAATAACATCTCTTGGTCTTCAAAGAATCTTAATTATATCATAATCACAATATTTCATTGGCTGTAGAGGATTTGAATTCATCTGGTGAAAAGTACAAAGTCAAAGCTTCGACTTTTGGAAATTTTAGTCAACCATAGGCTTCTCAAGCCAAGGATCTTGAAAATTTGATGGATAAATCATCTGATCAATTTTAATCAAGGAAATCAAGAAGAATAATCAAATATGAAAATTAGGGTTTTGAAATTTTCACCAAGTCATTAAAGTTCTCATGTTCGAGTGCACTACTTTGCAAGCTTATAACTTCCTCATCAAGCCACCATTTTTCTTGCTCCAATGATCAGATTAAAGATAATGTTTCATACTACAATTTTTTCATAGGGTATTATCTCCAAAAAATACACAGATAAAGATATATGAGCTTACAAAGTCACGACTCAATTAGCTAACACTTAGAGAAAATTCTCAAGTGTTTCTGACCTTGCAAAGTAACTAACTTTGTGGCCATTTTTCACTAAGATCCCAATTGATTCAAGGAAAGTGGTCAACATGAAAGTTGAAGAGGATGTTTTAAGCTTTCCAAAAAGTCCAATAGCATGAAACAAGGATGTTTGAGCTAGTAGAATCGAAGAGATGAACATGGCCTCTCATAAGCTGAAATTCAAGGTCATTTTGCCATGATTAGCTTCTCTGTACATGAGACTAAGAAAAAACATCACACTTTTCAGGTCATTTGGCTTGTACATTTCACCATTATCAAGTGTTTACGCAACTAATTGATGCATTATCCAAGCATTCCGAGCTTTGTCCAAGAACCATGCCATTTTGAGAAGAAAGGCACCAGTTCCTTTTTGATAAAGATGACTTTTATCACAATGTCAACTCTTGAGCCAGTAAAATGTTTCTCTATGATTACACTCAATTCTAAAACAAAGAAGCAATGTCTCTGAAGTATCCAATCACTTCAGAATCTATGGTGCTATGCCTTGGAACTACCATCTTCAAGAAACTTTATTTATCCATCTCAACCAAACAAAAACTCCACCACTTGCAATTCTAACCAGCTCATTACCTATGAGTTTTCCCTATAAATAGGATACCCCAATGCATTGTTAAACACACCTGGAACACGCCTCAAAATCTCTTCAAACTCAGAATCACACACAATCCCCCAAAACTACACTTTTGAGCTTAAAGAACCTTATCTTCGAAACTCTCAATCCTTGCAATATAACCACATAGTCACCATCAATTAACCAAATATACATTGTTGAATGCATTGATTCATCATTGAAACCACCCAAACTCTCCATCCAACCAGTGGTCAAACATACATGCACATTGACTTGGTCATAAGGTTTTATCAAGCTACAATGTGTTCTATCATTTGTAACATATTCAAGGAGGTTTAGGTAAGCTCACCATCTCATTTGTTTGCATCTAGAACTACTGAAAAAAATTTGGAATTCTCTCCAATAGGTAATTTTTCTTGAACTTGGAACTCATCATTCATTCATCATTTGCATTCAATTTCTGAAGCAAAAATGTAGGCTCATATGTGCTGAAGCTAACTATGTGGTTACTTGTCATCATTCATGCTTATATGTGAAGTTTCAAAGAACTTAACATTAGGGTTTGGTTCTGTTTTTGCTGGGTTCATATGTGTTCATCTTTGATTTCCGGTTTGTTTAAATTATATCATTGAAATCCTTGTTTAATTCTGAGTATTTTTGGTCTTTACATCTTTTTAAATGGTCGAGAAATGAAGAAGTTAGCATGTGTACAATGGTTGTGGTTTAAAAATGTCTCAAGGTTGAAGATGATAAGGTGGCACATTTTCTGGTTTGAATTCTGGGAATTGGTTGTATCATTTAATTAATTGGATACACATTAATCAACTGATGTATCACCACCCCAATGGTTAAAGCGTATTTTCAAGTCTTATTAAGCGAGAGGGCAAGATTCGAACCAATGTGAACCTCCCTTTTGCATTTTTTCATATTTTGTTTTGTTTTGTTGCATATTCAGAGGTTTATCTCAAATATTATTCATTAAACTTATGTTTATAAAACCACAAGCACGTGGTCTGATGGTTAATGTTTTGTCTGGAAAACCCAAGAACCTGAGTTTAACACCTATGTGCAGTAACCCATTTTTTAACACTTGTTTTATTCATTTTCTTTGCCCTTTTCTCTCAATTATTTCAATAAGAAAATTAACTCATTTCGAGCTTGTTTTTTTGCACACTCCTTATTTATCTACTCTATTTTGTGAATACATGAAAAAATCCCAAAAATTAATACTTATTTTGACTACTTTTGTATAATTGTAAATCAAGTCTTTTTAGGTGTTTCTTTTAAGAATTTTATTTGATTTCTTTGTTGATTTATTGACTAAACTCAAATGGAATGATCATAACATGTTATGTATTGACTATTGCTTGATTACATGCTTATTGTGATATTCATACCATGATCCACTTGACTTTTGTTTAGGTTTTTAGCAAGATTTTGATGCATGATCTTTTAATTTGTGTAAAAAACCCTAAAATGCTCCATGACCCTCTCCTTTGTCTTTAATGCATGTAAATTGTTTGAAACTTATTTCTTGCTTGAACAACGAGCACTTGATGCATACTTTCTTTAGGTTTGATCATGTCTTGATCATATATACATGTATGTTCTTGACTTGTTGAATAACATGATTTAATCTTTATATGCTTTCCATGCTTGATTTTATCCTTGCTATTTTTCCATATTTCATAACGTTGTTTGTCTTTAAGGGTGTATTTCCTTCATAAACCCTTTTCAACCATAAACCATAACATGTTTGATTGATCTTTTCATCAAAGTGTGCATTCATATTCGATCCTTTTGTCACAACTTTTACTTGATAAGTACATTGACTTTCTTTGTTTAAATTCATTTAACTTTTTTCTCATTGCTTTTATGATTCACATGCTCCTTTAAGCTCACTTGGTTCATCTTAATCCTTGATTAAGACTGGAATCAAAGTAGACATTAAGATTTTAATCCAAGTATGTCAACATTAGGATATATGTTTCCCATTCAATCCAAACTATAAGTCCATTATGGCATGACAACATTAGGTTAGATTCCCCAACAATATCAACCTTGGGATTACTTTTCATGAGAACGTTAAGATTTCAAGTACCCCTTTAGACTTTGTTTCTCTATGTATTGCATCTCTTTAAGACTAAAATATTTTCTCAATCAAATCCAAAAAACACTTAACAATGTTCAAAACTCTTTCAAAACTAAAGGTGTAAAAGTGATGAATGTCTCCTTGGATGAGGGTCCACTCCTTATCTCTCTCCTAAAAAAACACAAACCAAACCCAAATCATTTTGCTTATAGATCACAAAAGAAAACCATGTAAATGTCTTTATTCACCAGGACACACTCATCTTGCATTGAACTAATTTGATCCATAGAATAAGTTCCAGAGCGTTTAGAGCAGTATGATGTTGCACCTTCAAGTGTGACATCCAGACTTCATCTTACTAGACCATCAAGTAAAAATGATAAGCAATCAAATACTTGTGGAATCTATAAATATCAATAGTTTTTAAATCCTCATAAGAAATTCTTACATATCTTTAGAGACACACATTCTTAGTTGATGACATATACCTTCCGACCTTGATCATACAATAGACTTTTGTGAAATACAATAGCCATCTATCCCATTTAGCCTTCCAATTATCTTTCCACTTGAGGAACTCCCTTCAATGAGAACTGAACTCACCTAACATACTTGATCATGATATCAAGTTTTAAGGATGAATGAAGCCATTTTACCTTGTAAGATATAGATAGTAGACAATCCTTCATTCTTTTGAGACATAAGATCAGAAATAAAACACCTTCTTTTTCTTTATGGTTGATAACTCTTTTATTCATAAGACACATATCTTTGAATAAAGTAGTCAGCACATCATGAGATAAATCTTCAAAACAGAAATCTTCATTAGAAGTCTATATTCCAGTAAAAAGCAGGAATAAAACCCCCATATAATTGCTCTTGTGATACGTAAGGCATTCTGATCCACAAAGATCCAAAGTCTTCATACTCCTATGAATGCTTAGACATTGATCTATACACCAATTCCAGTCTTTCTTTTAGCATTACAGACTATTTGAAGTCAACACATATGTTATGACATGTTGTCATGACATATTGTCTCACCTCTTCAACACCTAATTGGATTGCCATCTAAGGAACACAAAAGTAGTAAGAAACCTTACATTAGAGACCATGGCACAAATTCCCAAAAGTTGGGAAAAGAAGAATGCTCTTGTTGTTCTTTGATGACTTGTCACTTTCATATCAAAACACTAGATCAACAACCTGAGAATCCTTCTTCTTGATCATCCTCACATCCAAATTATTTTCTTCCAAACACACTTAGATATGCCTTTATGAGTGGACTTGAGAAATTCCCAAGTATATTTGGCTACAACACCAGTGATGCATAGAACCTACCAATTCCATAGACCATGAAGTTGATAATTTCATAGTGACAAAGAGACAACTCAAACTCTACCCTTATATCTCTTCAGTATAAAGATTCTCCTATCCTGATAATTCTTCAAGACTCTGCTATCGATTAATAACTAGAAACAACCATTCTAGCCTTCCAGTAAGAATAATAGTACCCAAAAAGTACTCCCTGAAGCTCACCCAATGGACCAAGGTGTCTGCTCTAATACCAATTGAAATTTCTCTGGTACAAGCAACACATGTTTACACTGATATCTCAACATCAGAATAATGTCAAGACAGATGTTACAACATCTGGTAACAAACCAGACTTATCAAGATGTAGCTGATACTGAAAATAAAACTGCAAAATGATAAATAACACAAAGAGTTGTTAACCCAGTTTGGTTCAACATCACCCACTATGGGGGCTACCTAGCCAGGAAAGTAGTCTACTATTAGCAGTATTAGTATAAATCCTAAACAATCCCAGTTTACAACTTCTCTGTTAATCCCTACCCAATTCAACTTTTACATAGGAACCTCCTAAATATGAGAAATCACCATCTCACTTCCTAAATCACCTCAGTGATATCTAACCGTCCCAATCTCAGTAATTATATCAAGAACAAACCAATTTAGAAGATTAGACTTCAAATACAAAACTCAAACTCTCTTACTTAAAAGCTTCTAGAGTGAGAACAATTACTTGACAAACTGTCAAGTAACAATCAGTCTACCACATAGTATTAAAAGATACATGAGTGACTTACAAACTTAACAAGAGACTCTCAAAACCTAAGACTCTAACACTTCCCTAATTTTACAATTTTTGAAAAAGTTAAATTATATTAGGTTAGGATTTCCCTTTAAATAAATCTCTGTAGTCCACGGGCTTCGAATTCTGAGTTCAGAAGTTTCTTGATCCACAAGCTAAGTGATGCACTATTGTGTATTAAATATCCTTTAATATTAGAAAAACCAATACAAAGTTTCATAATTTGTCTCAAATACCAATATTAGTAAGTTGTGTACAGTTGGAGATATAAAAACTGTTCCAAAACAAATATTCTCGACCTGTGAAATTTACTGAGATATATCCCAAAAGGAATATCACAGAATCTAATAAATATATCAAGATTTAAAAACAACAGTGTCTGCCTGCTGCATAACATAACAGGGTGTCCCGAAATCTTGCTCGACATCTGTCCAGAACCATGTTTTAGCAAAAGTTACCAATCCCAAAACATGGTACTAACGATCTCCCTCTTTGGAAAATTTTGGCTAAAACAACCAAAGACCAAACAACTTGGGAAGAGGAATAAAACCACAGAGAACAACCACAAGTTACATGTTAAACATGTAAGCTCTATAACAAAAAAAATTGCACAAGTAATGTATCAAGGATACAACAGTTATATAACACAAGCTACATGCTAGACATGTAAACTTTGTACACGAGGAAGAAGATACACGATACTCCCCCTCAAACAAAGTCCCCATTTATCTCCCTAAACTTTCCAGGTGAAAACTCACAAGAGAAGACCTCAATTTCGTATAACTGAGAGCACATGGCACAACTTTGCTCATAACTCAGATCACAAGATACAACAGAAAGACACAAAACAAAAAAGACACACAACATAAAAGACACATAATAGACTGGATGTTAGAACATATTTGAGACATGAACATCCTTTGAAACATTCTTGTAACCAACTGCAAGAACAAACTCAAGACTCACATGACCCAAGACTCACATGATGGATAACCATGCTCCCCATAAAGTGTTGCATACAACAATTAACACTTTAACATAGACCTAAACCTACAGACTCACACTAATACTTTTCTCCCCCTTTTTAGCCAAAACTTTGACAAAATAGAGTAAAAGAGAAAAGAAACAAACAAAAAAATCAACACCGACAATAATTGATTCAAGATAAAAAGGAAGACTCAAAACAGACTCAATAAATTGATGCAAGACAAATTGCATCAAACATACTCAAAAGAAATAGACTCTCCCACACAAAAATGACTCAAAAAGAAGAAAAAAAACTTTTTTTAAAAATATATACACAAGATAGCAGTTACCAGCTATCCAATTCTCCCTCCCGAGTCAATGAAATTGACCCAATCTTCATCAGCATATGAATCTTAATCATATAAATGAACTTGATTCTTTTTCATGGATTTCATCTCTGTCACAAATGTTTTCCCTATTATGGATGCTCCAGTTGATGTTCCAACATTTGTTGCAATGTTGAACTCAACCTTATTTGGATCACTGCTCTTATCCTTATTTGATTTCAGCATATGAACCTTCTTAGCACTAGTATCTTTGGAAGATTTGCTCATATTGAAACGTAACACATGAGGATAGTGAGGTAGTAAGGCGTATAAATACAAGGCAAGTTACTTTGATTGTAACAAAAACCTTGTTTGTAACGATAAATCAGTCAATGAAAGCGTTATTGGAAGGAGATAAAAACTTCTTTAGTAACAGTGTACCATTCACAATAGGAGAGAGACAATCCCTTGTTCAACCTTTTATCTTTTCAAAAACTTTGACAGTTGAAAATGTTACAACACTTGAAATGAAATTCACAATGCCATTGAGAATGATTCTTTTGATATTGCACACAACATGAGGCAAAATATAGTTGGAAACACCGACCAAACAATTACTACAAAAATTATCCCTTAGTGCAATTCCAAACATACCCCTCGTATACTTAAAATAACATGCACCTCAAGTTATGATAAAGATCCTTCCCAAAGCTCTTTAGCCAAACCAAGCTTGGGAATGCCAATATTTTCATGTAGAAAGATCCTTGACATAAAGATGAGACAATCAATGACCTTGCTCTATAAGCAGAATAAAATCAAGGTACCTTGATTGCAGTAGGATGTTATACCACAATGTCATGACATCTAGTTACACCTTGTACCCTTTTAGTAACCAACCAAAATATAATACATCTTCCTCGGCAACAAAATTAATCTAAAATATATACCAGGATTTAATTAATTCTAATCCAAGAGACCAGGATATCCTCCAATAATATCTTCTTCAGACTTGGCCAAAAACTTTTAATCCAAGATTCCTTAACATGACATATTTCACCTCTGAAACAGCTGATGATCACAAACTAAAATAAACTCAAAATAATAAACTCATACTTAAACACTTTGTTTTCATGAGAGACTTCTTATTCAGTGCCTCCTAGCCTTTTAGAATCTTCTATAATCTTTAGAGTATCAAACTGCTGACATGATGTTCCAACATCTGGTTTAACATCAATTCCTTTCTCAATGAACACATTACTGATTCTGGTCCCGTAACATCACTAAAAATACCTCTCTCAATAGAGTAAATCAAAAACATACATTGTTCTCATTCAAGAAATACATAATAAACTTTGAATACTTCACAGATAACATGTTTACTTTGCATATAGATCACAAAATAAAATCATGTAAATGTCTCTATCCACCAGGACTCTCATCTGACATTGAACTAATTTGATCCACATAATAAGTTCCAGAGCTTTTGCAACTGTCTGATGTTGCACCTTCAGTTGTGACATCCTGACTTCATCTTACCTTGTCATCAGGTTAAAAGGATAAGAAATCAAATACTCGTGGAATCCTCAAATATAAATTGTTTTTAAATCCTCATAAGAACTTCTCACATCTCTTTAGAGACACACATTCTTTGTTGATTACATATACCTTCTAACCTTGATCATAAAACAGACTTACATGAAATACAATAGCCATCAGTCCTTCAGTAAGAAGAAAAGTTTCCAAAACTTAGAGAATCCATCCTAAATTATTTAGTTATCCAATGCTCTTAAACTTCCCCTTCAGCATCAACAAAAAAGGAATAATTGATTAGCACGAGACTTAAACAAACTACCAGGAACACTTTTCTACAGTTAAGTGTCTATAAATGTCAGTGTCAAAATACGAATCACCTTAGTTGAAGTTCTAAGAAAGGTATAAGAGATAAGGTAATTACCACCTTCCCCAAGTATTAACCACTGCTTGGTTAGCCCATGCTGAACTTGACCTTTGAGAAAATAATCAAAACCGTTAAGATCAACTTTTCACAAAAGAAACATCATTTGTGCAAGTATATGCTTTTAGCTTGAGCATTCTGATGTCTAGCACAATGTTAAGACATTAATATTGACATCCTTGACCCAACTTTCCTTTTGATGAAAATAACCTGTTGTCACTTGAGTTTTCACTCTGCAAGCTATAACTTTAAAAATCTATCCCTTTTAGCCTCCCAATTATCTTTCCACTTGAGGAAATCCCTTCAATGAGAAATGAACTCGCCTAAAATACTTGATCATGATATCAAGTTTTAAGGATGAATGAAGTTATTTTACCTTGTAAGTTATAGATAGTAGACAATCCTTCATTCTCTTACAATATAAGATCAGAAATAAAACCCCTTCTATTTCTTTATGGTTGACAACTCTTTTATTCATAAGACACAGATCTTTGAATAAAGTAGTCAGCACATCATGAGATAAATCTTCAAAACAGAAATCTTCATTAGAAGTCTATCTTCCATTCAAAAGCGAGAATAGAAAACCCTTATAGTTGCTCTTGAGATAAGTAAGACATTCCGTTCCACAAAGATCTAAGGTCTTCACACTCCTATGAATGCTTAGACATTGATCTATACACCAATTCCAACCTTTCTTTTAGCATCACATACTTGCTGAAGCCAACACAAATGTTATGACATGTTGTCACGACATACTGTCTCATCTCTTCAACTTCTGATTGGATTTCCATCCAAGGAACACACTAGTAGTAAGAAAACTTACATTAGATACCAGAACACAAATTCCCAAAAGTTGGGAAAAAATACTACTCTTGTTGTTCTTCAATAACTTGTCACTTTCATGTCAAACCACTTGATCAACAACATAAGAAACCTTCTTCTTGATCATCCTCACATCTGAATTATTTTCTTTGAAATACACTTAGATGCTCCTTTATGAGTGTACTTGAGAAATTCCCAAGTATCTTTGGCTACAACACCAGTGATTCATAGAACCTACCAATTCCATAGACCATGAAGTTGATAATTTCATAGTGACAAAGATCCAACTCAAACTCTACCCTTATATCTCTTCAGTACTAGGATTCTCCTATCCTGATAATTCTTCACCCAATAGACCAAGGTGTCTGCTTCGACACCAATTGAAATTTATCTGGTAAAGGCAACACATGTTCACACTAATATCTCAAGATCATAATAATGTCAAGACAAATGTTACAACATTTGGTAACAAACCAGACTTATCAAGTTGTAGCTGATATTGAAAATAAAACTACAAAATAATAAATAACACAAAGAGTTGTTAACCGAGTTCGTTGCAACATCACTTACTCTGGGGGCTACCAAGCAAGGAAGGAAGTCCACTATTAGCAGTATTAGTTCAAAGCCTAAACAATCACAGTTTACAACTTCTCTCCTAATCCCTACCAACACAACTTCTACCTAGGAACCTCATAAAATATTATAAATCGCCATCTCACTTCCTAAATAACCTCAATGATATCTAAAAGCCCCAATCCCAATGACTGTATCAAGAACAATCCAATTTAGAAGATTACACTTCAAATACAAAACTCAAACTCTCTTGCTTAAAAGCTTCAAGAGTGAGAACAATAATTTGATAAAACTATCAAGTAACAATCAGTATACCACATAGTATCAAAATATACATGGGTGACTTACAAACTACACAAGAGACTCTCAAAACTTAAGACTCTGACACTTCCCCTAATTTTACAATTTTTTAAAAAGTTAAATTACATTAGGTTAGGATTTCTCTTTAATTACATCTCTGCAGCCCACGGGATTCAAATTATGATTTCAGAAGTTTCTTGATCCACAAGATGAGTGATGCACTATTGTGCAGTAAATCTCGTTCAATCTTGGAACAACTAATACAAAGTTTCCTACTTTGTCTCAAAGCTCAATATTAGTAACTTGTGTACAACTGGATATATAAAAACTGTTCCAAAAAAAATCTTCCTGACCTGCAAAATTTACTGAGATATATCCTAAAAGGAATATCACATAATCTAATTAAATCTGTCAAGATTTAAAAATAACAGCGTCTTCCTGTTGCATAACATAACAAGATGTCATGACATCTTGCTCGACATCTGTCCAGAACCATGTTTTAGCAAAAGTTGCCTATCCTAAAACTATGGTACTAACATTATTCATTAAACTTATTTTTATAACACCACAAGCGCATGGTATGATGGTTAATGTGTTGTCCCGGAAAACCCAAGAACCTGAGTCAACACCTATGGGCAGCATCCCATTTTTTAACACTTGTTTTATTCATTTTCTTTACCCATTTCTATCAATTATTTCAATAAGTAAATTAACTCCTTTTGAGCTTATTTTTTGCACACTCCTTATTTATCTACTCTATTTTGTGAATACATGAAAAAATCCCAAAAATTAGTATTTATTTTGACTACTTTGGATAGTTGAAAATTAAGTCTTTTTAGGTGTTTCTTTTAAGACTTTTCTTTGATTTCTTTGTTGATTTCTTGAATAAATTTAAATGGAATGATCATAACATGATATGTATTGATTATTTCTTGATAACATGCTTAATGTGATATTCATACCATGATCCATTTGACTTTTGTTTAGGTTTTTAGCAAGATTTTTATGCACGATCTTTTAATTTGTGTATAAAACCCTAAAATGCTCCACGACCCCCTCCTTTGACTTTGATGCATGTAAATTGTTTGAAATTTATTTCTTGATTGACCAATGGGTACTTGATGCATACTTTCTTTAAGTTTGACCATGTTTTGATCATATATAAACGTATTTTCTTGACTTGTTGAATATTATGATTTAATCTTCATATGCTTATTGTAATACGGTGGGAGAACTGACTTTTTGGTTTTATCCAAATGTGCGGATAGCTAGAGTCACCACTGAATTTTATTTTACCCAATACTTAGGAAAGGTGAAAAGAATAGGAAAGACCTTTGATAGATTTTGAGTTTTGGGGGTAAGATATGAAAAGGGAAGGTGTTATCACCCTTTTCACCCGTAATTATCTACAAACTCTTAATTACTTCGCTCATTTTTGAAAACTTGCTTTGTGTGTGTGATTTGCTTGAAAATATTTTGAAATCGGCAATGTAAGGCTGACTTTGTAATGATTCTTGTATCAGTCCTCAAGAATGTATACAAAGTATTTTTGAAAATATTTGTTGTTTTGAAAGTGCAGTGTGAAAAATGTTTTGTTTGTGAGCAAGCGATTAAGAGTTCCTACCCACTAAAGTCTTTCTTATTCTTTTCCTTCTCCTTTAGAGATAGTACTATCCATACTATTAGTTGGTAGGTAACCCTATCTATTGGATGTGAAGGGACATGCGTAGGGTCATCGTAAGGTCATCGAAGGCAACAAGTAAGGATACTTTAACAATTGTATCAGAGGGACTATCATCATTTTGTAGGAAACTCGAAGGGACAAGATCATTTTTCATAGGTAACTCGAGGGACTATGATCTTTTATATCGTAGGGATTATGATGATTTGATCGAGAGACTTTTGCTAAAGTAATTCCACTTTCGACGGACATGACCAATATTTGTAAGGCAACAAGAGAGGTTACCCTAAATGTGCAAGTGTGAAGAGTGTTTTGATTCAATTATTTTATCTTGAAATTAAGGTTTTCTAGGTTTTTTTTAGTCTTGCCATACAAACCCAAATTACTAGCAATTGAATATGTATAGAAAAATAAAGTGCGGAATGTAAAATGCGGAAATTTAAACCTAAGCTATTACATCATGTGAGCAGTTACATAATAGAAAAAATGCGAAAAAGTAAATCTACGCTATTATATATGGAATGTGTCCTATACATTTGATCTAGGAAAATTAAATAAGAAAGGAAAATAAAATAGAAAATAGAAAATAGAAAATGTTTTTTTTTGTGATTTTTTTAGAAAATAATTTAAATGATAATAATTAAATAAACCTAAACTCTAATTGATTTTAATGTTTAAGAAATTTTTTTAATTAATTAATTAATTATATCAAGAAAATTAAATATTAGTTTGAAAACCTAATCCTAATTTATTAGTATTAAAAAAGGTTAGTTTAGTGATTAATTAAAAGAAATTAGGTTTAGGGTTAGAAAAATCAAAGAAATTAGGTTAAACAAAAAAGAGTAAAGTTGCATGGGGTGAGTGTTGAACCCACGCCCCCTGGTTTCAGGGTTGCATAGCTTGCCACCAGGCCAAGTGCCTGTTGGTGTTAGGAAACAGGCAGTGAACATTATATTTGAAAACCTGCGCGTTAGATGGAAAAATTAGCAAAAGATATTGTGAAATGCAGGGATCGAACCCACACCCTTATGTTCACGAACCTTCTCCTTGACCAGCAAGGCTACACTCTCATCCGTTTATCCAAATGAAACCATTAAATATAATATAAAAGTGGGTCGGAGAGGCGCCAGAGCCGTAGCTCTGGTCATCTTCTCTGGCGAACTCAATTTGTCACCTGTAAAAATAGCACGCGTTAATGAACAAGAAGGACCCTACTCCCCTAAATCAACCCTTGCGAATCCAATGGTGGCCTTAGTTTTTGCTAATTCATCCTGTACAAAGAGATACAAATAAAACAATGCAAAACAATTTAAACATGATGATGAGGTGTTATGGCATTATGGGCCTCATGCAAGGGATTAATCATGCACTATTTTGTCTCAGGAACACAATGAAATCGTTAGATTATATCAAAGCATCATGAAAATTAAAATACGAAATTCATGAAAATATGAAAACCGACCATGTATGAAATGTAGGTTTCAGGCACTTTTGATCATCAAGAATGATCCCAACTTACTTTATGGTATCTCAGGAGTTGATTTGAATTGATGGTTGGCCTTGAAGATGGATGAATGATGGATTTTGATTTCACCCTCTTTCTTTCAAATTTCAATCTCGCAACCCTTGTTTCTTGCACAACTCTTTCATCTTTTTTTTGGTCTGAATATGAAGGGTATATATAGGGGAAGAGATTAGGTCAAGAGATAGGCTTAGACATCATGTAAAACCTATCTTTTGATTTTGTTTGAAAATAGATTGGAATAAGACAAAACCATGAAGATTTGATTCAAAAATAATTCCACACGGTTTGCAATGTCATCTTGGGTCTCCAAAATATTTGAATCAAAATCCTTTTATGCCTTATACATTTATTTAATATTTATTTGATTTAATTTTGAATTTAAATGAATAAAATAAAAAATAAAAGAAATAAAGATCAAAAAAATAAATGAGTGGACTTTGGAGTCTCTTATGAGGTCAGGAACACGTTTGGAATTTAAAAGATAAGTCCATTAGCCCAAAAATTCAAATTTGCTTAAATTAGATTTCATGCATTTTCTCAAAATTTCCCAATTTGTACCAATTATAACTCTCTCAATTTTTGTCATATGAAGGTGATCTTTGATTTTTTAGAAACCTTAAGGTGTCCCCTACAATCTTCATGTTGGTCATCTTTTCATTTGAAAATTTATCTTGATGTAAAAACACTTCATCCCGATGTCTCCTACATTTCATCTCTCACAGTCGTAAGCTAATTCTACTCAGAAGGTCTCCAAAATTGTGAATTTATCGAGTGCGTTCGCACAGGAAAATTGTGGCAAATGTTTATTTGCATCACATTCAAAAAATCATAACTCGGTCGATTGTTATTATATCGAGCCTGTTCCATTGGCATTGTCTCACTAATTGAGTTGTCTGAATTTTGGTTTCAATTTTCAAGAGCGAACGATACCCCGAAGGTTTTCATTTTTGAACCGAAGCACATACAACTCATTGAAAATTCTGAAGTTGGGAAATAAAGTTGTCTGAGCGTAAACTTCAGAGATTCATAACTTTCTCATCATTTATCCGATTAAGCCCATCTTTGGACACAAGGTTGTTCTCGACATAGGCTATATTTTTGTTTCACATTTCAACTTCAAAAATGTGCACTTTGACTTATGGTTATTTGAGGCCCATTAACCAAATTCACTCACATAATGTCACACTATATATTCTTATTCACTCTAATTTCTAAGGGTAGGCTCTCATAATTCAGAAAAATCTCACAAACACTCTAAACTTTTCTCTCAATTCTCTCAAATATCAAATCAAGGTTCTACACCTTTTTCATCAAGAACACAACAACAATTGCATCAAGATCCAAAATCCAAGATCAAGAGCAATTCTTCTCCAATTGTAGATCCATTCATTGAGATATCTATAACTAAGCCTCCTCTTCACTTCTATCGGTGAGTTTTCTTTAATTAATCACTTTTGAAATAAGTGATTATTTGGGAAGCACTTTTTGATCAAGCATGAATCGAATCTAGGTTGAATTTTGAACTGAGAATATAGATCTAAGCCTAGAATTGTGAATTGATTTGACAATCATGTGTAAATCCGGAATTGGATAGTTGAATTAAGTGCTTATTGAATTAAGCTGATTTGCATGAAAGTGCTTAATTGATGAAATCAATTGATGATGTTGCATAATATTTAATTGTTGATTTTAATCAATCATGTGTAATTTAAATCTAGACCTTGAATTATGCAAAATCATGTGTTGAATGTGTGAAGATCTTGTGTTTGATCAATTGCCTAAGCCATGAGCCAAATCTCAAAAATCTATTAAAACTGTTTTCTGTCTGGGTAACGGGTTACCCAAATATGGTAACCGGTTACCATCCATTCCTTCACAAAAATATTTCAAAACTGTTACGTGGTAACCGTTTACCCAGTTATGGTAACCAGTTACCCCAAGTTAGAAGCAAATGGCTAGAATTTTCAAAGTTTTGATAATCGGTTACCCCAAGTCAGTATCCAATTTCTAAGATTTCCAACTTTTGGGTAATGGGTTACCCAGTTATCGTAACCGGTTACCCTGACAGAAATATTGATTTTTGCTTTGTTTCATTGCATGTTTGCACACTTTGCCTTGTTAATTCTAACTCCTTTTGCAAATGCTTTGCAAGGTACATTGTTAGGCCTTCAACCTTTAATTAGCACATTATTATTGGTTTAACGACATATTATGCGACCACTTGTTAGTGAAATTTTGCGTATCATGCGTAAACGATATTATTCTTACATAAATCCCGTTTTTGTGCAGGTACTCTGGTATCACACGAATGTGTTCGCTAGATAATCCATTGTGTGATTGTTATCTTTGTATCTTGGATGAATTATGATTCGTGCAGGTGCATTTTGATATTCGGATGTATCCGCCACACATTTTGATTTTTGACCGTTGATACTTTGACGCATGCTGATCGTATTTTCTTATTGGTGCTAGCAGCTCATGAAGTTTTCCGGGTTTCTTTGTTATTGCTTAACATCTACAGATTGTTATCCATTTGGTACATTTACCTTCTATTTTCTATTTTCATTTTGTTACCTTTTAGAGATCATGAGAAGTAGGGATTTTCCCGTTTTTCTTGCCATGTCAAGTAGGAATAGAGATATACTACGGTGATTTTCGTTGCTGATTATGTCAGGAATCCCTCTGGTTTATTTAAAGACCTTTTAAAGACAATTCCGTATATGTGACTTGTTTGTTACTTGTATTTGTTTAAAATCATACCTTTGAAGTTAGTATTCGACACATGTGTTTACATTTGTGCTCACACGTATTCCCCATCCCCCCATGGAAGTCCTCAAAAGGAGGCGAGCAGGGAGGGTCCATAATCGACCCCCACACATTCTAGTCCATGTCATCCTTAGCTCACGCTGTACGTTGATGCTTCGGAATCGTGCAGATCTTGTGTATCGAGTCTGTCAAGTGGGGAAGGGTTTTGCAATCAAACCCCCATGCTTTTTTAGGAGTTTGTGTTAGCCGATGTTGATACTCGGTGATCGTTCATATTGTCTTCTGTCGCCTACCTCAATCTTATATATCTTGGTTAGCTTTTCAGTCTCTTTGGACATCACATTTTTTTATTTCATCTGTCTCCCGCTTGTTTGATTCGGGTGATACGCTCCCCTTAGCTAAAGCATTTATCTTGTTTCCCCATCCCTTCGAGTCGGTATGTGTTACTCATGTTTGTGTGTTTTTTTCCAAATCACTTGTTTTCTTATTTTTTTGTTATACCATGTTCCCTTAGGATAGGAATTTGTATGTCCCCTTAGGATCGCTCGATTAGAGTAGCTTTCGAGCTAGACATTATGATTGTAATCAATGCATGCTAACATAGGGTAGAAATTTCCCTTTTCATCCTCAACCTTAGGATCAATCATTCAATGATAACATTAGGGATAAAACTAGGTTAGTCTCCCTTATATGTTTTCTTTCTTTTGCATCCTTGCATTAAGACTCAAACTCTTTTCTTGGCAAATGCATAAAACATCTAACAACATTCAAATCCTTCTTTAAGGTAAAAAATATCAACCAATACAAACTTTTTCCTCCTTCGGGCCTTTCTTTGGAACTTGAAAAGGATGTGTTATTTTTCTACTCTATGCATTACGATCTGTAATTCCTCAAGGGTCGGGTTGCACCATGTCTACTTGCTAAGATTCGCGAATGTAACATCATTCGTCTTCAGGCACTTTTTCTTTTGAGAACACTTGGTTAGTTGAGGGCATGTTATTTGCTTTCCACTACAGATGCGTGAATCTCCAATGGTCGAGCAGCAGTGGAATGATTGAATTTAACATTGTTCAATTAAAAAACACGAACAAACCAAAATATGTGAGCCGAACTACGACTGCTCTGATTCCTTAAAACGGATATGTAGGCATTGAGGTAGGGCCCGAACAAGCACAACTTTATTTTCCCTACATTATTTTATCTTTTCTTTTGCATGAATTCCCTCTTTGCATTTTCTTTTAACTCATAAGTTTAGATTGAACACACCCATTAGATAGAAAACAAGAGTGGATATTGCAGAGTACTACGGGCGTGTGGGGTGCTAATACCTCCCCCTCGCGTAACAGACTCCCTTATCCGATCTCTCAGTCGTTTGATCGTGATTTCACCCTTCTCAGGTTTTCTCTATGTTTTCCTTTCTTTTCCCGTGGGATAAAAAAAGTTCAATGGCGACTTTATTGATTTCATCTCGATGATTTATTCAGCCGGTTTTTTCAGCTGGCGACTTCACTGGGGAAAGATTGACCTATTGCTGGTCCATCCCAGAGTCGATCCTAGCTCTTGTTTGGTTTATCCATGGGGTGTTTATTTTTATGTTTTACAGTTTGTTTATTCATGCATGTCTATGTGAGCATATATGTGCATTGTATTTTATCGCTTTCCATATGCTGGTAGAACTGTTGCGCCGGTTCTATTCATATTGGATGGGTGTTACAAGAGGTAGAAGGCCCAATACCTAGACCAAGTGATGGCCATAGTAACCCTAGGAATAAAGTGGAACATGAACGACTAGTTGACTTTGGTTTGCTAGTACGGTCATGTTGTCCATGCTCAGTTGAGGTAGAAATGAAGTGCTATCGTTTCACATAGGTGTTTCAACGATAGTGGTCTCAGGCAGACCCATGATTCTGAGTTACCCTTGCCTTAACCTGACCTAGATTTGACCCGTGAGTGGGGCGGGAATATATCTTACAGGTACATATGGTGACTGTTATGTTCTGTTGGTGACTATGTGGGTCTCCGATTTATTTTGAGTTTTTGATTTGGTTTTCAGAGGTTCTTTTGGATTGTGTTCCGGACCTTTGATCCTAGTTTTCTCAGCATGCTCAGAAGCGGCATAGAAAATATCTCTTGTTATGGAAATCTTGATCACATGACCATTACACTCGCACCATAGCATATTTATTTTACACAAAAGAAATGTGAAAAATTATATGCATGAAAAATTTAACACACATGTTCTTTATATTTCCAAGGAACCGTGCTTGTGAGCCTTATGTTGTGGCTATCCATCTTTTATTGGAACAAAATAAAAATTAAAAGAATATGGGTTCTTTGAAAATGTTTGAATATCGCATTGCATCCGCTCATTCACCTCATGTATCTTCATGCATCTTCATGCTTCCATAGCAGGTACTCAGAATGGGGAATCCTTATTCAGATTCAGTGTTTTCTTTTAAGAACAACAAATCTTGACTTCTCGCCGCTCCATGATCAAATTCAAGATATGGAACAACTTCGTGGGGATTTGGACGAGATGAAATAGAATATGGGGTTTTCGATGCTAGACATGCAGGATTTGGTCTATGAGTAAGAATTCTTGAGAGAGGAGAACACTCAATTGAAGGCTCGGTTGAGTTTGGTTATGGAAATTTTGGGGACAATGTTGAGGAAAGAAGACGATTCTATACCTACTGCAATAGAAGTTACCATTCCTCCCTATAATCGGGGGACTCTTTCAAGTCAAGGAGTATCTCCTCCACAACCTTGCATTCCAAGATCCTCCCATCCACAACCAGTTGTCATTTCCCAAGAGGACCCAAAGGGTAAAGTCCGTCAGCAGAGGCCAAAACAGCCCGAACGACAGTTTGATCCTATTTCAATGCTATATGCATAATTTCTTCCTCGTCTGCTAGGATTTCATTTGGTTAAACTCCGAATATTCACTACGCATGGAAAGCTCTCGCATGGGTTTGACAATAGTTCTAGGTGTGAATTCCATTTTGGGGCAACCGGTCATGATACTGAAGATTGCATAGCTTTTAAGCACCAAGTCCAGGATTTGCTTGATGCAGGGACAATTCTCCTCACTCCCGAGGGTCTGAGCGTGCAAATAATTCCTATGCCAACTGCTACAGAGAATAGGGTTACGCCTTCTCCTTTTCAAATTTCAATCTCAATACCTGAGTCACATCGTCCATAACCCATACTCCCAGAAAGTTCTCACCGGCAGCCATTTACAAGTTGTGGAAATCAGTTGGATAGTCAAAATCAACATGTTCCTTATGTCCATCCAGTTTGGTATGCTCCTCAGTAGCAAACCTATAGACAAAAACGTATGCAACAGGGTAAGAAAAGGGACAGGAAACCAAAAAGAGTGTTCAACACTGTTCCTATGACTTAGGGCCAGTTGTTCCCTTAGTTTCCCAAGCTTTCCTTGATGGAACCCAAGCCATTAAATCCTGTCATTCCTCCTTATTATGTGGATTTTGATCCTAATGTGTAATGTGATTACCACGCTGGGGCATTAGTCCATTCCATTAAAGAATGCAGGGCCTTTAAAGAAAAGGTTCAAGACCTGCTTGACACAAAGACTATCAATTCCGGGCTAGCCAGTCAGATTTGAAGTCTCCTTTGACTCAGTGATGGTCGAGATTGCCAGATCGTCATTTGAAGCAACAAGTCCATACAGAGACTGGTCTCCTCAACATGGAAAATTCAAATTACATTTTCATTCTCATTTGTAATCTTCTTGTTTTGGTTCAATACTTTCTTGTATGCAAAACTTGCGTATTTGTGAATATTAATCATAATGCATTGAATATGTTTGTCTTGAATTAACCCGTTCGTATTAACTCATTAATGTTTTTTATTTACTTTTTGATACTTAACTCTTGTTAAATAAAGCAAAAACCTCTGGGGGGGAGGTTGATGAGTAATGTACCAAAAATTTCAAACGATGTGCTTTTGAATAAAAACCATGCTGAAGATGTGCATGCATTGTTTCAAATTCCCAAACACCAGAGATATAAGGTAGATAGACCCTCGTTAACCCCTTGGTGCCTTGAAGTAGGAGTTTATTTTCTTTTCAGAAAAAACCCTCACATTTAACCCGAGGCAGGGTAATGTTCAATTAATCTGACCGGGCATTCAGAACTCATCAGGAGTGCACATCTAAAGATATAACAATGGTTATCCATCAAAAGGTTGAGGAAAGTCAAAATTGGAATGGTTAATCCCCATTTATCAACAGCGTGCATCAAAAAGAACTATACCCTAATGGGTATCTCTCGCACATCAGGAGGTCAATAGATGACGATACCACAATGGTTATCCCTCATCTACCAAGGACTCCGACACTCATAATCTTTCCAACATATTTGAAAATGAGTCGAAGTCACACGACGTGTTCAAAAGGAAAAATAATGATGAAAGAAAGAGACAAAAGTCCCGCTAAGTCGAAACTTGAAAAACATGTCGCTTAGGCAAAAGTCAGGGCATCCCAATGGACTTTAGAGTCTAATTCAAAAGGAATTTGTCCAGGAAAAAGTTAGGGGATACAAGGGAGAAACAAAAAGCGCGAAAAGCGGAAAGGGATTACCAGAGAAAAATCCTTAGCAAAAAACAAAATTGTGTGACCAGAAACGCAAAAGAACCAAGGGTGAGTGACTTCCATGTCCCAGAAACCTCAGTGATTCCTCAATTATTGTAAACTCTTTTGAGAGATGAGCGCTCACATCGATTTAACTGAACGTAGGAATGGAGAACATCATGGAGAATGGGTGGGCACCAAATATTTTGAGCCTTAAATCCTTTTTTCTAAAAACTGTGAACCAAACCGCGTTACAACCCTTAAAAGTCCTAATTGAAGTATGGGTTAATTCGAAATCACACTATAACAGAATGCGGTAATCTGACTCCTAGGAGGCTTGCTAAATTTTTAAAGTTGGTATCACTCCATCTTTTACTTTCTTTCGCACAAAAATTTGGATGTTTAATCTTTTCAATAAAAGTTTTTAAACTTCAAGACAAACATGAGCTTTGCATTAGAATTATCATTCTTAGGATAAATATTCTTTGCATATGAACACGTGCTTAAACATCAAGTAAGCTTGCATAATAAGCATCAGATGGAACTTTGGTTATCCCAAGGGACAAATTGCTTCAGGGATGTGTTGAAACGCAAATCATTTTTGAAGACGACCTTAATCTGGGGAAGACCTTCTATTGACTTTGTTAAGTAAAAGAAGACCAGTTTCCAAAGTAGATTGAAAAAGTTGATTGCCCAGAGTATTTGTCGAGCAATGGTGTATCACTTTCAGTTTGGTCCTGAGGGATGTTTTCTTCAACTATCCGATTGAAGAATGAAGCAATTCAAGATGAGAAGTATGGTTGTGTACTAACCTACTTTCAAGACGTAAGTCAATTACCCTGAGGAGGTGTTGTCTTCAAAACTCCGTGAGCTTCTCATTACTCTGAGCATGAGATGAAGTAAAGTTTTATCAAGACTCTGCTAAGCAGGGGCAAGTTATTGTCAAGTAATAATAATTAGTCGGGCAAAGATGGAGGTATCTCAGAGTTTGGGTACCCTAAGGGGCCAAAGTGTGTGAATACTTTGTTTAGTAAGAGTTCCATTAATCAGGGGCAATTACGCCAAGATTCTAAGAATATCTCAACGTGCTGTGTAATCAGAGGCATTTGCCCAGGCATGGTTGTAACCATCTCCAACTTTGGTTAGCCAGGAGTCGTGTTCCAGAGTTCACAAAACTGGGGCTGTTTATCTTGATGGTACAGATCTCAGAAATTCCTGTCGAGGCAAGTTTTTCAAAAGCCCTACAGACTGGGGAAAGGCATTACGCAGTGGAATTCCTCCACTTCAGGATTGATCAAGTGAAGTCCAGTCACAGGCGAGACAACTTGTGAATTTGAAGAGCAGGTTAGGTGTTGTACCCCAATTTTTTCCCCTAAGATCCCCTCATCATACCATGTTGATTCCATCACAACAAGATCACATTAGGATTATTGGTTCCCCTCCCTATATTTAGCTTTGCTCTTTGAGGAATCACCAAGCACCTTGACTTGTGTTATTTTGTGATCATGAATATTTTTTGTCTTGATTTATTCTTTTAATTAATAAAATGCAATGTTGGTTTGTCTTGCTTGTTACTCATGTAGGTAAAGGCAATGAGATTCAGCAAGTTGCTCCATGGGTTTATGAGTTTATTTCCATGCCCTAGTCAATAAAGCTTGAGAAGTTAAAACCTCACCATTGGATTTGTTTTGGAGGAAATGGCATGGCAAGGTTATTTTGGTTCACCACATTTCAAGATTATCAAATTTGGTTCAAAAGTACAAGGGATTGATTGGAGAAGTTGTCATGCTTGGACAATGCTTTGTTCCCATTGGTCACAAATGCATATTTCTCTCAATTTTCAAGATCATGAAGTGGTTGTGGTTGCTATGAGTTCTCATTATCATCCTCAACAACTTATATTTACAAAGCATTTGTGTTGGTACAAGAAGTTTGTTCAAAATTGTCAAAGTTCCTCAAGGCATTTTTCTTGATCTAGAAGCTAGGGTTTTAAACTTAAAAGAAGCATATCTTGCTCATATTTTGGTATTTTGGAGTGGTCCCAAATACATCCTTCTATTCAAAGGGTTATCAACAAATCACTTCAAAAGTTCCAAGGAGTTTTCATGTGGAAGAAACTTGACGATGAAGAAAGATTACAAGTCCTCCAGATGAACCCCCATTTTCCTATGTGTGACTTAAAATGATCATAACTTGGTCAATTTTTATCCCCTTGAGCCCACTCTTTTTCCATAATGATCTTGAGGATGTAAACTTGATTCCTTCTTTTATGTGAAAAGTTAGGAAATGTTTGGAAGATTCCCTAAGGATACAAACGATTATAGGTCATTTCATGATTCTTTTTCCAACTTCAACAATCCATAACTCTCTCAATTTTTGTAGATTTTGAATGGTTCAAGTTTAAAAATGTCATTCAAGAGGTCTATTTCATTCCATATTTTTTGGTCAAGAGCAAATTCCAAGAGGAAGGCCATGTTTGGATGCAAAACATTATAAGTCACTTTTGAAGAAAAACTTGAAATATTTCTAAGTATGGAAAGTCAACATTTTCCCCAACTTTGAATCAATGCAACTTTCAGCTCAAGCATCCATTTGATTCCATTATTTTTCCATTGCAAATCTTGTAACATCATCTTTATAAAGCATCAAGAATCATGCCTTAAGACCCCTTGAGATGAGAATGCCATTGGATTGAATTTGGTAACTTGGAACTGAAGTTTCTTCATAAGTCAGAATTTGAAATCATTGGTTTAGCTTCTAAACACTTTGTTTCTGCGTGTTTTTGCCTCTAAACATGTTTAGTATACTTCCAGAAGTGATTAGCACAACAAAACACGCGTTTTGGATGAGTTTTGATCAAATTGGAAGTCACACTTTTCTTGATTGTAACTTCACATGATTTCCCTCCAAACTTCATCATTTCACACGCTTGGACATTCCATTTGATTCCCTATAAATAGAGGGTCATCCCCCATTCATTTCCTCAAGCTTGGATAGCCAGAATCACCCTTCCAAACTTGTTCCATAACTCAAAATTCTGCTACTTCGAAATCTACTTTCAAGCCTTTTTCAATCCAATTTTTCCATAAATTCACCTTCCTTGATCTTCCCTGAAGCTAACCATATAATTACATTCAAGAATCGTGCCTTAGATTGCTCCATATAAGTCCAGTTTCAGAGCTCTACAACTCAACTTCAATAGGTAGATTCCTTCATCAATTCTTCAAAACTTTGATATCATTGTGATGCTCTCATTGCCCTGGTTCTAGTTGCAACACTTACTTTCATCTGGAAACTTGTTTTGACCACGAAATTTCAAATCCCTTTTTAAAACTTTCCTTCCAATTTGCTTGAGCTACAGTTTATATAAATTTGTCGCGAAGGTGTGGTTGTCTTCGTCTTGAAGAGACAAAGCGAATGGCATATGTCTGAGCTTCTGATTTTACAATTTGAGAGACCTGCAATTCATGTTGGCTGGAGATTGAAGATGACCAACATGTCATCTTCCAACCAATAATGGCACGCCACTTGTTTTTTTTTGAAATCTGATTTAATTAATGATTCAATGCATTATCCACTAAAGTCCATAATATGCACAGCGCGCCAGGTCCACTTGATCTGTTTACTAACGCGTTTTGATATTGATCAGATGGCCCATATTTTTTTGATTTTTATTTTCTTTTCTGATTTTTATATTTAATTGTTTTAAATTTCAAAAAATCATAGAAAATTCTTTTTTGGCCAAAAAATCTGAAAAAATTATGAAAAATATTTTTGATTTTTCTCTTTCTGATTTTTATTTTTTCAATATTTTATTTTGTGTTTTGGTATTTTTTTTATAAATTTTCACGTTATTTGATTTGTTTTAAATGTTTAAAAATACTTTTATGCATTTTTAAATTCTGAAAAAAATATGGAATGATCAAATGATATTGTGACAAATATTGGTGATCTCAGTTATTTTTTATTTCTGACTTCAGTATTTTTATCATTTTTGGTTTATTTTACCCATTTCTTTTAATTTTTAAAATAGTTTCAGACTTTAAAAAATTATCAAAAAAATTTATAAAAATATTTGAGTCCATTTCTGATTTTTCTATGGTCTTACTTTTTATTTCTTGATTAATTTGAACATAGTTGATATTTTTATCCCTTATTTCTATTTTAAATATTTCTAAAACTTTTTTTAATGTATATATTGAAACGCAATATCATCTTGTGATTATTTTCTGGCTAATCTTGGGTTGAACCTTTAATCATGAACTTTATTAACATCATTGGATCGATGGTGTTAAGTTTAACTCCATAAAAATAGATGAATGATTTTAATAATAGTTTGATTAAATTTTAATTCAAATGTGGTTTGTATATTCTTTCCCACCCCTCTTCATCTCATGCCTTTCTAATTACACTAAGTGTTATTGGAGCATGATCTCTATATCATGTCTCAAAACAAATGGTGCATAGATTGCTATTGACCGGCCTCAAAATAGGTGCGACTTCTACATAAGTCCACTTACGATTGCTTAACATAGCGCTAAATTTTGTCCCGATTCGAATAAATGATCATTCGTGGCCCAAACCTATGTTTGCAAGCCCAAGTATGTTAATTTGATCTCTTTGATCCAATAACCTTGAGATTCATTGTGTGGAGGCTTTGGTTCTACCGATCCTCTGATGGATCTACAATACTTTTGGTCAATGCAGATCACTTAAACATCATTGATAATTAAATGGTAAGTTTGAGGATTCCAAATGGATAATATACTTGACAAAAAGAAAACGAAACTTGTTGTGTGGAGACTTTGGTTGTACCAATCCTCTAATGAGTTCCAAATGTAAGTTTCAAGATGGTCATCCAACTAACCACTAATTATTAAATTGTTTTTACTTTATGTCTTTTTTATTTTTTATGCTTTATGTACCATTTACTTTAAGCATTACATTTCATGCTAACTTCATATTTGCTCACTTGAGCCTTTTCTTTTTTTCTCCTAAGACACCTAATAATCAACATAAACCATAAAAACTTTAATGATACTTGGACTATTTGGTTACTATCCTTGGCATTATGGAGTATGGGACTTCTTGGACTTAGGATTAGAAAACTTGGCCTATGTTGGAGACTTTGTAACCTTAATTAATATTTTGTCCGGAGTTCTTGAGGTTTACCTCAAGACATTGGGTTGTTTGTTTGTTTTGTGTGAAGGCTATTGTGATTACATTCTTTGTTTGTAGTCTGGAATTCACCCGTATATAGCCGTTACTCTGCCCAATTTTTGTGAAGACTTAATACACTTGAAGTTTGGTTCTTTCAAGAGGTCTAGTATCTTTGCTTGCTTGGTTTCAATCCAAAGAATGAGAATTATATCTTGGCTCATAGTATCAAGTATTGGCTTCTTGTTGGTTAGATGGTTCCTATCCCTAGCTTTTACCTTATGCATTAGGATAGTCTCTTCTTCTCCTTCCATCTTCGTTAATCTTCTTCCTCCTTTTGAAAACTCTTCTTGTTTTGAAACTTGAACCACTTTCATAATAAACTTGGACTTAGGTCCATGCATTTTCAAAACATTTTCATAAATAAACTTCAATCAACTTAATAATATTTTGACATCATTTTTTTATGAGAAGACTAAAATTCAATCAATCTCATTTCAAATCATTTCACCACTTTGGCTTTCTTATTTTAAAACCTTTATCAAAAGATTAGACTCTTGTCAATCCTTGTAGTGATTCAAACAACTATACTTCTACAATCTGTAGTGAAGAGAGATATTTTTCACTTGGGTGTTGAGTGAGACATTATTGATTTTAAAATCCAAGCCATATTCTCCACTTTGAGATGATGCAAATTCTCCTTTATCATGATTGTGGGTAGCATGTATGTTTTCCACACGGACAATGACGGTGATCTTTTATCTCATAAAATTAACCAACACACTTGTATTTTAATTTTTTTTAAGAGGAACTATATGTACTCTGATCCCCTATTGCATGAAAAGGTAGTACGTAGGCACTAAAGGTTCGTAACTGCGGAGGGTGCAAAAACCATAAAATATATTTCTTTTCTCACCTCCACCATCCATTTTTACACAACATTTCATAGCCAAAATATACAGATTTTACAAAGAGGTTCCTGCGGAGTACCGTAGATGTTTAGGGTGCTAATAACTTCCCTTTACATAACCAACCCCCTTACCTTGAATATTTCCCCCCTCTTTTTTGGGTTACTCGCTCTTTTCCCATTCCTTTGGAAACAATAAAGCGCGGTGGCGATTTCTATTTTTATTTGTACAAGTCTTGTCAATCCCATGGCTTAGTCTTAAAAATTTCTACCGCTACAGAAAAATGGCGACTTCACTGGGATGAGATTGACCTCTTGCTGGTCCATCCCTAAGTGGGTTGAGCCTATCTTTGTTTACATCTATGTGTATGCTATTGTTATTTATGTGTTATATGTTAAATATATGTTTATCTGGATTTTCCTGGTTTTCAGGGTGCTTGGTGATTACTCATAAGTCCTATACCCGGACTTGGGCAAACTTTAAGATAGAATGGGAGGTATAGTCATGTTAACTTTGAGGGAGTAATCCCAAAAAAGGAGGCATGAGATCCCCCACTCAGTGGAGGCCCCTTTGACTGTAGTGTCGTTTACCGAGTAACCGGGAAGACGTATTGCTTTCGACCTGGGAGCCTGCTGAAGCTGAGGACCGTAGAATACCAAACCCATCTTGGCCTTTTAGGTGTAGCGTGGAAGCTATGACGGAGTAATCTGGAAATAGTTGTCACGCGATGCTACGCTCGAACGAGTCTTTCTTGAGAATATTACTAATTACCGAGTTAATTGGGAAGTTGGTAATATCCGAAGGAAAGATGTAGACTCTGGGAACCTCTAGAACCTTGTTCAACAAGTGATAACTTTTAGACCATACCTTATGGGTAGTACCTTCAACCTCATGCTCGTGACGTTAAACCTATGAACCCTATATGTGTGATCTTGTACGTGATTGCTGCATCATGCATCCGTGCACTCATAAGCATCTTTTGAATAAATCTTATTTCAAGTGATTTAAAAGTTGACCATTTGTGAATATCTCAGGTCTTTTTAACCATGGATTATGGAAAAAGAAAGACCGGGAAGTACAGTTTCAAGGATCCCAAGATATATGAGTTGATCAGTCTAATTCCCGAGATTTAGTGTTCTACAAATTTTTGGAAGAAGTATGGATCCATCATTCCTCTCATGAAGATAAAGATGAAGGAGGATATTCTCTCGACCTTGGTCCAGTTCTATGATCCGATGTATCATTGCTTTACTTTTCCCGACTATCAGTTGATGGCTACACTAGAGGAGTATTCTTATCTATTGGATTTACCTGTTACCGATCGTGTTCCTTTTACTGGCTTAGAGGATGAGCCAAAATCACATGAGATTGCTGCTTTGATCCATCTGGGGAAGTCTGAGGTTGAAGCCCATATGACTACTAAAGAAGGGATTAGAGGATTATCAGCCCAGTTCTTATTGGAGAAGGCTCGTTACTTTGCCAGGATGAAGAGTACAGTCACTTTTGATGCCATCTTTGCTCTACTTGCTTATGGGTTGTTCTTATTTCCTAATGTGGACAAGTTTGTTGACATTAATTCTACCAGGTTCTTCATGATTGGAAACCCAGTTCCTACATTGTTGGGTGATACTTATTACTCTATTCATCTTCGAAATTCTTACCATGGGGGGATGATTATTTGTTGCACGCCCCTGTTGTACTGGTGGTTTATCTCTCATATGCCTCAGTTTGATGCTTTTTGGGATGTCAAGAAGGAACCCCGTTGGGCTCCTAAGATCATGGCACTTACTCACTCGGATATTGATTGGTATCATCGAGCTTACCAGGATATAGAGATTATTGACAGTTGTGGTAGTTTCCCTAATGTACCTCTTCTGGGTACAAAGGGAGGAATTAACTATAACCCTGTTCTTGCACGACGGCACCTTGGTTATCCGATGAGGGATAAACCAAATAGTATTCATTTGAGTAGTTTCTTTATGAAGGAGGAAGAAGACCATAGGGAAGCTAGGGAGAAGATTGCGAAGGCTTGGCGTCACATTTATAAGAATAGTAGGAAGGATTTGGGACCTAGGGGTGCTGTTTCTTTGGAGCCATACCTACAGTGGGTCCAGACAAGAGCCATTCAGTTGAAGATGCCGTATTCCCGGGAAACACCTATGCCTGATTTGTTTGTGAAGACCACTCCTCCCCTCTTAGATGATCTAGAAGAGTTGCAACTTTCTTTGGTCAGGATGCAATAGGAAAAGGACGCTTGGAAGAAAAAGTGTCAAACTTTAGAGTTTTCCTATAGAGCAGACTTGAAGGAGAAAGACGACTTGATTGAGATCCTTGAGAGACGGGATGTAGAGACTATGGAGAGGCAAGGGGATTTATTTTCTCCTAAGCCTTGGTCAGATGCTATTTTCTCAATCCATGATTCAGGTGGTTGGAAGGAGGTTGCCACCAGATATGCGGAAGAAAACCAGAGGTTGAAGGCTCAGATTTCCAGGCTCACAAGGAAGCGCCAGCGTGTAGAGTGATCTCCATCAAGCTTTACTTCTCAGGATTTTAGATTCTATTTTCATCTTGTACTTGGGATCATTAAGACTTGCAACCCATTTTGAAGTTATTATAATAAATTTTTTCCAGTATTCTCAAATGCGTTATTACTTTGATATTTGCAATATGCCCCTAAATTTTAAAATCCCTTGAAATATTAAATAATGAAATAAAATCATGAGCATTGCACATCATGCATCATATTGCACATATTTCTTGCATTTGTTATGCATATCCAGGTGTCTTACCAAGCTTCTTTACTTCATTCAGCAAGCTGACTCATCACTACAACACTCAGGCTAATTTCAGAAAGAAGATGGACAACATAGAACAAGAGAACCGCGAGCTGCGCAAGGAGGTTTCTGCTTTGAAGGCCGGCATGGCCAATCTTACTGCTCTGATGGAATCTCTAGTGGATGCTCAGAATCAGCCACCGGGTGTTCAACCTCAGCCAACAAGGGTTACTACTGAAGCTCCGACTGTTCCTGTATCTGCTACTCCAGCTGTTGTTTAGAATCGCATGCCTCAAGGTTACCCTTGGGGAATGCCAGAGAATTTTGTGCTTGGAAGTTTCAACCTTGGTCCTCAAGATACTCCAATTGTTCAGACTATTGTTACTCTGGAACCTCCTGTGGTGCATGCTGCTCCTACTGCACCTCCTTCGGTGAATATGGTTCCGTTTGTTAATGATGATGTGTGTCGTCCTTTCCCTCCACCGAGTGAAGACTTGGGTCTTTATGACATAATGGATGATTTTCAAGAGCAGTTTGACAAGATGCAGAGGGAGATGAAGGCCCTAAGAGGAAAAGAGTTATTCGATCAAAATGTGAATGAATTATGCTTGGCCCTGAATGTTAAGATACCTGCTAAGTTTAAGGTCCCGGAGTTTGAGAAGTACAAGGGCAAAACTTTCCCTCGTGCTCATCTGGTGATGTATGTAAGGAGAATGTCTACCCATACTGATAATTAGCGTCTGCTGATTCATTTTTTTCAGGATAGTTTGACCGGTGCTGCGTTAAAGTGGTATATGAGTTTGGACAGTGTCAACATCCATACTTTTAATGACTTGGGAGAAGCGTTCATCAGAAAATACAAGTACAACATGGACATGGCATATGACCGTGATCAACTCAGGGCCATGGTTCAGAAAGACATGGAATCATTTAAAGAATATGCATAGAGATGGTGTGAGGTGGCCGCCCAAGTGATTCCTCCCATGGAAGAGAAGGAGATGAGTAAGATTTTCATGAAAACTCTGGGTGCTTTCTACTATGAGAGGATGGTAGAAAGTGCGCCAAGTGACTTTACTGAAATTGTAGGAATGGGTATCCACTTAGAAGAGGCTGTAAGAGAGGGCCGTTTAATGAGAAGTGAAGGATTTGAAGGTGTGAAGAAGCCATCTTATGGGTTTACCAAGAAGAGGGAAGGGGATGCAAATGTTGTCATGCAAGAGAGGAGGGTTAATACTCCTAGAAGGAATTCTCAGCGTCATCAGCAAGTCGCCTCAGTTACTCCAGTTGTGGGTGTAGATCCAACTACCGTTGCTTATCAGAGACCGTCCCAGCAATGGAATCAAGGGTATAATCAGTGAAGGGAGAGTTATGACTCTATTACTATGAGCTAAATGGAGTTACTACCGGCATTGATTCAGAAAAAGGTTGATTCAGACACGACCACCTCCCGCTGTACCATCACCATTGCCTTGGTATTACAAGGCAGACCAAACATGTGCTTTTCATCAGGGAGCACCAAGGTATAATGTTGAGAATTGTTATCCTTTGAAGACTGAGGTGCAGAAATTGGTGAAGTATGGTATTTTATCTTTCAAGGATATTGGCCCTAATGTGAAAGACAATCCTCTACCCAGGCATGGAGGAGTAAATGTTATGAATATGGTGGCCAGATGTCCAGGCGACTTACAGATTTTTGATATTAATCTGGTTAGGGGAGATTTGGTGAAAATGAATACAGACCTCTATGAATTTAGCTACTATACGCATGACCATTCCATTAGGGCTATTTGCAGTACAGACATACAGGGTTGCGATAAGATAAAGGCTAATTTACAAGAGATGATGGATGCGAGCCTCATCCACATAATCAGGCCTAGGGAAGAGTATGAAGAGGAGGTGAATATGGTTTCTAGATGTCCTGAAGAATTCATAATTTTTGATGTAGAGTATATGAATGAGGACCTTGTGCAATTGCATGCTACTTTCTTCCATATGGCTGGTCAGGTAGAACACCAGTATGGGTGTTGCCAAATTTGCTGCCGGGACTCCCAAGGATGTTCAATCGTGAAGGAAGGTGTTCAGTTGTTGTTAGATAATGGAACTATCAAGTTTACAGGTCAAAGGGATGATTACCATGAAGTTGATTTGGTTGAGGTTTGTTTGAATGAAGAAGAGTCGGATGAAGAGTATGCCTCTGCAGATGAGTATTTCTCCTCAGATGAGGATTTGTTTTCCAGAAGTGACTCAATAATGATTGATTATGTTAAAGAAGGGGTAAACGTGATTGTACCTTGTTTTGGGGCACCCGCCTATCTTGAAGTTGAATATTATAGCAAGCCAGCTGTTACCTCATTGGTGATTAGTTTGTCGGGTCCTGTTCCCTACAAGTCAGATAAGGCTATACCCTACAAATACAATGCTACAATATTATAGGATGGAGTGGAAGTTCCAATCCACCCAATGCCTGATGTTGGAAATATCGCTAAAAATAGCAGGGTGACCCGCAACGGTCGTGTGTTTGCACCAGAGGTTCGAGGAGATGTTAGTGCTGGAAAGAAAATTGCTGAGAAGGTTGAACCCAAGAAGGATATGGGTGAGACTAGTGGGGCTATGTTAGAGAAATAAGTGGATGATATTTTGAATATAATCAAGATGAGCGACTACAGAATTGTAGATCAGTTACTGCAGACTCCTTCAAAAATATCTATCTTGGCTTTATTGATGAACACATCTGCTCATAGAGAATCCTTGATGAGAGCATTTGGCCAAGCTTTTGTGGAGAGTGATATGTGTAACGGCCGTAATTTAATTAATTATTTAATTAAATTATTTTTGGAATATTTATGAAGATGTGTTGTGATTAATTGGATTTAATTATTTTATTAAGTGGTGAAATAATATTAGAAGTATAATATTATTTGATGTGGGCTTGTTTTAAAGGAATAGAAGTAATAAGGGGGGTGTATTAGTTTTGAGCCCATTAAGGAATAAAGAGAATAATAGGTTATTTTATTATTGTTAGAAAGAATAGAGAAGAAGAAGCAGTAATAAGAATAGGGGTTGAAAAGAAGAACGTGAAGCTGTTGGAAAAGAGGAAAAACGGCAGAACGGGAATTCAACCGGAAGTTATAGAGCAACCTTCAATCCAAGGTAAGGGTGAGGTTCTGACTCTATAATTGGGTTCATGATAATTGGTTTATGGAATTAGATGTGAAAGTGTTGTTTTGTTCATGATTGAATTACATGTTATTGTATGATGAGAATTGATGATTGAAAGATGAATGATGATGCCCCGATGCTGTTTAATTGATGTAGAATTATAGGATAATTGTAAGTGATGATTATCCATGATTAGATCAGGTTTTTGGGGCTTAAAGTATGGAACCCGTAGTGAAAACACAGAGAAAATCGCAGAAATTATGCAGGATAGAACATGATGTGTCGACCCCAAATGCTATGTGTCGATATAAAAAGGTTTTGAGACTCAGTATGAGTCGACACGAAGAGGTCTTGCATCGATACATGAGGACCTTTAGACTCAGGATGAGTCGATACATAGGGGCATGTGTCGATACATGATGTGTGTGAAACTCAGGATGAGTCGATACAAGAGAGGATGCATCGACTCATGTTTCGAGTTTAGTGCATAACGTGTCGATCCAAGACGTTATGCATCGATCCATGTTGCCTGGTTTTTGGCAGAATCAGTTTGAGAATGCTGTAACTTGAGTTTTCGGACTCCGTTTGAGGTGCCGTTTGAAGCGTTGAATAGATAACGCGATGAGCTTTATTCTTAAGGGTTAAAATTAAGATATGAAGGATAACCATAGGATTTGAATTAGTTCCCGTGTTGATCGTTATGTTGGTTTTATGGAGAAGAATGACGATGAGATGCTTAGAAGCTGCTGTTTGATTTGTAATAGTAGGATTAATAATAATAACGATGTAATATTACGAAATAGTAGTATGTAGGGATTTAGTGATTTAGAAGTAAGCCTTAGTTGTTTAATTAGTTATAGGAAATATTTAGTATAGGCCTATGGCTAACATTGTGAAAATGATGAGTTACTATCGTATTAAAGTACAACTGAGTTGTTGATGAGAGGTTATTAATGAAGTTGTGTTTGATGAATAAATGATGTTTGATGAATAAATGATGATTGCTAAATAAATGATGTTTGATGAATTATTATGAATGAAATGAGATGTTTGATGAAGAGATGTTGAGATGCTTTTGAGATGTAGGCCTTTGGCCAATGATGATGTTGTATTGAGATGTTGTTAATTATGGTGTTGTTATTACATTCATGATTGTGTCGCATACATTTCATTTTGAGATGGAGCTTATGCTCGTTGAGATGGCCTTTATTGGCGAATATTGAGATTAAGGCTTATGCCTTGTTGATGCCTCTATTAATTGGCAAATTTTTGAGATGGGAGTTCTGCTCCAAATGGTACCACATGCATTTGCATAGTATTGAGTCGCATTATATGACTGCATAAAGAAGTATGTATTGATGTGGTGAATATGTATTATTATTGTTGATTATGAGATGAGAAGTGGTGATGTTATGTGATCTAATTTAATATATTAATTATCATGCGCTTTATTATATTGTTAGATATCTCACCCCTTCTGTTTGAATGTTGCCCTTATGTTGGTAATGTGCAGCTAAACGAGAGTGAAGGCTGTATACCTTCAGTAGTTCGAGTTGGTGTCATTACTCTGATATGTAACACTCGGGGGGATGAACGCTTGTTGCTTTTGATTGTTGATTATTGAGTTGTTGAACTTTAAGTTGATTATAATTAAATTGTGTTGTTTTGAAGTTGCTGTAATGATGATAGAGATTTTATTAAGAATTTCCGCTGCGTAGATGTTGAATTATTTAAATAAAGATGTCATAATGATGGTTCATCCAATGTTTTAAAAGTGTTATATATCCACGATGAATGCAATGAATTTTGATAGAAGAATTTGTGGCATCCCGATTTGTTTGCATGAATGATTTTATAACTCTGATTTATTTATATAATTTGCCGGGGTAGAATTGGGGTGTTACAAAGTTGGTATCATAGCCTGGTTGGTCTGACCTTGTCGTCGAGTCCTAGTTGTCTAACAATCGAGTATTGTTAATTTGAGTTCTAACTGTTGTTTATGTTGTAGTGATAAGTTGAGATGGCTGGAAGGAATGATGCTGCACTTGCTGCTGCTTTAGAAGCAATGGCTTATGTGATGGAAAATCAAACGAATGCTGAAGGGAATGCTGGATCTTGTAGCTTGGCGACTTTCCAGAGAGAGAATTCGCCTACGTTCAAGGGAAAGTATTATCCTGAAGGAGCATTGGAGTGGTCGAAAGAGATTGAGAGAATCTTCCGTGTGATGGACTACACTCCAACATAGAAGGTTCGTTATGGTACTCATATGATGGCAGTAGAGGCTGATGACTGGTGGCTAGAGACTTGTCAGAAGTTGGAAGCTGCATGTGAGAATGTCACTTGGGTTGTGTTCCGTAGGGAATTTTTGAGGAAGTACTTTCCTGAAGATGTCCGTGGTAAGAAGGAGATTTAGTTTCTTGAGCTGAAGCAAGGGAATATATCAGTTGTTGAGTATGCTTCAAAGTTTTATGAGTTGGCTAAGTTTTATCCACATTACGCTGATGCAGATGCTGAGTTTTCAAAGTGTATCAAGTTTGATAATGGGTTGCACCCGGAGATCAAGAAGGCAGTTGGATACCAAAAGGTCCGTGTCTTTGTTGATTTGGTTGATAGTTGCAGGATTAATGAGGAGGATAATAATGCTCATTACAAGATTATCAGTGAGAAGAGGGGTAAGCACCAACAGAATCGTGGTAAGCCTTATGATGCCCCGGCTGGTAAAGGTAAACAGAAAGTTGCTCAAATTAAGAGGACTAGTGGGGGAGATTCTCCTACTGGTGTGGTTTGCTATAAGTGTGGAAAACCTGGGCACAAGAGTAATATGTGCATTACTGAAGTGAAGAGATGTTTCCATTGTGGAAAGAACAGACATGTTGTATCGGAGTGTGAACATAAGGATGTGATTTGTTTCAATTGTAGAGAAGAAGGGCACATTGGTAGTCAGTGTCCAAAACCGAAGAGGGCTCAGACAAGTGGTAAAGTGTTTGCTCTGGTTGAGGATTAGACGGCTGCTGAGGACAAACTTATCAGAGGTATATGTTTCATTAATAGTACTCCTTTAATTACTATTATTGATACCGGTGCTACACATTGTTTTATTGCTGCTGATTGTGTTGAAAGATTGGGTCTTATGTTGTCATCTTTGAATGGGGAAATGGTCGTCGATACTCCAGCCAAGGGGTCAGTGACTACTTCTTTTATGTTTTTTAAGTGTCCCTTGTCGATCTTCGACAGAGACTTTGCTGTCAATTTGGTTTGTTTACCGTTAAGAGGTTTAGATGTGATTTTGGGTATGAAATGGTTAGAGCATAACTGTGTTCATATTAACTGTTATGACAAGTCGGTGAAGTTTTCTACTCCTGAAGCAGAAGAAGATGGTCTATTGTCTGCTAAACAGTTGAGGAAGTTGATGCAAGAGGAAGCACATATGTTCTCGTTGATGGCGTTGCTATCTGTAGATACTCAAGCTATAATTGAGGAATTGGAGGTGGTGTGTGAATTTCCTGAAGTTTTCCCTGATGAGATTCCTGATGTATCACTGGAGAGGGAAGTTGAATTTGCCATTGATCTTGTACCTGGTACCAGACCTGTATTTATGGCACCATACAGGATGTCTGCATCTGAATTTTTAGAGTTAAAGAAGAAATTGGAGGAGTTACTTGAAAAGAAGTTTGTAAGACCAAGTGTATCATCGTGGGGAGCTCCAGTGTTGTTAGTAAAGAATAAAGATGGAAGTATGAGGCTTTGTGTTGATTATAGACAGTTGAAGAAAGTGATGATTAAGAACAAGTATCTGCTTCCAAGAATAGACGACTTAATGGACCAATTGGTGGATGCTCGTGTGTTTAGTAAGATTGATTTGAGGTCGGGTTACCATCATATTAGAGTGAAGGATGAAGATATCCAGAAGATGGCTTTCAGGACGCGTTATGGACATTATGAGTATTCAGTGATGCCTTTCGGTGTTACTAATGCGCCAGGAGTATTCATGGAGTATATGAATCTTATCTTTCATACTTATTTGGATCGTTTCGTAGTGGTGTTCATTGATGATATTATGATTTACTCTAAGTCAGAAAAAGAGCATGCTGAACACTTAAGTGTAGTATTGCAAGTTTTGAAAGAGAAGAAGTTGTATGCAAAGTTGTCCAAGTGTGAATTTTGGTTAAAGGAGGTTAGGTTTCTTGGTCATGTGATCTCAGGTAGTGGCATTGCTGTAGATCCGTTGAAGGTTGATGTTGTGTTGTAATGGGAGACTCCAAAGTCAGTTACTAAGATTAGAAGCTTCTTGGGATTAGCTGGTTACTATAGAAGGTTTATTGAAGGTTTTTCCAAGTTAGCACTTCTGTTGACTAAGTTGACTTGTAAAGGTAGAGCTTTTGTGTGGGATGTTCAGTGCGAAGAAAGTTTTGCAGAATTGAAGAAGAGGTTGACGTCGGCTCCGATTTTGACGTTGCCTAATCTAGGAGAACCTTTTGTGGTGTATTGTGATGCTTCTAATATGGGTTTAGGAGGTGTGCTTATGCATAATGGTAAGGTAGTTGCTTATGCGTTAAGGCAGTTAAGGACTCATGAGAAGAACTATCCTACGCATGATTTAGAGCTTGCTGCAGTTGTTTTTGTGTTGAAGATTTGGAGGCATTATCTTTATGGTTCTAGATTTGAAGTGTTTAGTGACCATAAGAGTTTGAAGTATTTATTCGATCAGAAGGAGTTGAATATGAGGCAACGAAGATGGTTGGAATTGTTAAAGGATTATGATTTTGGTTTGAATTATCATCCAGGAAAAGCGAACATGGTAGCTGATGCGTTAAGTCAAAAGACTTTACATATGTCAACAATGATGGTTAAAGAGCTGGAATTAATTGAGCAGTTCAGAGATATGAGCTTAGTTTGCGAGGTTACTCCACGAAGTATTATGTTGGGTATGTTGAAGATTAACAATGAATTTCTAGACAGTATCAAAGAAGCTCAGAAGTTGGATGTGAAACTGGTAAATTTGATGGTTGGGGCTGATCAGTATGAGAATAATGATTTTAAGCTAGATGAGCAAGGTGTGTTGAGATTTCGTAACCGGATTTGTATTCCTGATGATGCTGAGATGTAGAAGGTGATACTAAAAGAGAGCCATAGAAGTAAATTAAGTATTCATCCAGGATCTACAAAGATGTATCAAGATTTGAAAGGTTTGTTTTGGTGGCCTGGAATGAAGAGTGATGTGGCTCGATTTGTGTATGCATGTTTGACTTGTCAGAAGTCGAAAGTTGAACATCAGAAGCCTGCAGGGTTGATGCAACCGTTAGAAGTTCCAGAATGGAAATGAGATAGTATTTCAATGGACTTTGTGACGGGGTTGCCTAATACTTTAAGAGGACATGATTAGATTTGGGTTATTGTTGATAGGCTTATGAAGTCGGCTCATTTTCTTCCTATTAACATCAGTTTTCTAGTGTCGAAGTTGGCTGAGATTTACACTAGTGTAATTGTGAAGCTGTATGGTGTTCCTTTGTGCATTGTGTCAGATAGAGATCCAAGATTTAATTCTGATTTTTGGAAGAGTTTGCAAGAAGCGTTGGGTTCTAAGTTGAGATTGAGTTCAACGTATCATCCTCAGACAGATGGTCAGACTGAACGGACGATTAAATTGTTGGAAGATTTGTTGATGGCATGTATTCTTGAGCAGGGAGGTTCGTGGGATACTTATCTTCCGTTGATAGAGTTCACTTATAATAAAAATTACCATTCCAGTATTGGGATGGCACCTTTTGAGGCGTTGTATGGTCGAAGATGTAGAACTCCGTTATGTTGGCATGAATCTGGTGAAAGTGTAGTACTTGGACCTGAACTTGTTCGTGAAACTACTGAGAAGGTGAAGTTGATTCGAGAAAATATGAAAGCTTCCCAAAGTAGACAGAAGAGTTATCATGACAAGCGAAGGAAGGATTTAGAATTTCAAGCTGGTGGGCATGTGTTTTTAAGAGTTACACCTGTGACTGGTGTTGGGCGAGCATTAAAGTCTAAGAAGCTCACTTATCGTTTTATTGGACCATATCAGATTTCAGAGAGAGTGGGGAATGTTTCTTATAGAGTGTCTTTCCCGCCTAATCATTCGAATTTGCATGATGTGCTTCATGTGTCACAACTCCTGAAGTATATTTCAGATCCATCTCATGTGATTCATGTGGATGATGTGCAAGTACAGGATAATCTTACGGTGGAGACAATGCCTGTACGGATCGCGGATCGTCAAATAAAGACTCTGAGGGGCGAAGAGATTGCTTTAGTTAAAGTGGTTTGGCTAGGATCTGCCGGAGAAAGCATGACTTTGGAGTTGGAGAGCAAGATGCGAGACTCCTACCCTGAGTTGTTTGATTGAGGTAAATTTTCGAGGACGAAAATATTCTAAGTGGGGGAGAGTTGTAGCGCCCTTAATTTAATTAATTATTTAATTAAATTATTTTTGGAATATTTGTGAAGATGTGTTGTGATTAATTGGATTTAATTATTTTATTAAGTGGTGAAATAATATTAGAAGTATAATATTATTTGATGTGGGCTTGTTTTAAAGGAATATAAGTAATAAGGGGGGTGTATTAGTTTTGAGCCCATTAAGGAATAAAGAGAATAATAGGTTATTTTATTATAGTTAGAAAGAATAGAGAAGAATAAGCAGTAAGAAAAATAAGGGTTGGAAAGCAGAACGTGAAGCTGTTGGAAAAGAGAAAAAATGGCAGAACGGGAACTCAACTGGAAGTTATAGAGCAACCTTCAATCCAAGGTAAAGGTGGGGTTCTGACTCTATAACTGGGTTCATGATAATTGGTTTATGGAATTAGATGTGAAAGTGTTTTTTTTTGTTCATGATTAAATTACATGTTGTTGTATGATGAGAATTGATGATTGAAAGATGAATGATGATGTCCCGATGCTGTTTAATTGATGTAGAATTATAGGATAACTGTAAGTGATGATTATCCATGATTAGATCATATTTTTAGGGCTTAAAGTATGGAACCCGTAGTGAAAACACAGAGAAAATCGCAGAAATTATGCAGGATAGAACAGGATGTGTCGACCACAAATGCTATGTGTCGATACAAGAAGGTTTTGAGACTCAGTATGAGTCAACACGAAGAGGTCTTGCATCGATACATGAGGACCTTTAGACTCAGGATGAGTCGATACATAGGGGCATGTGTTGATACATGCTGTGTGTGAAACTCAGGATAAGTCGATACAAGAGAGGATGCGTTGAATCATGTTGTGAGTTCAGTGCAGTATGCGTCGATCCAAGACGTTATGCGTCGATCCATGTTGCCTAGTTTTTGGCAGAATCAGTTTGAGAATGCCGTAACTTGAGTTTTCGGACTCCGTTTGAGGTGCCGTTCGAAGCGTTGAATAGCTAACGCGATGAGCTTTATTCTTAAGGGTTAAAATGAAGATAAGAAGGATAACCATAGGATTTAATTAGTTCCCGTGTTGATCTTTATGTTGGTTTTGTGGAGAAGAATGACGATGTGATGCTTAGAAGATGCTGTTTGATTTGTAACAGTTGGATTAATAATAATAACGATGTATTATTACAGAATAGTAGTATGTAGGGATTTAGTGATTTAGAAGTAAGCCTTAGTTGTTTAATTAGTTATAGGCAATATTTAGTATATGCCTATGGCCAACATTGTGAAAATGATGAGTTACTGTCGTATTAAAGTACAACTGAGTTGTTGATGAGAGGTTATTAATGAAGTTGTGTTTGATGAATAAATGATGTTTGATGAATAAATGATGATTGCTGAATAAACGATGTTTGATGAATTATTATGAATGATATGAGATGTTTGATGAAGAGATGTTGAGATGCTTTTGAGATGTAGGCCTTTGGGCAATGATGATGTTGTATTGAGATGTTGTTAATTATGGTGTTGTTATTACATTCATGATTGTGTCGCATACATTGCATTTTGAGATGGAGCTTATGCTCGTTGAGATGGCCTGTATTGCCGAATATTGAGATGAAGGCTTATGCCTTGTTGATGCCTCTATTAGTTGGCAAATTTTTGAGATGGGAGTTCTGCTCCAAATGGTACCACATGCATTTGCATAGTATTGAGTCACATTATATGACTGCATAAAGAAGTGTGTATTGATGTGGTGAATGTGTATTATTATTGTTGATTATGAGATGAGAAGTGGTGATGTTATGTGATCTAATTTAATAAATTAATTATCATGCACTTTATTATATTGTTAGATATCTCACCCCTTTTGTTTGAATGTTGCCCTTATGTTGGTAACGTGCAGGTAATCGAGAGTGAAGGTTGTATACCTTCAGTAGTTCGAGTCGGTGTCATTACTCTGATATGTAACACTCAGGGTGATGAATGCTTGTTGCTTTTGATTTTTGATTATTCAGTTGTTGACTTTAAGTTGATTATTATTAAATTGTGTTGTTTTGAAGTTGTTGTAATGATGATAGAGATGTTATTAAGAATTTCCGTTGCATAGATGTTGAATTATTTAATTAAAGATGTCATGATGATGGTTAATCCGATGTTTTAAAAGTGTTATATATCCACGATGAATGCAATGAATTTTGATAGAAGAATTTGTAGCATCCCGATTTGTTTGCATGAATGATTTTATAACTCTGATTTATTTATCTAATTTTTCGGGGTAGAATTGGGGTGTTACAATATGCCAATAGACCAATTCAGCAGCATAATAGGGAACATTACGTCATGTAATAACTTGTGTTTCTGCAATGATGAATTTCCAGATGAAGGAAGGAATCACAACTTGGCCTCCACATCTCTATGAACTGCAAGAATGATTCAATATCCAATGTGCTGATTGATAATGGATCCGCTTTGAACGTTATACCGAGGAGCACTCTTATGAAGTTGAAATATCAAGGAATTCCTATGCGCCCGAGTGGCATCATTGTGAAAGCGTTTGATGGATCAACGAAATCTGTTATTGGTGAAGTGGACTTGCCTATTCATATAGGACCACATTTGTTACAGATAACTTTCCAGGTCATGGACATTGTTCCCGCTTATAGCTGTTTGTTGGGACGGCCGTGGATTCACGAGGCAGGGGCTATCACTTCAACTTTACACCAGAAACTGAAATTTGTACGTGAAGGGAAATTGGTAATCACAAATGGGGAACAAGCATTATTGATATCTCATTTTTCCTCTGTCAGCATTATGGAGATGGATGAAGCTGTTGCTGGAACCCAATTCCAAGCCTTATCCATTGATAATATAAGAGGAAATGAGAATTCCATGGTTTCTCTTAAGGATGTGCAACAAGTTGTACGAAAAGGTCATAGCGAGGTATGGGGACAAATTGTGGATCCACCTGTAAACAAGAACAGACCCGACTTGGGGTTCTCTTTGAAGAATGAAAAAGGTAAGAGCATGAAGCTGAAGTCTGTTGCAGGAAAGTATCAAGACATCTTCTGTAGCGGGGGTTATCTTCATCCAACTGTTTCCGGGATTAATTCCATTGTGGAAGATGAAGTAGAGCAGGAAATGCCGAATTATATGACGCACTGAGTTAGGGTTCAGAACTGGATCACCATTGATGTTCCCTCTTGCATACATGTTTCAAAGTAATTTGTTTTATTAATCGTTTTGAAAAGCTTTCACTCTGCCCAAGGTGGAAGTATTAATGTTGTAGGGCTTATCTGTTTACTGTGACTTTTAAAATCAATAATAAAAGTTGTCTTTGTTTCCCAAATTGTGTCTTTATCTTCTACTTTTTCTTGGAAAATGGTAATAAAAAAAACCCTTCAAAATAAATAATAACTGAAATTCAATCTGCATGATCACTTGTTATATGTGTCAATTTCTAAAAGCAACCATAAATCTTATGTGCGGATTAATTAAAAAACCCGTTGAATACAATGACCTTGCACCCTCTCCCAACTTTAAATGTCCAGTGTATGGGGCCGAAGAAGAAGACTATGATGAGATTCCAGAAGAGGTCTCACAGTTGCTTGAGCACGAGGAAAATACCATTCATCCATATAAAGAGCCATTGGAAGTGATCAGTTTGGGTTCGGAAGAAGATCCGAAAGAAGTCAAGATTGGAGCATCGCTGCATCCTGATGTGAAGAGCAGGTTGACTGAGCTGTTGAAAGAATATGTGGATATTTTTGCTTGGTCTTACCAAGATATGCCTGGTCTAGATACATATATTATGGAGCACCGTTTACCGTTGAAACTAGAGTGTCCGCCAATCAAATATAAGTTGAGAAGAACTCACCCAAATATGGCAGTGAAGATCAAAGAGGAGATTCTAAAGCAGATTAATGCTGGTTTTCTTATGACGTCAGTGTATCCTCAATGGATTGCCAATATTGTCCCAGTACTGAAAAAAGACGGAAAATTCCGCGTGTGCGTAGATTACAGAGATCTAAATAAAGCTAGTCCAAAAGATGATTTTCCATTGCCACACATTGATATGTTAGTGGATAACAATGAAAAATTCAAAGTTTCCTCGTTCATGGATGGATTTTCCGGTTATAATCAAATAAGAATGGCTCCGGAGGACATGGAAAAAACAATGTTCATCACACCCTGGGGAACATTCTGTTACAGAGTGATGCCCTTCAGGTTGAAGAACGCTGGTGCAACGTACCAGAGGGCTATGAAACCCTATTCTATGATCTGATGCACAAGGAAATCGAGTTATATGTTGATGATATGATTGCTAAATCCCAGACGGAAGAAGGGCATGTAGAAGATTTATTGAAGTTGTTTCAGCGTTTGAGGAAGTATCATCTCTGCTTGAATCCAAATAAATGCACCTTCGGTGTTCGATCAGGAAAATTGTTGGGTTTCATTGTTAGCCAGAAAGGAATTGAATTTGACCCTGATAAAGTCAAAGCAATTCAAGAGATGCCAGCGCCGAGAACTGAAAAACAAGTTAGAGGGTTCCTCGGGCGTTTGAATTATATTTCCAGATTCATTTCCCATATGACTGCAACATGTGAACCAATCTTTAAGTTTTTAAAGAAAGATCAAGGTTATGTGTGGACGGATGACTTCCAAAGGGCATTTGAAATTATTAAAGAATATCTACTTGAACCTCTTATCTTGCTACCTCCTGTCGAAGGAAGACCGTTGATTATGTATCTGACAGTGTTAGATAAATCCATGGGTTGTATTCTGGGACAACAAGATGAAACAGGGAAGAAAGAATATGCCATTTATTATCTCAGTAAAAAGTTTACTAATTGTGAGTCGCGGTATTCCATGCTGGAAAAGACATGTTGTGCTCTAGCCTGTGCGGCAAAACGTTTGCAGTAATATATGTTGAATCACACTACTTGGTTGATCTCCAAAATGGATCCAATAAAGTACATTTTTGAAAAGCCTGCTCTTACTGGGAGAATTGCTCGCTGGAAGATGTTGCTATCTGAATATGATAACAAATACTGCACACAAAAAGCTATTAAAAGCAGTGTGTTGGCAGATTATCTTTCTCACCAACCAGTGGAAGATCATCAGTCTTTGGAGTATGAATTCCCCGATGAGGATGTGATGTTCCTGAAAGTGAAAGATTGTGATGAACCATTGCCTGAGGAAGGTCCTGACCCTGAATCTTGTTGGAGTATGATATTTGATGGAGTATGATATTTGATGGAGCTGTGAATGCTTATGATAAAGGAATTGGTGCTGTAATTGTCACTCCACATAGATCACACATTCCTTTTACCGCAAGGTTGACATTTGATTATACTAATAATATGGCAGAATATGAGGCTTGCATAATGGGTCTCGAGGAAGCTATTGATCTCAGAATTAAAACTCTATATGTGTATGGTGATTCAGCTTTGGTAATAAATCAGATTAAAGGAGAATGAGATACTCGTCACCCCGACTTGATCCCTTACAAAGATTATGCTAGAAGGTTGTTACCCTTCTTTAATAAAGTTGAATTCCATCATATTCCAAGAGATGAAAATCAAATGGCGGATGCTCTGGAAACTCTTGCTTCTATGTATCAAGTAAATACTTGGAATGATATACCTAGAATTGTGGTTCGGCGACTGGATAGGCCCGCTCATGTGTTTACAACAGAGGAGGTAGCAAATGAGAAGCCTTGGTATTATGATATCAAGCATTTTCTCCAGACTCAGGAATACCCAATTGGTGCTTCGAAGAAAGATAGAAAGACATTGAGAACATTGGCAGGCAGTTTCTTCCTCAGTGAAAATATGGTGTACAAGAGAAATTATGACATGGTCTTGCTCAGATGCGTGGATAGACACGAAGCAGACATGTTGATGCATGAGATTCATGAAGGTTCATTTGGCACTCATGCCAATGGACATTCGATGGCTAAAAAGATGCTAAGGGCAGGTTACTATTGGCTGACAATGGAATCCGACTATTACAAATTTGCAAAGAAGTGTCATAAATGCTAGATTTATGTAGATAAGGTCCATGTGCCTCCGACACTTCTCAATGTGATTTCCTCCCCGTGGCCTTTCTCTATGTGGGGTATTGACATGATTGGGATGATAGAACCCAAAGCTTCGAATGGACACCATTTCATCTTGGTAGCAATTGATTACTTCACCAAGTGGGTGGAGGCTGCTCATATGCTAATGTCACTAAGCAGGTGGTTGTATGCTTCATCAAGAATAATCTTATATATCGGTATGGTGTGCCGAGCAAAATTATCCTCGACAATGGCTCGAATCTGAATAATAAAATGATGACATAACTGTGTGAATAATTAAAGATTGTCCATCATAATTCCTCTCCGTACAGGCCAAAGATGAATGGGGCTATTGAAGCTGCTAATAAGAATATCAAGAAAATTATCCAGAAGATGGTTGTTACTTATAAGGATTGGCTTGAAATGCTCCCTTTTGCTTTGCATGGATATCGAACATCTGTCAGCACCTCAACAGGAGCAACCCTGTTTTCCCTTGTGTATAGAATGGAAGATGTACTCCCAGTCGAGGTTGAGATCCCTTCTTTGCGTGTGATAATGGAAACCAAGTTGTCAGAGACTGAATGGGTCCAGAACAGGTTTGACCAAATTGAATTTGATCGAAGAAAAGAGAATGACAGCTTTGTGTCATGGACAATTATATCAGAAGAGAATGAAGAAAGCTTTTGATAAGAAGGTAAAACCTCGTGAACTCAGAGAAGGCGACCTCGTGCTCAGGAAGATCATGTCTTTCATCACTGATTCTAGGGGAAAGTAGACTCCCAATTTTGAATGCCCATATGTTGTCAAGAAAGCATTCTCTGGCGGTGCATTAATTCTTGAAACTATGGATGGCGAGGAGTTCCCACGTGCCATGAATGCTGATGCAGTCAAAAAATACTTCGCCTAAAGAAATAAAAGAACAAATCGCTAAGTTGAAAACCCGAAAGGGCGGCTAAGGCAAAAAAGAGCGTCTCGGTAGGCCGAAAACTCGAAAGGGCGGTCTAGGAAAAAATTAGAGACATAAACAGAATAAATTTCCCGCTAAGTTGAAAACCTGCAAGGGCAGCTTAGGCAAAAGTTAAGGGCTTTCTTGGCAAGTAACTACATCAGACAAGACTTGATTGTTGGAGCAACAATCTTCTTGGATCCTCATCATACTTCAACAGAAGCTGCTGCTCAGGATTTCAAAAGTTGTTAGAGGGGATAATGGTCATTGTATCTCAATATATCTTTTCCATTATATATTACTATTTTCTGAACTTTGTAATCATCCATGGAGTCTCGCCATTCACAGACTACCATTCTATTAATGAAATTTGAGCTTTTACCCGATTCTTTGTAGTTCTTATTTTATTTAGCTTGCAAAGGCTCCATTTATTATTGATAATAAATTTCAAAGCAAAAAGTTTAAATAACAAAATTTATTTTCAAAAAGAATTTACAATTTACTGTTACTTTAAAATTTGTTACGCAATAGGAAAACAAAAGTGGTGATCCCAGGAATGGACGGACTCCAGTTGTTTTGAGAAGTTTTATTCAGGATGTTCTCGCTGTATTAGGTTTGTGACTCCAGTGTCCCCGATCAAGTTGTGTTTCATTTCACCTCTTTTCCAAGTTTGCATGATATGAAGATTCAATCCCAGATTCCTCCAGTAAAGGTTTCCGTTTGTTTAATAAAGGTTCTTTCTACCCAGAGAAGTTGGTACAATAACTACTCTTGAAGAACGCAGGTCTCCGGTTTCTCTAGTGAAGAATGTATATTGGTTTTCCCTTTGAGGATGTGGTGTTAACCTCCCTAGTGAAGTCAACGCGAAATCCCCAGTTAATGGCTTGATGATAGGAAATTATACGCCTTAACTAAGTTTGTGTGTTTCCTCTTTCAAAATGGTCCTGAATTCCCCAATGAATATTTTGATGATTTGATGACCGTCTTCTCTACTTGAAATTGATTTTTCAAAATCCCCAGTAGAAGCGTTACTTTTGAAAATATTTGATTTCCCGCTGAAGTTTGAGTGCTACACCTGGTAAAGCCTGGAGAAGGATGTTGTATCTCTGTATCTGTACTGTTTGGTCGTTATGTTTTGTTTACTTCCAGATTACGTGTCTCCCCAATAAAGTTAAACCAAACAGTAGGTTTTGTTTCCTCAGCTGTCGCTTACTTTTTCTTGGATTGTTCATCTTGAATGTAATTTAGCCGAGTGTTGATTGTGCCCGAGGTAGTTTTGCCTGGTTACTCCCAGTGTTGTATATCTGTTTTATCAGCATACGCATGATAACACTCATACATTCACACATACATCATGCATAGCTAAAATTGGCAAATCATTACTCATTCACATTCGTTAATATTTTGTTGACATATCACCCTTTTTTGCAGATTTACGTTGTCCTCTCTCCAATAGAGTGTTGGCCTTAAGCAGAAAGCATATATTCTTTCAATTTCCCCACTGAGTTATCCCTCGTGGAAGAGTTTTGCTTTAGCCTTCTTGAACAGCTCTTTGTCTGGATGATTTGGGTTTCCCTCTTGAGTTTATTTCTCAAAGGATGTATTATGGTTGACTGTTCCATCCCAGTTTATTTCTGGTTTGAATCTTTGATCCTCATCAATATTATTACTTATGATATATGCAGGCTTCGAGCCTTGGTTTGAGAATTTTCATTTATTTTTCACGAGAAGACTTTATCTCCTCAACATAAATATATTGGCATCTCCCCAGGAAGTCATATTTCTTTCCCCAGGAAGCCATACTGTTCTCCCTAGGAAGTCATATTTCTTTCCCCAGGAAGTCATATTGTTCTCCCCAGAGAGTCATTTTTACAATCCTCCATGACAGCAAGTGGCAGGTCTCTTTATTTGAGCAACCTGTACACCCTGTAAAAGTCGGCGTAACTGTTTTTTTGCTATCTTCTCTATGAGTTAATAGTTTGTAGCCTGTTGCCCAAATTACCCCAGTGGATGACAAGACTTTCAATATCGCAGAGACAATTCATTGTGAAATTTTTATAAGTGGTAGTCTCTTTATTTGAGACAACTTATATATTACCCTTTCTAGGCAGAATGCTTTGGTTAAAGAAGAAGTTGAGACCCGTTCTAGGTGAAATGCCATAATTTTGGGGAAACTTATATTTTCTCTCTACCTTCAGTGAAAGTTGATAGGTCACTTTCAATGAAAGTTGGTGATTGTTATCTTTTTGCTACCATCAGTGAACGTTGGTAGTTCATCATCAGTGAACGGCGGTGCTATGATATATTTTCTCTCTACCTTCAATAAAAGTTGGTAGGTCACCTTCAGTGAAAGTTGGTGATTGTTATCTTTTTGCTACCTTCAATGAACGTTGGTAGTACATCGTCAGTGAACGGCGGTGCTATGATATATTTTCTCTCTACCTTCAGTGAAAGTTGGTAGGTCACTTTCAGTGAAAGTTGGTGATTGTTATCTTTTTGCTACCTTCAGTAAACGTTGGTAGTTCATCATCAATGAATGGCGGTGCTATGATATATTTTCTCTCAACCTTCAGTGAAAGTTGGTAGGTCGCCTTCAGTGAAAGTTGGTGATTGTTATCTTTTTGCTACCATTAGTGAACGTTGGTAGTTCATCGTCAATGAACGGCGGTGCTATGATATATTTTCTCTCTACCTTCAGTGAAAGTTGGTAGGTCACCTTCAGTGAAAGTTGGTGATTGTCATCTTTTTGCTACCTTCAGTGAACGTTGGTAGTTCATCGTCAGTGAACGGTGGTGCTATGATATATTTTCTCTCTACCTTTAGTGAAAGTTGGTAGGTCACCTTCGGTGAAAGTTGGTGATTGTTATCTTCTTGCTACCATCAGTGAACGTTGGTAGTTCATCATCAATGAACGATGGTGCTATGATATATTTTCTTTCTACCTTCAGTGAAAGTTGGTAGGTCACCTTCAGTGAAATTTGGTGATTGTTATCTTTTTGCTACCTTTAGTGAACGTTGGTAGTTCATCATCAGTGAACAACGGTGATATGATATATTTTCTCTCTACCTTCAGTGAAAGTTGGTAGGTCACCTTCAGTGAAAGTTGGTGATTGTTATCTTTTTGCGACCTTCAGTGAACGTTGGTAGTTCATCGTTAGTGAACGGCAGTGCTATGATATATTTTCTCTCTACCTTCAGTGAGCATTGGTATCTCACCTTCAGTGAATGTCGGTGTTGTTATTTCTTTCCTCTTTCTACCTTCAGCGAACGTTGGTAGTTTTTCCTTCAGTAGAAGTTGGTGTATCCTTTTACTTTTTACCATTCTTTAAGACATGTCTTTTGATCCACCTTTGATTTATTTTCCTGGACGGGTTTCTCTTTTGTTTCGGTATTTTCTTCGCTACATCCCCAGTGGTGTTTTGCGTCGCCTTGGTGTCGTTCACATGCATTCATGCTCTTAAGCACTTCATGGCATTTTAGGGCCAAAAATAGGGTTTGTTTTATATTTAAGTATCTTCGTTCGCGTCGACACGAAAATTTTAAACCTTCGCATCTCCGGATAGAAGAAACTTAAATAAGGGCTACTGTTACACCCCAAGTTTTTCCCCTAAGATCCCCTCATCATACCATGTTGATTCCATCACAACAAGATCACATTAGGTTCTTGGTTCCCCTCCCTATATTTAGATTTGCTCTTTGAGGAATCACCAAGCACCTTGACTTGTGTTCTTTTGTGATCATGAATATTTTTTGTCTTGATTTCTTCTTTTAATTAATAAAATTCAGTGTTGGTTTGTCTTGCTTGTTATTCATGTAGGTAAAGGCAATGAGATTCAGCAAGTTGCTCCATGGGTTCATGAGTTTATTTCCATTCCCTTGTCAATAAAGCTTGAGAAGTTCAAACCTCACCATTGGATATGTTTTGGAGGAAATGGCATGGCAAGGTTATTTTGGTTCACCACATTTCAATATTATCAAATTTGGTTCAAAATTACAAGGGATTGATTTGAGAAGTTGTCATGCTTGGACAAGACTTTGTTCCCATTGATCACAAATGCATATTTCTCTCAATTTTTAAGATATGGTAGTGGTTGTGGTTGCTAAGAGTTATAATTATCATCCTCAACAACTTATATTTATAAAGCATTTATGTTGGTACAAGAAGTTTGTTCAAAATTGTTAAAGATCCTCAAGGAATTTTTCTTGATCTAGGAGCTAGGGTTTTGAACTTCAAAGAAGCATATCTTGCTCATCTTTTGGTATTTTGGAGTGATTACAAAGACATACTTCTCTTTAAAGGGTTATCAACAAATCAATTAAAAAGTTCCAAGGGTTTTTCATGTGGAAGAAACTTGATGATGATGAAAGATTACAAGTCCTCCAGATGAACCCCTATTTTCTTATGTGTGACTTCAAATGATCATAACTTGGTCAATTTTTATCACCTTGAGCCCACTATTTTTCCATAATGATCTTGAGATGTGAACATTATTCCTTCTTTTATGTGAAAAGTGAGAAAATGCATTGAATATGACCTAAGGATAGAAAAGATTATAGGTCATTTCATTATTTTTTCCAACTTCAACAATCCATAAATCTCTCATTTTTTGGAGATTTTGAATGGTTCAAGTTTCAAAATGTCATTCAAGAGCTCTATTTCATGCCATATTTTTTAGTCAAGAGCAAATTCCAAGAGGAAGGCAATGTTTGGATGCAAAACATTATAAGTCACTTTTGAAGAAAAGCTTGAAATATTTCTAAGTATGGAAAGTCAACCTTTTTCCCCCAACTTTGACTCAATGCAACTTTCAGCTCAAGCATCCATTTGATTCCATTATTTTTCCATTGCAAAGCTTGTAACCTCATCTTTCAAAAACATCAAGAATAATGCCTTAATACCCCTTGAGATGAGAATGCCATTTGGATTAAAATTGGTAACTTGGAACTAAAGTTTCTTCATAAGTCAGAATTTGAAATCATTGGTTTAGCTTCTGAACACTTGGTTTCTGCGTGTTTTTGCCTCTAAACATGTTTAGTGAACTTCTAGAAGTGATTAGCACAACAAAACGCACATTTTGGATGAGTTTTGATTAAATTGGAAGTCACACTTTTCTTGATTACAACTTCACACGATTTCCCTCCAAACTTCATCATTTCACACGTTTGGACATTCCATTTGATTCCCTATAAATAGAGGGTCATCCTCCATTCCTTTCCTCAAGCTTGGATAGCCAGAATCACCCTGCCAAACTTGTTCCATAACTCAAAATTTTGCTACTTCGAAATCTGCTTTCAAGCCTTTTTTAATCCAATTTTTCCATCAATTCACCTTCCTTGATTTTCCTTGAAGCTAACCCTATAATTACATTCAAGAATCGCGCCTTAGATTGCTCCATAGAAATCCAGTTTCAGAGCTCTGCAACTCAACTTCAATCGGTAGATTCCTTCATCAATTCTTCAAAACTTTGATATCATTGTGATGCTCTCATTGCCCTGGATCTAGTTGCAACACTTACTTTCATCTGGAAACTTGTTTTGACCACGAAATTTCAAATCCCTTTTCAAAACTTTCCTTCCAATTTGCTGGAGCTACATAAATTTGTCGCTAATGTGTGGTTGTCTTTGTCTTGAAGAGACGAAGCGAATGACATAAGTCCGAACTTTTGATTTTACAGTTTGAGAGACCTGCAATTCATGTTGGCTGGAGGTTGAAGATGACCAACGTGTCATCTTCCAACCAATGATGGCACGCCACTTATTTTTTTTTTTAAATCTGATTTAATTAATGATTCAATGCATTATTCACTAAAGTCCAGAACATGCACAACGCACCAAGTCCACTTGATCTGTTTACTAACCCGTTTTGACATTGATCAGATGGCCCATATTTTTTTGATTTTTATTTTCTTTTTTGATTTTTATATTTAATTTTTCTAAATTTTAAAAAATCATAGAAAATTCATTTTTAGTCCTAGAAATCTGAAAAAATTATGAAAAATATTTTTGATTTTTCTCTTTCTGTTTTTTATTTTTTTCACAATTTTATTTTGTGTTTTGATATTTTTTATAAATTTCCACTTTATTTGAATTGTTAAATGTTTAAAAATGCTTTTATAATTTTTAAATTTTGGAAAAATCATGGAATGATCCAATGATATTGTGACAAATATTGGTGACCTCATTTATTTTTTATTTCTGACTTTGTTATTTTTTATCATTTTTTGGTTTATTTTACTCATTTCTTTTAATTTTAAAAATAGTTTCTGACTTTAAAAATTACAAAAAATTTTATAAAATCATTTTAGTTCATTTCTGATTTTTCTATGGTCTTACTTTTAATTTCTTGATTAATTTTAATATAGTTGACATTTTTTTCTTTTTTTCTATTTTAAAACATTTTTAAAACCTTTTTTAATGTATATATTAAATGCAATATTATTTTGTGATTATTTTATGGCTGATCCTGGATTGAATTTTTGATCATGAACTTTGTTAACATCATTGGATCCATAGTGTTGAGTCTAACTCCACAAAAATGGATGAATGATTTTAATAATAGTTTGATTTAAATTTAATTCAAATATGGTTTGTATATTCTCTCCCATCCCTCTTCATCTTGTCCCTTTCTCATTGCATTAAGTGTTATTGGAGCATGATCTTTATATCATGTCTCAAAACAAATGGTGTATAGATTGCTATTGACCGGCCTCAAAATATGTGCGACTTCTATATAAGTTCACTTACGATAGCTTAACATAACGCTAAATTTTGTCCCGATTCGAATAAATGATCATTCGTGGCCCAAACCTATGTTTGCAAGCCAAAGTATGTTAATTTGATCTCTTTGATCCAATAACCTTGAGATTCATTGTGTGGAGGCTTTGGTTTTACCAATCCTCTAATGGATCTACAATACTTTTGGTCAACGCGGATCACTTAAGCATCGTTGATCATTAAATGGTACTTTTTAGGATTCCAAATGGATGATATACTTGACAAAAAGAAAATGCAACTTATTGTATGGAGGCTTTGGTTATACCAATCCTCCAATGAGTTCCAAATGCAAGTTTCAAGATGGTCATCCAACTAACCACTAATTATTAAATTGTTTTTACTTTATGCCTTTTATTTTTTATGCTTTATGTACCATTTACTTTAAGCATTACATTTCATGCTATCTTCATCTTTGCTTACTTGAGCCTTTTCTTTTTTTCTCCTAAGACACCTAATAATCAACATAAACCATAAAAACTTTAATGATACTTGGACTATTTGGTTACTATGCTTGGCATTATGGAGTATGGGACTTCTTGGACTTAGGATTAGAAACCTTGGACTATGTTGGAGACTTTGTAACCTTAATTAATATTTTGTCTGGATTTCTTGAGGTTTACCTCAAGACATTGAATTGTTTATTTGTTTTGTGTGCAGGTTATTATGATTACATTCTTTGTTTGTAGTCTGGAGTTCACCCGTATACATTCGTTACTCTGCCCAATTTTTGTGAAGACTTAATACACTTGAAGTTTGATTCTTTCAAGAGGTCTAGTATCTTTACTTGCTTGGTTTCAATCTAAAGAATGAGAATTCTATCTTGGCTCATAGTGTCAAGTATTGGCTTCTTGTTGGTTAGATGGTTCCTATCCCTAACTTTTACCTTATGCATTAGGATAATCTCTTCTTCTCCTCCCATCTTATTTAATCTTCTTCCTCCTTTTGAAAACTCTTATTGTTTTGAAACTTAAACCACTTTCATAATAAACTTGGACTTAGGTCAATGCATTTTCAAAACATTTTCATAAATAAACTTCAATCAACTTAATAATATTTTGACATCATTTTTTTTTGTGAGAAGACTAAAAGTCAATCAATCTCATTTCAAATCATTTTGCCACTTTGGATTTCTTATTTTAAAACCTTTCTCAAAAGATTAGACTCTTGTCAATCCTTGTAGTGATGCAAACAACTATACCTCTACAATATGTAGTGAAGAGAGATATTTTCCACTTGGGTGTTGAGTGAGGCATTGTTGATTTTAAAATCCAAGCCATATCCTCCACTTTAAGATGATGCAAATTCTCCTTTCTCATGATTGTGGGTAGTATGTATGTTTTCCACACGGACAATGACGATGATGTTTTATCTCATAAAATTAACCAACACACTTGTATTTTTAAATTTTTTTTATGAGGAACTACGTGTACCCCGATCCCCTATTGCATGAAAAGGTGGTATGTAGGCACTAAAGGTTCGCAACCGCAGCGGGTGCAAAAACCATAAAATATATTTATTTTCTCACCTCCACCATCAATTTTTACACAACATTTCATAGTCAAAATATATAGATTTTACAAAGAGGTTCCTGCGGAGTACCGTAGATGTTTGGGGTGCTAATACCTTCCCTTTATATACCCAACCCCCTTACCTTGAATCTTTCCCCCCCTCTTTTTTGGGTTACTCGCTCTTTTCCCATTCCTTTGGAAACAATAAAGCGCAGTGGAGATTTCTATTTTGATTTGTACAAGTCTAGTCAATCCCATGGATTAGTCTTAAACATTTCTACCACTACATTAGGGAGTCAAGATCATTATCCTTAGCTTGTCAGGGACGTAAATTAATGTAATGGTGTTCCTTCATCAAAATCAAGAGACATTAGTTTGGGTTATTAGCATTCTTTGACGGAAGTCAAGGATTATTATCTCCAACTGAGATTAGGATTTTTATCCTCAACCGAGATCAAGATTTAATTCCAAGTTATGGGTTTTCTTCAGCCGAAGTCAGAAGACGAGATTCTATCCTTTGAGTTCCCAGCAGATATCCTCGCTTCAACACCTTACATATAGTAATCATCATTGCATTGCATCTTCTAAAAACGCGTGGCGTTTCCATTAATTTGGAGCATTACGCTAAAAAGAAAAATATCAAACATGCATTAAAGAATAAGACAGATTAAAGTCTTTTTCAAGCACCCTTTGTATCTCCGAAGAGATTCTATCAATCAGAAGAGAAGTGGTATTCTCCACAGGTTTACCTTAAGACATATATTCTCCTGTTTCTATCTACAAGCATTCTTGACCTTGTGTCAGTTTCTCACAAACCCATAATCCATTTTATTTACTAAGCGTATTACTTTTTGAAAAATCTTGTTGTGGTATTTTTGCCCGTGTTTGCCTTTGCGATTAGAGTGCGAGTAAGAGTCGGTGTATAGCCTTTCTTGCTTCTCAAGTATTTGAGTTTCCATACTTGGTATGTGGTAATTCAGATAATTTCTACTCTTGAAGAATTACACCACGCCTTTGGCCTGAGGGATTTTGTAGTTCTTGCGTATTTGTAATCTCTTAAAGTCCAACATGTGTTGGCAATCCTTGTTTAGAGTCCCTACAATTGGTATCTTTCTATTGTAGAGTTCACCTTCAATCGATGCTCTCTAAAGGTTCTGCTTAGTCAGTTCCTTGCCTTTGGTATCTGTGCTAGTCGGGTTCTCCTTTCATTATCTTAAGCTAACCTTCTCTGTTAAGAGTCCTTCAACATCTTTTCAAAGTCCAGTTGTCTGGCATCCTTGGTTAGGTGAATGCATCCTTTCTTATTAGGGATTTCTTCAATTAGTCTCTTTCTTGTGTTTTCTATCAACTCCAAACATTTGTCTCTTGATACCCAGTTTTGCTTGTATATGTCTAACTCAAATCAAACATGCATATCTTTATCCCCTTGAGTTTGCCTTCGATCATCATTCTTCCCCTTAAATTCGCCTTTGGTCGGTACCTTTTTTTAGGAGTTCTCTTTGACTGGTCTCTATTATTTGTGAGTTTGTCGTTTTCTCCTCTAATCCCTTACTTCATGTAAGTAATTCCCCTTCTTGCGTCTCTCCTAAGGGAATTCCCTATCTCCGTGAAGGTTCTAGTGGTTCGCGCTCATTTGTTATTGATGTATCTCCGTTTTTTGGTCTAGACGATTCTATTCCTTATTCGAAGTCGTCCTTTTTTAAGTCGCAAATTATTGGAATTATTATGATCCAGTTATGTCCTGGCGTAGCGTTTCTTTTGGTCTGGTCTTTATCAACACCTTTGATGTCGAGTTGTTACTCATATATCTTATTAGAATACAACATTCTGGTATTTTGAGGAGTCTAGTTGTTAATATTCCTCCCTTATCGAGTTGTTACTCGTTTACCTTTCTGTTATTAGCTTCACCCTAGTGCAACTTTGTGGGTTGGTAGATACCATTCCTACCAAGGTCAAGTTTATGACTTCTCACCTGATTTTTGAGTGCAGCATTCTGACATTCATTTCGTATTGGTTGAGTCTAGTCTTTACTAGGTTCTACTGAGGAAGATTAATATTCGTCTCGTTTCATCTCTGTAATTCCTTGGTTAAGGTCAATCATTACTTCTTCTTCCGGGTTCGAGATTATCAGGTGTTTGCCTTATTGTCAGAATACATCATTTTGGTATTCTGAGGAGTCTAGTTGTTACTAGTCCTCCCTTATCGAGTTGTTACTCGTTTTCCTTGTTTCTGTTAGCTTCGCCCTAGCGCGACTTTATGGGTTGGTAGATACCATTCCTACCAAGGTCAAGTTTATGACTTCTCACCTGATTTTTGAGTGCAGCATTCTGGCATTCATTTCGTATTGGTTGAGTCTAGTCTTTACTAGGTTCTACCGAGGCAGATTAATATTTGTCTCGTTTCGTCTCTGTAATTCCTTTGTTAAGGTCAGTCATTACTGTTTCTTCTGGGTTTGAGATTATCATGTGTTCATCTTGTTTTATGGATCCAATTGTTATTGGTATCTAGAGGAGTACTCATCGAGGTCCAGTCGCTACTAGTTCCTTTTAAAGTAAGATTTGTTACTCTTGGTTTTGGTTTGTCATCTAGTATGGCACATTCTTTGGAGTATTCTTAAGGTCGAGTTGTTACTCGAACCTTCACTCGGTCCCCTAGCGTTATGATTAACGTGCCAATGGATTTTGGTTTAGAAAGGCACTGTTCCAGTTTGATCCAGACCAGTTGTTACTGGTATTTTGGGAAGTCTAGTTGTTACTAGTATTCCCTTGTAAGGCCTCTTTTCTTTCTCAGAATGCAGTATTTTGGCATTCTGTGGTCTAGTTATTACTAGTATCTTTTGGTCCTTACCTTTTTCGAGATGTAGCATTCTGGAATTGTGTAAAGTCTAGTTGTTACTAGCATCTTCCGGTCATTACAATCTTTCTTAGAATGCAACATTCTGGCATTCTGTGAAGTCTTGTTGTTACTAGCATCTTTTGGTCGTTACTTTTCTTCCTAAGAATGCAGCATTCTAGAATTTTGTGGAGTCGAGTTGTTACTCACGTACTTTGTCTCAAAGCAGCGTTCTAGCGTTCTGTGAAGTCTAGTCAGTACTAGTGTTTTGGATTAAGTTCCATAGTCTTTGATTTTTATCTCCCATTTAAGAACTTGTTTCTTTAGTCTAGTGCCAGGAGGCCATCAAGATTATACCTCATGTTAATATGTCATCTCCATTCAGAGTGAAAAGTTTTGAGTTTTTAGTCGCAATGGTTCGATTATTTGGAAATATACAAGGCCGATCCAACTCGTCATATTCAGGTGTTATTTCTCCAAGATATCCCTGGTGATGTATTCAAAAATTCATGTGTGGCTCGAGAGCCAATTCTTTGAAGATGGTCTCAGAATGTGCGAGTTGTTTTGAAGAAATACAGTGAAAGTATGCTGAAAGTGCAATTTTTACGCACGATAAAATTCATAACTCAAAGCCCGCGGCTTGTTTTGAACTTGTTCCAGTGGCCAAAACTCTGTCTCGATGTCTTCTACATTTCATCTCTCACGGCCGTAAGCTAATTCTGCTCAGGAGGTCTCAAAAATTGTGGATTTATCAAGTGCGTTCGCACGGGAAAATTGTGGCAAATGTTTATCTGCATCACATTCAAAAAATTATTACACGGTCGATTTTTATCTTATTGAGCCTGTTCTAGTGGCATTGTATCACTAATTGAGTTAGCTGAATTTTGGTTTCTATTTTCATGAGAGAACGATACCCCGAAGGCTTTCGTTTTTGACCCGAAGCGCGTGCAACTCCCTGAAAATTCTGAAGCTGGGAATTAAAGTTGTTTGAGGAAAAAATTCGGAAATTCATAACTTTCTCATTGTTTATCCGATTGAGCCCATCTTCGGACACGAGGTCATTCTCGACATTGGCTACATTTGTGTTTCACATTTCAACTTCAGAAATTGCACTGAGGTTACCTCAAATTTTTATGGAACGTGTCGCACTCAAGTGATATAAAAATGTGCACTTTGACTTGTGGTTATTTGAGGCCCATTAACCAAATTCACTCACATAATGGAGAACTATATATTCTTATTCACTCCAATTTCTAAAGGGAGGCTCTCATAATTCATAAAAATCTTACAAACACTCTAAACTTTTCTCTCAATTCTCTCAAAGATCAAATCAAGGTTCTACACATTTTTCATCAAGAACACAACAACAATTGCACCAGGATCCAAAAGTCAAGATCAAGAGAAATTCTTCTCCGATTATAGATCTGTTCATTGTAATCTCTATACTTAAGCCTCCTCTTCACTTCTATGAGTGAGTTTTATTTAATTAAACACTTTTGAAATAAGTGATTATTTGAGAGGCCCTTATTGATCAAGCATGAATCGAATCTAGGTTAAATTTTGAATTGAGAATGTAGAGCTAAGCCTAGAATTGTGAATTGATTTGACAATTATGTGTAAATCCGGAATTGGATAGTTGAATTAAGTGCTTATTGAATTAGGTTGATTTTCATGAAAATGCTTAATTGATGAAATAAATTGATGATGTTGCATGAGGTTCAATTGTTGATCTTAATCAATCATGTGTAACTTTAATCTAGACCTTGAATTATGAAAAATCATGTGCTGAATGTGTGAAGATCTTGTGTTTGATCAATTGCCTAAGCCATGAGCCAAATCTCAAAAATCTGTTAAAACCGTTTTCTGTCTGGGTAACGGGTTACCCAAATACGGTAACCGGTTACCATCCATTCCTTCACAATTTTTTTTCAAAATTGTTACGTGGTAACCAGTTACCTAGTTATGGTAACTAGTTACCCCAAGTCAGAAGCAAATGGCCAGAATTTTGAAAATTTTTTGGTAACCGATTACTCAGTTATGTTAACTGGTTACCCCAAGTCAATAGCCAATTTCCAGGATTTCCATCTTTTGGGTAACGGGTTACCATACAGAAATATTGATTTTTTCTTTGTTTCATTGCATTTTTGCACATTTTTCCTTGTTAATTCTAACTCCTTTTGTGAATGCTTTGCAATGTATATTGTTAGGCTTCCAACCTTTAATTAGCATATGATTATTGGTTGAATGACATACTATGCAATCACTTGTTAGGGAAAGTTTGCGTATGATGCACAAATGATATTATTCTCGCATAAATCTTGTTTTTGTGCAGGTGTGCTGGTATCACACATTGTGTGATTGTGATATTTGTATCTTGTATGGATTGTGATTCGTGCAGGTGCATTTTGATATTCGGATGCATCCGCCACACATTCTGATTTTTGACCGTTGATACTTTGACACATATACTGATGGTATTTTCTTTGTTGGTGCTAGCAGCTCGCGAAGTTTTCCGAGTTTCTTTGTTATTGCTTAGCATCTATGGATTGTTATCCATTTGGTAAATTTCCCTTCTATTTTCTCTCTACATTTTTTTTCTTTTTAAAAATCATGAGAAGTAGGGATTTTCTTACTTTCCTTGCCATGTCAAGTAGGAATAAAGATGTATGACGGGGATTTTCGTTGCTGATTATGTCAGGAATCCCTCTAGTTTATTTAAAGACCTGTTTAAGGCAACTCCATATATATGACTTGTTTGTTACTTGTATTTGTTTAAAATCCCACCTTTGAAGTAGGTATTCTGCACGTGTGTTTACATTTGTGCTCTCATCTATTCCCTATAACCCATTGAAGTCCTCAAAAGAAGGCGAGCGGGAAGGGTCTATAATCGACCCCCGCATATTCAAGTTTGTGTCATCCTTAGCTCATGTTGTACGTCGATGTTTCAGAGTCGTACAGAGCTTGTGTATTAAGTCTGTCAAGTGGGGAAGGGTTTTGCAATCAAACCTTCACACTTTTTCAGGAGTTCGCGTTCGCCCATGTTGATACTCCGTGATCATTCATATTGTCTTATGTCGCCTACCTCAATCTTCTATATCTTGGTTAGGTGTTCAGTCGCTTTGGACGTCACATTTTTATTTCATCTGTCTTCTTCTTGTTTACTTCAGCTGATATGCTCTCCTTAGCTAAATCATTTCTCTTGTTTCCCCCATCCCTTTGAGTCTGTATGTGTTACTCATGTTTGTGTGTTTCTTCCAAAGCACTTGTTTTCTTATTTGTTTGTTATACCATGTTCCCTTAGAATAGGAATTTGTATGCCACCTTAGGATCGCTCGATTAGAGTAGCTTTCGAGCTAGACATTATGATTGTAATCCATGCATGCTAACACAAGGTAGATATTTTCCTTTTCATCCTTAACCTTAGGATCAATCATTCTATGATAACATTAAGGATAGGACTAGGTTAGTCTCCATTAGATGTTTTTCTTTCTTTTGAATCCTTGCATTAAGACTAAAACTCTTTTCTTAGAAAATGCATAAAACATATAACAAATTTAAAATCCTTCTTTAAGGTAAAAAATATCAACCAATACAAACTTTTTCCGCCTTCGGGCCTTTCTTCGGAACTTGAAAAGGATGTGTTATTTTTCTACTCTATGAAATATGACATGTAATTCCCCAAGGGCCGGGTTGCACCATATCTACTTGCTAAGAGTCGCGAACGTAACATCGTCCTTCTTTGGGAACTTTTTCTTTTGAGAACACCTGGTTAGGTGAGGGAATGTTATTTCGTTTCCACTACAGATGCGTGAGTCTCCAATGGTCGAGCTACGGTGGAATGATTGAATTTAATGTTGTTCAATTAAAAAACTTGAACAAAGCAAAATATGTGAGACGAACTACGGCTGCTCTGATTCCTTAAAATGGACACGTAGGCATTGGGGTAGGGCCTGAACGAGCATAACTTTATTTTCCCTACATCATTTTCTCTTTTCTTTTGCATGCATTTCCTCTTTGCATTTTATTTTAACTCGTAAGTTTAGATTTAACACACCCATTAGATAGACAATAAGAGTGAATACCTTAGAGTACTACGGGCGTGTGGGTTGCTAATACCTTCCCTTCACGTAAAAGACTCCCTTACCAGATATCTAGGTCGTTTGATCGTGATTTCACCCTTCTCATGTTTGCTCGATGTTTGCCTTTCTCTTCCCGTGGGATAAAAAAAGTTCAATGGCGACTTCATTAATTTCATCTCGATGATTTGTTCAGCCGGTTGTTTCAGCTGGCGACTTCACCGGGGAAATATTGACCTATTGCGGGTCCATCCCGGAGCCGATCCTAGCTCTTGTTTGGTTTATCCGTGGGGTGTTTATTTTTATGTTTTACAGTTTTTTTATTCATGCATGGATATGTGAGCATATATGTGTGTTGTATTTTATCGCTTTCCATATGCTGGTGGAACTGCTGTGCCGGTTCTATTCATATTAGGTGGGTGTTACAAGAGATAGAATGCCCAATACCCATGCCAAGTGATGACCATAAGAACCCTAGGATAGAGTGGAACATGAATGGCTAGTTGACTTTGGTTTTCTAGTACGGTCATGTCGCCCTTGCTCAGTTGAGGTACAAATGAGGTGCTATCATTTCAAGAAGGTGTTTTGATGATAGTGGCCTCAGGCGGACCCATGATTCTGAGTTACCTTTGCCTTACCCTGACCTAGATTTGACCCGTGTGTAGGGCGGGAATATATCTTACAGGTACATATGGTGACTGTTATGTTCTATTGGTGACTATGTGGGTCTCTGATTTATTTTCCGAGTTTCTCATTTGGTTTACAGAGGTTCTTTTGGATTGTGTTCCATACCTTTGATCCTAGTTTTCTCAGCATGCTCAGAAGCGGAATAACAAATATCTCTTGTTATGGATACCTTGATCACACGACCATTACACATGCACCATAGCATATTTATTTTACATAAAAGAAATGTGAAAAATTATATGCATGAAAAAGTTAACACACATGTTCTTTCTATTTCTAAGGAACCAGGCTTGTGAGCCTTATGTTGCGGCTATACATCTTTTATTGGATCAAAATCAAAATTAAAAGCATGTGGGTTCCTTGAAAATGTTTGAAAATGGTATTGCATCCGCTCATTCACCTCATGCATCTTCATGCATCCATAACAGATACTCAAAATGAGGAATCCTCATTTAGACTCAGCGTTTTCTTTTCAGAACTGCAAATGTTGACTTCTCACCGCTCCGTGATTAGATGCAAGATATGGAACAACTTCGTGGGGATTTGGATAAGATGAAATAGAAGATCGGGGTTTTTGATGCTAGACATGCATGATTTGGTATGTGAGCAAGAATTATTAAGAGAGGAGAACACTCAGTTGAAGACTCGGTTGAGTTTGGTTATGGAAATTTTGGGGACAGTGTTGAGGAAAGAAGATGGTTCTATACCTACTGCAATAGGAGTTACCATTCCTCCCCATAATTGGGGGACTCTTTCAAGTCAGGGAGTATCTTCTCCAGAGCCTTGCGTTCCAAGATCCTCCCATCCACAACCAGTTTTCGTTTCCCAAGAGGACCCAAAGGGTAAAGTCCGTCAGCAGAGGCCAAAACAGCCCGAGCAACAATTTGATCCTATTCCAATGTTGTATGCACAATTTCGTCTTCACCTACTAGGATTTCATTTGGTTAAACTTCGAATCTTCAAAACGCGCGAAAAGCTCTTGCATGGCTTTGACAATAATGCTAGGTGTGAATTCCATTCTGGGGAACCCGGTCATGATACTGAAGATTGTATAGATTTTAAGCACTAAGTCCAGGATTTGCTTGATGCAGGGACAATTATCCTTACTCCCGAAGGTCTGAGCATGAAAATCAATCCTATGCCAACTGCTATAGAGAATAGGGTTACGCTTTCTCCTTTTCAAAGTTCAATCTCATGACTAGTCCATCAGGGATATCGAGGTGAACCGTTGGAAGATGCCCCAACTTCTGTCTGATGGCATATTAGATTTTTTGGGGAATATATCTCTATTGGGGATGATCTTATGAAGATAGATAGTTTCGTGGAGATTGCTCTCTGGAGATTTGTGGATGACTTGAACATTATCCCAACTCCTAGAGTCTTTAGTAAATGCTAATCTCGTGTTTATGCATATATTTTGTTAACAGTAATAATTTTATAATGCATATGTTCATTTAATGTAATCATTGGACGTTTTTACAAACAAAACAGAGAGAGTAAAACTATTTTGAATTTTGAAATCTAATTGTATTGATTCAGAAAGTTTGCCTATAAGCAGGCAGTTTTATACAAAGAGATATAAATTCTAGTAAGAGGAAATCATCGTAAGAATGAAGAAAGGGTACAAAGAAAAAAAGGAAAAACAACTATGTGGAAATGATCCCATTAATTTTCAACTTTGCTATTGCCCCTATGTCTTCAAGCATCTCATCACTTGCTATTGGAAGAACATGATTGAATTATTCTGTACCGTTTGAACTTGAAGCTAGTAATGAAGCTGAATGTAAGTAGATGGGTGATCCAACGGGACATAGTTGTACGCTTTAATCTCTAACTTTTTCCTGGACCGCCCTTTCGGGTTTTTCAGTCCATCGGGATATCCTTTTTTGCCCAAGCTGCCTTTTCAGGTTTTTGACTTATCGGATGTATAATTTTTTTATATATAACCCTAATTTTTGCCCAAATTGTTTTGGTTCGTCGGGATGCCCTTACTTTTGCCTAGGTCTGTCAACCTAGCGGGTCTCTTTTATGCATAGTGTTTTTTAACTATGTCTGTGTTCACATGATGTCGAAAATCTCCACCGTCCATGGTAGTAAGTATCATAGCACCACCAGAAAATATCTTTTGATCACAAATGGCCCTTCGTATGTGGGAGATAATTTTCCTCTGGGATCACCTTATGGTAGGATAATACGCTTTATTACCAAATCACCAGCCTAGTATACTCGATGCTTGAATTTCCTGTTAAAGGCTTTGATCATGTGTTTCTGATACATCTGACCATGAAAAACAACCACAAGACTTTTTTCATCAATCAAATTTATTTGGTCCATTCGAGTCTGAGTCCATTCATCTTCATCTAAACCTGCGTCTTTCATAATCCTTAGGGAAGGAATTTGGATTTTCAACGGGTAAGACAACCTCCATATTATAGACTAGAGAGAACAAGGTTCTCTAGTTGATGTACATACTGAAGTGAGATAACCATGAAGAGAAAATGGTAACATCTCATGCCAATCTTTGTATGTCACTGTCATCTTCTGCAAGATCTTCTTGATATTCTTATTGGCAACTTCTACTGCACCATTCATCTTTGGTCGGTACGAAGAAGAATTGTGATGCTCAATCCTAAACTGCATGCAGAGTTTCGTGATCATAGTATTGTCAATATTGGTACCATTATCCGTGATTATCCTTTCAGGGATTCTATACCGGCAGATAAGGTTGTATTTAATGAACTGAGCCACAATATTCTTGGTAACGGAAGCAAACGAGGCTGCTTCAACCCACTTCGTGAAGTAATTAATAGCGACCAGGATGAAATGATGAACATTGGAAGTAGTAGGCTTAATCTCTCCAATCATATCAATGCCCCACATTGCAAACGGCCAAGGAGCAGTCAAGAAATTCAAAGGAACCAGAGGCACATGCACTTTTTTTTATCATAAATCTAGCATTTGTGGCAAGTTATGGAATCATGATGGCAATCCGTTTCCATAGTAGACCAATAATAACCCGCTCTCAGAATATTCTTAGCCATTACGTTCCCACTGGAGTGACTACAAAGAACCATTCATGCATATCTTCCATAATTTTCCCAGCTTCCTTCTTGTCTCTACAATGAAGCAAAGTCGAGTCGTGGTTGTGCTTGTACATGATTCCATTACTCAGAAAGAACTTGGCAGAGAACCTTCTTAGAAATTTCTTATCATTGATAGATGCTCCTTCTGAACATTCTCGAGTTTCGAGGTATCTTTTTACTTCGTGGTACCAAGGCTTTTCCTCTACTCCATCAGTATCAACTTCGTAGCAATGTGCCGATTCGTCTTGTCTCTCAATAGTAATTCGAGGAGCTTCATTATCCCATATGACTTTGAACATAGATGGCATGGTAGCTAATGCGTTTGACAATTGATTCTCTTCTCATGGAATATGTTCAAAAGTGATTTCCTCGAAGTACGAAATTAATGTCAACATATGCTCTCGATAAGGAATGAGATTTGGATGCTTCGTATCCCATTCTCCCTTAATCTGACTGATCACTAGAGCTGAGTCCCCATATAAATTCAAGAATTTAATTATCATATTGATGGCAACTTTGATATCTATGATACAAGATTCGTACTCGACCATGTTGTTGGTACAATCAAAACACAACCTGGCGGTGAAGGTTGTATGGAAACCCCTAGGAGAGATAATCCCAACACTGACTCCATTACCAAGCGCGCTGGAAGCTCCATCAAAAACCATAGCCATTGGGATTCCAATTCAGGTCCTTCATACAGTCCAGGTTCTTCATAATCAGTAACTGGCATAATATTCTCATCTGGGAACTCAAAATTCATAGACTGATAGTCATCTACAGCTTGATGAGCCAAATGATATGCCAATACACTTCCTTTGATTGCCTTCTGAGTAGTATACTGAATTTCATATTCTGTCAAGACCATTTGCCATCTTTCTATTCTTTTGGAGAGAGCGGGTTTCTCGAATATGTATTTTATTGGATCCATCTTAGAGATCAACAAAGTAGTATGAGTTAACATATACTATCTTAGTCAACAAGCAGCCCATGCCAAAGCGTATCAGGTTTTATCGAGTAGTGAGTATCTTGTTTCACAGTCGATACTCTTTTTGCTAAGGTAGTATATTGCATGCTCTTTTCAACCAGACTTGTCATGTTGCCCCAATGCACACCCCATTGAGTTCTCTAACACCGTAAAGTACACGATAAGGGGTCTTCCTTCAACTGGCGACATCAGAATCAGAGGTTCTTGGAGGTACTCCTTAATTTTGTTAAAAGCTATCTGACAGTCGTCGTTCCATTTCACTACTTAAACTTTCTTCAGTAACTTGAAAATTGGGTCACAGGTAGCGGTGAAATGGGAAATAAATCTGGTAATGTAGTTCAGTCGTCCCAGGAAACTTCTGACTCCCTTCTCAGTACGGGGAGCTGGCATTTCTTGATTGGCTTTAACCTTGGCAGGATCAACTTCAATACCTTTGCCACTGAAGACGAAACCTAGTAGTTTACCGGATCTTACCCCAAATGTGCACTTGTTTGGAATCAACCTCAACTTGTATTTCTTCAACCTCTCAAACAGCTTGTGTAGATGGTCGAGATGTTCTTGTTCAGTCTGAGACCTGACTATCATGTCATCAACATAAACCTCTATCTTGTGATGGATCATATCATGGAACAAAGCTACCATAGCACACTGATATGTTGCACCAGTGTTCTTCAAACCAAAACGCATAACCTTGTAACAAAAAGTGCCCCACTGTGTGACAAAAGTAGTCTTCTCAATGTCCTCAGGTGCCATCTTGATTTGATTATAACCACAGAAACCATCCACGAAGGAAAATACTTTATGCTGAGTGGTGTTGTCAACCAGAACATCAATATGCGGAAGCGAAAAGTCATATTTGGGGCTTGCCCTATTGAGATCCTTATAGTCTATACACACACGCACCTTCCCATCCTTCTTAGGTACTAGCACCATATTTCAACCCGTTGAGGGTAGGACGTAACAGCTAGGAAACCTACATTGAATTTCTTCATAACCTCAGCTTTGATCTTTTCAGACATCTCGGGACGCATACGACGAACCTTCTGTTTTATAGGAGGACAACCTTCCTTCATAGGTAAACGATGAACCACAACTTTAGTATCAAGCCTTGGCTTATCTTCGTACGACCAAGCAAAGATCTCAACATAATCATACAACATCTGGATTAATCTCTTTTTGACACCGTCTTCTAGGTTGGCATCTATCTTGACTGCTTTCATGTCCTCTTCAGTACCCAAGTTCACTACCTCGACTGACTCTTCATGCCGTTGTATGGCTCTTTCTTCCTGCATTAACAACCTATAAATCTCTCCAGGTACTTTACAATCTTCCTCACTGTAATACGGTGGGAGAACTGACTTGGTTGTTTTGAATTTGATCGAAATTATTGCGGATAGCAAGAGTCGCCACCGACTTTTCTTTTATCCAATAAGGAAAGGGTGAAAAGAACAGGAAAGACCTTTTGAGATATTTTATTGAGTTTGGGGGGTAGGTTATGAAAAGGGAAGGTGTTAGCAACCTTTTCATCCGTAGTTATCTATAGGCTCTTAGTTGCTATCTCACTTTGAAATACTTTGTTTGAAATGTCTTTGTGATGGGTTTTGAAAGTATTTTTGAAAAGTGCCTTTGTTTAGGAGAACTTTGTAATGATTCTCATTTCTATAAGAATGCATACAAGGTGTTGACTTTTGAAAAAAAATTCTTTGAAAATGTGTTGGTGTATTTGAAAAGATGTTTGTTTTGAAGATGATTGTGAGCAAGCAACTATGAACGTTCTACCTACTCAAAAAGTCTTAGTTATTTTCCTCCTCCTTTAGATATTGCTACCTTACCATTGATTGATAATAATCCCTATCATTGGATGTGAAGAAACAAACTTGGGTTATCGTATACAAATTTTGTAAGGGTCTAAGATCATTTATAAGGCAACATTTTAAGGATCATCGAGGAACTATGATCTTGTATTTTGAAAGTATTTTGCTAAAGTATCCCACATCATAACATGACTACTTATTTTTCAAGGCAACAAGTGAGGTTAACCCTAGAGGTGCAAGTGTGCAAAGTGTTTGTTTTTCATGTTTTGTTTGTCTTGAATTAGAGTTTTCTATTGGTTAATTTTAGTCTTGCCATACAAACCCTAATTACTAGCATTTATATGAAAGCGATAAATTATGGAATATAAATATCCTATGCTATTACATCATTTGAGGACGGGGATACAAATTTACAAACGGAGAGCAAATAATTAAACCTAATTACTATTACAACCATATTGAATGAATAATAATGTACAAGAATGAATAAATGTATAAGAATGAATAATTGTACAAGAAAGTAAATGGAAAAGAAAATTGATTTTTGTATGTGTTTTTGTTAAGAAAAAGTTTTTGACCTATTTGACTAAAAGGAAACAATTAACTAGTCTAAATTAATTTTTTAAGAAATAAACCTAAGTCTAAAATAGAAAACAAATAAAATTAATCAAGAAAGCATTTTTTAGGGTTTGTAGAAAATAGTTTTAATTTAATTAAACTAGTATACAAAGTTAATTAATTAAAAGTCCTAAGTTCTAAATTAATTTTAGTTAAAAGAAAATAAAATAAACTTAAGTCTAATTATTATTTAAATTTAAGAAAGGAAATTAAATTTGTTAGGAAAATGTTTTTTTTGGTCTTTTTATCTTTAAAAGAAATAAAATAAAAAGTATTTTAAATATGTAAATAAACAAATAAAATATCTTTTGGATTTTTGATAAATAATAATAATAATATAAATAATAAAAAAAAATAAAGGAAAAAAATAAAAATAAAATAAAAGTGAAATTGAGTAAGGGTTGTGAAAATGATTTGGATGGTTTAGAAGTAAAACTGGTTTTGTTTGAAAGTTAGGCCCATTAGCATTTTTTTGTAATCAGAAAACAGAAAATAAAAACAATGAATGGGCTGCGTTGTTATTTGGAAAACAAGGGTGTTAGATAAAGTAAAAAACAAAGCCCACTGATGGAAGGCCCAACGCGCTGTTTCAAACCAAAAAAGAGAAAAATGTTAGAGAAATAAAACAAAAGGGCAGCACTGGGGCTCGAACCCAGGCCCTTAGCATAAATGCGCACGCTCTCTACCACTGGGGTGGCTATACATCCGATGTCTTATATCAAATCATAAATATATATTATAAAACCAGTTCTAATAATAAACTTCATCTTCTTCCTCGCGCCAGCTAGAGCCTCTGCAACTCATTCATTTCTCAACCATTCTCAAAAGAATGAATATCAAACTTGTTAGAAATTTCACCATGATTCCAAAAATGTAAATTACTTAAACTATGGATCAAAGATGAGCACAAATTTTGACTAGTCCCAATTCTAACCTAATTTTTTTAGAAAGTTCAAATTTAAAATTCTCACTACTCAAGCAATATAAATAAATTTTAAGGACATGGTCAGCTTCAGGGCAATAATGTCTACATTTTATTTTTGAAAATAGAAAGCTAAAAATGCTTATATGAAGAGATTGAAAATCATAAAACTTACCTCAAAACTGGATTTCATGTTTTGAGTTTGAGCTTGCTTCAAGGTGTTTTAATGGCCTGGTTATCTTCCGTGAACCTCCAGGAAGCTATTCCAATGGTTACCTTGAGTTGAGAGTACTTGAACTATTCTAGAGAAGTCCAAGTGCAGACCTCTGTTTTTGAAAATGGAAGATAGTGTAAATGGTGTTACAGTTGGGAAACAAGGACATGGATGAGTTGTATTTGATGTAATGAAGCTTTTAAAATGATTTTGAGGGAAAACACACGATGGAAATGGAAGATACAAGTTCAAGGACAAAGAATGCACAAATATGGAGTTTGTGTGAAATTTCTGGCTAGAGGGAGTTTGGGAGAGTTTAGGGCTTGTTCCTTTGTGTGTTTTCTTGCAAATAACTTGTGTATCTATAAGCAAAAGGTTAGAGATGTTTTGCACAAGGGATTTCTGAGTTATAGGGTTATGGCTAGGTTGCTTGATTTTGAAGAAAAGTGAGAAATGTAGTTTCAAGGTAGAAGGTACAAGCATGTAGAGTGGTTAGGCACTTTAAACATGTTTGTTTCTGATCATTCATCTTGAGTATGGACAGAGAAAACAAGTTAAGAGCTCAAGGAGAGTTGACCTTTGCAAAAGCAATGATTTATCAAAATGGAAATGGTAACTTTGTTCCATAAATGGAAAACCAACTTGGACAAAGCTTCAAACACTTGGATAAGGGCTTAATAAATTGTGTAAACCATTAATTATAGAGTGAAACACAAGTTTGAGGCCTGCAAAGCAAAGATTATGCAACATTGCCATGGATTTCGTTATGTGTTCATCACAAAATTGCCTTGTAATTCAAGCATGAAACCCTAACTTCATCTCTCCGATTCTCATAGCTCAAGAATGATCTCAATGAGTTCTGGGACTTTTTAGAAATCTTGTAACATCCTTTACAACCTTTATGTTGGAAATTTTTGAATAATTAACTTGGAACTATGTGAAAAGTTACCATGAAGTTGGTACCAAAAATCTTCCTAAAACACTCAAAATTTCACTAAGTGTTTTTTATACCATGTACACGACTTTGTGAATTTTTAACTTAAAACTCAAGAATTTATAGAATTTGTTGTATTATACAAAGTTTTACATCTCATTGAGATCTACAACTTTCATGTTGGAAGTTTTTCTTGAATCATCTTGAATCTTGGTGAAATATTGGCATAAAGTTATGAAAAACACCATGTTTAAAACACTTAGAAAAATTTCTAAGTCTTGGAAACTTTGACTTTTCAAAATGAATTTTAACTTTCTTGATTTCTTGATGATCAAGTTTCATATTTTTGCATGTCTTAATGAAATGTGATCTTTGAAACTTAATTTTGATAAAAAAAGTCAAAGTTACAATGTACATTAGACTTTTTCATCAGTTGACCAAATTTCAACTATCAATCAATTGATCTTGGTAAATGAATTGAACCTTGAAATTAGGTCAAGATGATGCATTTATATCCTTGATATCATGCTTCAAACCAATAAGTCATGTATTAAGTCAAAAGTCAAAAATCAAGCCTTCTCAATCAAAACCCTAATTTTGACCATTTTGCCCTTTAAATGATCTGAGTAATTTTCTTGAGGAATTGTGATCCAAACTTGATCAAATGATACATATGAGTTCAAAATGTTGATAAGGGTCAGAAATCTTGAAGTTTGACTGTAAGTTGATCACAATTGACTTTTTACCCAATACAACTGTTTTAGGTCATCTGATCAATTGATTGAGAAAACTTGAACTGCAAGACTTGAAACTTGACATGAGAAATCTTGAAAGTCCATAATGATAAATGAAAGTAATACGAGGCATTAAAAGTCCAATTGTCATTGTTAAAACTCAAACCCTAATTTGAGGCATCAGTGTTGAGGAGATGTCTTGACCTAGTCAATCCTTGTGCAAGCTTGAGCTATTGAAGATCTTGTGGGAAATGTCTTGAGAAATGCGAGAGAAAATTTTGGGGTACAACAGCTTCCCCTGTTCAATATTCTTAAATCTGAAGAGTTAGATTGGTGGGTCCATCATTCGTGACTTGAAGGCGAAAGATGATTGAACAATAGAGTGCCCAGAAATTTGCACTCGATGATGTGTTAATTGATTATGTCGAGAATGGGATTAAAGATGCCATTTGGAGAAATGATGAAGAGTTTGTCGGAGATGGGCTTATAGATGCCATCCATAGTGACTGCTGGTAGAAACTGGAAAAGTATCAGAATAAATCCTTGGCCGATTTATACTGAAACTGTAGATGTCTTTTTCCTATCTTTAACTGGGAGAAATAAATCTAACCAGAAAAGGCCTTGTGATAGTGACTTCATAGGGGAAACAAATCTAAGTAGAAGAGGATTTTTGGTTGCTTATTATTAACTGGAGGAAGTGAATCCATCCAGAAGAGGATTGTTAATTTCCTATCATTAACTGGTAGAAGTAAATCTATCCAGAAGAGGACTTTTGTTTTGTTGACTGATTTTTTCTGCAAGGAAGAGGTTTAGTTGCATGCAGATGTATGCATGGCATAATGATGTTCTCAAAATAAATGAGATTATGTTGTATGCATTTATCATGTATGTAATATGGTGTATGAATATGAAATATTGTTGAAGCATATCTTTGTCTGGAAAATAAATCCTTGACAAATGTTGGGGAGTTTTGGGAAGTTAAATCTCATATTGCTGTTAGGGATGAAGAGTATGTGCATCTTCAAACCTTATTTAGAGTGTTTCCGCTGGATATTACTGCTTTGTTGTTTGAGGAGAATTCCGCTGAGGAACAATGACTTTGCTTGAGGAAACTCTGCAGGGAGTGTTAATTTCTGCTTGGGGGATAAAGTTCAGGAGTTTTAGTTGTCCATTTCTCTACTGGGGAGAATAAAAGTTAGCTGTTATCTGGTCGGATTCCAGGCTTCACAGTAACTTGCTGGGGAAAATAAAGATCACGGTTATCTGGTTATATTCCAGGTTTCGCAACAACTTACTAGGGAAGATGAAGTTTAACTGCTATTTGGTTGGATTCCAGGCTTCACAACAAATTACTTTGGAGGATGAAGTTAACTGTTATCTGGTCGAATTCCAGGCTTCGCAGCAACTTACTTGGAAGGATGAAGTTAATTGTTATCTGGTTAGATTCCAGGCTTTGCAGCAATTGAAATTAACTGTTATCTGGTCAAATTTCAGGCTTCGCAGCAATTTAGATGAAGTTCACTGTTATCTGGTCGGATTCCAGGCTTCACAACAACTTAGATGAAGTTAAACTATTATTTGGTCGGATTCCAGGATTTGCAGTAACTTAGATGAAGTTAAACTGTTATCTGGTTGGATTCCAGGCTTCGCAACAACTTTCTCGGGAGGATAAAGTTAACTGTTATCTGGTCGGATTCCAGGCTTCGTAGCAACTTTTGGGGATAGTAACAACTCCGTTGGGGATTAGAGGTCTTATCCATTGATTTGTAATGGTCTGAGGAAAAGACTTGTATTGGGGAATTTATAGTTTGTTAGGGAAATAAACCCCGTTGAAGAGAACGTTTGACGACCTAATAGGGAAGTGAATTCTTTAGGAAGAACTCCATGAGTCTTCTTTTTTAAGACCAACTCAGCTGGGGAGAGGGTTTCTAAGAGATTAGAACTCTAGATGTACGAATTTAACTCAGTGGGGAGAGTTTTATTGAAGTAACTATGTGGGGATATCCCAAATCCTTAAGGAAATGCTTATTACTTTTTTTATGCATACATTTGTTAAAAGTTAATCATGTTCATATGCATATGTTCATTCAATTTTTAGTCATTGGACACTTCTGCACCCAAAATAGAAAAACAAAAAGTTTGCACTTCAAAGTATATTTGTATTGATGTTTTGCCCATAAATAGGCATTTGTGTATAAGGAGATAGAGATCCTAGTAAGAGGAAATCATTGATAGAATGAAAAGAATACAAAGTGAAAACAAGAATAATAGCCATGTGGAAGTGATCTCATTGAGTTCTAACCCCGCTATTGCCCCTATGTCTTTAAACATCATCCTTTTCCATTGAAAGAAGTCAATTGAATTGATCTTGGACCATTGAAATTGGACCTTGGTAATAAAGCTGGATGTAGAGATTCCACGGGACATAGTCATACACTTTAATCCTTAACTTTTTCCTGGACCGCCCTTTCGGGATTTCAGTCCACCAGGATATCCATTTTTGCCCAAACCTCCCTTTCAGGTTTTCGACTTGTCGGGTGTATAATCTTTTGTATATATCCCTAAATTTTGCCTGAACCTTTTTGGTTCACCGGGATTCCCTTATTTTTGCCTATGTATGTCAACCTAGTGGGTCATTTTTATGCGTAGTATTTTTTGACTATGTCCGTGTTCACAACATGGGGAAAATCTTCGCCATCCATAGTAGTCAGCATCATAGCACCACCAAAGAAAACTTTCTTAACAACAAATGGACCTTATTATGTTGGAGTCTATTTTCCCATGGGATCTCCTTATGGAAGACTGATGCACTTTATTACCAAGTCGCCAGTCAGATACACTCGAGGCTTGATTTTCTTGTTGAATGCCTTGACCATACGCTTTTGATACATTTGACCATAACAAACAACAACCAGTCTCTTCTCATCAATCAAATTCAAATTATCCAACCTAATATGCACCCATTCATCTTTGCCTAGATCTGCTTCTTTCATAATCCTTAGGGAAGGAATCTGAACTTCAATAGGCAGGACAACTTCCATGCCATAGACTAAAGAGAATGGGCTTACCCCAGTTGATGTTAGAGCTGAAGTACAGTAGCCATGAAGAGAAAACGGTAGCATCTCATGTCAGTATTTATAGGTCACCACCATCTTTTGCACAATCTTCTTTATGTTTTTATTAGCAGCTTCCACTGCGCCATTCATTTTAGGTTTGTAAGGAGAAGAATTTTGATGCTTGATTTTGAATTAAGTGCAAAGTTCTGTAATCATAGCATTGTTGCGATTAGTTCCATTATCGGTGATGATTCTTCCAGGGATATCGTAACAATAGATGAGGTTATGTTTGATAAACCTGGATACAACGTTCATTGTAATTGAGGCATACGAGGCAACTTTGACCCATTTGGTGAAGTAATCAATGGAAACGAGGATGAAGCGGTGTCCATTGGAAGCAATAGGTTTGATATCTCTAATCATGTAAATTCCCTACATTGCAAATGTCCACAGAGCAGTCATGACAATCAAGGGAATTGGAGGTACATGGACCTTATCAGCATAGATTTGGCATTTATGGCAAGTTCTCAAGTGGTGGTAACAATCAATTTCCATTGTTGACCAATAGTAACCAGCCCTCAGAATATTCTTGACCATAGTGTGTCCACTAGAGTGAGTCCCAAAGATACCATCATGCATGTCTTCCATGATCTTTTCTTCCTCCTTCTTGTCCATACAGCGGAGTAGAGTAGAATCGTGGTTGCGCTTATACACGATTCCATTGCTTAGAAAGAATTTGGATGAAAATATTCGCAAGAATTTGCTATCATTGATGTAGGCTCCTTCAAGATACTCTTGTGCCTCAAGATATCTCTTCACCTCATGATACCAAGGCTTCTCTTCATCAGTGTCAAGCTCATTGCAGTGTGCAGGTTCTTCAAATCTTTCAATTGTAATTCTAGGGGCCTCGTTGTCCCAATTGACCTTGAACATGGAAGACATTGTTGCCAAGGCATTTGCCAACTGATTTTCTTCCATAGGGAAGTGTTCAAAGGTGACCTCCTCGAAGTGTGGGATCAGGGTTAACACAAGCTCTTTGTAAGGAATCAGGTTAGGATGCTTGGTATCCCACTCTCCTTCGACCCGACGGATTAATAGAGCTGAATCTCCGAATACGACCAAGAACTTGATCCTTAGGTCAATAGAAGCCTTTAAGCCCAAGATACAGGCCTTGTACTCAACCATGTTGTTTGTACAGTCGAAGCACAATCTAGCGGTGAAAGGTGTATGGCCACCTTCAGGAGAAATATTCATAGCACCAACTCCATTACCCAAAGAATTGGAAGCCCCATTAAAAAACATAGTCTATCGGGATCCTTGTTCAGGTCTATCATACGGTCCAGGCTTTTCATAATCAGTTATCAGCATGATATTCTCGTCTGGGAATTCAAAGTTCATGGACTAGTAATCATCAACAACTTGATGAGCCAAATGATCTGCCAATATACTTCATTTGGTGGCCTTTTGTGTTGTATATTGGATGTCATATTCATTCAGAATCATTTTCCATCTAGTTATCCGTCTGGAGAGAGCCGACTTTTCGAAGATGTACTTGATAGCGTCCATCTTAGAAATCAACAGAGTGGTGTGAGTCAACATATACTGTCTTAGCCAGCGAGCAGCCTATGCCAGAGCGCATCAAGTTTTCTCGAGCAGTGAATATCTGGTTTCACAGTCGGTAAACTTTTTGCTCAAGTAGTATATTTCATGCTCTTTTCGGCCAGACTCATCATGTTGGCCTAGTACACACCCCATTGAATTCTCTAATATAGTCAAGTACATGATCAGGGGTCTTCCTTCAAATGGAGTCATCATGAGGCTCTTGTAAATATTTTTTTATTTTGTCGAAGGCAGCTTGACAGTCGTTGTTCCATCTTACTACTTGATCTTTCTTCAAGAGTTTGAAGATTAGCTCACAAGTAGCAGTTAAGTGAGATATAAAGCGAGCAATGTAGTTAAGTCGACCCAAGAAACCTCTAACTTCCTTTTCAGAACAGGGAGCTGGAATTTCTTGGATGGCTTTAACCTTCACAGGATCAACTTCGATACCTTTGCCACTGATGACAAAACCTAAAAGCATTCCATACCTTACTCCGAATACACACTTGTTAGGATTCAACCTCAATTTGTACTTCTTCAACCTTTCAAACAACTTGTGTAAGTGATCAAGGTGCTCCTCCTCCATCTGCGACCTTGCAATCATATCGTCCATATAGACTTTTATCTCATGATAGATCATGTCATGAAATAGAGCTACCATAGCTCGTTGATATGTTTCCCCTGCATTCTTCAAACCGAAAGGCATAACCTTGTAACAAAAAATGCCCCACTGTGTAACAAAATTGGTTTTCTCCATGTCCTCGGGAGCCATTTTGATTTTATTATAGCCAAAGAAACCATCCATGAAGGAAAAGACTTTATGTTGAGTTGTATTGTTGACCAAAACGTCAATATGCAGTAGAGGGAAATAATCTTTGGGGCTTTCCCTATTCAGATCCCTATAGTCTACACACATACGAACCTTCCCATCTTTCTTTGGCACGGGTACCACATTCGCCACCCATTGAGGATATGATGTCACAACCAGAAAAACTGCATTGAATTGCTTCATTACCCCAGCTTTTATCTTTTCAGACATGTCTAGCCGCATACGACGCACTTTTTGCTTGACTGGAGGACAATATTCCTTCGTTGTTAGACGATTGTTGTACCCCAATTTCCCCCCCTAAGATCCCTTCATCATACCATATTGATTCAATCACAACAAAATCACGTCAGGGTTCTTGATTCTCCTCCTTACCTTTAGCTTTTCTCTTTGAGGAATCACCAAGCACCTTAACTTGTTTTGTTTTGTGGTCATGAATATTTTGTCTTGATTTTTCCTTTTAATTAATAAAATTCAATGTTGGTTTGTCTTGCTTGTTACTAATGTAGGTAAAGGTAATGAGATTTAATAAGTTGCTCCATGGGTTCATGAGTTTATTTCCATGCCCTAGTCAATAAAGTTTGAGAAGTTCAAACCTCACCATTAGATTTGTTTTGGAAGAAATGGCATGGCAAGGTTACTTTGGTTCACCACATTTCAAGGTTATCAAATTTGATTCAAAAGTACAAGGGGTTGATTGAAGAAGTTGTCATGCTTGGACAAGGCTTTGTTCCCATTGGTAACAAGTGCATATTTGTATCAATTATCAATATATGGAAGTGGTTTTGGTGGCTATGAGTTCTCATTTTCATCCTCAACAACTTCTATTTACAAAGCATTTGTGTTGGTACAAGAAGTTTGTTCAAAATTGTCAAAGTTCCTCAAAGCATTTTCTTGATGTAGGAGCTAGGGTTTTGAACTTCAAAGAAGCATACCTTGCTCATCTTTTAGTATTTTTGAGTGATTCCAAAAACATCCTTCTCTTCAAAGAGTTATCAACAAATCACTTCAAAATTTTCTAGGAGTTTTCATATGTAAGAAACTTGATGATGAAGAAAGATTACAAGTCCTCCAGATGAACCCCCAATTTCTCATGTGTGAACTCAAATGATCATAACTTGGTCAATTTTTATCACCTTGAGCCCATTCGTTTTCCACAATGATCTTGATTATGTGAACTTTATGCCTTCTTTTATGTGCAAAGTGAGAAAATGGATGGAAGATGCCCTAAGGATACAAAAGATTATAGGCTATTCCATGATTTTTTGCCAACTTCAATAATTCATAACTCTCTCAATTTTTATAGATTTTGAATGGTTCAAGTTTCAAAATGTCATTAAAGAGGTCTATTTCGTGCCATCTTTTTGGGTGAAGAGCAAATTTCAAGTGGAAGGACATATTTGGATGCAAAACATTATAGGTCACTTTTGAAGAAAAACTTGAAATATTTCTAAGTATGGAAAGTCAACTTCTTTTTCCCAACTTTGACTCAATGCAACTTTCAGCTCAAGCATCCATTTGATTCCATTCTTTTCCATTGCAAAGCTTGTAACCTCATCTTTCTAAAGCATCAAGAATCATGCCCTAAGACCCCTTGAGCTGAGAATGCCATTGATTTGAACTTGGTAACTTGGAACTGAAGTTTCTTCAAAATTCAGAATTTGAAATCATTAGTTTAGCTTCTAAACACTTTTTTTCTGCGCGTTTTTGCCTCTAAACACGTTTAGTGAACTTCCAGAAGTGATTAGCACAACAAAACGCGCATTTTAGATGAGTTTTGATCAAATTAGAAGTCACACTTTTCTTGTTTACAACCTCACACGATTTCCCTATGAACTTCATCATTTCACACGCTTGGAAATTCCATTTGATTCCCTATAAATAGAGGGTCATCCTCCATTCACTTCCTCAAGCTTGGATAGCCAGAATCACCCTGCCAAACTTGTTCCATAACTCAAAATTCTACAACTTCAAAATTTGTTTTCAAGCCTTTTTCAATCCAATTTTTCTATCAATTTACCTTCCTTGATCTTCCCTGAAGCTAACCATATAATTACATTCAAGAATCGTGCCCTATATTTCTCCATAGAAGTCCAGTTTCAGAGCTCTGCAACTCAACTTCAATAGGTAGATTTCTTCATCAATTCTTCAAAACTTTGATATCATTGTGATGCTCTCATTTCCCTAGTTCTAGTTGCAACACTTACTTTTATCTGGAAACTTGTTTTGACCATGAAATTTCAAATCCCTTTTCAAAACATTCTTTCCGAATTGCTTGAGCTACAGTTTATATAAATTTATCGCGAAGGTGTGGTTGTCTTCGTCTTGAAGAGACAAAGTGAATGGCATATGTATCATGCTCTAATTTTACAGATTAAGCAACCTGGTTTTGGGACTGGCTGGAGGTTGAAGATGACCAACGTGTCATCCTTCAACCAATGAAACAACGCCATTTGGATTTTTTTTTAATTTCTGATTTACATTTGATTCAGTTCTTTATTCACTAATGACCATGATATGCACAGTGCGCCAGATCCCTTGGATTTAATTACTAACGCGTTTTGACTCTCATCCAATGGTCCACATATTTTTGACTTTATTTTTCTTTTCTGATTTTTATATTTAATGTTTTTAAATTTCAATAAATCATAGAAAATTCATTTTTAGTCAATCTGAAAAAATTATGAAAAATATTTTTGATTTTTCTCTTTTTGATTTTTATTTTTTCACAATTTTATTTTGTGTTTTGTTATTTTTTATAAATTTCCACTTTATATGAATTGTTTTAAATGTTTAAAAATATTTTTATGCATTTTTAAATTTTGGAAAAATCATGGAATGATCTAATGATATTGTGACAAATATTGGTAACCTCATTTATTTTTTATTTCTGACTTTGTTATTTTTTTAAATCATTTTTTGGTTTATTTTACTCATTTCTTTTAATTTTAAAAATAGTTTCTGACTGTAAAAAATTACCAAAATTTTTATAAAATCATTTTAATTCATTTCTGATTTTTCTATGGTTTTATTTTTTATTTCTTGATTAATTTGAATAAAGTTGATTATTTTCTCTTTTATTTCTATTTTAAAACATTTTTAAAACCTATTTTAATATATATATATATATATATATATATATATATATATATATATATATATATATATATATATATATATATATATATATATATATATATATATATATATATATATATATATATATATATATATATATATATATATATATATATATATATATATATATATATATATATATATATATATATATATATATATATATATATATATATATATATATATATATATATATATATATATATATATATATATATATATATATATATATATATATATATATATATTAAATGCAATTTTATTTTGTTATTATTTTCTGGATGATCTTGGATTGAATTTTTGGTCATGAACTTTGTTAACATCATTTGGATCCATGGTGTTGAGTCTAACTCCAAAAAAATAGATGAATAATTTTAATAATAGTTTGATTTAAATTTAATTCAAATGTGGTTTGTATATTCTCTCTCACCCCTCTTCATCTTGTCCCTTTCTCATTGCACTAAGTGTTATTGGAGCATGATCTCTATATGATGTCTCAAAATAAATGGTACATAGATTGCTATTGACCGGCCTCAAAATAGGTGCGACTTCTATATAAGTCCACTTACGATTGCTTAACGTAGCGCTAAATTTTATCCCGATTCGAATAAATGATCATTCGTGGCCCAAACCTATGTTTACAAGCCCAAGTATGTTAATTTGATCTCTTTGATCCAATAACCTTGAGATTCATTGTGTGGAGGCTTTGGTTCTACCAATCCTCTAATGGATCTATAACACTTTTGGTCAATGCGGATCACTTAAACATCGTTGATCATTAAATGGTACTTTTGAGGATTCCAAATGGATGATATACTTGACAAAAAGCAAATACAACTTGTTGTGTGGAGGCTTTGGTTCTACCAATCCTCTAATAAGTTCCAAATGCAAGTTTCAAGATGGTCATCCAACTAACCACTAATTATTAAATTGTGTTTACTTTATGCCCATTTATTTTTTATGCTTTATGTACCATTTACTTTAAGCATTATATTTCATGTTATTTTTATTTTGCTCACTTGAGCCTTTTCTTTTCTCTTCTAAGACACCTAATAATCAACATGAACCATAAAAAACTTTAATTATACTTGGACTATTTGGTTACTATCCTTGACATTATGGAGTATTGGACTTCTTGGACTTAGGATTAAAAACCTTGGCCTATGTTGGAGACCTTGTGACCTTAATTGATATTTTGTCTGGAGTTATTGAGGTTTACCTCAAGACATTGGATTGTGTGCTTGTTTTGTGTGCAGGTTATTGTGATTATATTCTTTGTTTATAATCTGGAATTCACCCGTATACAACCGTTACTCTGCCCAATTTTCTTGAAGACTTAATACACTTGAAGTTTGGTTCTCACAAGAGGTCTAGTATCTATGCTTGCTTGGTTTCAATCCAAAGAATGGGAATTCTATCTTGGCTCATAATGTCAAGTATTGGCTTCTTGTTGGTTGTATGGTTCTTATCCCTAGATTTTACCTTATGCTTTAGGATAGCCTCTTCTACTCCTCCCATCTTCTTAAATTTCCAAAAATCTTCTCACTCCTTTTGAAAACTCTTTTTATTTTTAAAATTGAACTATTTTCATAATAAACTTGGACTTAGGTCCATGCATTTTCAAAATATCTTTCACAAATAAACTTCAATCAACATTAATAAAACCTTGACATTTTTTTGTGAGAAGACTAAAAATCAATCAATCTCATTCAAACCATTTTGCCATCTTGGCTTTCATCTTAAACTTTTCTCAAAAGATTCGACTCTTGTCAATCCTTGTAGTGATACAAACAACTATACTTCTATGATATGTAGTGAAGTGAGATATTTTCCACTTGGGTGTTGAGTGAGGCATTGTTGATTTTAAAATCCAAGCCATATCCTCCACTTTCAGATGATGCAGATTCTCCTTTCTCATGATTGTGGATAGTAAGTATATTTTTCCACACGGACAATGACGATGATGTCTTATCTGATAAAATTAACCAATACACTTGTGTTTTAAAAATTTTCAAAGGTGAACTACGTGTACCCTAATCCCCTATTGCACGAAAGGTGGTACGTAAGCACTAAAGGTTCGCAACCGCGGCGGGTGAAAAAACAATAAAAATATATTTCTTTTCTCACCTCCACCATCCATTTTTATACAACATTTATATCCAAAACATACAGATTTTACAAAGAGATTCATGCGGAGTACCGTAGATGTTTAGGGTGCTAATACCTTCCATTTGCATAACCAACCCCCTTACCTAGAATATTTCCCCCTCTTTTTGGGTTATTCACTCTTTTCCCATTCCTTTGGAAACAATAAAGCGTGGTGGCGATTTTTATTTTGATTTGTACAAGTCTAGTCAATCCAATGGCTTAGTCTTAAACATTTCTACCGCTACCACGATGAACCACAATATCAGTATCCACCCTGGCATATCTTCATATGACCAAGCAAACACTTTAACATAGTCATGTAGCATCTGGACCAATCTGCCTTTGATACCATCTTCCAAGTTAGCGTCGATCTTGACCTCTTTCTTGTCTACCTCAGTACCTAGGTTGATCACTTCAACTGACTCTTCATGGGGTTGAATGGCTTTCTTCTCTTGCATTAGAGGTCTGGCTAATTCCCATGGTATTTCACAGTCTTCTTCTCCTTCGTCTTTGGCTAGGTTGATTGGATGTTCAAAGTCATAGCTAGAAATAGCAGTGTCGTTGGCAATGAGATCCGGAGTGGATGAGGATCTACAAGTGTGTGTGTATGTGTGTGTGTGCATGTAAGATACATGGCTATTTTGAAAATGCTATACATTGAAAGAAAGAAAATGAGCGCAAAATTTGAATGCAAAAGAGTCCAATATTTTTTTATTAAATGATCATATGGCGTATGAAAATGAACAAACCCTTAACAAATGGACCATGGTGCCCTAAGTATAGCACATGTCTTAAAGTTATTGTTTCAATAAAATTACAGACAGAGTTCTTAAATTGATAAAACAGTAAATGGTAATTACTCATTGTTGAAGGAGACGAGAATGAAATCCTTGGCACGCCAGTTGTTGAGCTCTTCTCCGGCAGTTGGGTAGATCCATTCATCAAAGTTATAGTCATCTGCAAAGTCTTCAATAGCATTCACTTCATGATTACTAATGCGAAGAGGTGATTTTACTATACGAGCATGTCTGACCTCCTTTTGAGCTTTGGTAGTGAAACCCAGCCCAAACTTGTCTTCTTTGAACAAAATGTCAGGGAGTTTTTTCCAAACCTTCGACCACGACGCGAGCGTCTTTGAGTAAAACCATCCTTGGCATAACTTCATCAGCTTTTGGAACATCAGGAGTAGCCACGACAACCATGGGAGGAACCACTTCGAAGGCTTGGCAAGGAGTCTCTATAAACTCACCATCCATTTCCACATATTTGAATGAATTGAGGTGGCACAACATTAACTCTTCTTCACCACAGACAGTAATGATCTTTCCGTTGACTGGATATTTCAACTTTTGGTGAAGGGTGAACATCACTGCTCCTGCCCCATGTATCCAAGGGCGCCAAAGCAAACAAGAGTAAGCGGGACGAATGTCCATCACATAAAAAGTAGAGTTGAAAACTTGTGAACCAACTTTAATGGGGAGGTGTTGTACCTCAAAATTTGCCCTCTCAATTCTCAAGGCATCTCTCACAATGATTCTCAAAATTCAAGCTTGCACAAGTACATTGGGATTTTCCAGCACCAGAATTAAAAGGAAACTGTCAAAAAGGGGGAAAACAGATAAAAATAACATTTTGACAAATTTGGAGGAAAATAGGTCTCCTTCAATTCAGCCTCTTCGAATGGACTTTGCACCTCCTTCGATTTCTCAAAATTTGCTACTAGCGCGCCTCTTTCGTCTGGGAATGTGACTTCTTGTTGTAGGCTTCGTTTGTGTCTTCCACTACCTGCGTGTTTGCTTTGAGTACCAAATTTTATGCCACAACTGTCCCCTAGAAGGAAAGCCTTTCGATTGGACAACTTTGTTGCCTGCATGCTTGCAATCGAAGGCCATGATCTGGTGGCCAAATGTGCCTCCTGCATACAAACCTTCATTTAGGCATTCACCTCCTGCATATCTGCGTGTAAGCCTTTGTTTGGGCATTCATCTCTGGCCATGCGTGCATGCAAGCTTCAGTTGAGCAAGGGCTTCATGCCACTTGGGTTACATCTTTCATTTTGGTATTGAAGCTTCCTTCACCTCATAAGGAAATGATCTTCATACAAGCTTCAATTGAGTTTTTATTTCCCTTTGAAACAATGTCCTTCGACTCAGGAATGTCCTTCGACTTAGGAAGTAAAGACCTCCTTTTGGTTTTCTTCAATTCAAAAAGTCAATAATCTTCTGAAAGCTTCCTTCGACTCAGAAGGAAATGATCTTCATACAAGCTTCAATTGAGTGTTTGTTTCCCTTTGAAATAGTTTCCTTCGACTCAGGAATGTCCTTCGACTAGGAAGGAAATGATCTTTATACAAGCTTCAATTGAGTTTTTGTTTCCCTTTGAAATAGTGTCCTTCGACTCAGGAATGTCCTTCGACTCAGGAAGTAAAGGCCTCCTTTTGGTTTTCTTAAATTCAAAAAGTCAATAATCTTCTGAAAGCTTCCTTCGATTCAGAAGTTAATAACCTTCTGAAAAGTGGCATTCGATTGCACCATTCGCCCCTCACTCGTTTGCCTTGAATTCATAAGTTTTCGATTGGATGAATGGCTACCTTCCTGTGACTTTCAAATTCATCTTCATGTATGATTCGAATGCGCCTTCATATCACCTTCGAATCCATCTGTAAACCCTTCAATATGTCATAGTCCTGCATTATGACACACAACTTGGTGGTCCATTCGAAGGACTTGCCATAGTTGGGGAATAATTGTTCTCTTACTTTGGAGTCTGGTCGAAGGTTTGGGCCTAAGTTATTAAAAGCAAGAAGACTCAAAATGGCATATTCAGCTAAAAAGGACCATTCAAAGAACACACAGTTGGTTCATTCGAAGGACACACAACTGGTGAAAACAAATGCTGTGTTGTTCTAGTTTGGTCAAAAGGTGTAGAAAGATGGAGGATTCGACTCAAAAGATCAAGTTGAACATTTAGACCCATAGGCTAGGCTACATGCTTTCCCTTTTCAGGCCTTAAACCTATGACTCACCCTATACTTAATTGTTTATGCAAGTTAAAATAGGCCTTTACCCATTTGTTGTCCAAGACCACTTGCACTTAATAGCATAATACTACCTTTTAGAAAAGTTTGTCTTGCGCCTGTTTTCCTCCAGAAAGAAGCAATCCATCTGAACCATTCATCTTGCTTTTATGGCACAAGTGGACACTTACTTTCCAGACTGAGCCTTATTTTATTATTTTTGCTCCCCAAGCTTCCCAAAAGCCTTTATCTATAAATAGAGAGTTCATTTGCACAAAGAGAGGGGAGGAGGGGAATGTATCTTCAAAATTCTCACACACCATAAAATTCTCAAACACTTCAACACTTGTGAAATATAAAAAACCAGAATCATCGTTACCTCCTTCAATTCTGAAGAACAACATATTCCAGTTTCCTTCGAATCAAGGAGCATCCCACTTGTTCCTTCCTTTGAATCCAGCAAAGAAGGATATTTCACTTGTTTTGCTCTTTCGAACCCAGTGTCGAAGGCCTACCTTGGGTCTTTTCCTTCGAATCCAGAGGCATTCAAAGCAACCGCTTCAAAGTCCAGAACACGCTCCAACCTCCAGCAAGGTAAGTCATTTTTAACCTTTGGCCCTTCGTTTCCAGCATAGCATGTAAATAAGTTTTCTTTTTCATTTAAAACATGTACACACTATTTTCTTCTTTTTGTTTTCACTCTATTAATATGTGTCATGCTTAACAATCTTCTTCGCTTTTGCTCTTGGTACATTTAAATACGCTTTAAAGAACTAATCTAGTCTTAAGGTGATGTTGGCATGGCCTTGGGCCATGTTGCTATTCAAACTCAAATGAAAGAAACAGGAGACAAAAAAGTTAGAAACGAAGCCTCTGGCTTCCATACTAACCTTCAATCCAATCGAAAGGCACAACATGCTGGCCTCCAGGCCCCAATCGAAAGACAAATATGTTGGCTTCTAGGCCCCAATCAAAAGACAAATATGCTGGCCTCCAGGCCCCAATCGAAGGCCAAAATATGTTGGCTTCTAGGCCCCAATCGAAACTCATTCCTTCACCCCTTTTCAGGTAAGGTCGAAGAGAGCCAGAAATGGAAGAATCAAAGGGTTTGCTGCCCTAAATCGAAAGATCCATTTTTTCTTGCTTTTACCTTATTTTTATCTTTATATTTTCATGCAATTCAATATGGTTGTAATAGTGTAGGATTTATTTTTTGCACTCTTTTATTACCTTCATATAAATGTTAAGTAATTAGGTGTGTATGGAAAGATAAAATCAACAAGTACACAACCCAAAAATCAAAGACAAAATGCATGCAATCAAACACACTTGCACACATGCACCCTTAGGGAAATTCCACTTGTTGCCTTATAAAAATGGTCATGTTATGCATGTGGGGTATCTTAGGAAAAACAATCTCAAATAAAAAGATCATAAACATCATAAACATCATAAACATCCTAAACATCATAAACATCACTAACCATTTCAAGGATTTTTAGATTTATCTTTGTTCTGTTTTGTAGGACATGGCCTCCGCTCGTAGGTGCACTATCCAAGTCAGTCTTGTGAGGATACCTCCACAACTCAAGGATTTAGTATCAAGGGTCCCTGAAGATTCCCCGTTCACCAAAAGACATGGACGACTCCTTGGTTTGGTTACCACAAGTATTGAAGAAGATATTGGAGCTTACAAGGGAACTTCATGAAGAAAGGAGCTTAAACACCTACATTGCGCCAAAGAAGATGCGCACAACTTTTCTGTCTTAGAGGTTTACTTTATGCTTATTTCTGTTGTTGTAAGCCCAAGAGGCATGTTTGTATTCAAATCAAGATTTCTTTAATGCAAGTTAACGTTTGTTCACTCCTTGTCTATACAAATTTAAATTCTTTAAATCCTTGAAATCATTTTCATACTGCATACTCATGCATCATGACATGATAGGCGTCCGTATAACAAGTTTCTTCATCTCTCCGCTGCTTATTTCAGCAAGCAAGATGGATCTAGAGAAAACTGTGACGGAACTCCAGGCTTAGAATTCTCAATTTCAGGAAGCTTTACTCGCCCTGGCCAAGGGGCAGAAGGATATGATGGCCTTGTTGGCCACCAAGAAAAAGCCAAAGAAGAAAGCTCTACTCAACATGGGTAAAAGGTTCAAGGAGACAATCCGTCAAATTCCAATAGAGGAAGATTCATCCGAAGAGGACGAGAACCAAATTGGTGAGGTCAAGAGTACTCAGGCCGACTATACCAATGACCAAGAATTGGATGATGATTATTTCAATGAAAAATATCCACCCGCAGACATCAAATACAAGCAGCTAGAAGACAGATTAAAAGCAGTTGAAATCCAAGCTATTCCTGGTTTGAATTTTGACGATTTGGGCTTAATCTATGGGGTAGTCATTCCCCACAAGTTCAAAATACCAACCTTTGCAAAATACGATGGGGTTTCTTGCCCAAAGCTCCATTTGAAGTCCTATGTGCGCAAGATATAACCACACACTGCTGATAAAAAACTCTGGATTCACTTTTTCCAAGAGAGTCTGGCTGGAACACAACTTGAATGGTTTTACCAGTTGGATTGCTCTCGCATCAATACTTGGGAGGGTCTAGCTACTTCCTTCTACCATCAATATCAGTGCAACGCCGACTTGGCGCCAACGAGGGTTCAATTGTAAGGTATGACTATGGGGAAGGATGAGGGATTTAAGGAGTATGCGCAGAAGTGGAGAGACCTTGCAAGTAGGGTCCAACCTCCCTTGACTGATAGGGAACACATTGACATGTTCATGAGCAGATTATCTGGTCCTTTCTTTAATCTGTTGGTTGGCTGCTCTTCTTCTGGTTTCACCGAATTAATCCTAACCGGTGAGAGAGTAGAAAGTGGCATTAAGAGTGGAAAGATCTCTGTGACATCTACTTCTACTCCCAATCCTGTCAAGAAACCTTTTACCGTGAAGAAAGAAGTCAATGTTGTGTATAGAGCAAAGGCCCATACCAAAATGAATAATCATCCGTCTGTCAATGCTGTCCGAATTCGACTGCTACTCAAAGACCATCTACCAATCATCAACGGGTTGAAGCTCCAAGAAGACACTTCACAAGGTTAGGCATGTCATTATCTCAAGCCCTTCAACATCTGCTCAGGGCCAATTTAGTGACATTGCGGGATCCTCCTGCCAACCCTGACACCTCGCCACCGAGATATAATCCAAATGCAAAGTGTGCTTATCATTCAAACAACCCAGGGCATGAGACTGATCAGTGTTGGGCTCTGAAGAACAAAATCTAGGATTTAATTGACAACAAGACTATTGAATTTGATCCTCCTCCAACGCCAAATGTAATTACCGCTCCAATGCCAAAGCACGACAAAGGTGTTAATGCCGTCGAAGATACAACTTTCATTACCTCTATCAAAGGATTAACTACTCCATTGAATGTAATCAAGAGCAATCTGTTGAAATCTGGGACTTTCCCCGGCTGTGAAAAAGACTGTGTGGACTGTACGAGACAATCTGATGGGAGTGAAAAACTGAGGAAAGGTATACAACGCCTAATGGATAGCCGCGAAATTCTATTCGAAAATAATCCTGCCATCAAAAATTCAGTCGACAAAGCTGAAGACTTGGCCATCATAACAATTTCAAACAAACCTCTTAGGATCTCATCCAAAGGTCCTATCAGGATTTCAAACGAACCAATCACTGCTCCTCTCATAATGAGTGCTGCCGGACCTGTTCCATACACCTCTGATAAAGCGGTACCATGGAATTATGGTGTCGAGTTTTATTACCATGGGGTAAAACAAGATTCTTGGATTGACGATAATAAAGCAGGTGTTACTAATATTACTGGTTCTAGTAAGGTAACAAGAACAGGAAGAGTCTTTTCCCCTGATATCTCACTACCAACCACTACCGCAGTTCTAATCCGCATAACCAACGGCAATGCTGGTGCCAGTACTAGAGGGAAAGAGAAAGAAAGTGAGCCTGCCAAGGAAGAGGCACTTGCTAAAAAGACTGTTATGGAAGAACCATCCAATCAAGAGATGGAGGAGATTCTGAAAATCATCAAGAAAAGCGACTTCAAAATAGTAGAGCAGTTGGGACAAACCCCTTCTAAAATATCAATGTTGTCCCTATTGCTATGCTTTGAAGCTCATGCACAAGCTTTGATTAAGTTCTTGAAAAAGGCTCACGTGCCTCAAGAAACCACAGTCGACCAGTTTGAGAACTGCGTAGCAAGTCTGGCAGCTGACAATGGTCTGGGGTTCTCCGATGCAGATTTAACTCCCATGGGAAAGAATCACAATAAAGCCTTGCATGTTTCTGTTGAATGTAAGGGGACCACTCTGGCACATGTTTTGGTGGACACAGGCTCATCTTTAAACGTGTTACCTAAAGGCGCTTTAGATCGTATAGACTGTGAAGGTTTGGTTTTGAAGCCAAGTGATATTGTTGTGAGAGCATTTGATGGGTCGAAAAGGATGGTTCATGGAGAGGTGGATCTCCAAATTAAGGTTGGTTCACAGATTTTCAACTCCACATTCTACATAATGGACATACAGCCTGCGTATTCTTACTTACTTGGGCGCCCATGGATCCATGGGGCAGGTGCGGTCACTTCTACTCTCCACCAGAAGTTAAAATACCCAGTTCAAGGGAAGGTTGTCATTGTTTGCGGTGAAGAAGAATTTATGGTAAGCCACCTCATTTCTTTCAAGTACGTAGAAATGGATGGCGAATTCATAGAGACTCCTTGCCAGACATTTGAAGTTGTGGCCACCACCAAAATCTCCTCTGACACTCCAAAAGCCGACAAAGTTATTCCCGAGATGGTTTCTCTTAAGGATGCTCGTGCTGTGGTAGAAAAAGGAAACAATGAGATATGGGGTCAACTCCTCGACATCCCACTCAAGACAGATAAGTTTGGGATAGGTTTCACCTCCAAAGCTTAGAAAGAAATTAGAGGTGCTCGTACGGGAAAGCCGTCTCTCCACCTCAAGAGTCATGAAGTAAATGCTGTAGAGGATTCCGATGATGAGTGTGCTTTTGAAGACTGGATCTACCCAACAACCGAAGGGAAGCCCAACAATTGGCATGCGAAGGACTTTGTGCCCATCTCCTTCATTGAGGAGTAATCTACTTGTTTTTTCTTTTAATCAATTCAAGAACTCGTTGTTTGTAATATTTTGATGTTGACTTTTAAGCCATGCGCCTAGCCTAGGGCACTTTGGTTCTTTTGTCAAGGGTTTTATATTTTGTTCATCTAATCATATGATCATTCAGTACATTGGACTCTTTTGCATTCAAATATTTATGTTCATTGTCTTTCTTTTCTTTTAAATACATTTCCAAAAGATAGCCATGTATCTTACATGCACACACACACACTCTTGCAGGTCTACATCCACTCTGGATCCTATTGCCAACAACTCTATTATTGCCAACTATGACTTTGAATGTCCTATCAACCAAGCCGAAGACGAAAGCGAGGAAGATTGTGACATACCAGGAGAACTATCCAGACTTCTGTTACAAGAGGAAAAGGCTATTCAACCACATGAAGAGTCAATTGAGGTTATCAACCTGGGTACTGAGTCAAATAAGAAGGAAAGTAGGATCGGTGCTAATTTGGAAAGCAGTGTCAAAAGCCGTTTGGTTCAGATGTTGCGCGATTATGTGGAAGTATTTGCTTGGTCATATGAAGATATGCCTGGGTTGGATACCGACATTGTGGTTCATCGTCTGCCAACTAAAAAAGACTGCCCTCCTGTTAAACAAAAAGTTCGTCGCATGAGACCTGACATGTCTGAAAAGATCAAAGCCGAAGTAATGAAACAGTTTGATGTAGGATTCCTAGCTGTAACATCCTATCCTCAATGGGTGGCTAATATAGTGCCAGTGCCAAAGAAAGACAGGAAAGTTCGCATGTGCGTAGACTATAGGGATCTGAATAGGGCAAGCCCCAAGGATGATTTCCCTCTACCATACATTGACGTCTTAGTCGACAATACCGCTCAGCATAAAGTCTTCTCATTCATGGATGGCTTCTCGGGCTATAATCAAATAAAGATGGCTCCCGAAGATATGGAAAAAACTACTTTCGTTACATAATGGGGCACTTTCTACTACAAGGTCATGTCGTTCGGATTAAAGAATGCAGGGGCCACATATCAAAGGGCTATGGTGGATTTATTTCATGACATGATTCATCATGAGATAGAGGTATATGTGGATGATATGATCGCCAGATCACAAACCGAAGAAGAACATCTCGGTCACCTGCACAAACTATTTGAGAGACTAAAGAAATATAAACTGCGGTTAAACCCTAACAAGTGCACATTCGGAGTACGCTCTGGAAAGCTTATAGGATTTGTTGTCAGCAATAAAGGCATTGAAGTTGATCCCGCCAAGATAAAGGCCATCCAAGAAATGCCAGTCCCTCGTTCTGAAAAAGAAATCAGAGGATTCTTGGGTCGTCTCAATTACATTGCCCGTTTCATATCACACTTAACTGCTACCTGTGAGGCACTCTTCAAACTCTTGAAGAAAGATCAGGTAGTCAAATCGAACGATGAATACCAGATTGCCTTTGACAAGTTCAAGGAATACCTGCAAGAACCTCATATTCTCATGCCTCCGGTTGAAGGAAGACCGTTGATCATGTACTTGACGGTACTAGAGAATTCTATGGGGTGTGTTTTGGGCCAACTTGATGAGTCTGGCCGAAAAGAGCATGCAATTTACTACCTAAGCAAAAAGTTTACTGACTGTGAAACTAGATATTCACTGCTCGAGAAAACTTGTTGTGCTTTAGCGTGGGCTGCTCACCGGCTAAGGCAGTACATGTTGACTCATACCACTTTGTTGATTTCTAAGATGGATCCGATTAAGTACATCTTCGAAAAACCTGCCCTTTCATGACGAATAGCCAGATGGCAAATGATCTTGACTGAGTACGACATTCAATACACAAATCAAAAAGCCATCAAAGGAAGTGTACTAGCAGATCATTTGTCCCATCAAGTTGTGGATGATTATCAATCAATGAACTACGACTACCCTGACGAGAATATTATGCTAGTAACCGACTGTGCAAAACCTAGACCATATGACAGACCTGAACAAGGATCCCGATGGACTATGGTATTCGATGGGGCTTCCAACGCCTTAGGTAACGGAATTGGTGCTGTGATCATCTCTACTAAAGGTTGCCACACTCCTTTACTGCCAGACTATGCTTCGATTGTACAAATAATATGGCTGAGTATGAAGCATGCATCTTAGGTCTAAGGGCTGCTATTGACTTAAAGATCAAGCATTTAGATGTATTTGGAGATTCCGCTTTGGTGATCAGCCAAGTAAAAGGAGATTGGGACACTAAACACCCTAATCTTATCCCTTACAAGGAGTTTGTGCTATCCCTAATTCCCTACTTCGAAGAAATCACGTTCAAGCACTTCCCTAGAGAAGAAAACCAGTTGGCTGATGCTCTGGCAACCATGTCCTCAATGTTCAAAGTCAGATAGGACAACGAAGCCCCTATGATTACAATTGAAAGATTTGATGAACCTGCACATTGCTACGAGCTTGACACCGATGCAGAAAAGCCGTGGTACCATGAGGTAATGAGATACCTTAAAGCGCAAGAGTATCCAGAGGGAGCATCTATCAATGATAGAAAGTTCTTACGAAGATTTACAGCCAAATTCTTCCTAAGTAACGGGATATTGTACAAGCGCAACCATGATTCGACTCTACTCTGATGTGTGGATAAGAGGGAGGCAGAGGAAATCATAGAAGACATGCACGATGGCCTTTTTGGTACTCACTCAAGTGGACATACAATGGCTAAGAAAATCTTAAGAGCTGGCTACTGTTGGTCAATGATGGAGACCGATTGCCATCAACATTCAAGAACTTGCCACAAATGCCAAATTTACACTGACAAGGTCCATGTACCTCCGATCCCTCTGAATGTCATGTCAACTCCGTGGCCATTTGCAATGTGGGGTATTGACATGATCGGAGAGATCAAGCCCACAACTTCCAACAAACACCGCTTCATTCTTGTTGCTATCGACTATTTCACCAAATGGGTCGAAGCCGCCTCATTTGCCTCAGTCACCAAGAACGTGGTAGCCAGATTCATCAGACACAATCTTATCTGTAGTTATGGTATCCCCGAAAGGATCATCATTGACAATGGGACTAACCTCAACAATGCCATGATCAGGGAATTTTGCACTCAATTTAAGATCAAGCATCACAATTCTTCTCCGTATAGACCTAAAATGAATGGCGCAGTCGAAACAGCCAACAAAAATGTCAAGAAGATTGTGCAGAAAATGGTAGTGACCTATAAAGATTGGCATGAGATGCTACCATTTTCTCTACATGGTTACCGTACTTCAGCTGGAAATCAACTGGGGCAACTCCCTTCTCTCTAGTCTATGGCATGGAAGCCGTTTTGCCAGTGGAAGTTCAAATCCCCTCGCTGAGGGTTATGATTTAGGCAGGCCTAAGTAAAGACGAATGGATTCAAACGAGATTGGATCAGATGAACTTGATCGATGAAAAATGATTAGCTGCTATCTGCCATGGTCATACGTATCAAAAATGGATGATCAAAGCTTTCAACAAAAAGGTCAAGCCTCAAGTATATCAAGTTGGTGACCTGGTGATAAAACGCATCATTTTACCATAAGGTGACCCCAGAGGAAAATGGACTCCCACCTATGAAGTGCCATTTGTTGTCAAGAGAGTTTTCTCTGGCGGTGCCATGATACTGACCACCATGGATGGTGAAGATTTCCCACATCCTATAAACGCGAACATAGTTAAAAAATACTACGCATAAGAGACCCGTTAGGTTTACACACCTAAGCAGAAAGGGGCATCCCGGCAAACCAAAAGGTTTGGGAAAAAATTAGGGATATATACAAAAGATTATACAACTGACAAGTTGAAAACTCGAAAGGGCGACTCGGGCAAAAAAGGGTATCCCGGTGGACCAAAAACCTGAAAGGGCGATTCAGGAAAAAATTAAGGATTAAAAGCGTACGACTATGTCCTGTGAAATCAACACGGTCAATACTATCACCAAGGTCCAAGTTCAAATGGTACAGGATCAATCCAATCAACTTTGATCAACGACAAGGGACGTTCAAAGACATTGGGGCAATAGTAGAGGTGAAAGGCAATGAGATCATTTCACATGGATATTTATTTTTCATTCTCAATTTTGTTTTCTTTTCGGCGATTTCCTCTTACTAGGATTTCCGTCTCTATGTACAAAAATGCCTATTCATGGGCAAAATATCAATACAAATACACTTTGAAGTGCAAAATTGTCTATCTCTGTTTTAAATGCAAATTTGTCCAACGACTGAAATTGAATGAACATATAAATATGAACAGAATTAAATCTATTTGGAACATGTGTCCTGCCAAGCAGCAACCTCAACAAGGCATCAGTGCACAACAACAGTAAGCATCCCTTTAATGAATGTGAAATAGCCCCACAAAGTTATCTCACCATCATTATCCCCACCAGGGCGTTGGCAATAAACCTTTCCCCAACGGAGTTGCCCATAAAATATCCTTGCACGGGACGATCCTTGGCCAGAGTCTCAATCTCTTGACCGTTTTTTCCCCCAGCTAAAGCCTAGGAGATCTCTTCCTAAAGGGAATCCACTTCCTTAGAAGATTTTATTCCCCACAGAGTTATCTCATCATCATTATCCCTATAGGGACAACCCCAATGCAACCTTTCCCCAGCGGAGTTGCCTACAAAAATTTCTTCACATAGGATAAACCCCCGGCCATAGTCTCAATCTCTTGGCAACTTTCTCTAGCTAAGTAAATTTCTACAAAATTGAAACCTAGGGGTCTCTGTCTAAAGGAAATTCATCTCCTCAGCAGGGCTTATTTCCCCAACAGAGTTATTTCCCTAGTCTAAGTGCAAATTCCTCAACGTACAAGACACCCCGATTTCCCCAGTCGAGTAAGCACTCCCCAGATGAGTCCAAAATTTCCCCGCTGAGCCCATCATCCTCAGATGAGCCCATCAGCCCCAGACAACCCCATCATTCCCAGCAGAGTATATCTTCCAACCGGGGTTTTTTATCCCCAGTAGAGTATATCTTCCAACCAAGATTTTATTCTCCAAGCTGAGTGAAGGAAAATTGCGATCAAAACGCAGCGGAATATAAAATTTTCCTTTAGAGATCCTTACGAATGAGCATGGTCAGTGATAGAAAGTTTTACCTCTTGTGGCGATTCAGACCTTTGATGTCGTGATCACGAGCGTTGATGAAGAACAACGCCTCTACTCAGTCCACACGAACAGATCGCTTCCGGTCACAGTGCTAGCTGATCACGAACGGAAACCTTGAGTGAGAGAGAGAGTCAAAAACGAAAATGCATCAAGTGAAAAAACTTCATCACAAGGGATCTATTTATAGAATCACTCGTGTGGGCTACAAGCTAAAAGCCCAATTAAGGCTATAAGCTAAAAGCCCAATTAAGCTTATGGACATCATACCTTATGATGTACCATATATCACTTATCCACGTGGTACCTTACCACTTTCCGTATTACACTTAAGTGCACCGTACCTTACGGTGTTCCTTATTTATTCTATCTCTCATCAACCTGTCCTTATGTGTGTGACCCTGTAGGTTTTCGCGACGTTGGCAATTATATTAAATTACACATTTAATATAATAAACAGTGAGCGGTATCTAGCAACACATCACTGTTACCCAAGTCACGAAAATGTCATGTGATCTGACCAAACCTTTTCCGTGATAATATTTGTGTTGTACAATTACCCTTTTGCCCTCATGTCTATATTGAACACAAGGCATACACTGTGTCACCCTTGTCCAGTTCAATATTGGGCCCTTAGACATTTATCCTGTTATGCAGGATGAGCAAATTCCATCTAGGTCACTCATGTCCCTTAGCATGCTTTGTGAAGTACCCATCAACCATCTTTATAGTCATCCAGTTACGGATGACGTTTGATCAGCAATAAAGTACTTGACTCTACATCTAGGGTCCATAGTGGTTTCAGGTCGAAGGGTGGTATACACCATTATCATCATGAGAATAACTTATGACACTTTGCATAACATTCTATGTAGTATTCTCATAACGGGTCAATCCAGTATAAATATTACTCCTAATATTCATACCTATGTCAAGACTTGATAACTCCTTATCTATGATCCATGAGATGTGATCATCAATCTATCTTCATAATAATCTTAATGCTTTAATGTTATCCCACTTCACATTAAAGCTTGACTACGGATACTTTAAGAATAGTTTCTTATGTTTAATGGGATCTCATGATTAAGTCACACTTAACATTTCATTAAACCAATAAACCATTCTAGGGACTTTATTATTTTGGAAAACATAATAAAGAAATGCCTTTTATTATTAATAAATAATTCGATACAAGTACCAAAAGTATTGGCCTCTAGGGCTTACACCAACACTGAGTCCATCCTCCACGGCTGAATAAACACTCCCCACTGAGTCCATCTTCCCCAGCGGAGTATATCTTCCAACCAAGATTATATTCCCCAGCGGAGTACAAATCCCTCAACGGAACCCAAATTCCCCATTTGAGTCCGAATCGCCAAGCTAAGTCTGCCTTGCCTGACTGAGTCTATACTCTCCAGTTAGAATTTCCCCTTCAAATGACTGCAAATCACAGGGCCATAACCCCTAATCCCTAGTAAAGTCTTCAACAAATCCTTTATTGTTACCAAGAAATGCTATGATGAAGAAGTGAAAAACACAAGAAGGGGGGGGGGGGGGGGGGTTGAATTGTAAAACTGGAAATCAAATACAGACAACACGTTATTTTTATCCTGGTTCGTTTGACCTCAAACTACTCCAGTCCACCCGCCAAGGTGATTTCGCCTCTCTCCAACGAGGACTTAATTCACTATATTCAACTGAATATTACAACTGCTTTAGCAACTGCTAAAGCCTTCTTGAGTTCGAAACCACAACCCAGTTTCCTCAAGGAAATTCACTAAACAGATAATTGTATATAAAAGTGTACAGAGGTGTTTCTAAATAAACAGTATCACAAACTTGTGATGTATTACACAGCTTAATAATGAATTGATGAAGATGAAGACTGTTTGTAGCTTTTCTGACTTTTCACGTTTTGTGTCGTTTGTTCATCTTATTTGAAATCTTCTTCTAGTCTTCTTTATATAGGCTTTGCAATAGAGACATAAGAAGATACTTTTGGTATGTCCATAACACGCGTTTAATGAGCTTTCCAAAACAGGAGATTCTTGTCTGTTTGTAGCCGTTGCATATGATCTTGCATTGATGGAGTTGTAACGCTTGAGAGACAGTATCATATATTCTGTTTTGCTGTACTGGTGCATTCAGAAGTTCAAATAGAACTTCTTCATATAGACGTGTTATGCATATTTGATGCTGCTGAATCTTTCATGGTCCACTTAACTTCTGTGCTTGCATAATCAGAACTTCTGATGATGTTCTGGCAGATCTTCCAGTTGCATTAAAACATCTTTTTCACATCAGAACTTCTGCATGTAAAGATATTTATTATTAGCAAGCATATTTGTTCTTTATATCATGTGTTTTTTATCATCAAAACTCTTGCTGGGATATAGAACTAAATTATGTTCTAACAATCTCCCCCTTTTTGATGATGACAAAAACTAGTATATTTTGATGGAAAATAAAGAACAACAATTAGAAGGAAGGCTCCCCCTGAGTAGAGTACTCAGCTGTGGAGAAATAAAATGTTTTTGATAAAATATAACATAAAATATAACAAAATACTTCCCTGAGTCAACACAAAATATTCTCCATTCTCCCCCTTTTTGTCAAGAATCAAAAAGTGGTAAAAACTCTTATTGGCTTGCTCTGATAGAAGTGCTTTAAACAGTGTGACATCCTCTTCTGGATACTTCTGAGTTCTTTAGGGAGCTTTTGATGCTGTATTTCCATTCCTGTTTCAAATAGTTTCAGAGCCAGTAATCTTCTGTTTCTGATTGCCTCTGAAACCTGCAAATATTTTAAATTCCAGGCCTTGGAACATATGCTTTCTTTCCTCTATGTGTAGACAGCATCCAGAGTCAAGGTGTTAATACTGGAGTTTCAACCTTGCTGTTAAAGATACCTGCAACATAGATGATTTTGTCTTTTGGTACCCATATCTTTCTGGGTCCATGACTGTTAGAGTTTCCAAAATTTTGTTTGAATTTTGGTTTAGTATAAAACACCTTACCAACATGTTTTATATCATGTGTTTGTTCAGTGGTGAAGTGAGAATAGAGAAAAGTGCGTTTGATAACCAAATCCTTAACTTTCTTAGGTTGGGATTCTTTTCCTTTGTATCCTATACCTATTCTGCAATTCTTGCTGACTCCGTGGATCATTGAAGCCATTTTGCTTCTATCTATGTTGTTAGTCATAAACTTCTGAAAGCTTTGATCATATTCCTTTATGATCTTATCATCATTAATGGGATCCTCTGAGATTATTTCCTTTTGAGAGTTTTGTAAATCATTTTCTAGTTTTGAAATATTTTCTTTTAACTCAGAGTTTTCTAATTTCAGATTCTCAGTTTCTTCAGAGTCAGAAGCAATATCCTTTTTCAGGTTCTTGCATTTGACTCTGAGCTGCTGATATCGTTCCAGAATCTCGCTCAGACTTTCTGCAAGATCAATTTTAGACAGATTAATAACAAAGTTAGGGAATACCTCTTCAGTGTGTGATTCTGAGTCTGAACCAGAGGCTTCACTGTCTTCTGATATGTTTTCCATGAGAGCTGTGTTTTCTCTTTCATTATCTGACTCTGAATCAGCTTCAGAGGTGTCTGAATCGTCCCATGTTGCCATGAGGCTTTTCTTCTTCTGCCTGTGCTTCCATAGATGATTGACTCTTCTAGATAGAGAAGACAATTCTTCTTCTTCTGATGACGATTCTCTTAGGTTTTCTGCTTCTGCTTCTGCCTGCAAAATTTTGGTTTTATATTTGTTAGATTTCAGAGCGAGAGACTTACATTGCTTCTGAGGCTCATCATCTTCGAGCTCTATCTCGTGACTTCTGAGGGAGCTGACAAGTTCCTCCAGAGATATTTTGTTGAGATTCTTAGCTAGCTTCAGCGCTGTGACCATTGGCCTCCACTGTTTTGGTAAACTTCTGATGATCTTCTTTACATGATCAGCGGTTGAGTACCCTTTGTCCAGCACCTCTAGCCCTGCCACCAGAGTTTGGAATCTAGAGAACATTGTTTCAATCTTTTCGTCTTCTTCCATTATGAAGGCTTCGTACTTCTGAATGAGCGCAAGGGATTTGGTTTCTTTTACTTGCAAGTTGCCTTCATGCGTCATTCTTAGAGAATCAAACATGTTCTTAGTTGTTTCTCTGTTTGTGATCTTCTCATACTCTGAATATGAGATGGCACTCAGGAGAATCGTTCTGGCCTTGTGATGATTTCTGAAATCACGCTTTTGCTGATCAGACATTGCTTTCCTGTCAATCTTCTGACCGCTTTCAACAACAGGATGTATGTATCCATCAGTTACCACATCCCAGAGGTCAGCATCATAAGCTAGGAAGAAACTTCTGATCATATCCTTCCAGTAGTCAAAATTTTCACCGTCAAATATTGGAGGACTAATGCTGATGTCCTGACTCGTTCCCACCATAGTGTTTTTCTTACGCTGGATCTTGTACTGACACGGTTAAGTGTTATAAGCTTAGAACCAGGCGCTCTGATGCCAATTGAAGAAGTGAAAAACACAAGAAGGGGGGTTGAATTGTAAAACTGGAAATCAAATACAGACAACACGTTATTTTTATCCTGGTTCGTTTGACCTCAAACTACTCCAGTCCACCCGCCAAGCTGATTTCGCCTCTCTCCAACGAGGACTTAATTCACTATATTCAACTGCTTTAGCAACTTCTAAAGCCTTCTTGTGTCCGAAACCACAACCCGGTTTCCTCAAGGAAATTCACTAAACAGATAATTGTATATAAAAGTGTACAGAGGTGTTTCTAAATAAACAGTATCACAAACTTGTGATGTATTACACAGCTTAATAATGAATTGATGAAGATGAAGACTGTTTGTAGCTTTTCTGACTTTTCACGTTTTGTGTCGTTTGTTCATCTTATTTGAAATCTTCTTCTAGTCTTCTTTATATAGGCTTTGCAATAGAGACATAAGAAGATACTTTTGGTATGTCCATAACACGCGTTTAATGAGCTTTCCAAAACAGGAGATTCTTGTCTGTTTGTAGCCGTTGCATATGATCTTGCATTGATGGAGTTGTAACGTTTGAGAGACAATATCAGATATTATGTTTTGCTGCGCTGGTGCATTCAGAAGTTCAAACAGAACTTCTTCATATAGACGTGTTATGTATATTTGATGCTGCTGAATCTTTCATGGTCCACTTAACTTCTGTGCTTGCATAATCAGAACTTCTGATGATGTTCTGGCAGATCTTCCAGTTGGATTAAAACATCTTTTTCACATCAGAACTTCTGCATGTAAAGATATTTATTATTAGCAAGCATATTTGTTCTTTATATCATTTGTTTGTTATCATCAAAACTCTTGCTGGGATATAGAACTAAATTATGTTCTAACATATGAAGCCTGGATCCGACTAGATATTAGCACAATTTTCAAGTTATACTGAAGCCAGGACCCGACCAGATAATATGTTTGACTTCTTCAATTTCTGAAGCCTGGACCCGACCAGTAACAGTTTGATTTCTTCGATTACTGAAGCCTGGACCCGACCAGATAACAGTTTGACTTCTTGAGTTACTGAAGCCTGGATCTGACCATATAACAGTTGATCTTATTTCTCAAAAAACTATGAAACCTGGACACAACCAGCCCAACTCTTCAAAGATATAGAAGAACCTAAACTTAATCCAACCAAGGTTTTAACCACTTATTCCCAGTAGAGTTGCCTCTTTATTCCCCGACAAAGGACTGAGAAACCTGGATCCGACCAGATATCATTCCTCATTTCCATCTTTTCAAGAAAGTCATTGCGAAGCCTAGATCCGACCAGATAGGAATCATCCTCAGGGATTCGTTGTGAAGCCTGGACCCGACCAGATAACAACTAAATCCCCAAGCAATTCATTGTGAAGCCTGGACCCGACTAGATAACAATTAACTTCATCAGAAATCTGCAAAGCCTGGACCCGATCATATAACAGTTTTCAAGCAGTTCATTGTGAAGCCTGGACCCGACCAGATAACAATTAACTTCATCAGAAATCTGCAAAGCCTGGACCTGACCAGATAATAGTTTTTGAACGGTATATTGTGAAGTCTGGACCCGACCAGATAATAATTAACCATGATCCTCAGAAAGATACTATGAAACCTGGATTCGACCAGATAATAGTACAACTTTCCAAAAGACCATAAAGCCTGGAGCCGACCAGATAACAGTCTTCAAGAAGTACTGTGAAGCCTGGATCCGACCAGATAACAGTTAATTCACCCTTACCTCCAACAAGTTACTGTGAAGCCTGGATTCAACCAGATAACAGTTAACCTCCACATCCCCAGTAAGTTGCCATGAAACCTGGACCCGACCAGATAGCAACCGACTACTTCATCCTCAGCAACTGTGAAGCCTGGATCCGACCAGATAACAACTGATCTTTGAGTGATGTTCCCCAGCAAAATCATCTCTTCAAAAGAATTTTAAGATATGCATATTCTTCATTTCCAACAGGAAATCAAGGATTCAACCTCCGAAGATTTCCTCAGCAGTAGTCAGGGATTTATTTTCTCAGAAAAAAACACATATTTCGCAGTCATACATCATAGCATGTACATAACAATGCATTTAGCATGATACCACATCTGGTAAGCATCATGCAAGCATCTGCATTTTTCTAACCCCCTTTCTCACAGGTAAAATAGCAAGTCTAGTATGGATCAACAGGAGATTTGTGCTGATACTTCTTCCAGAGTTTACCAACATTCCTCCAAATGGCATCTATAAGCCCATTCACCATCCATCTTCGAGTGCAAATTTCTGGGCACTTTAGTGTTCAAACATCTTTCACCATCAAGTCACGGATGCCGAATCCGCAAATCTAACTCTTCAGGTTCAAGAAGTTTAAACAGGGGCAACTGTTGTACCCCAAAATTTGCCCTCTCAATTCTCAAGGCATCTCTCACAATGATTCTCAAAATTCAAACTTGCACAAGTACATTGGGATTTTCCAGCACCAGAATTAAAAGGAAACTGTCAAAAAGGGAGAAAACAGATAAAAATAACATTTTGACAAATTTGGAGGAAAATAGGTCTCCTTCGATTCAGCCCCTTCGATTGGACTTTGCACCTCCTTCGATTGCTCAAAAGTTGCTACTAGCGTGCCTCTTTCGTCTGGGCACGTGACTTCTTGTTGTAGGCTTCGTTTGTGTCTTCCACTGCCTGCGTGTTTGCTTTGAGTACCAAATTTTCTGCCACGAGTGTCCCCTAGAAGGCAAGCCTTTCGATTGGACAAGTTTGTTGCCTGCATGCTTGCAATCGAAGGCCATGATCTGGTGGCCAAATGTGCCTCCTACATACAAGCCTTCATTTGGGCATTCACCTCCTGCATATCTGCGTGTAAGCCTTCGTTTGGGCATTCATCTCTGGCCATTCCTGCATGCAAGCTTCAGTTGAGCAAGGGCTTCATGCCACTTGGGTTACATCTTTCATTTGGGTATTGAAGCTTCCTTCGACTCCGAAGGAAATGATCTTCATACAAGCTTCAATTGAGTTTTTGTTTCCCTTTGAAACAGTATCCTTCGACTCAGGAATGTCCTACGACTCAGGAAGTAAAGGCCTCCTTTTGGTTTTCTTCAATTCAAAAAGTCAATAATCTTATGAAAGCTTCCTTCGACTCAGAAGGAAATGATCTTCATACAAGCTTCAATTGAGTGTTTGTTTCCCTTTGAAATAGTGTCCTTCGACTCAGGAATTTCCTTCGACTCAGAAGGAAATGATCTTCATACAAGCTTCAATTGAGTTTTTGTTTCCCTTTGAAACAGTGTCCTTCGACTCAAGAATATCCTTCGACTCAGGAAGTAAAGGCCTCCTTTTGGTTTTCTTCAATTCAAAAAGTCAATAATCTTCTGAAAGCTTCCTTCGATTCAGAAGTTAATAACCTTCCGAAAAGTGTCATTCGATTGCACCATTCGCCCCTCACCTGTTTGCATTGGATTCATAAGTTTTCGATTACATGAATGACTACCTTCCCGTGAATTTCAAATTCATCTTCATGTATGATTCGAATGCGACTTCATATCACCTTCGAATCCATATGTAAACCCTTCAATACGCCATAGTCTTGCATTATGACACACAACTTGGTGGTCCATTCGAAGGACTTGCCATAGTTGGGGAATAATTTTTCTCTTACTTTGGAGTCTGGTCGAAGGTTTGGGCCTAAGTTATTAAAAGCAAGAAGACTCAAAATGGCATATTCAACTAAAAAGGGCCATTCGAAGAACACACGGTTGGTTCATTCGAAGGACACACAACTGGTGAAAACAAATGTTGTGTTGTTCTAGTCTGGTCAAAAGGTGTAGAAAGATGGAGGGTTCGACTCAAAAGATCAAGTTGAACATTTAGACCCATACGCTAGGCTACATGTTTTCTCTTTTCAGGCCTTAAAACTATGACTCGCCCTATACTTAATTGATTATGCAAGTTAAAATAGGCCTTTAGCCATTTGTTGTCCAAGACCACTTGCACTTAATAGCATAATGCTACCTTTTAGAAAAGTTTGTCTTTAGCCTTGCGCCTGTTTTCCTTCAGAAAGAAGCAACCCATCTGAACCATTTATCTTGCTTTTATGGCACAAGTGGACACTTACTTTCCAGACTGAGCCTTATTTTATTATTTTTGCTCCCCAAGCTTCCCAAAAGCCTTTCTCTATAAATAGAGAGTTCATTTGCACAAAGAGAGGGGAGGAGGGGAATGTATCTTCAAAATTCTCACATACCATAAAATTGTCAAACACTTCAACACTTGTGAAATAAAAAAAAACCAGAATCATCGTTACCTCCTTCAGTTCTGAAGAACAACACATTCCAGTTTCCTTTGAGTCAAGGAGTATCCCACTTGTTCCTTCCTTTGAATCCAGCAAAGAAGGATATATCACTTGTTTTGCTCTTTCGAATCCAGTGTCGAAGGCCTACCGTGGGTCTTTTCCTTCGAATCCAGAGGCATTCAAAGCAACCGCTTCAAAGTCCAGAACACGCTCCAACCTCCAGCAAGGTAAGTCATTTTTAACCTTTGGCCCTTCGTTTCCAACATAGCATGTAAATAATTTTTCTTTTTCATTTAAAACATGTACACACTATTTTCTTCTTTTTGTTTTCACTCTCTTAATATGTGTCATGGTTAACAATCTTCTTCGCTTTTGCTCTTGGTACATTTAAATACGCTTTAAAGAACTAATCTAGTCTTAAGGTGATGTTGGCATGGCCTTGGGCCATGTTGCTATTCAAACTCAAATGAAAGAAACAGGAGATAGAAAAGTTAGAAACGAAGCCTCTGGCTTCCATACTAACCTTCAAGCTTATCGAAAGGCATAACATACTGGCCTCTAGGCCCCAATCGAAAGACAAATATGCTGGATTCTAGGCCCCAATCGAAAGACAAATATGCTGGCCTCCAAGCCCCAATCGAAAGCCATAATATGCTGGCTTCTAGGCCCCAATAGAAACTCATTCCTTCACCCCTTTTCAGGTAAGGTCGAAGAGAGCCAGAAATGGCAGAATCGAAGGGTTTGCTTCCCTAAATCGAAAGATCCATTTTTTCTTGATTTTACCTTATTTTTGTCTTTATATTTTCATGCAATTCAATATGGTTGTAATAGTGTAGGATTTATTTTTTTCACTCTTTTATTACCTTCATATAAATGTTAAGTAATTAGGTGTGTATGGCAAGATAAAATCAACAAGTAGACAACCCAAAAATCAAAGACAAAATGCATGCAATCAAACACACTTGCACACATGCACCCTTAGGTAAATTCCACTTGTTTCCTTATAAAAATGGTCATGTTATGCATGTGGGGTATCTTAGCAAAAACAATCACAAATACAAAGATCACAGTCCCTCGATGACGCTACAAATGTTGCCTTACAAGTGATCTTAGTCCCTATAAGAGAATGCTCAGATATCTCACAACATTGCTATCATGACTATACGATAACCCACGTCTGTCCCTTCACATCCAACGATGGGGCTTCTTATCAAATCAGTGGTAAGGTAGCAACATCTAAAGGAGGAGGAAAAACACATCTAAAACCTTTTGAGTAGGTAGATTACTTTTAGTTACTTGCTCAATTTCAAAACAAACATCCTTGCTATTTTCAAAACAATCACATACATCTTTCCAAAACTTGAAATATTTTCAAAAGCTCAACACTTTGCGTACATTCTTACAAATGGGAATCATTGCAAAGTTCGCCTAAACGATGGCACCTTTTCAAAATACTTTCAAAACCACACAAAAGCACAATTTTCAAACAAAAGCAAGTGATCTAACAAGTAACTAAGAGCCCATGGAAAACCATGGATGGAAAGGGTGCTAATACCTTCCCTTTTCATAATATACCCCCGAACTCAAGAAAACATCTCGAAAGGTCTTTCCTGTTCTTTTTCACCTTTCCTTATTGGATAAAAGAAAAGTCGGTGGCGACTCTTGCTAAACCGCAACATTTTGCGAACACAAACGCAAAACCCCAAGTCAGTTCTCCCACCGTACCACAGGAGGTCTACTTCTCCATGCACCATCCTCTTGAATCCATCAAAATCCCTTACAACTATGTCACTTGACTTCAACACCAGACCTTCGCAATCCAACCTATCTAAGGCACCTTTTGGTAAGACATTTAGAGAGGACCATGTATCCACCAAGACACGGGCAAGAGTAGTTCCTTTGCATTCAATAGAGACATGCAAAGCCTTGTTATGATTTCTTCCAACTGGTGTCAAGTCAGCATCAGAGAACCCCAATCCATTGTCGGCAGTTAAACTCGCCACACAATTTTCAAATTGATCGGTTGTGGTCTCTTGAGGAACACACGCTTTCTTTAAAATTTGATCAATGCTTGAGCGTGAGCATCAAAGCAAAGTAACAAAGATAACATAGAGATCATGGAGGGGGTTTTCCCCAGCTGCAATACTATCTTAAAATCACTCTTCTTTATGATATTCAAAATCTCCTCCATTTCTTGGGTGTAGGGTTCCTCAGTAGAAATGTCTTTGGCAGGTGCCTCTATCCTAGCAGGCTCAACCATCTTTTCTTTGCCCCTAGTGTCAGTACTAGGTTTGTCCATGGTAATGCAAATTGGTGTAGTTGTAGTAGTTGGAGGTGAAATGTTAGGAGAGAAGATTCTCCCTGTCCTTGTCACCTTGCTAGAACCAGCAATATTGGTAACGTCATCAATTTTATCTTCATTAATCCAGGAGTCTTTCTTAATCCCATAGTAGTGTACTTTAACACTATAATTCCAAGGGATTGCCTTATCAGAAGAATAAGGAATTGGCCCCGGAGTAGTAATTATCAAGGGGAAAATCTTTGGTTCATTGGAAATCCTAATAGGACCTTTTGAAGAGATCCTAATAGGTTTATTAGAAATGGGTATGATGGATATGTCTTCAACTTTTTCAGTCAAACTTTTTATGGTCAAAGTTCTTTCAAACAGGATCTCATGACTATTTATCAGGCGTTGAACACCTTTTTTCATCCATTCACATCCATTCTTTTTTAGAGCACAACAATTACAATCTTTTAAACAACCAGGGAAACCCCCAACTCTCAGCATTTTTCTTTAACAATGGTTAGTTGAGTAGTCAAATCTTTAATGGAGGAAACAAAAGCAGTGTCTTTAATTGCATTGACACCTTTGCCACAATTTAGCATGGTGCAATTATAACATTCAGAGTTGTAGATGGATCAAACTCAATAGTCTTGTTGTCGATGTGGTCTTGAATCTTGTGTTTTAGAGCCCAACATTGATCAGTATCATGTCTGGGGCTGTTGGAGTGATAGGTGCATTTGACATTGGGATTGTATTTCGGAGATGAAACATTGGGATTTGATGGTGGATCATGCAATGTTACCAAGTTAGCCTTCAACAGGTGTTGCAAGGCTTGGGATAGCGACATGTTAATCCTTGTGAATTGTCTTCTTGGAACCTCAGGTTTTTGATGGTTGGTTTGTTGCTGTCTTTGAGTAGAGGGTGAATTGGAGATTAAAACAACATTAGCAGATTTGGCAGTGGTCTTTCTTGACATGGCTTCTTGACCCATATACGACATTGGTTTCCTTCTTGCCAATAAATGTATTTTTCATAGTATTTTATGTAGAGGCAGAAGCCATGTGAATTTTTCCACTTTTGATACTGCTCTCGACCCTTTCACCAGTTAAAATTAACTCGGTGAAACCAGACGATGAGCTCCTAATTAACAAGTTGAAAAATGGTCCTGTTAATTTTCCTATGAACATATCCACCAGCTCCCTATCAGTCAATGGTGGTTGTACTCTACCAACAAGATCTCTCCATTTCTGCACATACTCTTTAAAACCTTAATTGGAACCCATTGCCATTCCTTGTAACTGAACTCTAGTTGAAGCCAAATCAGTGTTGTACTGATATTGACGGTAGAAAGCGCTGGCCAGATCTTCCCAGGTATGAATGTTTGACCCCTCCAATTGATAAAACCATTCTAACTGAGTACCAGATAGACTCTCTTGAAAAAAATGCACCCATAACTTCTTGTAAGTGGTATGTGGTTATATCTTGCGAACGTAGGACCTTAAGTGAAGTTTTAGGCACGAAATGCATTCGTACTTAGAAAAGACTGGAATTTTGAACTTGTGGGGAATAACTAACCCACAAACCAAGCCTAAATCACCAAAATCTAAGCCAGGTATGGCTTAAATTTCCACAACTTTTAACCTATCTTCCAGTTGCTTGTATTTATCCTCAGCCGGTGGATACTGTTCATCAAAATAGTCTTTATCCTCAGAAGCTTGATTGTTTGCACCCCTAACACGGGTGCTCCTTGCATCATCATCCTGGTTCTCGTCTTCCTCAGATGACTCTTCAACCACTTTCACTTGATGGACTGGGCTTTTAAACTTTTCCCCATGTTGATCAAAGCCTTCTTCTTAGTCTTCTTCTTTACAACCAAAAGTGACATCAGTTCTTGCTGCCCTTTGGCCAAGGTGAGCAAGGTTTCTTGAAATTGAGAATTTTGTGTCTGCAAGTCCTTCACAGTCTGCTCAAGATCCATCTTACTGAAATAAATAGTAGAAAGATGAGGAAACCTGTGTCGTAAAACCTACTTATGTTATGATGCATGTAATGCAACTGTTTTCAAGGATCTTTAAGATTTAAATTTGTTTAAACAAAGAAGGAACAAACATTAATTGTATTAATAAATTCAAACGATTTGCAAAAATGCCTCTTGAGCTTACAATGGAAAAAACAAAAATAATACAAAATAAACTCCTAAAACAAAAAGGACTCAACTCTCCCATGAGCGCATCCTCTTTGGTGCAATGTAGGTATTCAAACTCCGCTCTTCATGAAGTTGTCACGTGAGCTCCAAACCCTTCTTCTCGCTTGTGTAGAATTGGGCTTCAAAGGTGTCTCACTCCCCCTTTAGTTGAATCAATGACCTTTGCAACTCCTCGAGAGTAGTAGGCATGTCAGGATGAAGAATAATGTAGGGAACATCTCCTTCAACAATAGGCTCTATGATGATAGGTAGGATGGCAAGATACGGCGTCATGAGGCCTTGAGCATGAGCTCTCACCCACTTGAGATAGGGCTCTAATGGGATGGAGTTCTTATGCCCCAATGTCTTGCTATTAACTTTTTTCACCATGCCCTAAGCTCGCATAAATCTTGGATGATAACCTTGGATATCACTCTCATAGTCAAATACAATTCCTTGGACAAGCTCGTCATGAGGACCATCCCTCCTAGCATACCCAAACTGTCGCAAAGCCAAACAAGGATTATAAGTGATACCTCCCCTAACACCAAAGAGAGGGACATTATGGAATTCCCCACAATGATCAATGATGGTGACATCGTCCAAATATCGAGAACACCAATGAATATCTGAATGCGAGAGTGACATCAATCTACTAGACCATCTCATGCCTTGCTCATTCTTCAAAACAGATCGAGGTAGGTGAGAATTAAACCACATATCCAACAAAGGAGTGCAACACATAAGAATTCCACTTCTCTTCATGGTACGAGTGTGAAGAGAATGAAAGATATCTCTAAGTAAGGTATGCACCGGGTTACGAGATACAAAAACTTTGACCGCATTCACATCTATGAGTTGGTCCGAGTTAGGAAATAGTACCATCCCATAGATGAGAAGAGCCAACACTTATTCAAAGGCTTGTAAGTCTAAAGCATCCCAAAAATGTTGAGCCTTCTCAAACAAAAACTTGGCTAAAAACCCCTTAACACCACTTCTTATTTCCCAATTTGCCACAATGTTGGACCGTTGCAAATGTAAAGCTCGAGCAATCTCCTCAGGTCTTGGGTCTCTCTCAATACCGGTGAAGGGTAAATGATCAAGAATAGGCACTCCCAAGAGTTGAGAAAACTCCTCCATAGTAGGCACTAGTTGGTAATCAGGAAATGTAAATAAATGGTGCTTAGGATCAAAGAATTGGAAAAGCATATGTACCATATCCTCTTCAAAGTTTCTTGTAAGCAAGTTGATGAGACGACCGTATTTCTTTGTGAATGGAGAATCATTGGAAATCCTTGATTATAATTCCTTAAGTTGAGGAGGCACTTTCATAAGGTTGATTCAGATTGTATTTCTTCGCATGGAAGCCATGTCCTACAAAACAGCACAAAGATAAATCCTAAAGTCCTTGAAATGATTAGTATAAGTGCAACGATATGATGTTACGATGTTATGTATATATAAACACAAAGCAAACAAGTCCTTAGGTTTAGGATTGCATGGGTTCATTGGTAAGTACCCTCTTGAAGTTTAGTTGGTTCAACATGTCCTAGAAAGTAATCGGGTTCTAGGGGATCTCAATATCATTGATCTTTCTTTATTGGGCATTGTTTCAGCACAAGCCTCTTTTTAGCATCTGAAATATCCATCCCAAAATTCAGATCTCAATGAGCATAGTATCGAGTCTCAACCAAATTCGGACTATACCAAAGCCGGCTACGTCACTACTTCCTAATAGCCAACTTATTCAATTAAAGGTTCTAAGGTTCGTTAGTGCTTCATGATACCACACAGTGGCCCCGTATTCTCCTTAATTCGCTATAAGGGATACCGGTACCCACAAATGTGTCAAACTAACATAGCTATTGTCTCAACCATATCAGTCTACACCGTACAGTCTCCACAATGTTTTCTATTTACCTAATGGTGTTCCCAGATCTGGGTAGAGGATCATTAAAAACCCAAACAAGGACCCAAAATGTAAAGCAAACAAATTAAACAATGAAAGCAATTAAATATGATCTAGCTCTAAGGTAACCCCACTTTTAAGTATTCTCTCCAGCAGAATCACCAATTCTGTAATACAGTGGGAGAACTAACTTGGTTGTTTTGCATTTGATCGCAATTGTTACGGATAGCAAGAGTCGCCACATACTTTTCTTTTATCCAATAAGGAAAGTGTGAAAAGAACAGGAAATACCTTTTGAAATATTTTCTTGAGTTCGGGGGGTAGGTTATGAAAAGGGAAGGTGTTAGCACCCTTTTCATCTGTAGTTATCTATGGGCTCTTAGTTGCTAGATCACTTTGAAATGCTTTGTTTGAAATGTGTTTATGATGGGTTTTGAAAGTATTTTTGAAAAGTGCCTTTGTTTAGGAGAATTTTGTAATGATTCTTGTTTCTATAAGAATGCATACAAAGTGTTGACTTTTGAAAATATTTTCTTTGGAAATGTGTTGGTGTATTTGAAAAGATGTTTGTTTTGAAGATGATTGTGAGCAAGCAACTATGAATGTTCTACCTACTCAAAAAGTATTAGTTCTTTTCCCTCTCTTTTTAGATAGTGCTACCCTACCATTGATTAATAAGAAGCCCTATCATTAGATGTGAAGGGACAAGCGTGGGTCATCGTATAGTCATAGAATGCAATGTTGTGAGATACCTTAGCAATTTTGTAAGGGTCTAAGATAATTTATAAGGCAACATTTGAAGGGTCATCGAGGAACTATGATCTTGTATTTTGAAATTATTTTGCTAAATTATCCCACATGCATAACATGACTACTTATTTCTCAAGGCAACAAGTGAGGTTAACCCTAGAGGTGCAAGTGTGCAAAGTGTTTGTTTTTCATGCTTTATTTGTCTTGAATTAGGGTTTTCTATTGATTGATTTTACTCTTGCCATACAAACCCTATTACTAAAATTTATATGAAAGCGATAAATTGCGGAATATAAATATCCTACGCTATTACATTATTTAGGGATGGAGATACAAATTTATAAATGGGGAGCAAATAATTAAGCCTAATTACTATTACAACTATATTGGATGAATAATAATGTACAAGAATGAATAAATGTACAAGAATGAATAAATGTACAAGAAAGTAAATGGAATAGAAAATTGATTTTTGTTTGTGTTTTTGTTAAGAAAAAGTTTTTGACCTATTTGACTAAAAGGAAACAACTAACTAGTCTAAATTAATTTTAAGGAAATAAATCTAAGTCTAAAATAGAAAAGAAATAAAATTAGTCAAGAAAGCATTTTTTAGAGTGTTGTAGAAAATAGTTTTAATTTAATTAAACTAGTATACAAAGTTAATTAATTAAAAGTCCTAAGTTATAAATTAATTTTAGTTAAAAGAAAATAAAATAAACTTAAGTCTAATTATTATTTAAATTTAAGAAAGGAAATTAAATTTGTTCGGAAAATGTTTTTTTGGTCTTTTTATCTTTAAAAGAAATAAAATAAAAAGTATTTTAAATATGTAAATAAATAAATAAAATATTTTTTGAATTTTTTATTAATAAAAATAATAATAATAATAATAATAATAAATAAATTAAAAAAAGAAAAATAAAATAAAAGTGAAATTGAGTAAGGGGTGTGAAAATAATTTGGATGGTTTAGAAGTAAAACTAGTTTTGTTTGAATGTTAGGCCCATTAGCATTTTTTTTGTAATCAGAAAACAGAAAATAAAAACAATGAATCGGCTGCACTGTTATTTAGAAAACATGGGTGTTAGAGGAAGTAAAAAAAAAACCCACTAATGGAAGGCCCAACGCGCTGTTTCAAACCAAAAAAAGAGAAAAATGTTAGAGAAATAAAACAAAAGGGCAGCTCTGGGGCTCGAACCCAGGCCCTCAGCATAAACGCGCGCGTTCTCTACCACTGGGATGGCTATACATCCGGTGTCTTATATCAAACCATAAATATATATATTACAAAGCCAGTTCTAATGATAAACTTCATCTTCTTCCTCGCGCCAGCTAGAGCCTCTGCAACTCATTCATTTCTCATCCATTCTCAAAAGTATGAACATCAAACTTGTTAGAAATTTCACCATGATTCCAAAAATGTAAATAACTTAAACCATGGCCCAAAGATGAGCACGAATTTTGAATAGTACCAATTCTAACCTAATTTTTTCAGAAAGTTCAAACTTAAAATTCTCACTACTCAAGTAATATAAATGAATTCTAAGGACATGGTCAGCTTCAGGGCAATGATGTCTGCATTTTATCTTTGAGAATGGAAAGCTAACAATGCCTATATGAAGAGATTGAAAATAAGAGAACTTACCTCAAAACTAGATTTCGTGTTTTGAGTTTTAGCTTGCTTCAAGGTGTTTTAATGGCCTGGTTAGCTTCCTTGAACCTCCAGGAAGCTATTCCAATGGTTACCTTGAGTTGAGAGTGCTTGAGTTGTTCTAGAGTAGTCCAAGTGCATAACTCTGTTTTTGAAAATGAAAGATAATGTAAATGGTGTTACGTTTGGGAAACAAGGACAAAGATGAGTTGTATTTGATGTAAGGATGCTTTTAAAATGATTTTGAGGGAAAACACACGATGTAAATGGAAGATACATGTTCAAGGTTAGAAAATGCACAAAAATGGAGTTTGTGTGCAGTTTCTGGCTAGAGGGAGTTTGGGAGAGTTTTAGGGCTTGTTCCTTTTTGTTTTTGCTTGCTAATGACTTGTGTATCTATAAGCAAAATGTTAGATATGATTTGCACAATGGATTTCTGAGTTATAGGGTTATGGCTAGGTTGCTTGATTTTGAAGAAAAGTGAGAAATATAGTTTCAAGGTAGAAGGTACAAGCATGTAGGGTGGTTAGGAACTTTTAAAATGTCTATTTCTGATCATTTATCTTGAGTATGGACATAGAAAACAAGTTTGGACCTCAAGGAGAGTTGACATTTGCAAAAGCAATGCTTTATCAAAATAAAAATGGTAACTTTGTTCCATAAATGGAAAACCAACTTGGACAAAGCTTCAAATACTTGGATAAGGGCTTAATCAATTGTGTAAACCATTAATTATGGAGTAAAACACAAGTTTGAGGCCTACAAGTCAAATATTATGCAGCATGGCCATGGATTTGGTTATGTGTTCATCACAAAATTGCCTTGTAATTCAAGCATGAAACCCTAACTTCATCTCTTCAATTCTCCTAGCTCAAGAATGATCTCAATGAGTTCTTAGACTTTTTATAAAACTTGTAACATCCTATATAACCTTTATGTTGGACATTTTTGAAGAGTCAATTTAGTTTTAAAGTAAAAAAAGGGTTTAAATAATTGTTAATTAATTTACAAAATCCATTTAATGAAAAAAATGCTAAGCTAATATTTTTATGATTTTAATTATTTTATGTTATGATAAAAAGACTAAAAGAAATAAAATAATAAAAAAATAGATAAAGAAACAATGAACATAGGAATGATATGGAACAATAATGGGGGGGGGGGGGGATTGGAATCTGTTAGGGCCCATTATCAAGAAGAAACCCAAGCCACGTTGGATCTGGTGAGGGTGCATCTGGAGGGTCCATGGTGAGCCTGCATATTTGGGGCGCTTAGATATGATTATATGAGATCTAGTGGCTATGATCATATGGTGTATGATGCATGCTCGTGACTACGACATATTGAATTTGCAGAAGAATAGTTAGATAAAAATGAAATGATTCATAGGTATCGAACACATGTCCTCTCACTGCTTGCACGCTTTCTTTACCAACTGAGCTAGTTGCCAAATCGTTTATTATAATGAAATGATACTATTATATGTAAGAAAACGAATCAAATATATAAGATTCAAAGATAAAGCGTGCATGTTGCACAAGCCAATGGGAGAGTGACAATTGGGGCGCCGGAGTCAACAGCAGTTAACAGTGCTGGAGTCAAACTCTGGTCACCACCTCCGATCAGTCCAAAATTTATTCTTGCAAAACAAACACTTTGAGACAAAACAAAAGGGTTTATCCTACATAAAATCGCACCCTGATTCTGAATCTAGGTTTAAAATTTGCAAAAGGTCTCTGTATCACACAATTTTAACCACCATTTCTAAATCGTGTCGTAACAATGGCACCTTATGCTTCCTGCGTTGAAACTCAAAAGAAACAGATCTTAAATCATGCCAATCATTAGTATGAGTATATATGGATGCTTAGAAGCAGTTTACAATGTGAGAAATTAAAGATCCAAGATCAAAATCCTGTACCTGACCGGAGTAATGTGATCCACTGATTCTAGGACTTTTCGCGTGTGGAGGAAGCCAGGGCTGAATGTTGGGAATCTCAGGAACACAAATCTGGTGTTTTTTTTGGACTGGGGAGCTTGCAGATCTGGTTTTGAATTTGACAACTCTTATGATGATTTTGCAAGTTTGGGAATTCCTATATGGTTTTCTGAGGCAGTATGTCTGTGTGTATGTGGCCTCCCTCTGGCTTGCAAATGATGTTGTATTTATAGAGGAGCATGGTGGCTTGACAAATATGACAAGGATCAGCCATTAAACATGGTTTTAAAATCAAGATCAAATAATTGGAAAACATTCCATTTTGGGTAATTCTCTTGCCATTCTTATTTTTGCATGAACCCAGACCTTTCTAATAGTGTTGTCAACCAGAACATCGATATGGGGAAGTGGAAAATCATCCTTGGGGTTTGCCCTATTCAGGTCTCTGTAATCCACACACATACATACCTTACCGTCATTCTTAGGTACTGGAACAACATTGGCAACCCATTATGGATATGAAGTAACGACTAAGAAATCGGTGTTGAACTGTTTCATGACTTCAGCCTTGATCTTTTCTGACATTTCTGGCCTCATGCGACGAACCTTCTGTTTCACTGGAGAGCAGTCCTCTTTTTTCGGTAGGCGATGGACCACAATATCAGTGTCAAGTCCCGACATGTCTTCGTACAACCAGGCAAAAACCTCAACATAATCATGTAGCATCTGAATTTACCGCTCCTTCATACTATGCTCCAAATCGACACCTATCTTGACTTCTTTCTTATCCTCTTCAGTACCCAAGTTCACTGCCTCAACCGACTCTTCATGAGGCTCTATTTCCCTTTCTTCCTGTTGTAACAGTCTGACAAGTTCTTCTGGTACTTCACAATCTTCCTCACCTTCGTCCTCGGCTTGGTAGATCAGATTTTCAAAGTCATAATTGACAATAGCAGAACCGTTATCAATGGGATCCATAGTGGGTATGGATCTGCAGTTTGATATGTGGGTGTGTCTAAGAGCATAGCTGTTTTGATAAAGTAGAAAAAGAAAACCAAGGAGCGTAAAATTTGTATGTAAAACGTCCAATGATTTATTAATGGCATATGAATATGAAGCAATAACCCTCACAAATAAACCATTGTGCCTCGGGTAAGGCCCAAGTCTTTAAAGTTTCAATTGTTCAAATATTACATATCCCAAAACCAAAAGACAATTACTCTTAAATAAAAGTAATATGCACAAAATTTTTGGTTTCCCAATTGTTGAGTCCACCGCTGATAGTTGGGAAGATCCACTTGTCCATGTCACAGTCATTGTCAGCATCCTCTGTAGCAGAAACAACATCAATAGCACTGATTCCCGGTTCATGCTTGGGCATTGGCGCAGTTATGACATTGGGGGTCTTGGGAGGATCAAACCCAATCTCCTTCGCCTCAATGTGATCTTGCACTTTGTTCTTCAGAGCCCAACAATCATTTGTATCATGTCTGGGACTTTCAGAGTGGTAGGCACATCAGGCATTTAGGTTGTAGTGAGGAGATGCAGTATTGAGATTCTTAGGGGCCTCCTTTAGAGTTACTAGATTGGACTTCAGCAAATGTGGCAAAACCTGGGATAAGGTCATGTTGATCCGGGTAAACTGTCTTCTGGGCACATCCGGCCTGCACTTATTGTTTCATTGTTGGTTTGATGCAGGATTGGAGATTATAACAGCCCCTACCATTAGACGACATTCAGTTTTGTTTTGATTTCTTTGGCCGTAAGCAGCACTGACCTCCTTCTTTCCAGTGAAATGTTTCTTTGTTGTGCTGGAGGATGCATCTCTCTATATTTTACCACTTTTGATGCCAACTTCTACCCGTTCACCAGTCAGTATCAGTTCAGGGAACCCAACAGAAGAGCTTCCAATCATATGATTAAAGAACGGACCAGACAACGTGCCCAAGAACATGTCCACCAGCTCTCTATCAAACAATGGAGGTTGGACTCTTCCCGCAAGGTCTCTCTGTTTTTGGGCATAATCTTTAAAACCTTTGCCGGAACCCATATACATACTTTGCAATTGCGTATGATTTGGGGCGAGGTCAGCGTTATATTGGCACTGCTTGTAGAAAGCAGCAACTAGATCTTCTCAATTACGAATGTTGGTTCTTTCCAGTTGATAGAACCATTCCAGCTGAGTCCCTGCCAAACTTTCCTGGAAGAAATGTATCCACAGATTCCTATCGGTAGTGTGGGGTTGAATCTTCCTAACATACAACCTTAAGTGCAACTTAGGACAGTAGACACCGTCATACTTAGCAAAGATGGGGATCTTGAATTTCTGTGGGATGACCACCCCTGAGACCAGTCTTAGCTCTTCAAAGTCCAGCCTGGGTACCCACTGGATCTCCATGGTATTGAGACGATCCTCCAGTTGTTTGTATTTATCATTAGCAGGAGGATACTGCTCCTCAAAGTAGTCAGGTTCATCTTCCTCAGACCCTGGATTGTTGTTTTATTCCGTTGGCTTCTCTTATTGATTGTCCCTCTCATTTGACGGGGTTGCAAAATCTAGAGCTCGCTTAGCTGGTCCTCTAAACCTTCTTCCCAAATTCAAGACACCAGCTGGTTTCTTTTCCTTCTTAGTCTTCTCCTTGACGATCAGAGCTTTCAGATCTTCCTGACCTTTGGCCAGAGCCAGGAACATTTGTTGGAACTGATCATTTTGAGCTTGAAGGTCCTTCACTGTTTGTTCAAGAGCCATTTCTTTTGCTGAAATAAACAGCAAAAGGAATAAGAAACCTGTCTTGAAATACCTGCTTATGCAATGAAATGCATGATAATGCTTATGTAATGTTTTCAAGGACTTTTAAGATCTTAAATTTGCTTAGTCAAAGAGAAGAACAAACATTAATTGCATTCATAAGTTTAAATGATTACAATGATGCCTCTTGGGATTACAAATGGAAGAAACAAAGATAAACAAAACTCCTAAATCAAACAGGACTCAAGCTTCCCATGAGCTCATCCTCTTTGGTGCAATGTAGGTGTAGTATGGTGGCAGAACTGACTATTATACTGGTTTGCATTTGTATTCGCAAATGTCACGGTAAGAAAGAGTCACCACCGACTTTTCTTTTATCCAACAAAGGAAAGGGTGAAAAGAACAGAAAAAGACCTTTTTCGAGATTTTCTGAGTAAGGGGGTAGATTATGGAAAGGGAAGGTGTTAGCACCCTTTCCATCCGTGGTTTTCCACAGGCTCTTAGGTACTTGCTCATTTTTGAAAACTGTTTATGTTTGTGTGTTTTGAAAGATTTTGTTTGCTTCATGATAACCCTTGTATCAGTCCTCAAGAGTGTGATAAAGCGTTTTGAAAATAAGTTTGAAAGTGTGTAAGTGTGAAAAATTCAGATTTGAGCAAGTACTTAAGAACTGTCTACCTACTCGAAAAAGGATGTTCTTTTCCTCCTTTCCTTTAGATAGTGTTATCCTACTATTAGTGAGTAGGTAGCCCCATCGTTGGATGTTGAGGGACTATCAAAAGGGACACTTATGGTCATCGAAGGCAACATGTAAGGATACCTTAGCATTTCGAATGGACTGTCATCATATAGGCAACATCGAGGGACAAGATCATTTCTCGTAGGCAACTCGAGGGACAGTAAGGGACCATGATCTTTATGATGACTTTTAATTTGAGGTTCTTTGTTAAGATATCCCTACGTTCGAGGGACATGACCATTGTTTTCCGAGGCAACCAAGTGAGGTTATACCCTAGGGGTGCAAGTGCGTAATAATGTTTTTTTCCAGTGCTAAGAATCCATGGCATTCATCACATAATATTTATTTTTGGGAATAATATGAAATCTTTCCAAATTTGGCCAAATCTTGCACAAATGATTCCCACGCATTTTTTCCATCTATCGTTAGTTATTTTAGGCCTTAAGATATTTGGAAATCAAGCCCATGCAATCTTCATATTTTTTTTTATCATTTATTTGATTTAAATTGAATTTTTAATGATTAAAAAAATCACAATAAATAAAATAAATGAGAAAATAAGGCATGTATTGGCTTAGAGGTCTTGGACCATGTTAGAAACAAGTTTCAAACATAAAAAGGTAGGCCCATTTGGAGAAAATTCAAGTTTGGTCAATATTGGCTTTGTGCACTTTTCCAAAAATTGGTCAACTTTAGCAATGCATATCCCTCTCATTTTTAACCCTAAGAAGGTGTTCTTGGACTTTTTAGAGAGCTTAGGATGTCATCTAAACAACCCTTTTTGTTTTATCTCAATTGGATCTTCCATGTTAATGTAAGGAGCTTTGAACTAAAAGGTGTTTTTGTTGACTTTTTGAAAGGACCTGTAATGTATGAGCTTGTATCTTTCCAATGGTGCATTTCTTGAACTTGAGGGATTAAGAGAAGTTGTAGGGAATTGGATTCTCTTCCAAATGAGCCTTTGTGGAAAAATTTCTGATAAAGTATGAGAAAGTTATGCCTGGTCAAAGTTTGGTTGACTTTTCCTATAGAAACCCTAATTTGCCATTTTTGACTTTTGATGAGTTAGGAGCGTTTCTTGAGGAATCATGATCAACCCTTGATAAAATGATGGATATTACTTCAAAATGTTGATGTTGACCAAAAATCTTGAAGTTTGACTGTATTTGGGCCACAGTTGACTTTTGACCTAGTACAGTTAATTTTTAGGCATTTGAGTAGTTGACTGAGCAAACTTGTTGTGCAAGGCATGAAATTTGGCATGGATGATCTTGAGGACATATTAGGATAATGGAGAACATTTGGGATCCTTGGTACTCACACATCTTGCTTAAAATTGAAACCCTGGTTGAGGTTCATTGCCTTAGGAGGAGAATTTGTCTGATCAATTCTTGGTCAACCTTGAGCAATTGAGGACCTCTATGAGTATGTCTTGTTTGAAAATGGAAGGGAAAATTTCGGGGTACAACATTAGGCATTCAAACTATGTTCTTCATGAAGTTGTTTTGTAAGCTCCAAAACCTTCTTCTCGCTTGCGTAGAACTGGGTTTCAAAGGTGTCTCGTTCCTCTTTGAGTTGAATCCAAGATCTTTGCAATTCCTCGAGAGTAGTCAGCATGTCAGGATAAAGAATAGAATTAGGTATATTTGTCTCGGTGATAGGTTCCATGATGATTGGTAGGATGGCAGGGTAAGGCATCATGAGATTTTGAGCGGGTGCTCGTACCCATTTAAGATAAGGCTCCAAAGGGGTGGAGTTCTTATGTCCCAGTGTCTTGCTGTCCACTCTGTTCACCATGCCCCAAGCTCAGATGAACCTCTGACGGTACCCTTGGAAATCAGTCTCGTAGTTAAATGCAATTCCTTGAATCAATGCATCATGAGGACCATCCCTCCTAAAATACCCAAATTGTCGCAACACCAAACAAGGTTTATAAGTGATTCCTCCCCTAATGCCTAGGAGAGGGACATTAGGGAATTCCCCACATCGATCAATGATGGTAACGTCTTCCACAGATCAAGGACTCCAGTGAATATCCGAATGCTTGAGAGACATCAACCTATTAGACCATCGCATGCCTTGCTTATTCTTCAACACATATCGAGGTAGGTGCGAAATAAACCACCTAGACAACAGAGGAGTGAAACACGTGAGGGTTCCTCTTCTCTTTACAGTGCGAGTTTGAAAAGAGTGCAGAATGTCTCCAAGTAAGGTAGGCACCGGATTACGAGACATGAAAACTTTGACCGTATTCACGTCTATGAGTTGGTCCAGATTAGGGAATAGTACCATCCCATAGATGAGAAGGTCCAACACCTCTTCAAAGGCTTGTAAGTCCAAAGTATCCCAAAAATGGTGAGCTTTCTTAAACAAAAACTTGGCTAGAAACCCTTTGACACCGCTTCTTGTTTCCCAATTTGTCACAACGTCGGACCGTTGTAAATATAGGTCTTGAGAGATCTCCTCAGGATTTGGGTCTCTTTCCATACCGTTGAAGGGTAATTGATTGAGAGTAGGCACACCAAATAACTGATAAAACTCTTCCATAGTAGGCACCAATTGGTAGTCGGGAAATGTAAAGCAATGATGTAAAAGGTCAAAGAACTGAAAGAGAACTTTCACCATGTCTTCATCAGGGCTTGAGGTGACCAAACTGAGGATTCGACCATGTATTTTAGTGAATGGAGAATTCTCAGGAACCCTTGATGCCAACTCTTTAAGTTGAGGAGGCACCCTTACAAGGTTGACTTGGATAGTATTTCTGTGAATGGGAGCCATGTCCTATAAAACATACACAAAGGTAAGTCCTAAAATTCCAAGAAATGGTTAGTGTGATATGCCATGTTATGATGTTATGATGTTATGATGTTATGTACAAACAAATATATACAAGCACACAAACAAATCCTTAGGTTTAGGCTTGCATGGATTCCATATTTAAGTACCCTCTTGAAGTTTAGTTGGTTTAATCTGTCCTATTAATAGTAACTGGGTTCTAGGGAATCTCAATATCACTGATCCTTCTTCATCGGGCATTGTTTCAGCGCGAGCCTCTTTATTGGTGGCCAAAATATCCCGGAAATCAGATCTCAATGAGTGTAGTATCGAGTATCAACCAACTTCGGGCTGCACCAAAGCCGACTATCTCACTACTTCCTAATGGCCAAGTTGTTCAACTAAAGGTTCTAAGGTCAGTTGGTGCTTCGTGACACCACACAGCGGCCCCGTATTCTCCTTGACTACTCAAGGGCTACCGGTACCAACAAATGTGTCACACCAACATAACTATCGTTTCAACCGTGTCGGTATACCCCACACAATCTCCATAATCTATTGCTACTTACCTAAAAGGTTTCCCAGATCCGGGTGTAGGATCATTACAAGTAAACCCAAACAAAACTCTTAAAAGTAAAGCAAGGAAAGAAAATAAGGAAAGCAATTTTAAAATGAACTAACTCTAAGGTAACCCCACCTTATAAGATATCCCCAGCAGAGTCGCCAGTTCTGTGATATGGTGGGAGAACTGATTGTTTATACTGTTTTTGTGTTTGTGTTCGCAAATGTTACGGTAAGCAAGAGTTGACACCAACTTTTCTTTTATCCAACAAAGGAAAGGGTGAAAAGAACATAAAAAGACCTTTCGAGAGTTTTTTGAGTAAGGGGGGTCGATTATGGAAAGGGAAGGTGTTATCACCCTTTCCATCCATAGTTATCTACGGGCTCTCAGATGCTTAACTCATTTTGAAATACCTTGTTCTTTGTGTGTTTTGAAAAGTATTTTTTGAAATTCCATAGTGAGGCAGTTGGCTTTATGATAACTCTTGTATCAGTCCTCAAGAGTGTTGATAAAGCATTTGAAAACGTTTTTTGAAAGTTGTTTTGTGTAAGTGTGAAAATTTGTTTTTGAGCAAGCATCTAACATTTATATACTTTTACTCGAAACGTTTGTTCTTTTCCTTCTTTTCATTAGACAGTGCTATCCTACTATTAGTGAATAGGTAGCCCTATAGTTGGATGTTTGAGGGACATTCAAAGGGACATTCGAAGGGACATTTTATAGTCACAAAGGCAACTGGGAGATAAACCTTACTAACTACCCTAGGGTTTTAAGATCATGTTTATCGAGGCAACATCGAGATGGTCATCGAGGGACTTATGATATTTTTAAACCAGAGGGTAGCCACTAAAGTCTCTCACGTTTCGAAAGTTGTGACTATTTTCTGAAGACAACCAGAGTGGGAGTACCCTAGAGGTGTATATATGCAAGTGTGCTTGTTTCAGTTATTTGTCTTGTGTTAGGTTTTCTAGCGTTTTGTTCTTAGCGTTTTGTATATATGGTGTATGATGCATGCTCGTGACTGCGACGTATTGAATCTGCAGAAGAATAGTTAGATAAAAAAGAAATGAGGCCTAGTTATCGAACCCAGGTCCTCTCCCTGCTTGCACGCTTTCTTTACCAACTGAGTTAGGTGCCAATTCATTTATTATAATGAAATGATACTATTATATGTAAGAAAACGAATCAAATATATAAGATTCAAAGATCAAGCGTGCATGTTGCACAAGCCAATGGGAGAATGACAATTGGGGCGCCAGAGTCAGCAGCATTCAACAGTGCCAGAGTCAAACTCCGGTCACCACCTCCGATCAGTCCAAAATTTATTCCTGCAAAACAAACACTTTAAGACAAAACAAAAGGGTATATCCTACATAAAATCGCGCCCTGATTCCGAATATGGGTTTAAAATTGGAAAAAGGTCTCTGTATCACACAGTTTTAACCATCATTTCCAAATTGTGTCGTAACAATGGCACCTTATGCTTCCTGCGTTGAAACTCAAAAGAAACAGATCTTAAATCATCCCAAGCATTATTATGAGTATATATGGATTCTTAGAAGCAGTTTACATCGTGAGAAATTAAAGATCCAAGATCAAAATTCTGTACCTGACCGGAGTAATGTGATCCACCGATTCTAGGACTTTTCGCGTGTGGAGGAGGTCTAGGCTGAATCTTGGGAATCTCAGGAACACGAATCTGGTGTTTTTTTTTACTAAGGGAGCTTGCAGAGCTGGTTTTGAATTTGACAGCTCTTATGATGATTTTTCAATTTTGTGAATTCTGATATGATTTTCTGAGGCAGTATGTCTGTGTGTATGGGGCCTCCCTTTTGATTTCAAATGATGTTGTGTTTATAGAGGAACATAATGGCTTGAAAAATATGGATAGGATCATCCATTAAACATGGTTTTGAAAACAAGATCAAAGAATTTAAAGACATGCCATTTTGGGTGATTCTCTTGCCATTCTCATTTTTGCATGAACCTGGACCTTTCTAATGTATCCTGCACAAAAATTGGGTCTTGAAACAAATCCAAACATCAGCCCATATTGAATAGTTGGACAGTAATATTAAAACTGTAAAGACAGTGTAAAAAGACAGGAAAAAATGCATTTTGAACTGTTATGCGTCGATACAATGTTACTATGCATCGACACATAACTCTTCTTACTCTTGTAAAAACAAAATAAACTCAGTATGAGTCGATGCATGGTGGGATGTATCGACTCATGCACTTTTCCTCCCTCTGTTTTAGATCCTGGATAATAGTATGTTTCGACACATAAGAATTTATGTCGACTCATACCCTATTTGTGTCGACACATACGCGTTTGTGTCGACTCATGCACTTTTCATCCTTCTGTTTTGGGGCTGGAAAATAGTATGAGTCGATGCATAAGGCCATGTGTCGACTCATACCTTGTTTTGTCACTAGAATGAGTCGAATCATGTGGATATGTGTCGACTCATGCTATATTTTTTTCCTTAAACATTTGTTTTGAAATTTAAACCTCTCTGAAGAAGCTGTGGTGGCCTCCCTCTGTATTGGAAGTTGTACTGTATGAGCTTGTATCTTTCAAATGATGCATTTCTTGAACTTGAGGATATAACAGAAGTTGTAATGAACTGGATCCTCTTCAAAATGAGATTTGGTTGGGGCAAAATGGGTAAAGTATGTGAAAGTTATGTCTAGTCAAAGTTCAGTTTACTTTTGACCTAGCACAGTTGATTTTCAAACACTTGAGCAGTTGATTGAGCAAATTTGCAGTATAAGGCATGAAATTTGGCATGGACATTCTTGAAGACATATTAAGGACCATGGAAATCTTTTGGAGCCTTTACAACCCAAACATCTTGGTGGCAAGTGAAACCCTAGCTGGAGGTTCATTGCTTAGGAGGAGAATTTGTCTGATCAATTCTTTGGTCAACCTTGAGAAATTTAGGACCTCAATGAGCATGTCTTGAGTAAAAAATGGGACGGTAAATTTTGGGGTACAACACTTGTGCATTGTAGGTCTGAATCCTTAAGAAGTCTAGAGCTTGCGAGTCTAGAGGTTGTTAGGCACTTACAAGTAGCTTGTGCAAATTGTAATCAGTTTGGTTATAATGGATTAAGTCATCGATTGAGTGAAGTGAAATCACCTTGGCGGGTGGACTAGACTAGCTTGATAATTTTCAAGTGAACTAGTATAAACAAAAATTGTTCTTACTTCTTGTTCTTAATTATTGTTATTATCAAAAGTGAAGTAAAAACCATTTTAACTTAAAGGGAAATATTTTTAAAATAATAGTATTGTTTTAAAACCCAATTCAAGCCCCCCATTTCTTGAGTTTTTCACACCTTTAGTCACGACATACTGTCTTATCTCTTCAACACTTGATGGATACTTGATTTAAGTTTGACCATGTCTTGATCATATATACACGTATGTTCTTGACTTGTTGAATAATATGATTTAATCTTCATATGCTTTCCGTGCTTGATTTTCTCTTTGGTATTTTTTCACATTTCGTAACTTTGGTTATCTTTGAGGATGTATTTCCTTCATAAACCCTTTTCAACCACAAACTATAACATGTTTGATTGATATTTTCATCAAAGTATGCATTCATCTTCCATCCTTTTGTCATAACTTTTACCTGATAAGTAAATTGATTTTTTTTTTGTTTAAAATCATTCAATTGCTTGCTCATTTCTTGTGTGATTCACATGCTCCATTAAGATCAATTGGTTCATCTTAATCCTTGATTAAGACTTGAATCAAAGTACACATTAATATTTTAATACAAGCATTTCAACATTAGGATAAAAGTTTCCCATTCAATCCAAACTCTATGTCCATCATGGTATGACAACATTAGCTTATAGTTCCCATAAATCTCGACCTTGAGATTACTATGCATGACAAAATTAATATTTCAAGTCTCCCTTTAGACTTCTTTTCTCTCTGTATTGCATCTCTTTAAGACTAAAACATTTTCTCAATCAAATCCAAAAAAACACTTAACAATGTTCAAAACCCTTTCAAAACTAAAGGTGAAAAAGTGATGAATGTATCTGTTGTACCCCAAAATTTTCTTTCCCATTTTTTTTCAAGACATTCTCATGAGGTCCTCATTTGCTCAAGTTGGCTCAAGAATTGATCAGAAAAATTCTCCTTATAAGCAATGGGTCCATAACTAGGGTTTTGTGTTTCACAAGGAAGATTGGGTTCCCAAGGTCTCAAGTGGATTTCATGATTCCTCATATGCTTCAAGGAATGCTCGTGTCAAGTTTCAAGCCATGCATCATAAATTTGCTCAGTCAATGGCTCAGATGAATGAAAATCAATTGTATTGGGTGAAAAGTCAACTATGGTCAACATATAGTCAAACTTCAATGTTTTTGGTCAACATAAACATTTTGAAGTCACATTCATCATTTGATCAAAGGTTGATCATGATTCTTCAAGAAGATCCCTCAAACCATCAAAAGCCAAAAGTTGCCAAATTAGGGTTTCCTTAGGAGAAGTCAACTGAACTTTGACCAAGCATTTCACATTATTCATCAACTTTTCCCCAACCAAATCCCATTTTTAATGGAATTCAATTCTCTGCGACTTTGTCTCTCTAAGCTCAAGTCCAAAAAATGCATCATTTGAGAGATATAATGTAATACATTACAGATCATTTCAAAAGTCAACAAAAAGACACTTTTTGTCAAGTCAACTTACATCAAGATAAATATTCAAAAGCAAAAATTATCAATATAGAGGTTGTAGAGGAAATTTTTATCTTTCCAAAAAGTCCTAAATCGCCTACAAAAGATAACAATTGAGTGAGTTATGACCATTGCAAGTTGGGAAATTTTAAGCAAATGCATGAAGTTCAAATTGAGGAAGCTTAATATTTTGGGCTATTGGGCTATGGTTTAAGAGTATAAACGTGTATTATGCTCTTCATACACCTCAAAGCTTATCCTTATACTCCTTGACCTATTCTTATTTTAATTATTTTAATTATTTTTTATTTATTCGTTAATAATATAAAATAAATAAGATTAGAATCATATCTTTTTACCTAAGGTCCAAGCCCACACATTGTTGCCCTAATTTTCCATATAAAATCTTAGTACTTCCCATACATCAAGACACGAAAATCCTTGCCTCAAAGTTGTCAAAAAAAACATCAAACTCTTTCAAGAACCCTAGAACTTCAAAACTCTTGTTACAAGCCCTCTCGCTACAAAACCTCCATTCCATTCACTTCCAAGAACATTGAAGGGTAAGGTTGGATCGGTTACCATGATCCAAATGGCCTGAATCAGTATACATACACCATCATTTTTTCATTATTTCATGATTTTTGTATTTCTATTTTCACTATGTTTTAACGTACAGTAACGCCACTAACGTGCTCCTGAGATGCCAACGTGCAAGTTGAATCATCGCATGAGTCTCGTGCTATATGAACCATGAATGGCCATGATCAAACTGATTCATGTTATTTTTACCATACCTCACAAACCATGGAAAATTAGCAAAAAACGACGGTTCCATTGAATTCGCAGGGTTGGACTTAGGGGGGTAGGGACCCCTTTGATCTTTAACAACGTTTGTTTTGCAGGAAAAGGGAAAAGACTCACCGGAGAAGACGATCGGAGCTAGGGCTCCGGCACCTCTCCGGTCAATATCATCATGTTTTGTATTTATATTATTTGTTTCAATTATATTAATTGATGTATAGCCGCCCCAGCGATAGAAGCGCGCACGATAAAACATTAGTATCAAAGGGCCTGGGTTTAATCTAGCCTTTTGACACTTTGTTTCTCTAATTTTTCATATTTTTGCAGATTGATTGCAAAACATGTTGGAGACGTATCCTAACACCAACGACGTGTAGCTCAGTTGGCAGGCGTGCACACTGGAGAAGCAGGGATCATGAGTTAAACACTCAGTCCCAACATTCTTTTTCTCCCTTTGTTTTACTAACATTATTTTTTTATGCTAACCTTAATTTCTTAATAACCTTAATTACTTTTCTTTAATCAACATTAAAACAAATTAGGTTTAGTTTCTTTCTAATAAATTAATTTTGATTATTTATTTATTTATTAAATTATTTAGGATAATTAGTTTCAATTAATTTAATTACCTAACTTTTTTCGATTAATTAAAATCAATTAGACTTTAGGATGATTATCAAAACTTTTTTTCCGTCAAATGATCACAAAATGATTTTAATTTTCTTTTTCTCTTTATTTTACCGCTTCGCGTGTTTACTTTTGCATTAATTTTACCAATTATGTAACTACTATGGTTTGTAATAGTTTTAATTAGGGTTTACTTTTTCTCCCCATTTTTATGGTTTTGTACCCCCTTCCCCGAAGCTTTGTAATAGCGTAGGACCTTTACTTTCCGCAATTTTTACTGCTTTCCTTATATCTTCTGGTAATTATGATATGTATGGCAAGATTTAAAATCAACCGTTAGATAATCCTAAATACAATATTAAATAAATGAATTGAATCACTTTTCACACACTCAGCTCTAGGGTAACTTCACTTGTTGCCTTCGAACAAAAACAGTCATGTCCCTCGAACATGGGGAAGCTTTAGAAAAGTCCCTCTGATACAAAAGATCATAGTCCCTCGATGACCCTTTTGATGCTGCCTTCGGTAAACGATCTTAGTCCCTTACGATAAATTACTAAAGCGTCTCTATAAGTTGCCTTTATGATTGTACGATGACCCGTGCCGGTCCCTCACACATCCAACAATAGGGCTTCCTATTAACTAATGGTAGGATATCATTATCTAAGGAGGAGGAAAATAACACGAAATACATTTGAGTAGGTAGATAGCTCGTAATCGCTTGCTCACAAAAACATCTTTTTTTTCACAAACGATTCTCTGAAATATTAAAAAAAAAACAAAAATTTTGTACGCGTTCTTAACTTATACAAGAATTGTTACAAAATTGTCGTACTTAGGCATTTTTCAAAATATTTTCAAACACGAACACAAAGAATCTTTTCAAACAAAAGTGAGCTAAGAGATTAAGAGCCCGTAGATAACTACGGATGAAAAGGGTGCTAACACCTTCCCTTTTCATAACCTACCCCCCGAACTTAAAAAAATCATGAAGGTCTTTCCTGTTATTTTCACCCTTTCCTTATTTGATAAAAGAAAAGTCGGTGGCGACTCTTGCTATCCGCAACATTTGTGATAAAATGAAAAACCAAGTCAGCTCTCCCACCGTATTACTGTGTCCTTGGATGAGGGTCCACTCATTATCTCTCTCCTAACTAAAACATAAACAAAATCCAAATCATTTTTACACTAGGCTTTTATCTTTAAAACATCTTCAAAAAGAACATGTTAACTCTGTTCTACCGCAAACAGACAAGCTTTAACTGCTAGAATATGAACTTAACATCATTCATAAACAACACACAAAAAAGAAATATTTTCAAGAAGAACTATGATGTTATGATTCCCTTGTGGATACATAGGCACGGGGTAACAAAGCTCAGGCGAATGCACTAATAAAGATCTTTTCCTTTTCCCAATGAATTTAGGAATACATTACCCTTTATCAAGTAAATTGTAGATATATACACACTCATTGATTAGAATAACAAGTGTGGATCCCGTTGAGTAACACAGACGTGAGGGGTGCTAATACCTTCCCCTTGCGTAATAGACTCCCTTACCCAAGATTTAGTTGCGAGACAATGTTCTTTTCCCATTTTTGAGGTTTTCTCTATATTTTTCTTTCCCTATTTTCCGCGATAAATAAATTTAGGTGGCGACTCTATTTGTTTTTAAGAAGCGCCTTGTGAGTATTTTTCGCGTAGCTTCAATTCACACTTATACCTTTTTTGAACTTGGTTTGCAGAGAAGAAAAAACTTTCGTTAAATAATGCATCGGAGTTAACACACCTACAAATTTATAAGTTTAATAGGTTCTCCACCATGTGTCAAACTCTTAAGTGAAGTAGAGTGACAATTGGAATTGGAAATTTGTAAGATCAATACATACATTAACTTTCTGATCCAAACATGTATGATATCTCTTCTTAGTTATCTCTATGGTGCACAAGCAGGGTTCATTTTGTCAATTAAGAAAAGCTTGGCTAAAACCAAACTGTCGAGCTACCAGGTTGGGTTGATAGCCAGCAAACCCTATAATATGCTTATTATTACCAAGTACTAATGACAATAATTTAGGGGTAAGGAAAGCTTTCTAGATATTGAAAGCTTCAACTAGACGCTCAGGAGCGAGGGCACAATACTTTCTTTTAAACTACTCTGGCCCATGAATTTGATTTGCAAAAGGGGCCATAGAAGGAGTGAAAGTATAGAGCTTTACCAACATCATAAAGTATTCAGTAAAATTTTCTTGTGTCGAACGTCCTAAGTCAGACGGAGTCAGGAAGGCAAGTCTAGTGCCTTTAATTTTTCGGTTCTTAATTTCTTCAGCCAGGTTATTTGGTATTTCTACCTTTAAAGAATACTCGAATGTGGCATTAGGAAAAAGTTGGAGAAGCCTAAATGGGCAAGCAAGCAAAAGATTGATGTTAGGTTTAAGATTATTGAGGGTGTAAGTAGAGAGACCTAACGAATGATATAGAAAACCTAAGATTAGTTAGCCTAAGCATATTTTTCGAACATCGTGTAATTGGTTAGCCATAGTAATGAATCTCTTGGATACTTTCAGATATTTGCAACCGAAAATGTGATTTTAGTCCGACACTTTCATGATAATCAGTGATAAATTTGGTAAACCTAGCATGTCTGGAATTAAAATTAATAGTATCTTCATCCTTCTCAGTAAGGTAGAAAACTTCACTAGTTAGTCGAAGACCAGTAACTGCAACCACATCGAACAAAGTTGGTGAGATCATTTTGTTAGGAAACTGGAAGGTGTTTTTTGTTTCTTTCTAAAATTGCAACACTGCGATAAAGATGTTTTTGCAGTATGTGGGACCAACCCTCGATAGATTGATCAACTTGAACAAGCCCTGTTCTTTCCAAATTTTTTCTTTCTTCGATTCAATCATATTTAGCCATTGAATGTAATCTTTTTGCTTGGGGTAAGGTGAAAAACGAAAAAAGCGAAAGGGAGCGCTCACGAAGCTTAGGTCATAACAACGGAAGATAACAAGGGTTGTGGTACGGTGTTAACAAGGTTATATTTCCTTTAATTTCTCAGCGTTTACATTAGGGTCAGAAAATGGACCCACAAATGCATGCATTTTATTAGAAACAGAGAAATGGATGAGTACCCGGGACTTTCAAATTCTAGCTTTATCTTTCTCCATAGGTGGATCTGGGACATAGACTTGATTCCTAACTAGAATAAGGACTTTGATTGATGCAACAAGGGGTAATGTCTTCTTTGGGTTTGATGAAGAAGCCATAGTTGCAGAAAATGTGAGTAGCTAAAAAAGATGAAGAAGTAGAAGAGAAGAAAATGACTGAAGAGAAATGTATTTATAGTGATGAAGAAAAATATTCCTTTTTTTCCTCTCTCTTAAATTCGTACAAATGACACTCGTTTAGGTGACACGTGTTTTTAATTCAAAGTTGGAATGGAAGAGTTTGATCTTTATGGCCCACGATCTTCTTGGGAAAGCGGAGCCATGATGAATATTTTATGGGTGCACATCTCGAAAAGACATTTTGGTAAAGTAGTCATGATAGAAATAACGTCAGCGCACTATTTGGAATAGTTGTTTGACGTTTCAAAAATACCACATGTCTCCTAATTTATTTGAAAATGACATTTTTGGGGGGCAATTTGTTAGCATGGGAATTTCGACATGATGAGTTTGACACAGGGAAAGGGTGCCAAGATAATACTTAGCAAAATTGATAACGTTTGGTAATACGTCTGATAAAAGTGATTTTCAAACATTGTTGTCGAACTAGCCAGATTAACCCTTAGACTTGGGACTTAGTGTATTTTTTCAGAGTTGAAAAAATATAGTTTTCATGAGTTTGACGAGATTAATGATCGGAAAAAACAATTGAAACAAAATGTAGGGGTTAGATGGAATAACTGTTTTTTATCTTATGTACGCATTGAAGATGTAACACCCTTATATCCCCACATATATTTCTCATATAATTTACGAAATAATTCAAATAAAATCACCACTCAAGGGTGCCACACTTCATAGAAAACATAACATTAATAATCCTGCTCCATAACACGGGTTACATCATTAACATCAATATCTTTATAATTAAACACATCATTTAAATTATTAACATCCCAGTTGAATCATCGCCATAAAATAACTTCTTCATAAATCAAAACTCTTAGTATTTTCTCCTCATCAAAGGTTGTAATTAAATACCACTTTAACAATCAAAAAGCATTCATAAAGAATGTCAACAAAAGAAACATAACATCAAATTCAAACATTTTGAACCCGATAATACATATCAGAGCAAGAAACCTTCTAATTAACGGAAAACTAAATAAAATATTCAAAAGCTCTATCCTTAATACTCTAGCAAGCTACTCTCGAGTATCTGCGAGTTACCCGTGTAGGGGCAACATTCAAACAGAAAGGGTGAGTAATCATAATTCATTATAAAATATATAAGGAAAAGATTAGTAGTTATAAACACCATCTTCATATAATTAACAAATATCATTCATCAACACTTCATACTCACTGATACATCATATTAGCACTTAAACATCTTTCATCATAAAAATCGTCATATAATCATATAGTTCACAATCATCATCGCATCACAACTCGTAAACAAAGTTCATGAAATATCATATAGGATGTTAATGCAATAAATACTGACTAAATGCATGTGGTACCAAAATTCATGAACACCTAGTTCATCACCCTCTATGATCCCTTCATAAGATTGATTCCCTCTTATAATCAGAGTACATTACAAGCACACTCAATCTGCACAATATGATAGAGGCTTGTCACAAGCGGACCATCGCCTAAAAATGTTATGAATGTATGATGCACAACAAAGTCATATATAATTCGACCACGACTAGTCAATTGCATCATCATTCACATAATCATCATCACATAGCATGTCTATACATTAAAATGCACGTCACTTAAATATGATCACGAATAGCAACTTCACAATGTCGTTAAACTCATCATTTTAAAATAGAACATATTAACATATCAAACAAATGAGATCTCAATCTCGTAAACACATAGGTACTGGAATCAAGCATCAAACAACTCATATAATTTTTTTCATAATATAGTTATACGTGTTAGCTTCCTAACGCTTCAAACGACGCGTCAAACAGAGTCCGAAGACTCAAGTTACAACAATTTGAAGTTATTGGCAGGTTTTCTCACCTAAGCCTCACTCAATGAGCCTAGGAGCACTCAGCTTGGCTCCCTCTCTCCTAATGCTCGCCCAACAAAAGGCGTGTTTCAGACCATTGTTACCTCACTCGCTCGGTGACGCTGGGGCGACCAACCACTCCCCATACATTTTCCAAGGGCTTCCTTTTCCACCATTCTGCTTGCCAGCTGGCTCACCTAGCGATGCTGGGGCGACTCGCTCACCCCGTACTTGCCTCTGGCTCGCCCGAAGATGCTAGAAAATCAACAACTTCTCATTTGTGATTTTGGCTCTATTCAGACCATCCCAACTCTGATTTCAAGCATCATACTCAGTGTAAAACGTCTTATAAACATCATATATCACATAGTAACATAAAAACAAATCATCACAACATTATGGATATAATTCATAGTATACCAACATCATCAATCAACAATTTCATCACGCTTTTCATCAGAATCATCATACAAACCAAAAATCTACATTTACCTTTACCCTCTATCAATCATAATTAGCCGAGATTACACCCCTTACCATGAATTCCTGGTGACTTGATCTCGTTGAACGCTAAGGAATGAATCTCTTCTTATTCTTCTTCTTTATCTTCTTCTTCTTCTTCTCTCTGTTCCCTAGCTCTTCTAATGTTCTCCAAAATTCCTTAATCATACAGAATGATCTCTATTCCTCTTATTTTTTCTTTTTACCCCTTGGACCCCTATCTATGGTTTTGCTCTTATGTCTCACTTAACTTACACACTTACCACCATGCCCTTATTCTCCTTTTCACCTTAATATACTATTTAATTATTATTTAAATCTAAATGATATAAACTAAATTATTTAAATCTACATTTTTCTAATAGCACCTTAGTCCACCACTACCCCACATAATACCACACACATCACACATATAATCACTAATAATTTATAAATAATCAATTATATAATTAATTTTAAATTCTGAGGTGTTACAACTCCCCCACTTAACGAATTTTCATCCACAAAAATTACCTAAGGAAAACAGAGTCGTATACGACTCTCTCATCTGATCCTCTCGGTCCCAAGTCAAACTTCCACCTACTGATCCACCCACAATACCTTCACCAAGGAAATATCTATACCCTGCAACTACTTCACTTCCCAACCTTCTATCCGCACGGGTGATGCTACGATTGTCAGGTTATCTCTCACATGTACATCATCCATTTGGATTACATGCGAAGGATTCGAAATGTATTTCCTCAAATGAGATACATGAAACACGTCATGAAGATTAGAAAGCGACAACGTCAAAGTAATCTAATATGCCTCCTCACCTACCCTCTCGTAAATCTAATATGGACAAACAAAATATGGTGTAAGCTTTCGCGACTTCCGAGCTCTACCAACACGAGTTACCAGAGTAACTCTAAAAAAAACATGGTCTCCCTTATGGAAATCAAGAAATTTCCTCCTCTTATCATGATAAATCTTCTGACGAATCTGGGAAACTTTCATCTTTTCTTGGATCATGTTTATCTTCTTAGTGGTCTCCTGCACAATCTTAAGTTCGAGCATATCACTCTCGTCTGACTCATACTAACATAATGGAGTCCTACACCTCATATCGTACAACTCTTCATATGATGTCATCCCATTACTAGAATAAAAACTATTATTATAAGTAAACTCAATTAAGAACAAGTGGTTGTCCCAAGCACCTCCTTGTTCCAACATACAAGCCCTCACAAATCTTCCAAAGAATGGATAGCCTTCTCTGTCTAAACTTATGTACGTGGATGATACGTAGAACTCAACTTAAAATTAGTAACAAATGCATTATGCAATCCTTCCCAAAACTTTGATATAAACCTCAAATCTCTATCTGACACGATGCTCGAAGGTATACCATGCAATCTCACAATCTTCTCGATATACATCTCTGTTAAATTCTGCATAGGATGATTAATCTTCATCGATAAGAAATGATCTGATTTAGTCAATATATCCATTATCACCCTAATTGAATCATTTCCCTTAGAACTCTTCAGAAAACCTGACACAAAACCCATGGAAATTATGTCCCATTTCCACTCTAAAATATTCAATGGCTGCATTAGACCCAAAGGCTTCTGATGCTTAATCTTTAACTTCTGAAAAGTAAAACAAGCATAAACAAATTCAACAACTTCCTTTTTCATATTGGGACACCAAAACAATTTCTTCAAATCGTGACACATATTGGTAGAACCAGAATGAATACTCAGACCACTTCGATGTCCTTCCTCAAGAACGCTCTTGTTAAGCTCTAGCACATCCGGAACGCACACCCTATCACCAAACCTCATTACACCATTATCGTAAACATGAAATTCACCTCCATTACCTTTGTTAATCAACAACAATCGGTCAACCAAACTCGGATCATGTTTTTGAATTTCTCAAATCTCTTTAAAGATACCACTAGTTAGTTTTAACATCCCCAACTTCACAATGTCAGGAGTTTCTTCACACACTAAGCTCATATCTCTGAAGTTCGATCAATTATAACTCGCACACCATAAGCATCGACATATGCAAGGACTTCCTACTCAAAGCATCTGCCACAACAGTTTCTTTACCAAAATGGTAACTCAAATCAAAACCATAATCTTTCAACAACTCAAGCCATCTTTTTCGCCTCATATTCAATTCCTTCTGATCAAACAAGAACTTCAGACTCTTATGATCATTGAACACCTCGAATCAGGATCTGAACAAATAATGTCTCTAGATCTTCAACACATAAACCACAACTACCAACTCCAAATCATGAGTAGGATAATTCCTTTCATGAACTTTTAGTTGTCTATATGTATAAGCAACAACTTGTCCATTCTGCATCAGCGTGCCTCTAAGACCAATCTTCAACGCATCACAATATACCATAAAAGATTCACTTGGATTAGGAAAAACCAATATGGGAGTAGTTGCCAACTTCTTCTTCAATTCCACAAAACTTTCTTCACACGAAACATCCCAAACATAAGCTTGACCCTTTGGAGTCAACTTGGTCAAAGGTAATGCCAGCTGAGAAAAACCTTCAATAAATCTGCGATAATAACTTGCTAAACCAAGAAAACTTCAAATATCAGTAGCAGACGTTGGGGTTTCCCATTGCAATACAACATTAACTTTAGAAGGATCAACAACGATTCCACCACTTGAAATCACGTGGCCAAGGAAACTCACTTTCTTCAACCAGAACTCACACTTTGAAAACTTTGCATACAACTTCTTCTCTTTCAACACTTGCAACATAAGTCGCAAATGCTCAGCATGCTCTTCTTCTGATTTAGAATAGATCAGAATATCATAAATGAAGGCTACCACAAACTTATCCAGATATGAAATAAAATTTATATTTATATACTCCATGAAAACACATGGCATATTAGATACGTCAAACGATATTACAATGTACTCATAATGACCATACCTTGTTCTGAAAGTCATTTCTGGGATATCATGTAGTTTGACTCAAATTCGATGATAATCGGACCTCAAATTAGTCTTACTAAACACACGGGAACCTACCATCTGATCCATATATTCATCAATCCTCAGAAGTGGATACTTATTATTGATAGTCACCTTATACAACTTCCTGTAGTCCACACACAACCTCATGCTACCATTCTTCTTCTTAACCAATAACACATGAGAATATCACATTGAAGCACTCGGTTGGACAAACTTCTTCTCAAGTAACTCTTTCAATTATTTCTTCAATTCACTCAACTCTAAAGCTGACTTCCTATAAGGAGCCATCGATATCAAACTTGTACCTGGTACTAACTCTATAAAAAAATCTACTTCATGCTCTAGAGGAAAATCATTGATATCATCCGGAAACACATATGGGAATTCACAGACAACAGGTAATTAAACACTTGCAGCTTCACGATCGTCTTGCAAAGCATCAAACATTGCAAACATCATAACTTCATCTTCCAAAATTTCTTCCACTTTCTTAGCAGACAAGAACATCAGCTCTCCACTATCACCAAACTTAGGGAAACTCACAATCTTATTATAACAGCTGATATGAACATAGTTGAACTCCAACCAGTTCATTCCAAGGAAAACATCAATTTGGTGCACGGGTAGACACACTAAATCTATCATGAAGCTCTTACCAAATATAGTTAAAGGATGACTCAAACAAACAGAAGTAACAAAACACTTAGCAGGAGTATCTATCACCATACTACCATTCGTAGAAGAAAATTTCAATCCCAACACCGTGGCACATTCAAGAGAAATAAACAAATTAGTAGCACCAGTATCAATAATAGAAATCAACTCAGCATTGTTAATAAAACAAGTACCTCGAATCAGGTTATCCTTCTTGGGAACCTCTGAGCCACTCAAAGAAAACACTCTGCCATCAATTTGAGCAGCAGTAGTAGTCTTCTTCATCTTATGACACTGGGTACTGATGTGACCCTATTCATAATAATTAAAATAAGTCGGACCTTTATTCTTCCACTCAGAAGCACGATGACATGTCTTACCATATTTGTAATATTTCAGCACCTTATTATCGTAACTATCAGCACAGTGGCCTTACTCTCCACACTTAAAGAACTTGACAAAAGCAGGAGCTCCTCCCCCACTTAGTTTCTTCTCGTCATAAGATTTCTATTTCCCCTTGTTAGCAGGAACACTATACATCTTACCACGATCCTGGTTCTACCCTTTCTTCTCATTGTAACTCTTATGAAGGAAGATTTGGCTTTGGTATCCTGATCATAGATCTTGCACTTACTCAGTAGAATAGGCAACTGGTGAATCTCCTGATATCCAATTCCCTGCCTAATCTTTGGATGCATCCCATTCTCAAATTTGATACACTTAGATGCCTCGGCTGCTGGATTATTATATTACGAACATAACTTTGCCAACTTTTTAAACCTAGTAGCATACGCAACAACAATTGAATTCCCTTGTTTCAACTCATGGACTTCAATTTCCTTCTTGCCACACACATCTTTAGGAAAGTACTTTTCTAAGAATGCATATCAATCCCAAGTGATCTCAGCACCCAAAATCTCCATCCTCTGACGTGCGTCATCCCATCAGTCTTCATCCTCCGCTTCCAACATTTGGGTACCAAACTACACCTTCTGCTCCTCTGAGCAAGCCATTACTCTGAAGATTTTCTCGATCTTTTTGAGCCAAACATGTGCACCATCAAGATCATGTGTGCCCTTAAATATCGGCGGGTTATTTCGCTGAAACCTCTCCAAAGAACAAAACTCATCATTCCCTCCAGCATTCTGGGGAATATGATGATTTTGGGCCATTGACTGAGCCAATAACTCAAAGGTTTCAACAATTGCATCATCATTTCTTCCTCCTTCCATTTCTCTCTACATATGGCAAACATCATTAGAGGAAGGAAACATAAATTGTGTTTACACACAAATCAACCACTAAGACATGGACATCGTATAAAAAATGGATGGAAAGACCAACCTGATCTGATACCACTAATGCAACACCCTTCTAACCCCATATGTATTTCTCATATAATTTATGGAATAGTTCAAATAAAAGCACTACTCAAGGGTATCACACTTCATAGAAAACATCACATTAAGCATCTTACTCCGTAACACGGGTTACATCATTAACATCAATATCTTTATAATTCAACACATTATTTAAATTATTAACATTACAATGGAATCATCGTAATCCTGCCTAGGTTAGCTTTATTATTCCTAGGCAGTCCCAAACCCAGATAAAAGGAGAAGGTTGTGTTAGGCTTTCGACAGCCAACATAAAACATTGTCGAATCTCTACAACATGGATCAACTACGTAATAATGTGAATTCTAGGTCATTTCTCGTAAGTAACATGTTGTATGAATCGAGTACAATTTCAAAAGAGTAAGGGTCGCTGCATCGCCGCTCAGATGTAGTGAAAAATACACAAGGGTTCCCACATTTTCGTGAACGAGTGTGGGTAAAGAAGCAAGTTGATGATAGGAGGATTCTCTTTGGTTCATGGAATATAGGCACACTCACTGGAAAATATATGGAAATAGTGGATGTTATGGTTAGGAGGAAGATCAATTTTATGTGCCTACAAGAAACTAAGTGGACAGGTGAAAAAGCGAAAGAATTAGACAACTCGAGATTTAAGCTTGGGTATACTGGATAAGTTAGATCAAGAAATAGGGTGGGGATTATTGTGGATAAGGAGTGGAAGAATGATGTTATGGATGTAAGAAGAGTAGGAGATTGAATCATAGCCTTGAAATTTGTAGTGGGACAAGACACCTTTAATGTTATTAGTGGTAACATACCTTAGGTTGGGTTAGCATAACACCTTAAGGTAACATTTTGGGAGTATTTAGAAGGGGAACTTCAGGATATACCCCAAGGAGAGAAGATTTCCCTAGGAGGAGATCTCCATGGACATGTAGGTAGAGTGGCAAGGGGTTTTGAGAGTTTGCATGAGGGTCTTGGTCTAGGGGAGGTGAATGCGGAGGGTAAATCCTTCTTGGAGTTTTCTCTGGCTTTAGATCTTTCTATAGACAATACATGGTTTAGGAAAAATAGATGAACATATTATCACATATAAAAGTGGAGTGACATGTTCTCAGATATATTTTTTTTCTTATCAGGAAGTTGGATAGGAAGTATTGCTTGAACTGTAAAGTTATCCTGGGAGAGAGCTTAACTACCCAACATAGAGTTCTAGTTATCGATGTAAGAATTAAAGAAAGGGTAAAGAGAAGAAGTCTTATGGTAGCACCAAGGATCAAATGGTGCCATTTGAAGGGTGAGAAATAAGGAAATTTCCAACAAAAGATATGGGAGGGATGGTTTGGACAATCACAAGGAAGTGCGAATGATATGTGGAACAAGATGGCCCTAGAGATTAGAAAAGTGGCTAAAGAGACGTTGGGTGAATCTAGAGGTTTTGGACCTAGGGGTAAAGAATTGTGGTGGTGGAATGAAAGTGTTCAGAGCAAAGTTAAGTAAAAAAAGATTATTTTAAAGAGTGGTCTAGGTGTAGAAATTCTGAAACTTGGGAAAAGTACAAGATAGCTAAAAATGAAACCAAAAAGGAGGTGAGTGAATCAAGAACCCAAGATTTTGATGGACTATACCAATCTCTAGGAACCAAGGATGGAGAAAGATCTATTTATAGGCTTCCTAAGGGAAGAGAAAGAAAGACTAGAGATTTGAATCAAGTAAAGTGTGTTAAGGATGAAGAAGGCAAAGTCTTAGTGCAGGAAAAAGATATAAAGGATAGGTGGAAGGCATATTTCCATAACTTATTTAATGATGGATATGGGTATGAGTCTAGCCGACTAGACATAAGAGAAGAGGATCAGAACTATAGTTACTATCGTCAGATTAAGAAAGAAGAGGTAAAGGAAGCATTTAAAAGAATGAGTAACGGTAAGGCGGTGGGGCCAGACAACATACCTATTGAAGTGTGGAAAATTATTGGAGATAGAGGTGTTAGAACAAAGTTTGGTTGTAATCATATCTTAGAGTTTTGATGATAACAATGAAATAAATTTTGTTATATTTATTTTATACTCTGACTTGTATGCTCTCTAAGTTCAGATGATGTTTTGACACACGCATCTGAGAAAGAAACAGGATTCTACACAAGTACAAAGCAAACTCAGAATGATGAGAAAATCCCCAGCAACCTCTGATAGATGCACGCTTAATACAACATCTGATAAATATAAGTTTAAAGTAAACTTTGATGAACACATATTGAAGAATACTCTGATAGAAGAAAAGATCAAGTAAACTTTGAAATGGAAACGCTGCAAGCAAACACTTCAACTTCCAGAGACAAGCTCTGACAGTACCGTTGGTTATTAAATGCTAAGACGGATAATGCACTCAAGTGTACTATGCGCACGAGCATTGGAAACATAAATACAAAATCTACTCGCTACACATAACACGTATCATTGCAAACATGCTTCATTAAATGCATGCACTATCATCAAGGCATTAACGATCAAGAATTGGAAGCTATATATAGAAGACCTTTTGTATCAAAGAGAGGTTACTGACTCACGTGAAATATACTTACACTCACTGTTTTCATACTTGTAAACTAACACTGTATAGTGGGTAGATCTTAAGTATTGGGCAACAATCTTAGTGAAAAATCACAGTTGTGATAAAGATTTCTAGAAGAAAATATGTTTCACTACTATTAAGAGACAATTTTGTAAGTGTTCCTTGAGAGACCAGTTGGGTCAGATTTCTCAAGAGGGCTAGGACTAGTTGAGTCTTAGAGGTTTTAGTAACTTGCAGTTGGCTTGTGCATTGTATTGTTAGTCACACCGGTTTGGTTGTGCGCTTGTAATCAGTTTGCTTATAGTGGATTAAGTCCTCGTTGAGAGAGGCGAAATCACCTTGGCGGGTGGAATGGAGTAGTTTGAGTTTCAAACGAACCAGGATAAAAATACCAGTGTCTTTCCATTAGTATTGTGTTAGAAAAGAAGAAAAACTTATTCAACCCCCCCCTCTAAGTGTTTTCTCAACCTTCAATTGGTATCAAAGCACTAGTTCTGGATGCAAACACCTAACAGTGTCAGAAAAAGATCCAAAAGGATAACACTATGGCATTTGAACAAAACAACAACAACTGCACCAAACCTCCTGTGTTTGATGGAGAAGACTTTGAATACTGGAAGGATAGACTAGAAAGTTTCTTTCTAGGTCATGATGCTGATCTATGGGATTTGGTCCTTGACGGGTACACTCATCCAGAAGATAAAGACAAAAACAAAATTGACAGAAGGAACATGGATAAACAACAAAAGTTAGATTTCAAGAATCACCACAGAGCCAAAAACATCTTTCTGAATGCTATCTCGAAAAATGAATATGAGAAAATCACCAACAGAGATACGGCACATGACATGTTTGAATCCCTCAAGATGACTCATGAAGGAAATGCTCAAGTAAAAGAGACAAAAGCTCTGGCTCTCGTTCAGAAGTATGAAGCATTCAAAATGGAATAAAATGAGTCTATTGAAGTTATGTTCTCGAGATTCCAAACTCTGATTGTTGGCCTAAGAGTTCTGAACAAAGGATACACCAAGACTGACCATGTTAAGAAAATCATCAGAAGTTTACCCAGAAGATGGGCACCTATGGTCATTGCATTCAAAGTATCAAAAGATCTTAATGATGTTTCCCTTGAAGAAATTATCAGTGCTTTAAGGAGTCACGTGATAGAACTTGATGAACATGAGCCTCAGAAGAAAGGTAAGTTTGTAGCTCTTAAATCCATTAAAAATTTTGAAATTAGCGCTTTTCAGGCAGAAGAAGGAAACTCTGAAGATTCTGCCTCAGAAGAAGACGAGTTATCTCTGCTCTCCAAAAGGATCAATCAGATGTGGAAGCATAGACAAAAGAAGTTCAGGAACTACAAGAGGTCAGAAGACAAACCTGAATCTTCTGGACATAAGAAGTCAAGCAGAAGAGATGTAGTCTTCTATGAATGCAAAGAACCTGGACACTACAGAAGTGACTGTCCTAAGCTGCACAGAGAAAGACCAAAGAAAAAGTTTGGTAGAAAGAAAGGCATGATGGCCACCTGGGATGATTCAGAATCATCTAAAGTTGAATCTGACTCAGAAGATGAACACGTTAATCTAGCGTTTATGGCTACCACAACAGATGACTCAGACTCTGACTCAGAACCAAAAGAGGTATTCTCTGAATTTTCTAGAACTGAACTTGCTGAAAGCCTATCTGAACTGCTTGAAAACTACAGTAAACTCAAAATCAAATACAAGAAACTCAAAAAGAATCTTGTATCTGATCTTGAGAAACTTGAAACAGAAAACTCTAAACTTAAAGAAAACATTTTTAAACTCAAAGAAGATGTTCAAAAATTTGAAAAGAATTCTATTTCAGATTCTGCTTCAAGTTCAAAAGATATTATAAAAGAATATGACTCTAGTTTTCAAACATTTCTCGCTAAAAGCATAGAGAGAAGAAAAATGGCTTTAATGATCTATGGTGTTAGTGGAAATGACAGAAGAGGTATTGGATATAAAGCTCCCAGAGGGAAAGAAATATATAAACCTAAGCCTGTTGAGGAAATGGTTATATCATACAAACCACTACACAAGCAATTTAATTTTGGGCACACACATGATATCAAATACACTTCTCACTCTGAAAATTCCTATGCAAAATCAAAGTTAAATCTGAACTATATAAACTCTAACCAAAAAGGACCCAAAAAGATATGGGTACCTAAGGAGAAAATAATCTATGTTGCAGATGTCCTTAACAACTCATTTGAAACACCAATCATGGTACCTAGACTCTGGATGCTCGCGTCATATGACGGGAAGAAAGTCTATGTTCCAAAGTCTGGAACTTAAATCTGGAGGTGATGTCAAATTTGGAGGAAATCAAAAAGGAAAGATTATTGGTTCTGGAACCATTGGAAACGGTAACCTTCCATCTATAACTAATGTTCTGTTAGTAGAAGGATTAGCTCATAACTTGTTGTCCATAAGTCAATTAAGTGACAACGGTTATGACATTATCTTTAATCAAAAATCCTGTAGAGCTGTTAGTCAAAAAGACGGAACAATCCTTTTTACTGGCAAGAGAAAGAACAACATCTATAAAATTAATCTTTCTGATCTTAAATCTCAAAATGTAAAATGCCTTATGTATGTTAGAGACGAGCAATGGGTCTGGCACAGAAGATTGGGACATGTTAGCATGAGAAGAATATCTCAAATTAACAAACTCAATCTGGTCAGAGGAATTCCTAATCTAAAATTTAACTCAGAAGCTCTATGTGAAGCTTGTTAGAAAGGAAAATTTTCATAACCTTCTTTTAAGTCAAAAATGTTGTTTCTTCCTCTAGGCCATTGGAACTTCTTCATATTGATCTGTTTGGACCAGTTAAAATTGCATCCATCAGAGGCAAGAACTATGGATTGGTCATTGTTGATGACTACAACAGATGGACATGGGTTAAGTTTTTAAAACACAAGGATGAGTCACATTCTGTGTTCTTTGACTTCTGCATCCAAGTTCAAAATGAAAAGGATTTTAGAATCATAAAATTTAGAAGTGATCATGGAGGAGAATTTGAAAGTCATTATTTTGAAAAGTTTTTTTAAAGAAAATGGCATTTCTCATGATTTCTATTGTCCTAGAACTCCCCAACAAAATGGAGTTGTAAAACGAAAGAATAGAACTTTGCAAGAAATGGCCAGAACCATGATCAATGAAACTAATATGGCTAAACACTTTTGGGCAGAAGTAGTGAACACAACGTGTTACATTCAAAATAGAGTCTCTTTAAGACCTATTCTTGAAAAGACTCCTTATGAATTGGGGAAAAACAGAAAACCCAACATTTTATGTTTCCATCCTTTTGGATGCACTTGCTATATTCTGAATACTAAAGATAATCTGAACAAGTTTGATTCTAAGGCACAAAAGTGCTTTCTTCTTGGATATTGTGAACGCTCAAAAGGATATAGGGTATACAACACATAAACTCTGATTGTTGAAGAATCAATGAAAGTTAGATTTAATGATAAGCTTGACAAGCAAAAGCCAAAGCAAATTGAAAATTCTGCAGGTACAGAAGATCACCTTACAAACTTTGAAGAGTCAGAAGCAAAAGACATCTCAGAAGATCCTCCTTTTGAAAGTGCTCTGGAAAATCTAAGAATTTCTGAACAATCCTCTCAAAATAAATTCCCCAGAATCACATTCGCACACCCAGAAAATGTGATTATAGGAAAGAAAGAAGATCCCATCAGAACAAGATCCTCCTTCAGAAACAATGAAGAATCACTGTTTGGATTAATCTCGCTGATTGTGCCAACTTCAATAGATGAAGCTCTGCTGGATAATGATTGGATCCTAGCTATGCAAGAGGAATTAAATCAATTTTCAAGAAATGATTTGTGGGATCTTGTTCCAAAACCAAAAGGATTTAATACCATTGGAACTAAATGGGTCTTCAGAAACAAGTTGAATGAGTAAGGAGAGGTTGTCAGAAACAAAGCACGGCTGGTGGCTCAGGGTTATAGTCAACAAGAAGGAATTGATTATAATGAAACCTTTGCCCCATTCGCCAGGTTAGAGTCAATTAGATTGTTAATCTCCTTCGATGTTCAACACAACATCTCATTATATCAAATGGATGTTAAAAGTTCCTTTTTAAATGGTTACATAGAATAAGAAGTTTATGTCCAACAACCTCCTGGTATTGTTGACACAAAATTTCCAGAACATGTTTTCAAACTGAAAAAGTCTTTGTACGGTCTGAAACAAGCTCCCAGAGCTTGGTATGAACGTCTAAGTAACTTTCTTTTAGAAAAAAATTTTACCAGAGGCAAAGTGGACACAACTTTATTCAGAAAAACATTTAAAAATGACATTTTAATCTGTCAAATATATGTTGATGATATTATTTTTGGAACTTCTGATATCTCTCTTGGAAGAGAATTTGCTGAATTTATGCAGGCTGAATTTGAGATGAGCATGATGGGAGAACTAAAATTCTTTCTGGGAATTCAAATAAATCAAACGCCAGAAGGTACCTACATACATCAGACAAAGTATGTCAAAGAACTTCTGAAGAAATTCCAGCTATCAGAAAGTAAAGAAGCAAAGACCCCAATGCATCCCACTTACATTCTGGGAAAAGACGAGGTAAGTAAGAAGGTAGATCAGAAACTCTACAGAGGTATGATTGGATCTCTTATCTATTTGACTGCATCTAGACCAGATATTCTATTCAGTGATTGTTTATGTGCTAGATTCCAATCAGATCCTAGAGAATCTCACTTAATTGTTGTTAATCAAATTCTGAGGTATCTAAAAGGTACTACTAACCTTGGAATATGTTACAGAAGATCCAAAGATTTTAAACTAGTAGGTTATTGTGATACTGACTTTGCTGAAGATAGAATAGAATGCAAAAGCACCTCTGGAAGCTGTCAGTTTCAGGGTGATAACGTCATCTCGTGGTACAACAAGAAGCAAGCCACTATTGCGCTATCAACCACTGAAGCTGAATATATATCTATTGCTGGATGTAGCATTCAGATAATCTGGATGAAGAGCCAATTGGAAGATTATCATCTATATGAAAGTAAGATTCATATCTTCTGTGATAATACCTCTGCTACCTGTCTCTCAAAAAATCCCATCTTACATTCTAAGGCAAAACATATAGAAATTAAACATCATTTCATAAGGAACTACATTCAGAAGGGAATTTTAAACTTAAATTTTGTAGACACAGACCATCAATGGGATGACATTTTTACTAAACTCCTTGCTGAAGATAGATTCAAATTCATTCTGAAAAACATCAGCAAGGAATTTTGTCCTGAATGAAAATATTTTTTCTTCTATATGTGTTTCCAGAATGTTCTGAAATGAATATTCTGATTGACTGCTCTTCAGAAGTTAGAAGAGGAGTTACATCAAAAGCCATTCATCATGTTCTGAAATGTGTCTAACGTTTCATTACTAGAATGGTCAGAAGTTCATTATATTAAACCAGCTGTCTCACGCTACCCTCAAAAGTTGAACGCGTGTTTCAATTCTGAAAGGTCACGCATGCGTGCACTGCTATTGAGACGTTGTTCCTAGGTAACTGTTCAGATTTGATCAAA